>OX419729.1:28602500-29802500 GCA_948477245.1 Thumatha senex | reverse complement strand
CCAAATACATATCTATTATAGGTGCTTACTTTGCATAATATATGTATGTATTTAGAAATATTTATCGGTTGTCTAAAATCCATAGCACAAGCTTAGCTAGGTATAGCTTTATTTAGGTTAGACGGCGTTGTGTGTGAATGACCAAAAATATTTATTTACCAACACAAATAATATGATTTACACAAATGAATAATCGACGACCGTATTCTAAATCTAAAAAGAAAACTAAAACCATAAAATGAAGTTCTTCAACCTAGATAACTGATTAGACCATAGGTCAAGTTTAAAACTTTCCATAAGCACTCGCTGTACCTATGATACTTACTTAAAGTACCTAAAAAAAACTAAACTATCTTCACGCTGTATCCCTGACAGGGTAGTCAAAGAGGACAGGTCGTTAGGCTTCGCGGTCTATGCATACTGCTTTCTCTTCTTCAAGATTCATTAATCGCTTCATACACGCACGTCTGGGTATCCGAGTACTTAAAGTACCTGTTATATAAAAGAAGGCAATCATTAATCAACCTTAAAATTCTATCGCCATAAACCGAGGAAAAAAATGGTTAGGTCATTTCTACCCCATCTGTTAGCAAACATTGGTACAAATGGCCCAGACTCGAGTTGCTAATGAAAATGATGTTCGGACATCAGAGCGTTGACAAATACGGATCGCATCGGGCGGGACACCATCCGTCCCGGATTTTTCCCTAGTACCCGACTAATCCGACGTTAGGGTCGGTTAGACCGATAGACTTGTCTCAATGTTTATTTCGAGGCAGCATTATTTTCCGTTATCTCTATCTATAGGTACTGATTAACTGTGTACAAATATCTGTGTCCAATATAGGACACTTTTTACACAGAGCCATCTAGCCCAAATTAAGCTATAAGCTTATACTATGGGATCTAGACAAGTGATAAATATACTTATAAATTTCTAAATACATTCATTATTATACATAGGAAATACCCAAATTCCGAAACAAACATTTGCGTATCACACTAATATTTTTGCGGCCGTCGGATTTTTTTTTATTTTTTTTAACTTGTGGAAATCCCCTCGGATGTCATGCCGGACTCGAACCGGCTAAAACCACGCAGTCCCCGCCTAACTGTCTATTGCCGGACGCCCCGGTCGCATACACTGCCACTGCGCCACCGAGGCAGTTAATAAACGTTCGAAAGGTTGCATAGTAGAGGGTTATATTATAACGATTTTACAATTCACTTTCCTCAAGGATTTTGGTTCTTTTGAGAACACTTTTAACTTAGTTTGCGTAGGCAGTTTCCTATACATGTAGCATCTATTGTGCTTTAATAAATGCAAAACCTTTGGTAATATTAGATTACACCCTTAATTAGATGAGTATCTATAAAGTAATAAACTAACATGCCAATGGTTAATAGAATTTAATTTCTGACATCTGAACTGAAAATTGATACTGGGAAATGGAATACCGCTGTGTGATTTAGCTCCTTAATGCAAAGTTAACTGCCTGTTAATTATTTTATTTAATATGGAGTGTAAGGGGCCCACCAAGATTTGGGGTCCAAATAACTTCATCTAGTAGTGGTGCACCTGCTTATTAGTGGACAGAGCAATGACCCAGGCGCCCATACGACGCTGGAAGGTCAGACAGCAGTCAATCCTAACAATGCCGAAAAACTAAAAGATAGTTGGGGCCTATCAGCTAATAACAGTGATCCTTACGCTCCAAAAACATGTGATTCACTAAGATAAACAGAAGACCATAAACAAATGTCTTTATTTTGCATAGACCATTGTAACGGCACTTACGAAATGTCATACACTAAAACTAAAGATAAATTTAATACATATTATTAAAGTGACCACCGGTTCGGAACGCGGCCCACCTGAGAAGAGCCGGCACGATACTAAGGAAGAATTTTTTGAAGGCCTATTACGTAACAATTTAATATTATTTCAAGATGCCAGCTGATCATTTCCAAGCATCCCTCATTATGACGTTTTTAAAATTTGTTTAATAAATAACACACTGCAATTTTTTCAAATTTTGGCAAAAATATGACGCAGTTACGCGTCCAGCCTAACCTTCCGAAAGCTCATACTAATTTTATAAATGAATAATGTCACCCATCACCAATGATATTCGTCGATAACATGATTGATACTAGATTCTGTTTCGTCGGTCGACAGCTCCAATCAATCAACGCCACCGGTTGATTGATAAGCGACGACATTCGATTCATGAGCGTATTAATTTAACTTGCCTGAGACATTGATCGATATTTATGATATTAACGAGGTTTATAATTATCTGTTCGTGTTCAATCTTCGCAAAGGTAAAGAGTTTTGTTAGTTTTGTTGGGTTATGTAGGACTAGAATTATTCTGGTGTGAAACGATGTGATGCTGGATGATTGATGCAGGCTGAGACGTATTTCTACTTATTGTAACATTATTCTATGCTACTAAGATTGTTGTCAATTAGTAGATATACGTTCTTTTATATAATAAGAGTAATTGATGTTAGTTACAACAAATAAAGTTTGACAAAGTAGGGACTAATCTCACCTTCATTCCTAATTGCTGTGACCCCTGCAAACCAGGATCTACAGCAATGACACAGACTAGAAAAATTATACCAGACTAGATCTCGGTATAGACCTAGGACAATATTATTTTTACCTTTAACGACAATAACTAAGGTAATATTAGTTATTAATTACAAAGAGTATATAAAAACTTTTAGATAAATTAACTTTTTGTCTCATTATTCTTTTATTTGACTGCCTCTGTGGCGCGGTGGGAGTGCATCCGACTGCTACGCAAGAGGTCGTGGGTTCGATTCCCACCCAGGATAAAACTTTGTGTGATGAGCACGATGGTTTATTCTGTGTCTGGGTGTTATTTATCTATAATATGTATGTATTTAGAAATATATAAGTATGTTTATCAGATATCTAAATCCCATAACACAAGCTAATATTAGCTTACTTTGGGCTAGATGGCAGTGTGTGAAAAGTGTCCCACAATATTTGATGTTACTGTTGACCTCAATTTCTATTCTACAACTGCTGTATCATGTGGATAATTTTCTTTGTAGCCTTGTTCGGTTGGCTACTGGTTTTAGGTTGTTGTACCACACTAATTCCTCACAAAATCTATTTTCCACAAGAAAATTATCAAGATATTTACATCTATTTCGTTTTGCCCATTCCTTGTCTATATTTTGACTTCGTAAATGTGCAAGCAAGGTGTCTTAATGTTATTGTTACTCTTTCACGTAAAAACTACTGAATTGATTTTAATAAAATTTTACAATAATAAAGCTTATACATCAGAATAACACATTACGGACATCATTAACACAACACGGCTACTTTTATCTCGAGAACAAGTTCCAGTGGGAAACGGGAACGGGAAAATTTCCCTATGCAGGCGAAGCCGCGGGCGTCAACTAGTACCTAATATTTTAAAGCACTCGTCGCTAATTCAGTTTTTTCCAAACGATCACTGCATTAAGCAACTTTCTAGCTGGTCCTTGGATTGATGACCACTTTGTGGCATTTGCGAGCGTATCCGTGCTTCGAAAAGCACGTTAAGCCGTTGGTCCCGGTTGCCAGTAAAATGACAGTCGTTAAGCCCAGATGAATTCCTTATGGGCGGCTTAAAAATTTCAACAGCAGATCGCCACAGCCTGCGCCTGTCCATTTCAACACGGCAATGGGCTTACAACCTATTACGTGGTATAAAAATGCATACGGTGATGTGTGGGCCTCTACCTGGGTGTGACAATATGTATTTTTAATCAACCAATTACTTTCTCGTAGTATTTATGCACTTCCTCGCAGTAAAATATGTTTGTTAAGCTTTCCTCAAAATAATCTAAGTTTTGTTATGAACAGTACCTATACCTATTTAACGATGAACTTGATGTTTATTATGTGGTAAATAGAATACTAGTAGAATTATAATTTGGATCACTCTGCCGTAAACAGTATTGACGAAAGAGGTTTCAAAAGATAACTATTATTTTATCAATTTAACAAGAGACTGCTTTAAACTTGTCAGGATCCCATTGGCAATCAATAACAAGATCCACATTTGTAGGCACCAGTAAAAGCCGAACTGCCGAAATAGTTGATACACTAAGCAGAGTCAACCCTCCAGCTGCCGCGGGGTGACAGCGACAAATTGATACTTGTTGCTCCGCTTTATACTGCGAATGTTTATACACTTGATACCATACATGTTTATTAATGTATTGTGAAAGAAAATGTGGTTTGGGAAAAAGAGTAAAGAAATGTTAAATTTCTATAAAATTTGACAGTAGAAAAGCAACTTCAAAAACTTTATTTTGCCAAATTTATTAAACCAGCTAGCGGTTTAACCCGTGTTGTGCCTGTTCCCGCGGGAATATCGGGATAAAATTTAGCCTGTGTTGTTCCTTATAACATCAGCTATCTGCCTCTGAAAGACCCATTTAAATCAGTCAAGTTGTTTCAGAGATTAAATAGAACAAACAAACACAGAAAAATAAAATGTACCTAATTACTGTACTTTTATACTTTCATATATATTTAGTGAAAAGTTGTTAATTTGGAATTACAAACAGACACTTCAATTTTATTTATCTATACATATAGTAGTAGTGGGTAGTGAAGTGCGGAAGTATTTTATGGTTCTTTTATTTTCTGCCATATCCTTATTCCTAAACATGTTTTTTTTCTAATTAGTATTATTAAGGATTTGCCTAACACGTTAAAACATAATATTACGGTTCCTAATCAGTAACTTTAACCGTTTATATACTTATAACTAGGTTCATGCAATTTTAAAAACCTACTACACGTAGCTAGCAACATCATTGTCACTACGTCCAAGATTTACGCACTATTGCAAACATTTTGTCCCTACAAAGTTGTTTCACCAGTCCACATAGAGATAAACAACGCGACATTTCAACCAGGCCTGCTCTCCTGACAAGTTCACTTGAACCTCTGTTTGTTACTTGTTGCGTCACGTGGACGTCTAAACGCGTCAGTGATGACACTGCACTCATTGAAGGGTTGAGCTATTCTATTGTCCTTAATAATTACACCGGGTGAATGAGATTGGTTCAAATTAATAGATTCCTGTATGAATAGACACGATATTCGAATTTCAAATATGAATGCTAATTCTAAAACGTGGCATAATACCTATTTATGTTCTTATTTATTTATGATATCATAAAAGGAGTTTTTCGCGAACTTTTTACTACAATAGCTTATTTTTTACCTTTTATAATTTTCCGAGCATTATTCGTTATCCACAATGCGCTTGAATCTGGATCAATTCCTGAATATTAAATTTGTTGCTATTGATTAATTAAAATTAAGTCTAATCCCGCATTGCGTTTACAGAATGTAAACCAAAAAACATTTTATTTTTCCTCATCGTACCCTATTTGGTGTACCTGATGATCGACGGAACTCCTCGATTTTGAGTAGGTACTAAGATATCCATCAATCAATTGAATCAGCCTATGATGGCAATCCATGGACGGACATGATGCCTTGTAATAGAATGTGCTCCTTCCTACATCTTCACATTAGGGACATTAATAAGTCGTTTCAATTTAACAGTAAATCATCCTCTTGAGATAAACTATTTGTAGTTTATATCGCGCCTTATCCCCTAAGGGTGGCACCACTTTACACCGTGTATATTGTAAATTTACCCAATACCTGTGAAAGATATTTTACAGAATTCAATTTATTATCATCACCTAGATACTACAAATATCTTTTAATCACATTTCTATCACCGTCGTTATGTTCACTACTTATCACCGACTCACCTCAGAGGCCGCTATCGTGAATACACTTACAGAACGCGGTATCTGGCATTTTACGAGCAAACCCCGGGTACGCCGCGCCGCCAGTCAATTACCGTAGATACCAGGCTTTGTGTAGGGACAGTCAGGATTCAATATTGCCGTTTTTTTGTTTGTGTAGAGTGCGGATATGTTTTGGGGTTTTAACAAGATTCACTTCAGTCTGATTTTTCACACTGTCAAAAGAAAATAGTGCTATATTACCGGAAGCAGCATTGACATCAATATTCATTAGGTGATCATCATTGCTAACATCATATCTAGCTTTGTCAGCTTTTGACATAGTAACCCGAGGTTCGCTTAGTTTGACAGTTTGGGTAACTGATTATGGCTTGGATGGAACTACCGCCTAATATTCTCACCGTTTTATAGGTACCAATGCTAGAGCCACGTCTTCAGCGTTCCCATTCCACCAGTTCTTCATCATCGCTTGGAAAATTATATCATCCAAAGTAATTGGTATTAGCTGTTATAAAAATAATATGCAATCTACCCTTAAATGCATATTAAAAACTATACACAAAAACTGGATCACTCGAAAACCAGTCGATTATAATTGGATCACTTAATACAGAGGTAGAGGGACAAATTCGATACATTGATCACCAATCGATGGTGTCAGTGGTGCGCAGAATTTATGGCGACTGCGCGTGCGTGCGTACGATTTATCGTCACGCACGGACAAGTGAGAGATCCGTGATGGTGCGATTTTGATATTCCTTTAGAACATTGTGTAGGTAATTAGCAATTCGGTGGTTTGAAACGCAAAATGTAAATGAAACCACATGATACAGATTTTATTTTATTTTAAATAGGAATGACTACATAAATATTGAAAAACCCAGTTAGTTAGTAAGCTTATACCAATTTTCATTTAGTCATACCTTAAAAGTATTTCAATATCACGAGAAATCAATTTTTTTTTAAATGATCTATCAATATGACGTTGAATTTCAATGGTTGATAACAAAAGAGGCTTTACCTTTTCTGTCACACAGACAACCACATGATATACCTGAGGTATTTCCTCAGGTATATATCGCATATTCCTAATAAAACTCGCAGGTTTAGTTATGAGAAGTCTTTAGTATCCCTTAAAGCGAAAGCATTGACATACATGTCCTCCTCTACGACATCAAGTCGAAGGCATACCTGTTTACATCTGCAATATCAGAAACGTATTAATCGTAATGATAGACAAGCAATCAAAATAAAATATCCAAAGGAAAGAAAGTCACTAAGTAAATTAATTATTTTCTTCTTAAGTGAGCTATGTTACCAGCTGGGTCTAATGTTGAAGCGATCTATGCTAAAGCTGTCAGTGGACGTCAAATAGCTGAGATTATAATAATAATAAAAACTTGTTTGTTTTCAATTATATTAGTGACAGAAACGTCTAAAAAGAACGATGTTATTGTATTAGTCACAAACATCAAACAACTTTAAATCCAATACTTACAAGGTTATCTTATTTGTAACAAAATATAAACAAAAAAAAAACTAATAACATCTACAAGCACTACAATGGGTAGGTGTTCGTATCCATGCAAATAAAACGATTATCTAGATCAAAGGTGCAAAGTAAACATACTAACACCTTTATTGCGAATATGTTATCACTGAAATTCGGATTATAACCATCTGCCGTTTGATTGATCACGTGATAACGTGTTTGATAAACCACGGTAAGTTAAACTTACTACTGCCTGTGAAATTAAACTAAAAACTAAATAGAGGGTTAAGATATTTTTTGGTTACTACACTTCACATAATTTATACTGGTACAGAATCGCAACATTCCTTATCTATTCATAATATACGAACACCCTTCTTTTTGACAGGCGAATATTGCTTTGTAATGAGATTGTCAATTTTATGCTGTGTTTTACAATTTAATCTAGAGCAAAATCCAAAAACTATGTGCTAATCCTAAGCCTTTAAAAAAATATCCCGTGATGTTTCTCCTTGTATAATCTCAGATCTGTTAAGTCTGTAAGGTAGTTTGTTTTAGTCTTCAAAACCAAAAAGTTTAGAAAAGTCTTATAAAACGGCTCAGTCTGTCCGTCCGTCTGAACCCATCTATTTCTCAGGAACCATGTAAGATAGAGACAAACGTCTGCAGCATTCGATTCAGGACACCATGCATAGACAATTTTAAAGTTTCTACCAATTCTGGTTTTGAAACTGTTTTCGGTGTACAAGTCGTTTGATTCCTTCGCTACCATAGGAAAGAGCGTGTTACTTGTTTTTATTTTTTAGATAAAATAGTAGTAACTTTCTTAGCCATTTTTTAAATTCAGAATCAGGTCAAGAGTAACTACTTAGGTATATCATAAAAAGATACATGACAAGTACTTTTTAATAGCGAAAGCACGAGATATGTAACTTCATTAAATATAAGAATTTCATTATCTAAGATTATACTTTTTGATAACAATAATTTAAAACCGATTTTTTTCACTCCAATTCGTCACACTAGAAATTGACAAAGAAGTATGGAGTTTTTCGAAACAATAGATCAATTTCACCAATATCGCCGTGAAACCGATACGAATGACGATTACCGATTATCGATTGTTAAGAGGACAACGTTAACTAAACCGTTTCTTAATAAAGCGTTATGAATCTTGATTTTATCGATTCTTTAACGAAATGGGTCAATATCACAGTGCCAATTGAATTAGAACTCTACTGTGTTAGTTTAAAGTCTTTTTGTTAACTAATGTTTGATGCAGTGTAAATTACTTTCATAACTTAAATAGAATTAATCTTGGAATAGAAAGGGCCTATAATTGCAATCATAAATACGGTAAATATAATAAGGTAACAATGGTATATTTAAACTATCGCGGTTTTGTATTCCTTATTTTCGGTACATACTTGTCGACGTCGACTATCGACGTTTCGAAAGCGTTGCGCCCACTTGTGGTTGTGGTTGCGACTAAACGGCAGCAGTGGCAGGAGGGCAGAAAGTTTGTACTCAGTTCTCAGTCAAGAAAGGTAGAACCCCGAAGATTAAACCATTTCAAAGAGCTGAAAGTAGAGTATGAAATCCCTGGGCTCCAATGCGTCACTCATCGATTAACTTTTAGGGCAAAATGGAGTCATACCTTATAATTAAGAGCCATTATAATACTATTTATATTATTATATATTTACGTACATTCGTAACAGCACGACAAAGGGCTTCATTAAAACATGCTGCTACAACCTATAAGCGCATCATGGTCACCGGCAGGTATCGCCAGCGGCTGATCAACTCCTTTGATCAATTGGTATGCTGGCACATACGGCTCGTAGTGATGGGAATAGTTTTTGTCCACTTTACGGTATAATATTTGCGAGATTTTTTTTTCTTTTTTTTACAAATATATATACTGCCTCTGTGGCGCGGTGGGAGTGTATCTGACTAAATCAATAGGGCTTGATTCCCACCCAGGATTAAAGCTTGTGTGATGAGCACGTAGGTTTATTCTGTGTCTGGGTGTTATTTTGCTATAATATGCGTGTATTTAGAAATATATATGCATGTATATCAGTTATCTGGTTACCACAGTACATGCTCTGCTTAGTTTGGAATCAGGTGGCGTTGTGTAAATTGTTCCGACGATATTTATTAGTATTTATTTATAATGTAATATAGGCCAAAAAACTAAGCTTTACATCTTAGGGGATAACGGGATTACCAATGTATTATGAACTGACAAACTGACAAAACTCACAAAATATTGAACAGAACTGTAGATTAAAAAGGTTTTGTTACTTTTTCTATCAAATGGTTCTAAATATTCTTCCTACAATGAATAAAATGTTCAAATTAAAAAAAATCTCTTCAATTCACATAATCCCGCCTCATAACGTATTCCGGGACAAGGCCCAACACTATCCGCACAGTACAGACCGCCGCAGGCGATTCGTCCTCAACCGCATCTTTGCCATCCGGCCCGGATTGACACGTTGCGTTTTAATCAATTAACAAGCAGAAACGTGGTTCACGACCCATTGGACAGTGAAATAAGCCGGCCGGCCACCGCGGCGCCAATTCGGCTATCCGGTTTCAAATACTACGTTTTTTTTTCAATGCATTTTTTGGACAGACGATAACTTCATAATCTGTGAGTTCTCTTTTTGTTGAACGCTTTTGTTACAGTCAAACGGACGCTTTGTTTTGAGATCAGATTCACTACTTTCAAAATTCGTTTTACTGTGTTAAACGGTACTATTAGTCTGTAAATCAACCATTTTATCAACACATCTACCATGGTTGGCGATGATGATAGAAGAATAAAAATATTGAAGCATTTTTAAGAGAAGGAAAATATACATATAGCGGGTGGAATTTTGCGACGCTTTCAGGAGGGAAAGTAGGTACTTTGGAAATGCTGATATTAAAAAAGCTAGTTACGTGGTTTTGACACTTTTCAATTTATTTATGTCTACTAATGTTTTAATGGAAATGTGTAAGATAATCAATCTTCGACGAGCTCTTATCATTTAAAAACATGTGTATTGATTACTAGTTTCTAAATGATAATGGTTATAAGAAAACTTATAAAAATTACTTAGAAGTGAGTGAGTTAACAGAGAATATCTGTGATATACATTTTGGCAACTTGCCACAACCAAAAATTTGAAGAAACGAAACCGAAGACCATCATAATAACTTAAAAGAATAAAATAGAAAGTTTTAACATTAAGCTTATGTTGTTGGCAGAAAGAAAGGAGTTGAACTTATTAGTATTACCTCTAGAATTAAGTTAAACTTAGCCAATGAAAATAAGTAGCTCTTTGAGAATAGAGGACTAGACGATTATCTATACTAACTATACAAATAAAACGTTTAGATTTATTGACGTTATATCAACGCACAGTTCACTCACTAAAATTTAATCTGACAAACTGCACAAAAGAAATTTAGTAAAATCTAAACGCCGGGTAAAAGGAAAAAACGAGCAACAACACAAAACCCTACTGCAAAAAATATGTAGAGCAAGTTGAACCTACCTACTTATACTTTTGTTAATTAGGTGATTCCATAATTATCAGACAGACATCGCGTATCGATATCGTTATCGACCCAAATTATGTCAGAAGATTATTTAAGCTCTGAATAAATGATCGGCCAATATACAACTAATCAATCATAAATCGATCTGATGTTTTGCGCAACGTTCGATGGCCCCGTTACAATTGTATTTTTTTCCATTTTATCGATGTAATATATCTATCATATCACTTCATTATTACATTTAGATGATGAACAATCGCAATAAATTGATATTATTTTATCTGTTTCCCCTAAATACGGTTTTAAAACGTCTACCTTATCGTGATTAATTTGTGTTGGTATATCTTCGATTATAATTGATTCGATCTGAATTGCGTGTGTCATGTTGTTTGTAACAAAATTTTCCATTTGTATATCATAGAGACTGATGTTTTATGAGGTAATTGTATATTGTGTGCATGATTTATTGATTGGATTTGACGTTTAGTATCTCATTATGTTACTGATTCTCAGATATCTTGTTAAGACACGGATATGATATTCCAGATATATGTTTGAACATTTTTAATTAGTCATTTTATAGTGATAAAGAAAAATAAAACATTTTATTTTCCTGTTACGATTACTTTTAGTAAAATCTGATAATGGCAAGTCTCAAAAATAATTATCGTGTATTTTTTATTATTTCTTTATAATCTGAGTTAGACCGCTTTTTATGGAACAAACATTGATTTATTTGTATTTTATAGTAAGTATATCTGGAACAATCAACAGAAATTAAATTATTTCTTACTGATAATCATAAATATGTATGATAAACTTGGAAAGTACTTAGAACACGTAGTTGAGCAATGTCTGATCTATTTCTCCTTTGTTCACAGAAGAAGCCAACAGTCCAGAAGGCGGAGTGAAGGAACGAGGTGATCGGGGGGAGAGGCAGGAAGGGGCTGAAGCATCACGCTCAGTGTCCCCCGCGTCCCGCACCTCCCCCGCACCTGACGAACGAGACGACATCGAACATAGTATACCAGCTACGTTGATCCAAGATCCTAATGCTGAAAGGTGAGCCATTGATCTCATAACTTTCTTGTATATTTTTAAAATTATGATGTATTATGAACTGAAGCCATCTTTTAACTGTTTGTGAAATCAAGGATCGGTTGATTTTTATATATTTCAAAGCTTTGTGTATGTAATCACTTGTGGGTTCTAAGCTAGGCAACATTTTGGAATCTGGTCAAAGTTATTATTTTGTTGTACTATTCGTATCGCTTAGATACATCCTATAAATTAGATTAATTTCCTATTGTTACTTTATCTTGTGTGCTGTTATCAGGCAGATCAAGCAATTCAATCGGTGACTTGGTTTTTTAGTTGTTTCTGAAATTACTTTTATCTTAAACAATGTCCTTATTCATAACATTAATGATCGAAGTTCCATAAGCATTGTCAACACGGCGGTCCGCGTATCACTCCACGGTGTCCACTTTAATGATCCTATTGTTTTCAACGATTAGTTGACAACGGCTGTCCATCCAAAGCACTACTTATACTTTCAACTTTACTTTACTACTGGAACTATTCTTATTAACAAGGCACAAGGTCGTAAATTGAAAGCCCTACTTGAAAAGGAATATTGTATCAAAATAGAGAAACGAAGATTCCATTAAACAGTCGAAATGAGTCTTATTGTGAGTGACATAAGGTTGATTTGGGACTTCTGAACTGTTAACTAAAATTGGCAAAGATACAGAAATGAATGGACTGAACAATGACAGTTATAGTGGGCTGAATAACTAAAAATTATCCAAAAATATCGAGATGACGTTCCATCAATTTTCATTTTGAAATTATTTTGGAGAGAACCTATTGATAGAGGTTGTTGAATGATTGATGTTAGTTTTTTATGTCGTCTATTGTCGAGACTCAAAGTTTCTAGATGTTAAAAAGAATTTCACAGTCTTGTTGTATTAATGATTCATAAACAGTGTTACTCTCTTGCATTGTACGTCCCCACCAAGGCGTGCATTGAGGGCCAAACGAGATTTTCGGAACTAAGCTAGCCTCATCACGTCTCGTCAGGTTTTCCAAGAGATAGAAAACTTGAAAAAAAAAAAGAACTTTACTAACCTGCCTGGTCGGCACGTTCCAGTAAGGCAACACACATCAAAACAAACAACCCCCAGTTCCCGGCACTTCCACTGTACCAAATTACAGTAGCGGACTTTATCAAGTCACAGGGACTCCTCTTAATTCTTGTATCAAGAATAAGCCTCACAGAACGTAATTTAAATAAATGCATATTAATATTTTAGGATATTCTCACACAACGCCATCTATAAACAATTATTATGTATTTTTACATACAAACATCAATAGAAATTACTCAAACCCCGAAACAAACGTTTGTGGGTCAAACAAATATTTGTTCCAATCCGAACCTGAGACCACAGTAGGCAGTCGCACCTCTCCGCCACCGAGGCAGTCAATTTACAGACTTAATAACCGGTAATGATCTCCGACATGTCAGTGCCTCTCTGAATTCAGATTACTGCGCCGAGAGGACACCAATTGGGAAGCCTGCTCTGCTGTCTCTGCGACCTAACTCGCTCCAAATAGCCTTTGAGTCATGATCTCTTTGCCTGGTTGAAGGATCCTCTTTCTGTGCAGTAGTCACATTTCACCCAGTTCCCGTTTAAGGAACTATAATGGAGTAAAGGGAAAGGGAAAGGTCTCCAGTTTTTATACCATGTAGAAAGCAAGACAATCTATATAGAATGTTATTTAAATGTATATAAATAGGTAAATAAAAACAAAGACGTTCGATTTGCCTTCGATTATTTATTTTGCTCTTGTTTTATTATAACTATATCAATAATAAATTAATTGTTAATAAAAACAGTTGACACTAAATGTTATTTAGCACATTATGTAAGTGATCAATAACGATATGTATCTCAAGCGATTGTTGCCAAACTTGTGTATCTTTTTATTTTTCAACAAATGTTAGCATTACTCGTTCTACATACATAATACAATTGCCAAGTGAAGCTGCTCCTGACAGTGTCGGCGGGAATCCCGACTTCAAGGATGAAGTTTAATAAAAAAACTGAGCAACACCTGCCAGTGGCCTCCCATATAGGAAAAGTTTCATTCACAATTAGGCAGCGATTCGATATTTAAAATTTCATGATCACTAACACTAGTACTAGTATTTGATTTAACGTGATATTTAATATTGTCATTCGTGTTTTCGATATTCCAACATTATTGCATGATTACGGCGATAATTACATGTGGTAAATATCCCGTTAACTTTAATTCTTATTGCCTTCCAACCCTACGCTTTAAGTTCTATATTTCCAATTACATAAATTCCTGTAACTAATACTTATTGATTCTTAACAGCAACTATCGAAGAATACAAATAAAAAAATTAAAAACTAAAAGACGTCACATCACTCTGCCAACAATAAGCATTATATCGATTTGCATAAAATATCGATACTGTTGTGATTTATGTTGTTATGTAAGTCGTTAATCAGATCAAAAGCGAAACGAATCGAGTCGATATAATGGACAGGTGGAATCGATTAATTTCAATATTTAATTATGAAAATTGACGTAGTATGTTAGTTTAAAATTATATTGCAAACTAAAAATTTTTTCACCTGCTTCTTGTTATTTCAATAGATTAGAATGCTGCCAGTGGTCTGACTAGCAATGGCAGAAATAGTGCTTAGTGTAAAAATAATAACATTATTCCTCTATTAAAAGTTACTCTAGTGTTAATATTTACTCTAATGGCCAAATTGACAGCCAATAGTGCAAATGATACAATTAAAACCTTTAAAAATTAATTTATAATCACAACTTGTCACAATTTGTTTCGAAGCCGACTTGAAAACGTAATTAAATCGTTAGTTGTACGTATTAATAACTTAATTTTTAAATCTTTATCTTCTATGTGGTAACATTCAGTTTTATCTTCAAAAGTAGTTAGTCAAATTTCAACTTTATCTTTACTTGTTGAAGGAATTTAAAGGCTTGCACTAAGGACTTTCTAAGTTGGCTGTCCTGTGGCTGTTCAATCAATGTCAATTATGTGCACTGAGGTAGAGTGATCGATCATTTTGAGGTTCTAGTGCCCCTTCACTATGTATTGTTTAGATTTTTGACTGACTGATTTGTTTTGCGTTTTATACTTTTAAAAAGTGCCAAAGTTAAGTCTTGATTTAAAGTCAAAACGAACTTTTTGAGCCTTAGTCGCTCAAAGCTCTTCTGCAACAGAAATTGATGGCAAATTTTTCAAAGGTCAGAGATAAATCTAGATCCCACATATAGACACCAGAAATATTTATGTATAACGGACACCTCGCAGATTCACCCGCTTAGTGTTCGTTCCCGTGGGAATACGGAGATAAAATAAAGCTTAAGTTACTCCTTATAATATTAGTCAATAAAAAAAAAACTTAAAATCGGTATAGCCGTTGCAGAGATTAGACGGAACAACCAGACAGAACAAACAAACAAAACTTCAAGTTAGATTGTTTTGTATAAGTACCGTATATTCTTTTATATGTGAACCATCCTAAGGCTTAATGTTAAAAGTTAAAACTTTACGCCGAATGTAAAAATATTGGGTCAAATATTTTTTTCTATTATTTTTATATTCATTAAGTGAAAAGCTGTTAATTTGGGATTACAAACAGATATTTAAATTGTATTTATCTGTATAAATAGAATAACTTAATTACTGTAAGAAAGATAAATACTGATTTCACACACTCACTCAGAGTGTGTGAGCTGAATGTTTAGAACGCAAGCATTTTTATTTGACGGTAGGCTATGCACCGAGGGTGTAATAACATAAATAATAGGCTCAGAATAAATATTTAGCTAAATATTTATTATTCCTAAGGGGATATTAACCTGCGTCCCCAGCCTGACAGGAGAGTGCTGTACATTTAAATAGCCTATGAACGACTGTTGGGACTCGTACATCGGGTTACGTCTGTGACTATTTAATTTTATCTCTATCGATTCATGCATACTTTTTTCCCTTCCTGCAGATCCATTAATCGCTTCATACATGTCCGTCTGGGTATCCGAGTACTTTTGACTTTTCCGCTTTTGAGCAATCTGCTCACGTAGTCTTCATATGTAAGTCTCGGCCTACCCTGCCTATATTTAATTTTAAAATGAAAATATCTTACCTTAATGAGCAGATTGTTGTAATAAGAAAACTAAATTATTTTGTTCGCCACTGATTTACTGTTGTTATCAATAAAAGAATCGATTGAACGAAATAACACAAAGTTACTCGGTAATTTTATAAATATAGATTGGCCAATATGAATCAAAATTCGTCAAAATTCACGAATAAAAATAGATGCAAAAGTAAGTGGAACGGTAAAAGTAGAATGAAATTAATGGTTTAATACAATAAATTTACACCCAAATTTGGCCTTAGATATTTTACTATCTTAGACTGAACAAAATTTGATCTGCTGATTATATCTCTGTCTCATTTGGCGCCTGGGTGAATTAGTTTCTTGATATTATAGAACTCAGGCCCGTCCAAATGTTACTTAAATGTACTAATTATTGAAATGTTTCAGTACATTTTGCTAGAGAAAATATAATTTTGAAACATTCTCCTTATTTAATAAAATCTTTATATCAGCAAATCGTCTTCTATTTTACATAAATTTTGAAATTTTCTTACTTCTACTATATTTGTAAACAGAGCTCGCCCTCGGCCCAATCAAGATCTTGAGAGCTCAAAGTGGGCAACATCATTTGTACATCTGGTTTTGCTGCAACCACCCCTTTCGGAGTTGATGGCAGTTCTCTCACAATAATTTTCATTGGATTTTCGAGTGCAACCGGAAACATGTAAATATAATGAACAATTTCTCTAAGAATATGAACATATTTTTTTAAAATAAAACATTTAAAGAAATGTGATACCAAAAATAGAATTACTAAAGTAGTTGCTTTCTATAACATATGGTTTAATATTTAATAATAACATAGGTTATGAAAATGCAGCGAAATCAAAATCATAACGCCTACGACTAGGTTGGGATAATAAAATTAGAACCAAAACTGACACACCAACAACGGCATATTATAGAAGCTAAAAGGAGCGGTCCACAAATACGTGAATGATAAGCACGGAACACGGAGAAATGATTAACCACTAAAAATCTCAAGAAACTGAACGTATAAAACAAACACAAATAAAACATTGAAATATCCCGGCGTTATTACAGTAGATATTTCTAAAATCGATTAAGTTTTCTTTACAATTACTTTGTTTACAACTTTGGCTGTCTCAAATTTGAGCAACACCATCTGTTGAGATTTGATTGAAAGATTATTTTTTTAAACTTCTGCTGTAACTTGATTCAGTAACACTTGCATACATAATTTATACTACTTTGCTGATGTCTGCCATATGTTGCGACACCTTTAGGTTTTTTTTTAATATTAGGGTGCTTAGCAAGAATTTCTGAACGGTTAACAGTGTTTATAACTTTTTCCAATATCTAACTGTCATTATTAAATAGATAAAATATAAAAATGACAGTACAGATAGTAAACGCTAAAGAAGCTGATAGGACAGTTTTTTTGATTCCTCTGGGATAATAATAGCTCACTGTAAACTGCAACTTCACTCAGAGACACGAGTACCGTCTAGGTTAGAATAACTGCTTGAGTTGAGTATGACAGTTGAGGACAAGCGTGAGTTAGCACAAAATCAAGATATAATCACAAACCAATTGTGTTGTTGATATAGTTCAAGGATTGAGGAAATAAATAACTTATAGCAATCAAAATACTTTGGTTTATTTTATTTTGTAAATTCGATCTTCCTTACAAACGTATCGAATAATACATGCGGTATAGCAATGTGAGTACTGCGGATTGAATGTTAACCCAAGGGTTTGGCAAATACATTTTCTATGCAGTACCTTATCGGGTTGAAACTAATTACACTTGATTCTGTTATTTAACAATCCCGAGTTCTTTCAAACCAGGGTCGTCATCTTGGACCAATACTTTTTCAACGTATTATTATAATGACTCAATACGTTGCTGTAGTCTACCGGTAGGGAGGCGATGTCACTTTGATGTTCTAAAATACTAGCATTCGTGTCTTAAGTGAGCTTGTCTGACTCTTATAGTCAATATAAATAACTATTTTATAGTGTAATAGATTTGTCTACATTTTCAAATTCTAACATGACATTGGCTAAAAATAAAAAATAAATATCCATCACGCCTTATCCCCGAAGGGGTGGCAGAGGCATATTATATGCCCACTTTTCACCGTGTGGATTCCTGTCCCACGTAATAGGTGGTGAGCCCATTGCCGTGTTTAAATACAGATATATAGACAGACGCAGGTTGTGGCGACCTGCTGTTGAAGGAATAATTATACCTTTGTAGACATGGGTATGATTATTATTAGTTATATTATTATACGTTAGACTGCTAAGGCAGCACAGCCTTCCTTTCATTGTACGAACGACTCATGTCTGAAATACCTGCTCCTAACCTTCTAAATCGCAGTTAAACTTAATCAAAAAATTGCGTTTCTCTGATAGAATAATCTTGAGAGATAGAAGGCTAAACTGTAGGAGCTACGCATAATGCAGCTAAATTAGAACTATAATAATCTGTCCTTTAATATTTAGTAAATGTAGGTTAATATTATATTTACCAAAGTCAAAATACTGGATATCACTTTGGTGTCCAAAAGAGTTGCCTTTGGCACTCCGTTTAAATTTAAGAATTTTACGAGAATGACATCACGACTGATAGCCTTTTAGCCACAGTTATTGTACAAAAGTAGGATAGTCTGTTTGCACAAAACGCCCCCCTGTCATTCCTGTTCATGTTCACTTTATACAATTCGTATGTAATTTGTACGTAACACAATATCGTTTAGACCCGAACTAACTTAGGCTTTGCCTTTGAGGCAAAACCTAAGTTACATGATTCGGTAATTCCTTGAAAAAATATATATATTGATGTAAAAAGTAAGAGAGATATCCTATTTACTACCTCATACTATCCTACTAAAATATTATAAACGTGAAAGTTGGTAAGAATGTATGGAAGCATGTTTGTAACCATTTCACGCAAAAACTACTTAATAGATTTAAATGCGAAACGACATTAATATAGCTTACTTACCAGAACAACTTATTGGTACATTTTATCCCAGAAACAAGTTCGAAATAGGGACGGAAAAACGCGGACACGCGGACGGAACCACGGGCGTCAACTAGTATAGCATAATGTAATGTGGAAAAATTTGACAAGGTCGAGCGGAATTGAAACCTGCCTCCTTGCCCTATCCGGGATCACCACTTTTATTTGCCAACCTACCAAACGACGTTCAAAACAAATGAATGGATTAGGAAGGACGTGAGTCAAAATCGTACTCGCCATTGTGATTTTTTGTCCATATTTAATTAAGGTAAATTAACAGCATTTTAAAATTGTTTCGAGATAGTAAATATAGATATTGTTTTCTTAACATCTTGTGTCTAGAAAAAGCTATCTCCCGAGTATTGTTGAATTTATATTGGAGAGATTTGGGAGTCCATGACATGACAGGATGTGTCTTTGGTATTAAGTTTTCTGATATCCTTAGGTACTTACTTGCTGGTGGACGACGTTGTGAATTAGGCAAATCAGAGTTCAGTATCTCTCAAACGATAATGAGCGAAACCAATTTAAAATATTAAAGTTGGTCAGGGATCCAAAAGCATAGGATATTTTTAAAAGAATGAAACAGAAAGAGTCTTAGAACTAAGTTTATGAAGAGGGCAAAGAGTAGGAGTATTGTCATATCAAAAATACGTTTAATTTTTTTTCTTATGTAGGTAGGTACTTATTATAGACATTGCAATACACTGCAAAACATAAATACAATGATGCCAATATTGTACAGAGTGTAATTTTAATATTATTCCTATGACATCTGTGACTGACATACAATACGTTTTGTTACTGCAAAATTATTCAAACGATGTCAGGTGTCCCACATCGACCCGCACTACGATGCTATAGATTGTCACATAAAACCTCTGTTCTAATTCCTACATATCAAACCGACCACAGAGTAGCTAATACATTATTACATACATCATTGATGACACAAGAAATAAAAAGATCTAGAATTCTTTTGTTTATGTCACAATCCACTCGGGTTATTTTAGTACGTTGTGAAAGAGACGGCGCTAGTTGTCACATAAATACGTGTGATTGATTGACCCGCAGCCGACTAATGCTTAGAGGAAGTAATAAACAGCTGTGCGATTCTTCTATGTTCAAACTTTTTAATTTTTTTGGTTCAAAATAGCATTCTGTCAAATCACCGTAACAGTTGTTCCGATTGAAATCATTGATCAATATTTGAGATCGTTCTTTGATAAAGTAAAAAAAATCTATGATGTTGAAAAAAAATACTGCGATGTAGAAAATCGAAGTAAATTAGTTTCCGGACACAAAAAAAATCATTTCTTTTATTTACTTTTGCCAATTTATTTATTTTAATATTGTGTTGTTCATTCCCGATTTCTCGTGTTTCATTTATACTACCGTTCGAAAATGTCCTAACGTTTCCTCGCATAAGAATAAAATAAACATGAGAAAATATTTTCCCTTTGTCAAAGCAGGAAATCTGTTCGTGATACGCGTAAATCCGTCCTCGTCCCCTGTCTGTCCATGAGTCGTTAAAAGGACTCGTCTCGGCGTTTTGTGAACGCACCATTTCCTTGTCATCGCCGTCAACCCTGTCCGGGTAATCTTCTGTAAGCCTTTAGACTTCTATCTCCCACATAAAGCGCCTCTATGTTGCTGACACTATCTATGTATGAAAATGAGATACTGTAAACAATCTCGTTAAAAAGTTATTACGCCTATTGGCCATCAAGGATGGTCTGTACATTTTTCATTGGTGTTACGGTTGTGACTCAGCTATGCAGAGTAGCTCCGCTCTGTCAGTCGGCTGTCATCGAAACGATCGCCCGTCACTGCACGTCCACCTCGCGCATCGCACGCACGCTTGCATTACGCAGCGCCACCCCCCGAAGTGGGATATCGATAGCCATCTCTCTCTTTTTCGTTGTAAGTCTCGTAACGATAGCACCTGTCCTGCTCTAGCGAGGGGTGTGCGGGGAGGGGGCGCTGCAGGCGGGTCGTAAATCACGCGGCGTCTCATTCCACGCGGGACCGCCGCTGCTGCCGCAGGCACCGCGCACTTCCCTCCCGACCGCCGGTATCGCGGCGCGTCTTTCGCGACGTGTTTACTATTTTACCAGTTTTTGGGAGGTCACAATTGTTGTATTGTAACAAAGTGTTATCATCTGTAATAGTGTTTTATTGATGGATCCGCGAGTTTTTCAACGTTGCCAGTTTGGAGTACTTTGAAAAGATTTCGTCTAAAATGATCGTCGAGCCCGACCACGTGAGGTAGGTTTTATATTTATTCAAGTGTTGTTACTCTTATTATTTTTCTATAATTCTTCACTCTTAATATTTTGTATGGTTTTCTCGTTAAAATATTGAATTTACTTTGGATACGGTTTCGAGATCTTCAACTTCAATATTTCAGTCTTTGTTATGTCTAGTCACTGTCTATAAATTTATTTTAAAATCCTTTTTGTAAGGATCAGTTTTCATTGATCCTCTACCTTTATTAACTGTACTATAGTCTTGAATAGCAGTGATACGTTTCTCACAATTTTTTTATGAAACAACATCAACTAAAGGAAAATATTATTGGTACTAACTTTCTAATAGTTTACAATAATTTAGTGGAAATATTTAACGTTTCGAGGTCTGGATAATCGTGTGATTTATTATAAGATATCATATTGAATTTATCAGAAAACTATCACTTTGATTCCATATATGGTAAACTCGTTTCTCAAACTATCATTCCCGAGTGTTAAGTCTTTTGACTATCAAATGTTTGTTGTGTTTCACATTTCCAACTTATAGAACGTGTTTTATATTATATTTATAGATTCATAAATAATGTTATGTGGTTTCATCAACTATTGTTCGTGACGTTTATCACATTAGATATCGGCACGATTCTGTGAATAATTGTATTACAATGTTATTAATTTAATATTTTAATCTATTCGATGCGATATAAATGTTGATTGTTAAATTTTAAAGTTGTCATTTATATGACTTGTTTGATATTGATTATTCATGTCGCTTCGAATGTATTAGACTATTTCTATCTATTTTTGTTGAGATTTATGTTATTAAAACATGTCATCAACTAAGATTTCCAGTATTATTGAATACATAAAAAGAGCAGCGTAAATACAGATAACATCAAGATTTAGTTACATTTTGTCTATGCAAAATGTAACTAATAAAAAACATCAACGCTTACAAGGACATCTAAATAACTAGTACCTAATGAAGTGCTTTTTATGTTAAACGACATAAATCCATTAGTGTAACTATTTACTATACACGATCAAGCTAATAATTTATCAAAGATGGCAGTAAAAAAAGAACTTGCATTCGTTTTGTTTACCGTCGATATTCAAATGTCGATAACTGGTTTAGTTTAACGAGTTCCCAGAGACAGAGGCTTCAATTTTAGTGATTTATGTCAGTCGGTCTAACATTGTGTCATTATTTTGTCCCCAGGGAGAGCCCAAGATGCCTATCGAGGGAGTCGTCTGGCGCGCCCCGCTGCCCCTCCAATGACTCGGTGTACTCGAGTCGCAGTGGGGCGGGTATTCCTCTTCCCGCTGCATTGACTGCTGCATTGCCTGCTGCGCTGCTGCCTCCTCACTCTGCAGCTGTTGCAGCCTACTTGGGTGCTGCAGCTGCAGCTGCTGCACAGCAACGACTTCTAATGTCATGCCAAGATGACATGACTGATTCTGAACGAACTGACGCAGTACTCGATTTTAGCACTAAGCGTTGTGACTCACCACGTGATGATGAGGATCCCGACGATGCAGTTAATCTCAGCAAGAATGAGAACGGTCCACTTGACTTGTCTGTTGGTACGAGAAAACGTGGGCCGAATGGCTCGCCTTCTCCTGTCCCGTCCAGGAAAAATTCTAGGACTGTCGATTTCAAACCAACGCCATCTCCATGGCCAACGCCTGTGGCGCCGCATCTTCCATACTTTGCAGCTGCAGTCGCTGCTGCTAGTCTGTCCCCAAAGGGAAGTGTTCCCACTGATTGGAATGGCAAACTTAAACACGGAGCGCCTACACCAAGTGACGCTACGAAAGCTTTAGAAAAGTTAAACGAATTAAGCAGACTAGGCGGCGAAGAACTTTTTCGATCTGTGCAAAGTGCCGCTCTCGGTGCTGGGTTAGCACCAAATGCTGCTGCTCGGCATTCTGCATGGCAATCGCACTGGCTCAACAAAGGAGCTGATCAAACTAAAGATGTCCTTAAATGTGTATGGTGTAAGAAGAGTTTCAATTCGCTCGCAGACCTAACTGTGCACATGAAAGAAGCAAAGCACTGTGGCGTTAACGTGCCTGTACCATCGGCCACGGGAGCGCCTTTACCGCCTTCGTTGCAGCCACCCTCTAGTTCACCATCCACTCCTTCACATAACTCGTCTTCCTCGAGTGGTTCGTCTAAGCCGAGCCAGAATGATCTGAACATGCTCATTAAGGAAAACATGCCCATTCCAAGGAAACTCGTCCGTGGTCAAGATGTGTGGTTAGGAAAGGGCGCGGAGCAGACCCGGCAAATATTAAAATGTATGTGGTGCGCGGAAAGTTTTCGTTCACTTGCTGAAATGACGAGTCACATGCAACGTACTCAACATTATACAAATATCATATCCCAAGAACAAATTATTTCATGGAAATCATCAGATGATGGCAGTAAGGGGTCCAATTCTAGCGGTCCTGGTGGCGCCAACAATTCGGCGCCACCTCCCACTGGCACCAGTAGTCACGTAAGCGCAGTATTAACTTGTAAAGTTTGCGACCAAGCATTTAGTTCATTGAAGGAATTGAGTAATCATATGGTTAAAAATTCTCATTACAAAGAACACATTATGCGTTCCATTACTGAGAGTGGTGGTAGGCGACGTCAAACTCGCGAAAAAAGGAAGAAGTCACTACCAGTAAGGAAACTCCTCGAATTGGAGAGAGCACAACACGAGTTCAAAAATGGTGAAGGAAACGGCGTACCAATGGGTAAACCAATTAGAGATTTTGGATCTGGAAGCCGGATCACTTGCGAAAAATGCGGTGACAAAATTGAAACTGCAGTGTTTGTAGAACACATAAGACAATGTATTGGCGCACCCATGTCGAATAGTCAAAGGAACTTTTTGAAAAGTGCCCTATTATCTAATAACATAATCCCACCTGACGGTCATGTCACTCCTTCCGGTCGAGACGGTCGCAAGAGCATAAATGAGGAACTTCCATCTCCTGGGTCCGGTCACCATCGCTCCCCGTCGTCCGTCAACGATTCCTCCCCGAGTTCCAAAGACCCTAACACGAGCAACGATAAAAGCTCATCGCCTTCGGTTCTCAATGCCATAGAACAATTAATAGAAAAGAGTTTCGATACCAGGTCACGACACACCGTGCCTGGCATGCCGGGTGGTGCATCCCACGCACCTATCGGTTCTAGTATCTTAAAGAGATTAGGAATAGACGAGAGTGTAGACTATACAAAACCCCTGGTCGATCCCCAAACTATGAATATGTTGAGAAATTACCATCATCAGCAAGGCTACGGACGTAGAGAACGCAGCGGAAGCGAGTCCAGCTCGATGTCTGAGCGAGGTGGTAGTAGAGTGGAATCATTGACTCCCGATAGAAAGCTAGATACGTATCATATGACTCCTCGTACCACCCCGGATACTCGCGGTTCTCAGACCCCAGCTTCCGAGGATCGCCCCGCCGACGTCCGAATAAAGCGAGAGGTTGAGGACGAGGAACGCGAAAACGGTGTGGACTTGAGCAGTCAACCGGTCCGCGTGAAGACCGAGGTCGACGAGGAGGAGGAGCCCCCCCGGCCCGGCAGCGTCGCGGACGAGGACGTCAAGCCGGTCGTGGCCAAGCGCGAGAGCGAGGGCCCCAGCCCCGCCGGCAGCCCTCGCAGCCCGGCCAGCGATCGCTCCGGCAACACACCGGGAGTCGACCGGAAGCCCGCGTCCAGCCTGGGCGCGCTGTCCTCCATGTTCGACAACCTAGCGGGCGGCGGCTCCGGCGGCGAGGCGAGCTCCTCTCGCCGCGGCGGCAGCCACCCCCTGGCCGCCCTCCAGAAGCTGTGCGACAAGACAGAGACGAATCCGTCCCGCGCGCCCGCCCCAGCCCCCTCGCCGGCCGGCCCGCCGAGCATCCTCACGTTCAGCTGGGCGTGCAACGACGCGGTGGTGACGGACTCCATCATGAAGTGCGCGCTGTGCGACACGCCGTTCATCTCGAAGGGCGCCTACCGCCACCACCTGTCCAAGATGCACTTCGTGAAGGACGGCGCGCTGCCCGAGCCGGTGCCGCTGCGCGCGCCGGACGCGGGCGGGCCGGCGGGCGCGCGGTCGGCGGCCGCGTCGCCGCAGGACCCGCGCAGCCCCGCGCAGGCGTTCGACGAGAGCCCGCACTCCAAGTTCCTCAAGTACACGGAACTCGCCAAGCAGCTCTCCAGTAAATACGTTTAGGTCGCGCCCCGGCCGCAGTTGTGATGATACCATATCTTGCTACGTTAAACCTTGCTAGAGTTAGGTCGCGGCCGCGACGCTAAGTATTTCGAAACTCTTTGCCAATTTAATTATTTAGGTAATTATTGTTAGATTTCACCGCATAGATCGGTTAGTGTAATAAATTAATAGCGACTTAAGTATACGCCAAACGTTTTACGTTCTTTTGAGGTGTTAAGAGAATATTTTCAAAATATTGCCTTTAGGTGATCGGTTGTTGTGAGGGCCGCCGCGCCCGTGGCTTATCTTCCACTCTACGTTATGATTCCATTTCGATAAATGTAAATATAAGTCACGTTAAGTCATAAAATACGATTCGATCTCTTTTGTAAATATATATTTTTGCCAATTAATTCTTTAAACAAAAGATAAATTATGGAAATTGATTCGATCATTTGCAATCGCTTCTCGCGAGTGATTCGATCGTCCCGCACTAGTCGCGTCGTGGGCGTCACTTTCAGTATTTTATCAGAAATTCGTTGCAATATCATTTTTTCGTGTTACTTAATTTTTATGTAAATCAGAGTTAGGATTAAACGTTAGTTTATGTATATTTTGATGACTTTTGTTTTATTTTTTGGAATTAAGAGATCCGTCAGTGCGTATAATCTCGGAGATCCAATCTCATTCGGTTCATTTCGTATTGTACATTCAGTTCGAGATAGAATGCAATATAACAATCTCCTTAGTGTAAATTTCGCTATAGGTATGCTCTCATCGCGAGGATGCTATTTATTATTTAGTATTAAGTCCATAATGTTAGGTAAACTACATCTGTGAACACTTGTATACCAGTATACCAGCTCATAAAACGGTTGGACTTTCAACCTATATTTAAAAAAGGAAATACATATACATTTTTTTCTTTAAAAGGAATGATAACAATCGTATACGTGTAGAACATAAAGATATACCAAGATATATCTTCCAATTAGTAACCACAGATATACGACTATGTATATACGGCACTCGAGAGTGAGGAACCTCTTTTATATTTAATAAAAAATATTATAAACTCTCTATTGTAAGTTTCAGATGATGTCAACGAGATGTTTTAATTGGTAACTGGATATTCGTAACTATTTAAAATTAAAATACTATTACTCTGATGTATACGAAATTTCCGATGTTAAGGAAAATAATTATATTTTCGATTTTATTTTTGGATGCATAATTTTTTTACATTATTTTAGTATAGTTACGAATATTCAGCGAATTAAAAATGAAAATCTATTCTGAATCTTAAACAAATGTATCATTTTAACGATAACACACAACATACGACAAATATTATGTATACGCTAGCTCTGATGAGAGACTTTTGCTCATTCTTAAGGAAAAAACTTAAAAAAGGTGTTAAAATATTGATTTTACCAAATTTAATAATCTTATTTAATATTTTATGTTGTATTTCAAAATGCAATTAAAAGCTCAAAGAAATATATATGTTACATACTTTAAACGTTCATTTTATTTAACCCATAACCAACGGGAATTACCCGAATACATTATGGTCTCATAAGAAAATGTACACATAGTATGGCGTTGTGAAAATTGGAGAAAGTATTTAATAATGGTTTGTATACTAATAATATTCAAGTGAATAAGAAAAGAGTTAGAGGGAAATAAAGTAATATAGATAAAGAAATAATGTCAGTATCACTGAAAAAGTCTTCGTCATGAAATAATTATAAAATGTCAGCAATTATAACTACTATCTTTGACTGCCTCAATGGCGCCAATGGTAGTGAGATCCCGGGTCGGAATAAATATTTGAGTGATCCAACATAGACAACATCCAGACATAGAAAACACCCAAGCTCCGAAACAAACATTTGTTGTTTCGGAGCTTGGGTGTTTTCTGTCTGTTTTTTGAAACATATAGGTATTTGTTTATCAGTTGTCTGGGTCACAAGCTTATAGCTTAGTTTAAGCTAGATGGCGTTGTGTGAAATGTGTCACATACCTAATATTTATTCATTTATTTATAGTGATAATTGCTGCATAAAATAATTCAGTGATTCTAAAAGTATTGTCAGTAATTATACAAATATTGTCAATATTCATAACAACTGATATTTCTTTTAACTTCGATGATGATACTCGTACTGACACCATTGGACATTGTAATGACCATTAACTGAATGTCATTGTTACTGATAGAGTATGAGGGTGCTGAAGCCAAGACTTCGGATTAAACTGGAACCAATGAGCGGATGATGATGTAACATTTGAATGGACTGTATGAAGGCTTTGAATAAAACAGGGATTTATGCTAAGGAAGGAGGTGACTCGGTAGACAACAGTAATAACCTTATTAGAGATACATTATTTTAAGATAGTAGTTTTCAATCTTATGAAAGAGTGCCTTCATAAGATTGAACCTAGTGAGGTATTACCTACTAATGAAACATACATACATACTGTCATGCCTTTGCCTTTATCTCCGAAGGGGTAGGCAGAGCAGACAGGTAACAGGTGGTGAGCCCATTACCGTGTTGAAACGGAGAGAATGTGTCATTTTCCGAAGCACGGAAACGCTCGGAAATGTAAATTTCACAATGTGGTCACCCATCCAAGGACCAGCTATAGCGGATGTTGTTTATCGCAGTGATCGTTTACAGAACATTGAGATAGCGGCGTCACGAGGGCTTCACTATTAATGAAAACTACTTATAATATCCAAATAACTGGGTAGCGCTGTTGCAGTAACCTATAAGTAGTGTTCTAGAGGGGTTGAATTGGATTCCCCGATTGGCTAAATACCGATTACATGGCTACATTTACGTAAGTATTCTTAAAACTCAAATTATACCAGAAACGAGTATTTCTATGCGTTGCTGCCTGAGAGGGAAGGAGATAAAATGATACAAGGAACTGCGTAAGTATTGACATCAAACATTAACAATTTAATTGAATCCTGCTATTGAGTGATGCGTCAGACCACGTTAACAAATCAAAAAACTATATATCTTCACGACAGCTTGAAGATAATCCCAGAGAGCGGACAGATCGCTAGGCTTCACGACGATGACTTCTATCGGTTTTTGGAGATTAATTGTATCGTTTCATTCTTATAACACTGGGTATCCGAGTATTTAGACTTTTCCGTTTTTGAGCAATCTACTCACGTAGTACAAATTAAAGACACACAGAATGATAACTAATGGAATCAAGCCTTGCATGGTGGAAATCTATTTTAAACCTATATATATCAAATGAGAGAAGGGGAATGAGAAACCCACTAAACACCCTTGATTCGTCAATCTTAACACAAAACAGTAAAAAGTTACCTCAACTTTTTGTAAAAAAAATTGCGAAAGATTGACAAATCGAACTCCTTCCTCAAGGAAATTATTGTAAGACAGGTAGTAGGTGCCCTTGACATCCAGATTGTTAGTAATGTGCAATATTTCCCCTAGACTTCTTTACTATAGGTGCCAGAAAATGATTTGTAAATCCAACCCTAGCTGCTCAGTCATATGGTCTGAATCAGTCAAATGGTAGAGACTAGCTGCAGATTTTTTAGAATCATTTTACATCGTAGCCAATCCTCATCAAGCAGTGCACTGTGATTGATTGATTTGATTACAATGACACTTATGATCAAAACCAATCACTGTTAAGTAAAAATAAATCTTTAGGTATTTGTTTAAAAGAACTACAAGTGATTTAATACACAATACAATTCTGCTAGGACCCATACTTCATATAAAAAAAAAAATTAAAAAAAAAAATATCTTTATTTTGCATAGACCATTTTAACGGCGCTTACAAAATGTCATACCCTATTTAAAATATTTAAAGCGACCACCGGTTCGGAACGCGGCCCACCTGAGAAGAACCGGCAAGAAACTTAGGAAGGCTAGAAACTTAGGAAGGGTATACCAGTCGGGACTTAATAAAAACGCGATATAATATTTATTTATTCACACCTATTAGTACCATTATTTTTTTAGATGGTGGCCTTCAATCTCCAAAAGACAACGATGCCGATGTATAAATAACAAACAGTCATTATGGGTATTGCCAACACTCGTCATCTTCTAGAAAAATGTTTAGTAATGGCGCCATAGGTATTTAAACTACAGAATTTTGACTTTATTATTAGACGTTAATTCTATTTGCTTCGTGTAAAGGTAAGCGCACTCCTAGGAACCTAAGAGAATGGCCATGATTCAAAACGCACCGAGGGGAGCAGGGGAGGTACCTAAGACCATGAAAAATTCTTTGTAATCGCAATACCCAACAGAAATTAATAGAAAAGATGATACTAAATTTGCTATCTTAAAATAACTCCGTTGAATGCAATAAACACTAGATTAATATATTACTTTGAAAAACAAAATGCAATGTAACGGTATAGTAGCGCCATCTATGAACATATTCACGAACTACGACTCTTAACTAAAATAAAAGTACTAGTTACTTGCTGTGACTCCGCTTGCTTGGTTTGTCGAAAAACAGTACTATAATTTTATGTCCGTCGTATGGAAGGGTTGGTTTATTAAAGCACTTATTAGGTTGGACAGTTAATCATATATTCCGATGTTTTACACAATTTTTAAATATTGTAGGATTTTTTCTTATACGAGGAGAGATCCGCTTATAGACTACCCACTGCTGGCTAGCATGTGGGGTCTCCCGGCACCTAGTCGTCATGGATGACTGGGAATACCCAATAAACTCCTCGGCTACCTTCCTGCCCCAATGGAGGTGTTTTAGGACCTGTTAAATTCACCAAAACAAGATTTAGTATTATTCATTACAAAAAAATATACTAGGAATGTTAATAAAAAAAAGATTAACGTTTGGCCTATCCTGTTATTGAAATCTATGGTAAGTAGGTATGTAGCTTTTAAGTGATAAGTTTGGCTATTGGGTCGGTCTTTTGGTGAAGTATTTATTCAATGTATCAATGGATGCGTTTGAAGTTTTTATAGTATCTTAAAGTACCTACAAAATCGTAGGTATGTTAAGGGGCATTTTTTCATATTTGGTTTAACTTGATCACCTTTCTAAACTGAGATTTGGATACAACCAGAACTGCACACTAAGGCAAATTAAATTATGTAACAAAGAAGTACTTTGTGCAAAAAATAAATACCTACTTATAATTTAAAGATTTGTTGTTATTTTGTTTAGTTACGAGTACTCATCAGTCTTTCTCCCCAAAGGGGTAGTAGAGGCATACCACATTTTACCGTATGCAATATTGACCCACGTAACAGGTAGATAGGCCATTGCCGGGTTAAAAAAAAAATTAATTCACGCGTCGCAGGCGTCCTTACGAGCTTGGGAGGTCAGATGGCAGTCGTTCCCAACAATAACAAAAATAAAATCCAAACAATGCTGCTCTACTAGCCAAATAAAAATGAATTCCAGAAGCAACTCGAAATACACTAAGATGAAGGAGAAGGCAGAGACAAATAGGCAGATTTATTTATCTATCACGCCTTATCCCGGAAGCAGAAGGAGTAGAGGCATATTATATGCCCACCATGTAGGTTCAAAAGGTGACATCATCGTTTTTGGGGTACACTCAGAGATACCACTAAAATTAATAATTTTTGTAGTTTTCGAGTCATGATGTCTGTTTGTAATTAGTTATAGGTACCTTTTTTTTCCGTGTGGAACTCCTCATAGATTAAAATCCACTCGTATCCCTTCCATCTGTCTATAGCCGAGAGTCCCGAGTGAGCCCTCGGAAGTATAGCCCCAGAGCCCCCGACAGACTTTACCTACCTATATTATCATCTTTTTTGGAACTCCTTTATTTACTTACTTCATTACGGAGTAATCTACTGCATTTTGAATTTCCATTATGCAAACGAAAACTAATGTAATTACTGGCGATTACAAGAGAGTGACTAGTTTTATTGCTCGGTTCTTTCTCAGGCTCTCCCTATTGCCTTAGGTATCTGGCAATATATGAACTTCATAAGTTACTTTGAGACCTACATTAAAGGCACATTCATTTTTTTTATAATAAGTTTTTTTAACAGTTTCTATTAATATAACAAGTTCTAGTTACTTTTTAATTATAAAAGCATTACACCTTAGCCTACCAGAAAAAACCGCGACCCACCAATTAACCACTCATAAAACATATCCACCGCTGCTACTAAATCTGTCGGGACCCGAAATCACTCAACGAGACGTCTTAACTCTGCGAAACCTCGTCTTTATCACAATAATGACGTCATTCATCGCCGTTTACGCACCTCCTTTACCATGACGTCACACCACGAAGTAATCTCTTTAGCCCTCTTCCATTGAAGGTTCACTTTTGAGTGTAAGCCATGAACCAAATATATAACGCGCAATGGATGAGTGGTTTTTGGGAAAGATGAGGGTTAGCGTTGGGACAGTCGGCAGACGGCCCGTCACTCAAACCCTTGAAGGCGAGTGTTCGCCGCTACAGGTAAAGAAAATATACGGAGTGGATTTGTGAACGTATTTATGGGGTGGTAATGGATAATTGGTCCATGCGACATTTGTTAAAGAAACCTTATAGACTTTGTATGATATTGGGAACCCTGATTTTGTGTGTTTATCAAAATATTTCCATCATTGTATCTTTACAATAGATTTTAGTGAAGAGCAGAAACAATTTACTCACAACTAATGTCCTTCTTTAAAAAAATATAAACTTGACAGATTTGATTTATGTTTTAGTTTTAGTCTTAACGACCTGACTTAATTCTGGACTAACCAAAAAAGTATCTAACAGCTAGTAGTTTTCAAAGCATCAAATATTTGAATAATATCCTTTTATTATTAAGTGATACCCATCCGTGGCAGCATCTCCATTCACCCTAAGGTTTGCTGGTAGAAAACTCAATATTTAAGTTAAGCTCGCCTATGCACACTAATATAAGTCACATTGTAACTAAAATATGTTTACTGTGTAGAATAAAGAATAAGAATAAGTTTTGAGGACATGTTAAATTTCTTTGTCTATCAATTCCAAATAATATTTAGAAGAATAAGAATAGAAAAAAAAATTCTTGCGGGTCTGATCCATATAGATGTCCGTGAATTCCCACCAATCCTGCTCCAAACAAGACTCAAGTCCCCCAATCCCCAGACCACTGTCTGTCATTGTACGTCTAATAATGGCGACTAATTAAAATGACATTTTGTTTTATATCATCAAATTAATGAATACAGCGTGGGTGGGGCGGAGCCCCCCGACCAGCCATCAGGGGCCCATTGCCCACAATTTATGGGGCTCCGCCGTTACGAGATGGATAGCATGATTTATGGGCTGTTTATCATCTTTTTATGGCATCGAATGAAATAATACCATGTTTATTTTTTCTCTGTTTTAATTATAGTTGTTTATGGCAGTAAATTCGCTTATTTATGGTACGAGTGACGGGTACGATAGTGGCGAATGGATATTGCTTTGGTTGGGGCGGCTTCGTCTCTTCGAAAAAAAAGGTCACGAATTTAATAAATTCGTTACTGAACAGTTCGGTTATAGATATATTTTTAAATAAATTTTCTGATTGAACATCTGTGGGCTAGTCTGGACACACAAATCATTTCGAATGATTGTAAAGTTCAAATCGATTTTATCTTCGACTGGATCTGTTTTGTGATTAAGACTGTTAATTATCCTTTAGCTATAGATGATAGAGTGATAGTTCATTAATTAGAATATTATGATGATTTGCAAGTTTCGTTTTGGTATGTACGTTTATCTATAAGATAGATATTGATGACGTTAGAGATTGTGACCACTTGATAGCTGCTAAGCGGAAATTACTGTAACTAATTTAATCTTCAGCCCAGACTTACTACTAGTGTACCTACGGTGCCGAAATGTGAAAACTTACATTAACGATGAACACTTTACGCAGCGAGCTATGCTTTGCTTTGGATAAATGACTAGTCGCGTAAATGAACGATAGATTTACGGCCGGTCCCAATAGCCTATCAATATTTTACTATTGTCGAAAATAATGTCAAAACAGTTACCATCGGTACCTATCGACGAAAATTTCGGTTTCAATAACCAAAGATAGATAGAAATATTTACCTACGACATTGTAATATCCGTCACAAAAGTGAAAAATTCAACGCGATCTAGATCTATAATAGAATGTTGAAACCGGCCATTAATAGACAGTCTTGGCCCGGTGGATCATATTATACAAATCTTTTAAAGCATTTTTAAGTACAAGCGACTATTAAATTCTTTTAATAGCACTCTAAATTCACACACATCATGATGGCATGTTGAAATAACCAAGTAAAATCTTACTACCTATGACACTTATTTCTGAAATTCTTAAGTCGAAAGGTACTTTAAAGAACTTGAGCGATCCATCCATCACCCATCAATTTTCATTATTACTTTACCAAAACTAGCTAGAAAGAAAAAAAGAAAAAGTGTTTAATTCTGCCCAAGACGACACAATAAATAAAAAATTATAAAATTTGTACAAATATTTTGCCTACCTATTATATAAATAATATTAATAATTAAAAACAAATTAAACTGTGTAGCTCTCTCGGGCTGACCAAAGCAGCTCTGAACTTCAGCGCTCACCGATTTATTACGTAATAATAATTCATAATCATTATTCCCTTAAAATTATTGACCAAAAACATTCTCTAAGCGCCTGACTGATGGCTCGGCAAGACCGTTGCGTAAATACCACGATTTAGATCGTACAATAAATGATTTAGTCCAGGTCGCTTGTAATAAGTGGATTGATGTCGGCGACCCCGGCCCATTTGTCTCAGCGGTGTAGGGTTAAGTTGCGAAGCAAAATCAGAAGCGTTTTCTTCTTTGAAGTAAGTTTTTGCTATTAGGATTTAGGAGTTAAGTGTGGAATTAAGATATTGCATTTTTATGTGAGGTGTTATAAGGTTTAGTTTTTTGGTCTCACTACAGGGGATGCCGAAAACCGTGCGAAGTGCAGGAAAAACTAGAAAAGCGGTCCCTGGACGTCACGAGACGCAACTAGGACAGACACTCGGAAGATGATGATGATGTAGTTTTTCTTTTGTACAATAAAAGGCTCGAGCATACAGGCAAGGACAAGTTCTTAAAGATCCAAATCAAAATAGGTATTTACATGAAATAGTGTCCCTCAGAGTGTCTTAAAAGGCTCGGCAAGCTCTGGTAAAGATTGTCTAAGAATTGGGAGGTCGTGTGACACTTGTTCTCAATTACGCTGAAAAATAAGCCAGTATGTCATCGAATATTATAGACCGAAATCGATCTTGTGCTAAGAGCTTTTGTAAGGAACGTGTTGTGTAATATTATGAAATAAAGTAGAGAATAAAACCGTAAGATGTGATTACCGACTACACCGATACATTTCCTACAATTGACTTTATATTATTTTGTAGCCCATAGGTTCCATTGATAATACCTACAGTGCCTATTTGATCCCTAATTGGTATATCTTTACAAATATTAAAAATCTGAAGAATTTGTTTGGTTGAATGCGCCAATCTCAGGAACTAAGTGAGTTAAATTGAAGAGTTCTCTTTGTGGTAGATTGCCCATTGTTCGAGGAAGGCTATAATAATCTACTACCACTCTACTACCATGGAATGCGGCTATAACATAACATCACATACTTTCACGCCTTATTCCCCGAAGGGGTAGGCAGAGGCATACTATACGTTCACGTTTCACCGTATGCGTTGCTTTTTGTCCCACGTAACAGGTGGTGAGCCCATTGCCGTGTTGAAATGGACAGGTGCAGGTTGTGGCGACCTGGTGTTGAAATGTTTCAATCCGCCCTTATGGCATTCAACTGGCTTAACGACTGCCATGTTACTGGCAACCGGGACCAACGGCTTAACGTGCCTTCCGAAGCACGGAAACGATCGCAAATATAAATGCCACAAAATGGTCACCCATCCGAGGACCAGCCATAGTGAAAGTTGCTTAACGCAGTGATCGTTTACAGAACACAACGTCCGCGGGGCCACGAGCGCTTCAAGGAATGCGGCTATAATGAGCTATAATGATAAATATCAATTAATCCAACAAATTTTCTTAATTATACATACATACTAATTGTCACGCCTTTATCCCCGAAGAGGTAGGAAGCCCACATTTCACCGTATGCATTTTTGTCCCACGTAACAGGTACTATTGTATTGAAACAAGAATAAACAACGTATTTAAATTGGTGCCATGGCCGTTCGAAGTAATTCACGGGCGAAGCCACGGGGCTCTACGACGGGTAGATTACGGAACACCCCCTCGCGGTTTGACCTTGATTTTAAGGAAAAATCATACCTTAACAAATTTTTTTCAATCGTTGAATAAGATGCCAAAGGTCCTATCGCGTGGTCCGGAAAAAAATATGCGCACTAGTAGAAAGGTTGAAAAAGCTATTTTTAATAGCCAAAGTATAAAGAGAGGTGTTATTCGTAGGTTCGGTGGCTTGTGTATTTGTCTATCGATCTATGTGCACCGTAGCTCTGAAATGAATGATGAATTTTTTACACAAAAGTAGATTTTCTAAAATTTTAATCTGTCCAGTCGTTTACGTTATTTTTATTAAGGGGTTTCTTAATTTTAAACATGGTTGGCAAAGTACCTTTTGACTTAAGAATTTCAGAAATAAAAGTCATAGGTAGTAAGATTTTAAGACAAGAAATACAACTATCTCATAACTCTTATTTTCAACTTCATATGCGAACAGAATATTGATCACTCTGGAAACTTCAACTATATTGAAATGGAGCGAACTCCACTCCTATAACTCTTGTCGAAACAAATGCCGGCCACTCGGCGGCATCTGTCCGCACTGATGGATGACGGGACATATGTCCATTATCGCCTGCACACTGCTCCGAGACTGCACAAAAGACGGACGAAAAAAATTACGCGTGAAAATGACACCATCGTTAATCAAATTATGTTATTTAGTGCAATAAATTTCGGTAGCTTACAATATTTTACCGAGGGGTAACACAACAAATATGTCTGCATTATAATTTTTTTTGCTAATAACAAATTACACTTTATTCAATATTTCCACAAAAGTTATAAGTAAAGTACCGTGATTGGCACGATTTATGACTGAAATAAAGATGGCAGTTAAAAGAAATAACGGCGATATAAATATCGGTTCCCGTTTGCGAATGTGCTTAAATAACAAACAGACAAACTGTTGAAACGTAAACGATCTCATAGAATGATAGAAAAATTATGCATAGCACGCATAAATGTCTTTCGAACGATTACGGCGTTAAATTAAGATTTGTTTATATTTAGGAAGCATTAATCTCGAAAAAATTCCGTATACACATTTTTCTCTTCTATGAATCCCTTATATACCTTATTGTTCTTATTTTGATACCACCAATGTACGTGATTTTGAAAGTTGTATACCAATTTAAAAAAATATTCCCAATTTTCCGGCAACAAAATCATAAAGAATAATATGCCACTGCCAGAGTCAATACTGAATTTGATGTTTACCTCGTTCATCACTCAGCATCTATGTATTAAATATTATGTCAAACCTACATTGCCGTCCCCACCAGGTCCTGGTAAAAGGAGAAGAGAAGACCCAAGCTGTGCTGGTTTTCGTCGACGTCGTTAGAGATGAGGAGGTTGACGACCGTGCGAAGTGTAGGAAAAAAAATTAGGAAAGGGGATCCCAGGCGTCGCGACGCAGCTTGGACATACGCTCGGATATTTTATTTTTATTCATTTTATTTTATAAAATGTGTATAACTAAATAGGTATTACATCAATTCTATTTTTTTATATATGTCACGTCAAAATGGCGTCGCCCGCCTTATTGTAAGCAAAGACGACGACCCATGATTGGGGCCGCTATCTATACTTTTGTTATTACAAAAATTATCCCACGTCAATCGCCATTGCCACATATCTATACGAATATAATAAAGAGGAAAGATTTGTAAGTTTGTTTTTAATGAATAAGCTCAGAAACTACTGGGCTGATTTTAAACATTATTTTACCAGAAAGTTACATTCTTCGTGAGTAACATAGGCTATATTGGATTTTCAAGATGTTTAGGTTTCCATCACGCCTTATCCCCGAAGGGGTGGCAGAGGCATATTATATGCCCACTTTTCACCGTGTGGATTCCTGTCCCACGTAATAGGTGGTGAGCCCATTGCCGTGTTGAAATAGACAGACGCAGGTTTCCGTATGAAATCTCGAATAGGACAACTTCACCACGCGGGCGAAGCTGCGGGCATCAGCTAGTACTTCATAACAAAATTTCACGACAAGTAAAAATACTTTCAACCCCTTTTTATCACAACCTCGAAATGACACACACTCAAACATCACTCCGTTCTTTCCGAAAAAACTGAAGCAAAAACCACCTGCGAACCCTTTTGTCCGAGCTATATTCGCATCGCTCACTGTGCACACATTTGACGATGACGGATGACGGACGGACGTTTCCGCGGGGGTTGCGAGGGGGTTCACAAGACCCGCTCTAGATATATTCCCGTATATCAATCCCGTGGACGTTGACGGGTTGCATATAATGTCTGCTCGCATGGTATTTTCGAACTAATATAAGTCGTTGTATTTTAGGTGAGGTTTCAAATTAGAATTTCTGACAAAGATGACTTATGATACTTTTATTATTTGGAGAAACTATTACTTAAGATTATGCGTTATTATAGTTTCAAAGGTATTCTGTCTCTTATTATAGCGCCTTCTGAGTCGTCTCCAAACGATACCTCGTAGTATTGAATTTTAAGCTACGTTAAGGTATCAAGTTATGATTTACTGTTGGGAGCCACTGCTGTCTGATATCCTGCTCCCTAGGTTGTATTTTAAGCACTTATGAATAGTCATGACAATAATTATAAAGTGAGCGATTCTAGTTGCCAGTTCCAAGGGCAGCCTACCCTTCGTGGAGAAGAATCTGACAAGAAACTCCACGAATGCTCTTTTAAAGTGTAGGTGTAGCTTAAAATAATTAATTTACATTGTTCTTTGAAGTTATGTGAGAATAGTCGACTAAACTTAGTTTGCCTTATATTTAAATAATATTATATTAAATTTAAATTAATTCCGAGACTGCCAGGACTTTAATTGGTCGGGTTTATTAATGTCTAGCACATAAAACCATTAAGCCTTTTTGTTACCACCTCACTAAAAGCCAGAGCCTCGCCTGTTGGTGGCAGATGCAGCAATTGCATGTGAGTGTGACTTGGCATTTGAGGATCGTAGTGGAATAAGAATACAACATCTAGGTTGTACTTTCACCAAGTTTTAGTATATAGACATCCCACCAACATCCTCAAACCCATTACTTGACTCTAATTTAGTTTGAACCCTTGGCCTATCACAAAGTCATCATGAATCGTACTCGTAGCGCTATACTACAGTAAGCTGCTTTTGTGCTTTTGGGTGTGTTAAAATTAATTTGTTTGGCAAGGAATAGGGCCAACGTCCCCAGGGGAGGTGCAGGGGAGGTGCATTGTCCAACGGAGGATTGTGACAGGTTGTTAATGATAATGAATGAAGCACGTCACGCCTTGTCAACCTCTCAAAGGAAGTGCGGAAATGGGTCAACGGTATTAAAGTACCTAGTCATTAGTTTAGGATAGGCTAATGGTGTTCGACCATCAGTTTTTTGGAAAAATTCTAAAGTATACTTACTAAATGTTAAATTAAACCGTAAATACATTTTATTCTAGCTGTTTTCGATTCACTGCTGTACAATTGGGTTTATTAATTATTTTACTATAAAGGAACATCCTTTGTTAGGTATGTATAAATTGTAGACAAAAAATATCATGAAGTTACAAACAAAATACAAGAGATAAATCATTAGAATATCATTTTTTGGGAACATTATAACTACTCATTATTCAAAGCAAACTTGTAACTCAATGAAACACGGTAAAAATTACGAGGTCAAGTCTTTAAAACCTTCGTTTGGAAATTTATGAAGCTCGGGAGGAATTTTAGAATAAAGTTAGATGCAGGAGGCTTAAACTTTTCATCTGAGCATTATTCTCGGTCAGATTCAAAGCCGTCACTGCAGAGCCTGATGTCTTCTTTCCTGTTATATAAATTACCAGTTTCTCTCAATCTTAATCGTGAGGCCATTGACAAACAAATCATCGTCTACAACTTTAAACCATGACATTTTGTGTCTGTCTGTCTATTCACTAATAGAGACGTAAATACCGTAGATATGAAGCACACAATGATCACAAAACCTCATAACAAAGAACTTAGCAAGTATAGCTTGATAAATATCTTATTGTCCGAGCACGCGTCACGCTCGCTCAATGATTGACAGACGATCGACAGGCGATGTTATCTCGATACCTATTCACTTTTGAGATCTCGTTACATATCGTATCGTTGTTTATTGAGTTCTCGTTCGATCGTTGTGTACTTCTATCCATTTTTAGCATTTAGCCCGGTTTGCTTCACTTCATCGTAAGTCACAATCAGTGTCCCGGGAACCGATTTAATGTTCGGGTGTAATTCAACGGGCCCTTGAAACATAAGATTATAGTTTCAAGCAAAAATCTGTATGACCAAATCTATCTGACTGCAAATTGTACTCCAATTAGGCTACTACCAATTCTGGTTGAAAATAAAAAGATTATCATAAAGTACCATAAAAATATGATCAAATTTAAATACAAACTTACAGCGGTACCCTATACAATGTATGTGCGATCGTTTAACTATTCTTGGAAACAAACAGACTATCATTCTTTATTGAATTACCACCTGATAAAATACGATCGATCAAAAATAAAACAAATAAACGCTCACCGGTATTGTATTTAATCAATATGCGGTTGAAAATTGAAACTAAAAGAGTCCAGGTCAAACTATAATAGCCATACTTATTTGTACTGAACAAACCCCAATTTGTTGTGGTACAAGTGACGAGCTGTGACGAGAACATTACACACCTACCTTTAATCATTTCGGCCCGGGGTTACACAGTCAGCGTTATACTATTACATAAAATTATACTAACAGATGTTTTTAATTGACTGTCTCGGTGGCGCAGTGGTAGTGTATGCGACTGCAGCGACTGAGGTCCCGGGTTCGAAGCCTAGGTCGGAATTATTTTTTGTGTGATCTACAAATGTTTGTTTCGGAGTTTGGATGTTTCCTATGACTTATATGTATGTATTTAGAAATATATAAGTATGATTATCAGTCGTCTAGATCCCATAACACAAGCTATATTAGCTTACTTTGGGCTACAAGGTGTTATTTAAAAAAATATCCCACAACATAAAAAATTGTAATCAATTCCTAATTAACTAAACAGTTATTGTAATTGATTAAATTTTTTATGTCCAGGTCTATGCTTAGCAGCAGGGTTACATAAAAGAAAACAAAGCAAAACTTCACAGGGCGCATACCAAGTTCAAATATCCAGGTTATACCAATGATGTCTGTACCAGCCTCGCTATATTTTGTCTCTTGTGCCACTCACCTGCCACACCCCGCGTCTCGCACATGTCAGTCAGCACACATCAATCACTGTTGCCGTGACAGCGCCACTCATATTTCAGAGGGGGGACACCTACCCACACGTCACCCCTATTACCAGGTCATAGAGTTCATTTCAGGTGCAGGTTAACCTTCCAATCGATTAAGTGCTGTTACGCTTAATGAGTTGGCCATAAGTTTGGACTATCAGTTCGCTGTTGGGTATTGGATTGCGAAGCTTTTTTGGTAATAATTTGGGGCAATAGAAGCTATGGTTATTTTGAGTGCAGTAGAGTACACGTTTAATCAAATACTTGTAATAAAAAAAATATTTTCTTAAAGGTATCAAGAGTAGAAAAGATAACGAATTTTTTTTATTTAATATTTTGTAGTAATCGTACACAATACCGCCTAGCTAATAGGCGCTTGTGCTATGAGATCTAGCCAACTAATAAACATACATATATATATACATACATAAACTAAATAGATACGCTCGTGGCCTAGCGGTCTCAGTGTTCTGTAAACGATCACTGAGTTACGCAACTTTCACTATGGCTGGTCCTCGGATGGGTGACTTTGTGGCATTTACATTTGCGAGCGTTTCCGTGCTTCGGAAGGCACGTTAAGCCGTTGGTCCCGGTTGCCAGTAAAATGGCAGTCGTTAAGCCTGGTTGAAGGCCTTATGGGCGGCTTGAAAACTTCAGCAGCAGGTAGCCACAACATGCGTCTGTCTATTTCAACACGGCAATGGGCTCACCACCTATTACGTGGGACAGGAATCCACACGGTGAAAAGTGGGCATATAATATGCCTCTGCCACCCCTTCGGGGATAAGGCGTGATGGATATTTATTATTTAACTAAATAGATAGATATTTGTTATGTATAATAAACACCAAAATTCCGAAATAAAAATTTGTGAATCACGTCTAGTCACGAGATAGTCGTAGGTATATAATATTAGATTACTTCGAGTTGTATATTAGAAGTTGGTTTTGGTATATACGGGGGAGAGATTTCTTTTCGCAGGACTCAAGTCAATCTTACAAGTGTTGCATTTGCGATTGATGAACAAGATACTGGCGCAGTCAGTGTAAGGAATCCTTACAGGATATTTTCAGCCCTATCTAACCTCACTTGCTCGTGCAACATTTTGCTGAACAACGGCTTAGCCGGAGTTTGCGTGCAGAAGAAAACCATAACGAGACAGTTTTGAGTAGTCTACGGCTCAGGGTATTCTGGGGTCCAGTAGAGCAATAATGGATGTTCTCAACACGTGTTCAGCCGAACTGTGGCAATAGCAAGTTAGCATACCGCAAATCGAAAAAAAAAGGTAAATAACAAAAGAGAATTTGAAACGTAGGCAATGATAACATAGTCGCCCGGGTAGCTTAAGTTTAAAAACAAGATCAATAAAAAAATAATCAGTGTGGCACCACAATTATTTTTTGAGCTTCTCTCAATTTTGCTCGTATTAATATATTGCATCTCATATAGATTTATCGAATTATGATGTGTAATGATTCAGATCAACAAAAAAGCACTGACTGCCTTTTTAATATTTATACAAAGATTTACTATAATTTGTTACCGAATTCATTAACCATTATCCAAAGATATCGAAAATAATCTCTTTAAGTGAGACAAACGAATTCTGTTATATCAAGATACACATACTAGTCTCTTGAAGGTCTAAGCCATGATCTGAGCATCCAATCAAACACATGACACCACTTGAAGCCATCGATCGGCTCCCACGGCTAGGATATGATACAACACGTTTCTGTTGTCGCCGACGCCATTTGGACTTATTAAGCTGTGCCCGTTGTCCTTTGAGAGGGAAAGGTGGATATGGATAAGAATGATAATATTAAAATTATGAACAAGGACATAACGAAGTGACCGCTTGTCAAGACCGATTATCAAGTAGGTTAAGTGTCAAGGTTTTAGTGGTGGCTATTTAAGTTGATACTAGGGTGACATTAATCAGTCACGCCTTTCAAGCCTATCAAGATGCGACAGAAGTACACTAAACGCCCACATTTATTTATATGCATATTTGTCTCACGTAACAGGTTAGCAGCAGTAAGACACGAACGCGAGGGTGTAGAATTTCCAGTGCATAAAGGCTTCAGACAAGGAGACCCGATATTTTCCGCGGTACTTGAGTCCGTTTTTAAGAACCTTGAATTATAACCTATAATTCCTCTGGTCTCCCAGACCAGAGGAATAAAGGTTGAAGGGGAGACACTGAGCCACCTTCGCTTTGCAGACGACATTGTCGTATTTGCCAAAACCGCTCGAAACCTAGAGACTATGGTTAACGAGTTAACTAGAGAAAGTAAAAAGGTCACTCAACTCATCTAAAACGAAAATTATGACTAACGGGTTTCATGAGATTGTTACAATAGACGGCGAAAATATAGAATACGTACAGGATTATATTTATTTGGGCCAACTAGTGTCCTTCGAAGACCCAACTGAGAAAGATATTCAACGAAGAATTGCTCTTGGAGAAAACACTGGGGATTTAAAGAAATTATGAAAAATAGGGACATAAATTTAGATATTAAGAAAAAAGTGTTTAACCTAGCCATACTCCCATGTCTGTCATACGGATGCCAAACTTGGGCTTTAAGAAAAGAAGACGAAGAAAAGCTAGCTGTATGCCAACGGAAAATGGAAAGGAGCATGCTTAATTTAAAAATAACTGACCGAATTAGTAACAGGATTATAAGAAAAAGAACCAAAGTTGTTGATATAAAGAAACGCATAAGACAGTTAAAGTGAAGGTGGGCAGGGCACATCTGTAGATTGGATGGTGAAAGGTGGGCAAAGAAGGTAACAGAATGGATTCCACTGTATAAGAAACGCAAGCGGGGCAGGCCGAAAAGAAGATGGAGGGATATATTTGCACGTAGATGCGGTCGAGAGTGGATGAGAATGGCGAGGGTAAGGGACGTGTGGAGAGATTTGGGGGAGGCCTACGCCGCGGAGGCGACTATTGCGGATGAAATATAAAACTAAGTGCTAATTGTATGTACGCATTAGAAATAAAGGCTTTATTATTTTATTTTTTATTTTATTTAACAGGTTAGCTCATTGCCGTCTTGAAATGGGCAAGGTGAAGCGGTCACAATACCTCTACCATGTAACTGGGATCAACGGCATAATTTTTTAATACAACTTAGGTGGCAAACAAGCCTACGGCCCACCTGATGGAAAATGGTCATCGTAGTCTATGGACGTTTGCAACCAGAGGTGCAGTACTCGCGCTGCCGACCCTTTAAAAACTTTCTACAACCCCTTTAGAAGATCCTCATACTGTAGACGTTCGGGAAAACTCAGGCAGGGAGCTCATTCTATGTGCGGTGCGATCATACAAGGTAGCCGTGATCTGTTTACAATACCTAGTTTCGGCATGTTTACGACGAGATATAAACAAGTATATTTTCAAGAATATTTCCTGCAATTTCAGCACCATAATATGTATCAATGTCACTGTCATTTGTCTGTCTGTCAATGTCACAGTGAATGATCCACGACGATAAAGATCTTATCATGAAGAAGAGTTTCTCGGTGCAGTCATGTGATCTGCGGTAACATTATAAATCTTTTATAAAATTATCTAGACAAATCTATATTGGGATTCATCAATCAATCCTTCAAGTGAATTGGTGCATGTGCTTGGGACTGTCATTTCGTTTGCAAATATATTCAGATATGCAAACTATCTTGTGCTAGAGTTGATACAGTTTATTTTCCCTTATACCCTTTATATCAGAAACGGGTGTGGATAATTATTTTTAATTATCAATAACTGGACAAATGCGAGCTGAACTACTCAAAGGATACGGCCACAACTCGCAAAGGATACGGAATCATAATATGTGCAAAGGATACGGATACGGAGTCATTTTAGTTAGACTGAAATACAATTTTTTCCCATAAATTCGAACGGTGAATTAAAGTAAATTTGTCAGCAGAATATTAAACAAAGTCGTTCCCTTGTTCAAGGCTGGCAGCGCTACAGAGCCGTCTAATTTCCGACCAGTGTCAGTGCTGCCAACTTTGAGCAAAGTATTTGAAAAAATAATCTTGAATCAAATGCTATCCCATTTTAATAGTCATAAAATACTCCATGCGAATCCATTTGGGTTTACGAAAGGGCGCTCAACTTCCGATGCTGGTGTTGAGTTATTAAAATGTATTCATGAAGCATGGGAAGACAAGCACGATGCATTGGGTATATTTTGCGATCTATCAAAGGCTTTTGATTGCGTTCAACATGAAACGCTGTGCAAAAAATTACACCACTATGGAATAAGAGGCAAAGCTCTCGACCTTCTGTCTTCATATTTGAACAATAGAATACAGAGGGTCGATATTAATGGTACACGTTCTGTAGGATCCATGGTTACAATGGGTGTGCCGCAAGGCTCGATACTTGGGCCATTCTTGTTCCTCATTTATATTAATGATTTACCATTTTATGTAGGGGACAGGAATAGGATTGTTTTGTTTGCAGATGACACCTCATTAATTTTTAAAATTAAAAGACAATTAGATAACTATGACGATGTAAACAATGCAATTGCAAGAGTAGTTCATTGGTTCAGCTCAAATAATCTTTGCCTTAATGAAAATAAAACTAAATGTATAAAATTTACTCTACCAAATGTAAAACAAGTTGAGGCCAATGTTCAACTGAATGGACAAGTGTTAGAGTTTGTAGAATCAACTGTGTTCCTAGGTATAACTATTGATGCCAATTTGCAGTGGGGCCCACACATAGAAAAGACAGCCTCTAGATTAAGTTCGGCTGCATACGCTGTAAAAAAGATCAGGACTCTAACAGATGTGGATACGGCTAGAATGGTTTACTTCAGCTATTTTCATAGTATTATGTCTTACGGTATTCTCCTTTGGGGGAGTGCTGCAGATTTAAATATTATTTTTGTTCTACAAAAGCGGGCTGTACGCGCTATTTATAATTTGGGCCCCAGAGTTTCTCTCCGAGAAAAATTCAAAGAAGTGAATATTCTAACCGTACCATCACAATACATTTTTGCCAATCTTATGTATGTCCAGAAAAATCTATCACAGTTTTCTAAACTCTGTGATAAACATAATATAAACACTAGAAATAAAAATAATCTTTCAGTCCACCACAGTCGACTACATAAGATTGGCGATTCTTTCCAGGGTAACTGTATACGCTTTTACAACAAGCTTCCCTGTGACCTGAGAAATTTACCTTTAAATAAATTTAAAAAGTTTATTAAAAACAAGCTTTGTGAAAAAGGTTTTTACTCCGTTACAGACTATTTGCAGGACAGGGACGCCTGGAAATGATCTGCTGGCAAAATGAAATAATATTAAATTGTAAATAGGCCATCAAAAAAAAAGCCTTCCTAAGTTTCTTGCCGGTTCTTCTCAGGCGGGCCGCGTTCCGAACCGGTGGTCGCTTTAAATATTTTAAATAGTGTATGACATTTTGTAAGCGCCGTTAAAATGGTCTATGCAAAATAAAGATATTTTTATTTTTATTTTTTTATTTATTTAATGATTTACTATTTTACGCTAAGATAATAGAGTTCTTAAAGGTTTTACTTTGATATAAGTAGGGTATGACTTCTGGATTATATTTGACTGACTAGCTTATTTAAGGATACATTTTTTAAAGCCAAAATTTTACTTTATTTCTCATAATTTTATCGAGTTGTTTATTAGCTCGATAGAGGGCGCTGGTCATACACTTAAAATGACGATTAAAATATGGTGGAGAATTTCAACTTGATTCAATATGGTTCGGGTAGTTCAGTGGCTAGGTTCAAGGTTTAATTCCCGTCTCGAATCGAATTGTCTTTTACCACTTTATTAAAAAAAAGCTTATTTAACTTAAAACTACTTACTTACTTTAACAATTGTGTAAAAAAACACTTGAGACCGTTGTAATGAGTATTTTGATACATTACTCATTAATATTTGCCAAGTTCTTGGTATTTTACAAAATATTAAACAAAACGTTAAACATATCCACACTAGTCTGTCATCTATTACTCGAGATTACCGCCGATGCTTTGACAATTGATTTATGTCTGTCAAGGCTCGTCATAGCGGCGACTGCGCGCGCGCATCTGTGCCTCCCTCCTCCTACTCCGGGGACGGTTAACAAACACTGAGCATAGAGCAAATAATTATGAAGACAATTATTCCCTATTATGTAATGGTTTCAAATATGACAAGTACCAATTGTCCAATTATTTTTTTCGTGTTGAAATCCTCATGGATGCTATTGGTTTCTAGACTCCAACAGACTAAAACGACACGTTACCCTTCTCTCTGTCTATGGCCAGGAGTACCGAGTGAGCCCTCGGAATGATAGCCTCAGGGCTCCCGACAGACGACGACAGACGAATATTTATGGGGGTTTCGGTCTGTATCCTGCCTCTTTGGGGGTTCGAGTGTTATCTCGCTTCTTTGGGGGGTTCGGGTGATATACCACTTCCTTGAGGGAGTGAACTACGTGCCTGTAACCCTCAAGCCTGCTTCTGTAAGCACGGCGAGCAGCCCGCCCACAGTACTTAGGCCCCCGGTTACGGCGGCCGGACCACCTGTTCACTTAAAAGCCGTGACATGTGAAGTGAGATCTCCGTACCGTAATATTTTTCAATAACCTCGTATTCATCTTAAAATTTTAATGGTCTTCTTATTGACGTACGAGGAGACATTTTTTGCCATCGTCCAATGTGATCATGATAACATAGTCGTTATAAAAAATATGAACCAAACATAAATTTCATGATTAGACTCAATCAGTCAACAGTTTAAAAAACCCCTTATGGATTTCAAAACGGCAAAGGACTGTTACGTGGAACAAAAATGCATACTTTAAAATGTGGGCATATAATATGCCTCTACCGACACCTTCGGGGAGTAAAGGAGTGGCAATATGTATGTATGTATATCATTAAAATTATTTGTGATAAGAAATGACGGGCTATCGAACTGAATTTTCGATCTAAACACCAGATGTAGAGGTTATTTACCTACTGTCGCATCTGTTTCCATAAAACCAATCGCGGGAAAGTCGGCAATTTATCATCAAATCTAAAATAGTCGGGATGCGTTTGCGGGAGTGAGTTGTAGCGAAAAAAGAACCGTTTTTATTTTTACTAACCTGTCTCGCTCACAGCTGTCTGTGATTATGGATATAAACAAGCGTGTTGATTTACTTATATGGTTTTTTATTGCTTTTTGTTATGTAGTGAGTTCTATGATCGTTTTTAGAACTAGCAGTGACATATGCACCACCAGGAGAGCCCGCCGAGGAAAGTCTCATCTTGGGGCATTCCCTTAGCCGGGTTGCAGTGAATAGCCCTCAGGCCTATCCTGAGACCCGGTTGGGAAGAAGACGGAGCACCGCGGGATTTAGTGGGTAGGACGGCCCCCAAAGGACCGGGTGTTCCACACACCATTCCTGCTGCCCCCGCAGTAGGAAGGTTGGCGCGTCAACGCATGCCCCGCGATAAAAAAGAAAAAAAATGAAAACCACCAGGAGAGACGAATAGAAAGACAATGGTAGGAATAGTCGAGAATGAGAAATCAAAGCGTTATGGAAAGTTCTACTTTCAAGTATCTACCATATATATATATATATATATATATATATATATATATATATATATATATATATATATATAATACTGATAGATTTAATCTACGCTCTACTGTATATCTCTCATATTTAGTAGACCACTGACTGCAATCCTTATTTTTATTGTATATAAATACTAACTAACATTTTTATTCAATATTTTTTTTTTGAGCAGTCTGATAACTTGTTCTTCATATGTAAGTCTCGGCCTACCCTGACTTCTTCTACCCTCTACTTTCGCACAATATATATTCTTCGTCAATCGTTTATCACTCATTCGTTTATTGTATATACATTCATAAAAAGTATTTTTATCTTATTTTTATGTCCCTATGTGTAATGAAATCAAATAATAATAATATATCCTTTATTGTACACCAAAAATTAAACATATTACAGAAATTAAGTTCCAACTTAAGTACAATGGGCGGCCTTATCGCGAACAGCAATCTCTTCATGGCAACCTTTAGATGGATAGGATTGTATTGAAATAGATAGTGGGAAGTTTCAATGGTGACGTATTCTGTGAAAATAATATAAATATATATTTACCTAAACACTACACATAAATAAATACTCATAAATATATACATAGACACATACATACATACAAACATACACATGTAAATTAAAGTAGATGCCTCTATGTATGTGTAAGACATACATAGAGGCATCTACTTTAATTTACATTAGATAAATAATATTGTTTAACCTGTGCTTTAAATGATCCTAAAGATTGAGCTCGCCTGATAGATACCGGTAGTGCATTCCACAAACGTGCGGCTTGCACTGTAAAGGATTTATCAAAGAATTTTGTGGAATGAACCGGTATGTGTAGTCTCAAGTTCTCTGACGACCTTAAAAACCTCAAATGCGTGTCACATAGAAACTCAAAACGATCTTTGAGGTAAGAAGGAGCTAAAGGATTAAATAATGTACCTATTATAAAGTAAGGAGAGTATATGAGTATTCCGACGAAGGCGAATTGGGAGCCACTTGAGCTCTTTGCGATATTGTGACACATGATCATATTTACGTAAACCATAAATAAATCTTATACAAAATTTTTTAAGGCACGCTAATTATTCATTGAAAATTGCCATTAACTAAGGATAATTCTGGGAGAATCAATCAAATTGATGTTTTTCCAAATTCACTCTTAAAAATATTCTGCTTAGAAGTGTCATACCACCGTTTCAGTATTTACACCATTTTTTAACAACAATAAAATTGTTACAATCTCACATCGCACGTCATCAATCAATTAAATAACATGATCCGGCAAATTCTATTTATTCATCGTTTTCGTGATTTCCAGAAATCACATAAAATTAATAAAAACTTACAATTAAAAACTTGCGCATGAAACGTCATCCAAATATCATCAATAAACATAGCAAGTCACTACTGATCCATTCGGAAAAAAAAATAACAGACTGCTGACAAAAGTTCTTTGTCAGACTCGAGCCTGACATTTGTCAATCAACCCTCGCTCCTGTCAACTGTCAATGACAATTAATGGCTTCCCATACAAAGTTTTATGGCTTTTATTACCCGAATTGTATGAAATGATTAATGTAAACACTAATGCAAATCCACGCGGGCCAAGCACGGAGGCGACTATTGTGTGATTTTAGTAGTTTTGTATAAAATTGATTTATGACGAATTTCGCAGTTGCACCGTTCTGCGGAACGATTGTGGGTGTATAGTGAAAAGCATAGGTATATATTTGTGAATATCGCTGGGTGGTAGAGTGATTTAATAACTCCAAAATATTTAATATTGATAATTCGGAGGTATATAAATAACGAACAGAAATGTTTTACATTTATTTTAAATAGCTGTGATAATATCTTTGGCTATTATAAAAATTCGTCTTTATAAAAAATATCTACTATACAAAAATATATAGACCACGTTTCTACTATAATTATGCGACTATGAGATTAAGACCTTAGATGCAGTGCGTGTGCCGCACCTCTGGTGTTGCAAACGTCCATAGCCTACGGTGACCACTTTCAATCAAGTGGGCCGTATGTTTGTCTGCCGCCTCATTGGATATAAAAGGAGTGTCCATTTCGCAATCGGTAAGTCAGTTGACAGCCCTAGCATGAGGTATATGCTAGGGCTGTCAACCGACTTACCGAGTGCGAATTGGACCCGCTTTTTATACTTCACTTGTTGAAGTAGCTAGGGGTACAGGAGGAGAGACACGTTAAGAGTCTCAAGAGATTATTTTTTGGATCAAACATAGAGAGAGAGATGGTGGGACTAAGTTAAAGAGTTCCTTAGAATATTTGCTACAGTAGTACGGACTACGATGAACACTTTTGATTAAGTAGACTGTATGCTTATGTTTCCCTGTTCAAGGTTTCTTGTTACCTCAGGACAATCTATGACTTATCACCTGATCAAAGGTGATCATTTGCACGATAATAATATATATATAAATACGAGTATATAAATAATTTGACATAAATACCAAAATAAAAAAACAAGTATGAATTCTTAATGTACACATTACGTAAAATACTCATATTTTCAGGTAGTGTAGAAAATAAAGCGGTCGTAGCCCCGCCCCGCTAACTAAGTGTTTTGCAAACGAATACTGCGTTAAGCAACTTTCATTATATGTTTGTGGCACTCCCATTTACAAGCGTTTCCGTACTTTGGAAGGCACGTTAAGTCGTTGGTCCCAGTTACCAGTAACATGGCAGTCAATAAGCCCAGTTGAAGGCATTGCAAAATTTCAACCTGCTACTGTTCATTTTAACACGGCAATGGGCTCACCTATTACGTGAGACAAATATGCACGCTGTGAAATTTGAGCTTATAAAATACCTCTGCCACCCCTTCGGGATAAAGCTGCGACTGATAAGTTTAAAATAAAATATCATTCGTTGGGAAAGAGGTGGAGAGTGAACAGGAAAGGACTCCCCCTTGAGAGTTCCGCGGTCATCAGACCTCTTTTTGCAAAAGTCTTCAGGCCTCCTCTACCGGGGGCCTGAGGACGGCGGACGGTGAGCAGCCCGCCCACGCGCCAAGAAGCGAAATAATACCCGAACCCTTAGGTGAGGTGGTTAAAGTCTGCCGAGAGCACTGGGACATATTGCCGAGAAGTTACTGTAACAACTACTTTCTATCAAATCCGCAGACGAGTGTCGAATTGGATTGGGCTGTAAATAAAATAATCGCAAAATTCAATATTCTTAGACATCTTTCGAAAATAATTAAATTCGATTTCGAAACGGAACGACTGCTTTGTTGGTTCTGTTTTACTTCAAGGAGTTTAAGACACGAGCGAATCGCGTTACTTTGGAGCATAGTATTATTCATAAAGCTTAGAACAAAGTATTAAGAGTAATTGTTTGCTGGTAAATTAGAATTTGTCTCAAACGAAGATATATTCTACTAATTTAACACACAAATTATAATAAAAGAAACTGAAAGAAGATAACAAAGTACATAGGCCTACTTATTTTTACAGAAATCTCTTCCAGTAGGCAGTAGATAGGAGATGTTAAGGTGACTAGGATAATTTAATTGTTTAACGTTTTAAAAAATGTTACATTTGTGGCCCGAAATCTACACTATGATTCCACGAGTTGTATAACATGGCTCTTTAAAATAATTTTGTGATTTACGATATGCAATGCAATGCACATTATATAGAAAAAGGTTTAAATACAGAGTAGTGATAACATTACTATTGGTGACAAAATGCCGTGATAGTTAATTATGGTGGATCCTGTCCCTTTAGCGTAAATGAGTGTAGGAATATAGAATTTTAATTCATAAGATGATTTTTTTTTAAACCTTATCTTAAGCTGAAGAATATAATACACTAGAATAAAACAATGTCTGCAACTTTTGATAATGCATAGCTCTAATTCTGCCTTCTATACCTACATCTCTAAAAAGGTCTACAGCGCATACAACATATACTCATTTGAGTAAAAAATTATTAAAACGAAAAGAGAACCCGTGATTATCTTACCTCTTGCACCATCCGTGAACGTCACAATTTCATTACCGCCGAGATCTGCGTCACATCACGTCACTTGTCAGTTGTCACGTCAGTTGTCAGTTGTCACGTCACCCGTCATTTACCTGCCACTAGCGGTTCAGACAGTTCGTTAATTAGCTGGTAACTTGATGTTACTGTTTTTAGTTATAGACTTCGTATTTTCGTTGTAAATTTAGTGAATGGATATGATGTGTTTCAAAATGCTTTTGTATCACGAATTCCAAGTGGACTTAAATGTGAAGATACTTTTTTTTAACACGGCGCCAACTAACCCAAATTACTCTATAAAAGCTTCTGCTATGATTCTTTATTGCATATACTATTTCAATGGCGCTTACAAAATGTCATACACTACAACTGAAGATAAATTTAATATTACTAACGTGACCACTGGATTGGAACACGGACCACCTGAGAAGAACTGGCGAGACACTCGGAGGGCTTTTTTTGAAGACCTATTTACTAATTAATATAATTTTACGCAGCCAGCAGCTCATTTCCAGGCGTCTCGGTCCTGCAAATAGTCTTAAATGGCGTTATAGCATTTTATTATTTGTTCCGATCCGGGATTAGTATACACTACCTACCACTTACGCCATCCCAACTAACATTAGGCGCTACTATAAGAGTTAGAACAGATATATAAAAGAGCTAAAGAGATCCTAAGGTCATCAATAAGTGCTATCACATAGGAGTAATAGCGAGCTATAACTTTACGATACCCCCGGATTGGGCACTAATTCTTATGATCTTAGGTTCCACTATGGCAATGTCGTGGAGTTATAGAATGAATTTAAGAGATATAGAAGAGCAATTGTGGAGGAACAGTAGCGCTAACTGAGACCTAAAGCGCTGTAAGAGTAGTATTTTAGTGACCATATCTCCTTAAGCGGTGTGATAGAGCTACGTGCAGCTTACTGACACTTTGAGCGTTATAAAGAGAGTAAATTAATGAATATAAACTCCGTGAGGGGTATAGTAGATCTATACCTCTCTCTAGAACGGGTGCCGTCTGTTGGGACTGGTCAGCTCATAGCTGTTACGGCAATGATTACAAATAATCTTATTTATATTTAAGGTAAACTTAAGTTTAGTCGACTGTTCTCACATAAATCCAAAGGAACAATGTAAGTGTAATTTTAATGTTGTAAGCCATTCCTACATTTTAAAATGGCATCCATTGACTTTCTTGCCAGATTCTTCTTCTTCAAGGGTAGGCTGCCCTTAGAACCGGCAACTATAATCGCTCTAATTTTGATATGATTTTAAACACAACATTGATTTTGTTTTTTTTGTTTGTATAAATTCATTACTATATAATTGGTCAAATATCATGTTAATCAAACTAATGTTTCAAACTGGCGTTTAGAAAAGAGTGGCCATGAGTTTTATTGCCAGGTTCTTCCTCAGGCTCTACCTATTGCTTTGCGAATCTGGCAGTAAATGTAAATGTCGAAGCAATATTCTTGACGTTCATAAGTGTTACTTTGTGACCTAAATTAATAAAGATTTCTTATTATTATTATTTGTCTCTTCTTTTTCTTCTGCTTCTATTATTTTATTATTATTATTATTATTATGATGTAACTTGCTTACGGTTTTAGTGGTTAGAGGGTGGTAATAAGGTAAATTGTAACGCCTTGGGTTGCAGTATGGATCTACAATAGGAAATTACAGCGTCTAAGGATATATTTTTCCTTAGTTTTTTCTTATAATTTGTAAAATGAAATAAGAAAGATATTCCCTTTTCAAAGGGATCAAATAAACATAGTGTAATGCGTTGTGTTTACGAAAATAAATGGCGGAGTTGAGTGCAAAACTTTAAACTGATTTTTAGTGCAAAATGAAACGAAATTTTCATTGCGAAGGTAAGTAAACTGTGAATATGTGTATATATTATTAGCAAATAATTGAAGCGCCCACTCTTTGCGGTGTATTTATCTAAATAATATTTTGCTTCACATAGAGCAAAACATTATTTTTAGTAAATTTGTAACAAAACTTTGCCTATTGACTTAATAGTCAGTCAGTCTTAAAGGTCTTAATAGTCAGTGACTTAAGAGTCGTGACCCTGTTATTAGAATGCTATTTAAAAAAAACCTTCATTGTATTATGTTACCTTTTAGTTCGTTTCACTGTTTTTTACTTCATAATCTAAAAATGGTGGACCCATGAATTTGGAGATTTGTAGTCATTTTTCAAAACCACTACCTAGCCTACGCACGACTTTTACACGTAGGTATCTCCTAGTTGGACATGTGCTAAATTGATTTTATTGTTTGATTTGCCAAAATTGAAAAGATTTGGAATTAAATACCTACATATTTCTCTCTATAAAATTAAATACTGTAACATACTGCCAGTTTAAGCCTTTAAATATTTGTAGCAATGGAATGTTATTATTTTAATGGAAGTTTGACTTTATTTCCAGCATAAACTCCTTACGTTCATAAACGAATCGTCAATCCAAACTTTGCATGTGTTACTAATTAGCTTTTTTGTACCTACACAGCGAGAGCAAGTCCAGGCGCAAATAAAATAAGTACCAACCATTCAGTCTCTGCCCTCCACTAAGTTCGACGTGACATTTGTTGTTTTAGACGCTGTGATCGGACACTGCGTAAAAATTAGCTTTGATTACGCTGTTTTAAAAGTGTCACTCTGTAAATTAGCACTAAATAATATAAAATAAATAAATATCCATCACGCCTTATCCCCTAAGGGGTGGCAGAGGTATATTATATGCCCAATTTTCACCGTGTGGATTCCTGTCCCTCGTAATAGGCGGTGAGCCCAATGCCGTGTTGAAATAGACAGACGCAGGTTGTGACAACCTGCTGTTGAAATTTTGTCAAGCCGCCGCATAAGGCTTTTAGCCAGGCTTAACGACTTCCATTTTACTGGCAACCGGGACCAACAGCTTAACGTGCCTTCCGAAGCACGGAAACGCTCGCAAATGTAAATGCCACAAAGTGGTCACGCATCCGAAGACCAGCCATAGTGAAAGTAGCGTAACTCAGTGATCGTTTACAGAACACTGGGACCGCGGGGCCACGAGCGCTTATATATATAAAATCGTATATATATATTATATAATAAATAATATCGTAAATAAATTGTAATAGGGTTGCTAAAATAAATAGGAGTACAAGACGCCATAAACGCTACTATATTTTTTTTGATTCTGTTACAATTATATTTCAATTTCAGAATGCCGTTCAAAATAGTAAAACATTAGAGAAATGACAAAACAGCCACTGCATTGCACGCGGATATTAATCGATCGAAATGTTATAATTTTGTTTGTAAATCGATTGTAGAGCGTACAAATGATCTAACTTATAATAACACATAATGCTCGCACTGACCTAGTGTTTTATTTATGCCAATATTCACTATCGCCACCTAGTATTTGTATTTAAAAATTTTTTTGGTGTTTGTAAAATAGTTCGAGGATCTTTTGTTAGAATCCAAATCTGTAGTAAATAAGATCAACATCAAATCTTTCATAGCAGTTTGTTTAAAATTCTTAATAGCTCATGTCCTCAAATTTTCACTAAAATAGATTCTTAATATAGTCACTAGTATTATTCACATCATCACTACTCAATGAGTAATAACTGTCTCCTTCAGAAATATCAAGACTTGCAGTTGCGATTTCACTTCCATTACATACGGAAACATCATCTTAGAAAATTTTGAAAGGAGCTCTGTTGCGGCGCCATTTTATGTTTTCATGACCGCTTACATGACCAATTAGGGGTACTAAGGTGGTAACGAACTAAATATTTTAACCTTTAGCCAATAAAATAGAGGCTATACTTGACACTATACGTTCTATTTATAGGGAGAAATATTCCTACTATTCAGCCCTAAACTATACAACGGACCTTTGCATCCCTTTAAGAGTTAAGTGTTGGAAAAGATTTATAAAACACCATTGTAGAGCTAGTAGCGTTGATTGCTCCTATTGTGTCACTATCAGTGCCTTGAAAGAGTTTATCGTGGCTTGCTTAGAACTTTAGAAGTCAATAATAAATGTTAATGTTCTAATATGGATTTTATAGTAGTAAGATTCACTCTAAGCTATAACACAGAAGCTTTGGTCTGTATTGTAGGGATAATAATCGCTGCTCTACGCGTTTAACCTTCACACATTGCACTTATAAACCTGCTTTGTCACTGTAAGCGTAATATTTTATAACTAACTCTTTTTGGCCGTCACAAACTATAATTGCTACTACTATTCTACCGTCATAACACTTAAGGTTCTATGGTAAGCTCTATTTGCAGCCAAATTGTTTGTTGGGATGTTCCGTGTACCTACTATGTCTGGGCTTATAATGTCTTACGAGGTAGTACTGGATGGCGTGATTGCCATAAAATCTGACTAACGGACTTAACGATGTCCAAAAGTTTTAATACACTAAAATCAGTCAAGAGCTCTGAGGTAATTCTTGCGAGGTCACATCTGGGACGCCAGGCCATGGACAGATGGAACTGGAGAGAACTGGAGTTGGTATAGACGTCATGAGGATTTCCACTCGTAAAAGAAGATGCACTACGGTACTGAGCAATGAAAATACCATAGACCGCGCGTAAGATGCATAATGTAGTCAGCATTTCTTTACGCGTACGGTTATGCCACCTTTATCTACCACCAAGGTCTTCACCTTCTGCTTACCCACTCGAAGCTATTAGGGGTATGTGTGAATTGGTATCACAAATGGCACCATATTTACACAAAAGAATACACAAACTAAATTTAAATCCTTTTTCAAATAAACTCCCTACTCTAAAATTGAAATGTACCACAAAAACAAGGATGTAAGTGCAAAATTGACATTTTATTCAATCCTACAGTTCGTGAGTGACGGCCGTCAGAGATACTGTCGCAGCTGACAATTGACGAAGGATCCTCGATCGACAACTGGAGATATGTCAAGACAGAACGTTGAAAGAGATAGCGATATTTTTTGTTGAGAGTGAAAGGGACTTACGATGCTCATGTTTCTAGTAAATAGTGCGGATTATTAAGATTTTAGAATGAATAATATTATTTTTAACGTTTTTTTATTCCGTTAGGATAATAATGCACTTCGGTTGATGGTAATCTTTTGCTGGAAATATTTGTTGCTTTGTTATTTAACGTGATATCACGACTTATAGCCATGGTTCAAAGTACTCGTAGGTATACCGTTAAGTATGAAAGCAATGACCGGAGTCTCACTAGTGATTGACAGTGATAGACCTAGTATATAGTAGCCCTCCACAAATAGGTATGTGGTGAGTGGTGCTACATACTTTATTAGTTTTTATACTATTACAGACTTTATATAGACCTAATACTTATTAAAAAAAACTACTGTTTTGTATCATTTGTTCGCTGACTGTGCATTAATTTAATGTTTCTCTTGTCGATAGGGTATTGTATCCTATTCAATATTTTGTATAATATTAGTTGTCCCGGCTAGCTTTGCATCGTCTAAATGTTTAATAAAATATTCGTTTTCTTTGGAATTTTTCTGATTTATTTACTTCTTTCTGCCATTAGGGGTAGAGAACATACCAACAAAGCAAGGATCATAAAACCATTCTTGATTTAAAAGTGAAACAACTCGTTCTTGATTTAAAAGTGTTCGTACAAACTGTTTTTTAAGCTATTGCATAGTTTTTATCGCGGGCTTTGAGTGGGCTTTAATTAAGAAATTCCGTAACGCAAAAAACCTAAGATCCGAGGTCACACGAAGTTCACCAAGCACGGCCGAGCGTTGGCTCAACGTGTATGTACATATATTATATGGTACGATTGTACGAAGCTCGCACGGATCGATACGTGATGATAGTGAGTGTGAGTTTAAGGATGAGGGTGAGGGTGGGGTGAGGGTGAGAGTGAAGAGTGAGGGGTGAGGGTGAAATCCAAACTCTAAATTAAGCACTACCAATTTTAGAAGTGGCTTGAAAACATTGCTTACACCTCACTAAAACCTAATCTTGCTTTGTGTTGTCCCCAAAAACAAATAGATTATACTTAAGCACAACCTCTTACATGACCATACCAGACTTGCCCCAACCATATTTAGACTGTTACACCCCATTGATTTATCGGTTATGAATCAACCTGCACCCCTGGCCATTACAGGGCTTGATGTATCGGCCTGATAATGAATCTAGTTGTATTTTTGCGCGCTACATATGATGGAAATATGACGGGTGGGGTGGGGTGGTGACTGAGTTATGTGTCTGATCGGGCCACCCCGGTAACATTGGAATGGTGTACTCAGGAGTTGTGTGGATATTTTGAAGGTTTCATGCTTATAATTACACAGGTTGACTGGCCCAATGGTCCAGTGTTGTACCGCGTCCGCAGTCGAGTCCATTGTGGTATCACCGTCGAATCACATCTTCCGTAATGTTAATGTTCTTCTTTCAGCGTGTACCGCCACAAACTACATTTATGCACGTTAGAAAACGAACGCAATAGTTTAAAAAATTGTAAGCACCTGCAAACACCTAAACCTGCTTCTATAGTTTTGCCGTGAGGGTTTATTATTATTTTATTTTATTTTATCTCCGAAGGGGTGGCAGAGGCACTTACTGTCTCACGTAATAGGTGGTGAGCCCATTGCCGTGTTGAAATAGACAGACGCAGGTTGCTGCTACCTGCTGTTGAAATTTTTCAAGCCGCCCATGGGGCCTTTAACTTGACTTAACGACTGCCATGTTACTGACAACCGGGACCAACGGCTTAACGTGCCTTCCGAAGCGCGGAAACGCTCGCAAACGTAAATGCCACAAAGTGGTTACCCATCCGACGACCAGCCATAGTGAAAGTTCCGTAACTCAGTGATCGTTTTATAGAACACTGAGTCTGCAGGGCCACAAGCGCTTCTTCTTCAATGTTTTTGTAAGTTAAAACGTGTACTTAGGTAAAAACAACCGATACTAGATATCGATACTAGGTCTATTTTTTTCAAATGTTTATCTAAGTTATAACGTGTAGTAGGTGAAAACAACCGGTTGGTGACAATTAGACTCAACTACGTTATGATATAATGTAAGGAATTTTACAGAAAATCCTAGCAAACATCAGCAACTTTTCTTAAAGGTACGTCTACAATTTCAAATTGGTCAATAAATTCAGTAACAAATCAAAAATAATTCGCTGAATGATATTAATTTAGCAATAAAGGCGATATTATACGGCTCATTTTTCTCCCCCATGAGGGTTGGATTGATGTCGCGCGACGCTCGCTCTGTGCAGCTACATCGTCAGCGTTTGTCAACTGAGCGACATGCAATCATTTTAAAAAAATATATATTTTTTGACATTGGTCATTTAGGTACTTGGTTTTGCTTTTTGCTTTGCAAAGTAGGGAAGAGGCGGTTACGTTCTTATTCAGACTCCTACAAATTATCTTCTGATTAATTTCGTTCCGGTTTCAAGACAATCTAACTTCTCCTGGAACTTCATCGAGATCGAGCTCGGTGTAATTTATCTGGTTTTTGGTCATTGCTGTAAATCCTGGTTTACAGGAGTCAGAGTAATGGGAGTGCGGGTGGGATAATTCCCAATAAAAAAATGTAATTTAGGTACAAAATTACTTTAAAAAGAAATACTTCTCTTGTACGCAAGTGTTTGTACAACGCGCTCTTCTAGAGACACCATACTTTCATGCAACCAAGCGTATCAATGTGCGTCTCGATTTAATCATACGATTATATCTACTATTACGCGTGGTTAAGCTATCCCGTTCCCGTTTCCCATAGGAATTTGTTCACAGGATAAAAAGTAGCCTATGTGTAATTCTGATGTATAAGCTCATCATCATCCGAGCGTCTGTCACAGTTGCGTCTCGCGACGCCCGGGGTCCGCTTTCCTACATTTTCTCCTCCACTTCGCACGGTCTTCGGCATCCCCTGTAGTGAGACCATTGGCACGCATGTCATCCCTTACGACGTCAAGCCAGCACTTCTTGGGTCTTCCCCTCTTACCGGGACCCGGCGGGGCTGACATGGCCAGACATTTGTTACCTACGTAGCCCAGCGGTTGCCGCAAGACGTGACCATACCAACGAAGGCGACACTCTTGCAACTTGTCTGCAATGTCACGGACGTGAAGGCCGCCGCGGATGCGAGAGTTTCTCACGCGGTCCATCCGCGTGACCCCACACATCCACCGCAGCATCTTCATTTCCGTGACACGCAGCTCCTGCTTGTATCGCTCCAATATCGGCCACGTCTCACTGCCATGTAAAAGGACAGGTCTAATAATGGTTTTGTAGACCTGTCCCTACAACCGGATCGGCATTTTAGGGTCACAAATGACACCGGTCATCTCCCGCCATTTGGCCCACGCGGCAGCAATGCGTGACTTGACGTCGCAATCGATGTCACTGGACGTGTGAAAAACAGATCCCAGGTATTTAACCTGGTCCGTGCGCTCGACCAAATCACCGCATATGCGGACGGATGTGGGATCTGTCGAGTTTAATTCTGACGTATAAGCTATATTATTGTAAAGTTTCATCAAAATTCATTCAGTATATTTTGCATGAAAGAGTAACGTAAGTATGTAACCATACTTACAAACTTTCGCGTTTATAATATTAGTAGGATTACAGACGTATGGTATAACAACTACACTAACGGCACGCTATGATGGCCGTTTTGTTTTGTTCCTTTCATGAAGTTTCGCATTAATTTTATTTACATTTTATTTGTACAAACATGTGACCACATTAGAGGGTATTTATACTACGGTAAAAAACAGAATACTTATGTTAAACAAGTAAAATATCATCACTATTGTAATATGTCAAAACGGCCATCATAGCGTGCCGCTAGTATATATTTTCTTATCTGACGTAAATTTGGCATTTTGACTTAATTTCGTCTTTATTAGGGCGCAAGCGCGAGGGAGTTAGCAGCATGTGGTCTGTATGTCAGAGATTTTCCTCTTTTACCAGGATCGGCCATAGCTTCTACGTGGGTATTTGGACAAATAATAGACTAAGTAACGACTAACCGACGATATAATGTTCTTTAAATCAAAATCAGCACTCAGCCACGTAGAGAAACTAATTGCCTCTAAGGAAATTATAAAAGTTATTTCTAAGATTACGCGGAATAATGACGATTCGTCGGACTTGTATCGCGCACGCCGTTCTGAACTCAACTGTCCTAAAATGGCCGCGCTTCTATAACATAGACACGACGCTCCGTCAGAATGACATCTGTAGACAGCTGTCACTCTCATTCCGACGTGATAATAGATGGCGCGTCACGGCCGGACTGACCTGCAACCGTCCTCGGGCGCTTGTGTTAGCAGTTTTGTAAAAATTTCACAAATATCTATAGCTAACTTGACAAGCAATACGCTCGTCCAACCTGACATCCATATCTAGCTGTACTTCTGATTAACAGTTGCAATCACTGTATTACAAAAATCAAACTGCGTATCCTTTCGATCAATCAAACAGCACTACCCGCTGGCACCTTTCTTTCAAGTCATCACATATAGCTGCGAACTAATATCCTTACGACGTTATCTGCGTTTGACTAACATGACCAGTGCAACTCTTCAATTAATTACCCTGGACCAGACGGGTGTGTCCCTTTGACTAGCACCTAGTGCTAGACCGGACGACACTGTCCTTTCGACCAGTGTAACTCCTATTTACACTGGACCGGACGGGAGTATCCCTTCGACTGGCCACCACTGCTAGACCGGATGACACTGTCCCTTCGACCAGTGTAACTCCTAAACTAATTACCCTGGACCGGACGGGTGTATCCCTTCGACTAGCCGCCACTGCTAGACCGGATGACCAGTGTAACTCCTTTTAACTAGTTTTAAATTAGTGTACAAATAAAGTTTTATTCTATTCTACTCTACACCACAGATAACGTCATAAAGTCTTACACACCCACCTGTTATGAGCTGCCTTGCTCAGCGTCAATTTGAACTTCTTGTTCAAACGTCTTATGGTCAAGAATGATGCTAAGGGTATCTGATCCCGCTGTAATTGTATCAGATGCTATGGAAATAGTATCAGAGCCTGCTGATAATGTTTCGCAACTACAAAATATTCCAGGACTACCATCATCAGGCTCTACCTCAATCGGCGCCGTCTCGGCCTCCTCTTCGTTCAATAAGTTGGTACTTACTTCGACTAAATCGTCGTGACCCTGAGGTATATATACCTATGGCAGATTTGAGAGCTCTCAGTTGCGTCTATGGAAGGGGTGTAATCGACAAGGACAAACTTTGTGAAGGTATCTAGCGTACGTTACTCCGCCGCTCAATCTTCCATACTACTGAGGCGGATGACAACTACACAGCGCACTCGATGGAAAGTGGCCACCGCAGCCCACGGACGACCGCAACACCAGAAATGAAATGAAATATCTTTATTCATGTAGGTCACAAAGTAACACTTATGAACGTCAAGATTTTTGCTTCTACATTTACATTTACTGCCAGATTCGCAAAGCAATAGGTAGAGCCTGAGGAAGAACCTGGCAATAAAACTCATGGCCATTCTTTTTTAACCGCCAGTAATTACATTAGTTTGATGATGACATGATGTTTGACCAATAATAAATAAAAAAAATATCCATCACGCCTTATCCCCGAAGGGGTGGCAGAGGCATATTATATGCCCACTTTTCACCGTGTGGATTCCTGTCCCACGTAATAGGTGGTGAGCCCATTGCCGTGTTGAAATAGACAGACGCAGGTTGTGGCTACCTGCTGTTGAAATTTTTCATGCCGCCCATAAGGCATTTAACCAGGCTTAACGACTGCCATTTTACTGGCAACCGGGACCAACGGCTTAACGTGCCTTCCGAAGCACGGAAACGCTCGCAAATGTAAATGCCACAAAGTGGTCACCCATCCGACGACCAGCCATAGTGAAAGATGCGTACCTCTATGATCGTTTACCGAACACTGAGACCGCGGGGCCACGAGCGCTTCTACCGTAAAACCGTAGTGTCGATTGCCAGGAGATATATGTAGTAATTATTACATTGTGTTAATGTGTTAACCTGGCCTCACCTACGTATACTGTTACATATTGTGTTACGTATACTTATTGGTTATCTTAGTTATAGAAAAATCGGATACCTTCACATTCTAAAGGGCAGTCCTGTTATGCCATAGTACTATTTCGCTTTTCCAACTCCCTCAAATTATTTACTGATTAATTTCGATGAGCGTTCTAAGGCATTTTGACTTCTCCCGGGACTTCACCGAGTTCAAGCTCGGTGTATCTTTTCTGGTCGTGGTAATTGCTCTAGAACCTGGTTTACAGTAGTTACAGTAATGAGAATGCAGGTGGGATTAGTTCGAAATATTAAAAAATGCTATTCTTTATGTTGTCTAAGGATAAGAATCCTAAGTAGGTCATGAATGTAATAAACATCATTGTTAAATATTTGTATAGTATAGTAATTATATAGTAAAATTATATTATTATTATATTAATATAGTAATTGTATAGTATAATTAAATGAAATAAAATGAAATATCTTTATTCATGTAGGTCACAAAGTAACACTTATGAACGTCAAGATTATTGCTTCTACATTTACAAAGCAATAGGTAGCGCTGAGGAAGAACCTGGCAATAAAACTCATGGCCACTCTTTTTTAACCGCCAGTAATTACATTAGTTTGATGATAACATGATTTTTGACCAATAATATAGTAATGAATTTATACAAAACGAAAGGAAAATCAATGTTATGTTTAAAATCATATCAAAATTAGAGCTATTCTAGTTGCCAGTTCTAAGGGCAGCCTACACTTTAAGAAGAATCTAGCAAGAAAGTAATGGATACTCATTTAAAATGTATCTGTGGCTTACAACATTAAAAGTTCCTTTAGATTTATGTAAGAACAGTCGACTAAACTTAGTTTGCCTTAAATTTAAATAATATTATTTGTAATAATTGCTATAACAGCTATGAGCTGACCAGTCCCAACAGACGGCACCCGTTCACGGGTATGACGTATATATCAGCCATCGCTCTATTATAGGGAATAAGGCGACCCGATACATACGCCACCACTGCCAGGACACTTAGGCGAGCATGACATACCCAAAAACTGCACAGCAACTATCATGTCAATTTCAAAATAATAAATAAGTCTACTTGGTGCTCACACAATAACAAACTCAAATTACATATTTGTATATTAGTTATTACCGGAACTAAACGCAGCCAATTTAGGAACCTTTAGTTGTCTGACGTTTCAAATTATTCACAATGTAGAAATGTAAAAATACAACATATATGCAGCTTCAAGACAAGTACAAAATAACACAAGATTCATTCGAATCCTAAATAGCTCGAGCGAAGAGCAAGCAACTCATTTCCATTTATTTTTATCATTTAAATAGTCATTAATTCTGTAATAAGCCCTTTTCAAGAGGTGCGTCTTAATTTCCGCCTTAAATTTATGTAACGGCAGGTTCATAATGTCTAAAGGAATTTTATTATATAGTCGTACGCCAATTCCTGCAAAAGAGTCATGAACCTTTTGTAAACGATGATGCGTTCCAATTAATTTATGCTTATTTCTAGTATTTATCGACTGTATGTCACTGTGTTTATTGTATAAATGTATGTTCTGTTTAACTAACATGATATTTGCAAATATATACTGTGATGCAACCGTTAAAATGCCAATTTCTTTAAATTTCTCTCTAAGAGACACTCTAGCACTCAATTTATGTATTGCACGTATAGCTCTCTTCTGGATTACAAAAATTACTTGTATATCAGCTGCTTTGCCCCTCAGCAAAATGCCGTAAGACATGACACTATGAAAATAACTAAAGTATACCAGCCTCGCAGTTTCCACATCAGTGAGCTGCCTGACTTTTACCACGGCAAAGGCTGTCGAGCTGAGTTTACCTGCAAGATACGTTATTTGGGCGTTCCACTGCAGTTGGCTATCTAAAGTGATCCCCAAAAATACAGTTGATTCTACAAGATTAAGGGTATCACCGTTCAATGTTATATTTGTACCGCAATTCCTGACATTAGGCATGCTGAATCTGATACATTTTGTCTTCTTAGCGTTTAGTAGCAAATTATTGGTGGTAAAGCAATCTACAACGTGGGCAAGTGAACTATTTACGCCATTAAAATCAGTAAGCGTGCGATGAACTTTAAAAATAAGTGACGTATCATCAGCAAATAGAACAATGTCGCACAAGTTCTGTATATAGAATGGCAGCTGTATTAAAAATAGAAACGGACCTAGAATTGATCCCTGCGATACGCCCATAGCTATAGATGCTCCAGAGGAGCTAATTCCATTGACATCAACATGTTGTATTCGATCGTTTAGGTAGGAGGCAACAAGGTCCAGTGCAGAGTGTTTGATACCATAATAAAATAGTTTTCGCAATAGTATTTTATGGTCAACGCAATCAAATGCTTTGGAGAGATCGCAGAATACACCAATAGCATCTTGTCTATTCTCCCAGGCGCTATATATATGATTTAGAAGTCTCACACCAGCATGAATGGTAGAACGGCCCCTTGTGAACCCATACTGCTCTTTATGTAATAGCATATTTGAATTAAAATGAGCTTGTAATTGTTGTAATATATTTTTTTCAAAAATTTTGCTATATGCAGGTAATGATGAAATTTGTCTAAAAAATAAATAAAAATAAAAATATTTTTATTTTGCATAGACCATTTCAACGGCGCTTACAAAATGTCATACACTAAAACTAAAGAAAAAATAATATATTTAAAGTGACCACCGGTTCGGAACCTGAGAAGAACCTGAGAAGAACCGGCAAGAAACTTAGGAACGCTTTTTTTTTGATGATGATGCAATTTAATATTTTAATTATGTATTTTATGCAGCATATCATTACCAGGCATCCCTGTCCTGTAAATAGTCTTTAATAGAGTAATAACCTTTTTCACAAAGCTTTCTTTTAATTTACTTTTTAAATTTATTTAATGGTAAATTTCTCAGGTCACAGGGAAGCTTGTTGTAAAAGCGTATACAGTTACCCTGGAAAGAATCGGCAATCTTATGCAGCCGACTGTGGTGAACTGAAAGATTGTTTTTATGTCTAGTATTTATATTATGTATATCACAGAGTTTAGTAAACTGTGATAGATTTTTCTGAACATACATAAGATTGGCAAAAATGTATTGTGATGCTACTGTTAGAATATTTATTTCTTTGAATTTTTCTCGGAAGGAGACTCTGGGGCCCATATTATAAATTGCGCGTACAGCCCGCTTTTGAAGAACAAAAATGTTATTTACATCTGCAGCACTCCCCCAAAGGAGAATACCGTAAGACATAATACTATGAAAATAGCTGAAGTAAACCATTCTAGCCGTATCCACATCTGTTAGAGTCCTGATCTTTTTTACAGCGTATGCAGCCGAAATTAACCTAGATGCCGTCTTTTCTATGTGTGGGCCCCACTGCAAATTGGCATCAATAGTTATACCAAGGAACACAGTAGATTCCACAAACTCCAACACTTGTCCATTCAGTTGAACATTGGCCGTAACTTGTTTTACATTTGGTAGAGTAAATTTAATACATTTAGTTTTGTTTTCATTTAGGCAAAGATTATTTGAGCTGAACCAATGAACTACTCTCGTGATTGCATTGTTTACATCGTCATAGTTATCTAGTTGTCTTTTAATTTTAAAAATCAATGAGGTATCGTCTGCAAACAAAACAATTCTATTCCTGTCCCCTACATAAAATGGTAAATCATTAATATAAATGAGGAACAAGAATGGCCCAAGTATCGAGCCTTGTGTGCCACCCATTGTAACCATGGATCCTACAGAACGTGTACCATTAATATCGACCCTTTGTATTCTATTGTTTAAATATGAAGACAGAAGGTCGAGAGCTTTGCCTCTTATTCCATAGTGATGTAATTTTTTGCACAGCGTTTCATGTAGAACGCAATCAAAAGCCTCGGATAGATCGCAGAATATACCTAATGCATCTTGCTTGTCTTCCCAGGCTTCATACTACATTTTAATAACTCAACACCAGCATCGGAAGTTGAGCGCCATTGAATTGAATGTCATTTAAACTCTGTTAAAGTAACGATCCAGTAAAATCTTAAAATAAATAAACTTAAAAAAAATAAACGCGGAGGTCCGCACGGATGTTCGCCACTCACCCACACCAAAACCACCGAACCGACCCCAATAAAACCCTACAGGAACACAGCCCACACATCAGAACAAGACACAGGCCACCCATCATCTCGGGAACAAGCTCCCGTGGGAAACGGGAACGGGAAAGCCCCTCCACGCGGGCGAAGCCGCGGGCGTCAACTAGTAAGTAATAAGTGCACATAATTTCTTGGTTAACCAAACCAAGAATTTGAGAAGCGCCTTTTACGCCGCTACCACTGATACCTGCAAAGTGCACCAGGTCCTTGCGTCTTGCACCCAGAAGCATTACCAACACACTGCTTCTGACCCAAGAGCAAGCGGAGCCCCCATCATAAAAAGAAAGATAGGAGCCCACCCCGTGAAGCAGAAAGCGACCCTCCGACGGCTCAGCGTTCACAGACTACCCCTTTGTATTGGAGAGCTGAGCAGGTAATTGTCAAAATCCGAGTTCGCAATATAGCTGGCGTCCACAGTGAGTGCCAGCACTTGCAGGACTTCAAAACAAATTTATCCATACGTATCCCATTGCACGGGACGTTCTGACATTCAAAACCACACACGATTACAGTAACTCAAATCAACTAGTGAGCCCATGACTCCATGTCTATTCGCCACATGCTCCTATCGGACTATCAAACTGGTCTAAAAATTAAGACGGTGACACACACAACTTCATCTATGGTCATCAGCTAAAATAATCACAAATACGACCGTCAGGCACCATCACACGTACCCGTGTCTTTCGCTATCCCTTAAAAACAGAGACTGCAAAACTGACGTATCTATAAACAACTTGGAGATCAGTCACACTGACCACAAGCCCCAACAGATGCACCATACTCACTCATGGTTACAGTCACATCATCTGAATCGAAAATGTATCCTTTATATTATGCCACACTGCATCCTACAGACTGCTATCTCACACAGACCAGTATGTCGCACGGGGTGCCGTACTACACAGGCTACAATGAAACACAGGCAACAAGTATGTACATAGCTATAGTGTAGCAGTGTACAGCCCCTTATCACTATTGTCGTGAAAATTTTGCAGATTAGACTTGATACTAGAATTCCAATGCCTACCAAGGTAACTTTGTTAATAAGCCGTTTGTCTGGAGAATTATTAGCTAGGCCTTTCATAAGCAACATATGCACTAGGTTACCGTTTAGTTACCTCACTAAAGTTATTATTTTATAATGGAAACCTCTCACCCGATTCCAATATAAGATAATCCGAGGTAAGTTTGATAGTGCAGACATTCCACGCAACGCTGCAAGAGTCCTTCGCTCGTATTAGCTTCCTTCTGTAGACAATACAGCGCGATGTGGCCCCTCTCGTTGTAATAACAAATGGGAGCTAGCTGCTGAGAAGCTCCGGCGTCCTTATTCTACTGGAAACTCACAACGTGGATTAATATTGCTGGCTCGCTTGCTTTACTAACCTATTCAGACAACACGTGCCCTATCTCGCCATAGTTGCAACGGCTGTGGTATATCCGTAGCTTCTTTTCACCAATAGGCGAGGAGAACCTATGTTGAGGGCCCCGCTTGCAGTAAGTTAAGGTCATTAATTCTTGCTGTAGTTACACTTTCTTAACACATTGTATATATTTGTTAATTTTGATTGATATTTCGAAAATTTATATTCCAATAGATATTCGAAGATTTATATGCAAAATAAATGTCAAAACATATTCACATGTCAAATTAAGAAAAAAAACATACGGTGAAATAAACTTTCCATCAGGTGGGCCGTAAGCTTGTCTGCCACCTCAGTGGTATAAAAAATGGTTGTCACTGGACGTACCGTACATTTGAACGCCTTGTTCAAATACACAGTATGTCATATCATATCAAAGCTATTTAAATCATTGGTTAAAATTAGATAAGGTTTGATAGAACTCGTTGCAGGTCTGGGCATGGACATTTTTACGCTAGAGACCATGGTCAGGGCCATAGTCGCCAGCGGGAGCAAGTTAGAGGCCGCTGCGTCTTTAGCAAGTTATGATCGCAAAAGCGGCGAGAGAGCGAGAAAGAACTCTTTCTCCCGAGTTCCGCAGTTTTCTCTTTTCTTCGCCCAAGACTATCGACCTACGTGGCCGGGCGCCTGAGTACTGCGTGCGGACTGCACATCGTCCTAACGTGGCGCAGGGGTTACACGCACGCTCTTTACCCCCTAAAGGAAGTGGTGTAATACCCAGTAACCCCCCAAAGAAGCGAGATAACACTCAAACCCCCAAAGAGGCAAGACAACACCAGAACCCCCCCTGAACGAGCTTGTGGTAGCGGACAATGTCGGGAGCCTTAGGGCTATCCTGAGGGCACATCCGAGACTCCTGGCCAGCGACAGATAGAAGGGAAACGTGTGGTTTTGGTTTCTAGGAGTCCGGCATAGCATCCACGAGGACTTACACACGAAAAAAAAGGTTTGTTGGACAAACGTTATTTTTTTATACTTTTGTACTTGCAGTGGCGTTCTATTTAGAATAATTTTCGTTATGTATGAGTGACTTTACTTGTGTGCCATATTTTACTTACCATATTGGACGTTATAGTTGCATAAATGCAGTGAAGTTATTAAAGTTATAAAACCAATGTATTACTGCATGCGTTCGTGTATTAAACAAAATACCCCGTGACGTGCTACCCGTGTAATAAAATGAAATGAAACAATCGCATGAGTTATTCATGGACCGCTTTATGCAATGTTTGTTTTGTTTTTTTTTAATGTTTTATTTATGTGTTCATAAATGTATGGAAGGCGGGACCTATTAAACGTCTTCAATACGACGATGGCACATGTAGCATATGCTTCTGAATAATATTTTGGTATGATTGTGTGTTTCAGTTATTTTTAGATTTTTTGATTATTAATCAATTTGTTGATTACTGCTCCGCACTTCAGGGTAGTAGCGTAATTATATAGCCTTTTATCAATCTCGCCTTTATTCCCGTCGATCCCATTTAGTCCCGTCGTTTATTACTTTTACAATAATGTACGAATATTTGTCCGATTTGTTAATTACTGCTGCGCTCCTCAGGGTAGTAGCGTGATGATATAGCCTTTTATCAGTCTCGCCTTTATTCCCGTCGCGCCCATTCAATCCCGTCGTTTATTACTTTTACAATAATGTATGAATATTTTCCCGATTTGTTGATTACTGCTCCGCTCCTCAGGGTATTAGCGTGATGATATTTAGCCTATAGACTACTATATACTACTATAGAATACTATAGTCGCGACGTCGCGCATGCGTAAATCGCAAATCATCGGCCATACTTTTGACTTGTCATTTTAAGATTATAAGAACAAATTTTTTCACAATAAAATGATTATAATAAGTTAACGTTAAAGATAGGCATATGCTGTCGCGGACTTTATTTAAGAAATTTTAAAGGGGAATAACTAACTAACTAACTAACTATCTTCACGCTGTATCCCTGACGGGGTAGTCAGAGAGGACAGATCGCCAGGCTTCGCGATCCATGCATACTTCTTTCGCTTCTTCGAGATTCATCAATCGCTTCATACACGCACGTCTTGGTATCCGAGTACTTTGACCTTTCCGTTTTTGAGCAATCTGCTCACGTGGTCTTCATATGTAAGTCTCGGCCTTCCCTGACTCCTTCTACCCTCTACTTTTGAACAATATATATTCTTCGTCAATCGTTCCTCACTCATTCGTTGGACGTGTCCAAACCAACGGAGCACGCCCTTTTCCAGCTTAACGCTGACACTTTCATTCAAACCTGCCATATTGCGTATCACTTCGTTACGTATTCGGTCGGCCAAGGTAACGCCGCACAATTTTCGAAGTGATCGCATCTCCACAGCATTCAATTTACTCTCATGCATCTGCTGACATACCCAGGTTTCACTACCGTAAAGCAAAGTTGGCACTAGCACTGCGTTATGAATCGCCATTCGTGCTTCTTTTACGATGCTTTGTCGCTTTACTAACTGGGACAAAGCACCGTTAACTTTGTTTCCGGCAGCTACTCGCCGTTCTACATCCGAATCACATCTTCCATCCGCGCTAAACAAAGGGGAATAATTATGTATTACATAGTTTTTGCGTAACTTGAAACGTTTACGCAGCGTTCGCAACGTAAGCTATCAAAAGGAATATTTTGTCCCCGATTTTGCCACATTTATCATTGCTGTTCCGCACCTATTGGTCGTAGCGTGATGCTATATAGCCTATAGCCTTCCTCGATTAATGGACTATTTAACACAAAAATAATTTTGCGATCGAATCGAACCTGTAGCCCCAGAGATTAGCGCGTTCAACCAAATAAACAAACAAAGAAACTCTTCGCACCCAGACACAGAATAAACCATCGTGCTCAACACAAAGTTTTATCCTGGGGTGGAATCGAACCCACGACCTCTTGCGTAGCAGTCGGATACACTTTCACCGCGCCACAGAGGCATTAATAAACTAATACACGAGGCATTAATACCAAAATTGGCAATAGGCTCTACTACTCACATCAGCTCATCAGTCGGACCCTGGAAAAATATAATTTATAAGTCTATTAATTGAATAAAGAGAATTATAATAATAAAATAAATATATTTGGACATTTTTTTTTACACAGACCCGTCTAGCCCAAAGTAAGCTAATATAAGCTTGTGTTATGGGATCTAGATGACTGATAAACATACTTATATATTTCTATATACATACATATTATACATAGGAAACACCCAAACTCCGAAACAAACATTTGTGGATTACACAAATATTTTTTCCGACCCGGGGAATCGAACCCTGGACCACAGCCGCGGCTGTCGCTTACACTACCACTGCGCCACCGAGGCAGCTTCCCTGATACTCTCTGATATATTCTTGATAGTACCGCGTCCTGATTTAACCAGCCATCCATGTAACGTACAAAGGGCTTGAAAAACTAATTAACACTAATCCTTCACTATCTACTTTCATCACCATTCACTTGTTCAACAAAATATCATCATCGTTTCTAATAGTTTACCCATGAATGGCAATAACAAATGCTTATTATTCAATAATGATGATTATTTTTGTTAAATACACTACTGTAGTGGCCATAAATCATCATTGTGTAGGTAATTAATGAAATTTATGTTGGACATAAATTTTATGTTGCTGTTCTATATTTTGGCTACACGTAGGGAACGAGGTCACTGCTTTATAGGGACCCGTTTATGAAAGCTTTATTCTAATCTACTTTTACTGTAAACTGTGTCTAAATACTAATTTGAAAAATAATACTACTCTAAACTTTTTTTTAGAGAACTCAGGTCATGTTGTAATTGGCCTCCTGCCTAGATCGAAAAGCCTATTCCTGAAGTAATCAAATCATACTTTGGCATGATACGATGACAATGTTTCTCTTTCGCAGTTTTGACTACTTAGTTCTTAAATAACACTTATTATTTATGTCTTTTTACACAGTTTAGTATAATTAACTTACTATTTTGTACCCGCTGTACGAGTGTAATTTTTTATTTGAATTTAAACTAGCTTGAAATTTAGACCATATACCTGTAGTCAGAAGTGAACGACTGCTCATGAAAATGTGAAATAAGAAAAGTACTTTTTAGTTCGTTATAAAAAGATGGTACTTTTTTTTTAATTACAAACTTTTTCAAAATTTAGAAAGGCTGTTTAGAGTAGTGCAAGCAATTTATTTGTATTATAGTTTGCGCACCTACGACTCCTACGAGTACCGACGTAGCAGTTGAAATCAACCGCTACGCCAAATAGATGAGGTTGTAGAATGAAAGATGTGCCTAGAAAAACCTTGTAGAGTGTAAGTGGACCAAAGAACATTAATACTGTCAATTAATGACTGCCTCGGTGGCGCGGTGGAAGTGCATCCGACTGCTACGCAAGAGGTCGTGGGTTCGAATACCCACCCAGGATAAAACTTTGTGTGATGAGCACGATGTTTTATTCTGAGTCTGGGTGTTATTTATCTATAATATGTATGTATTTAGAAATATATAAGTTTTTTGGTTATCATAGTACAAGCTCTGCTAAGTTTGGAATCAGATGGCGTTGTGTGAGTTGCCCCAACGATATTTATTTATTTAATTCTTGTTTTTCCATCGCTCAAGCAACACTCTATCAACCGTAAAGAATGAAAATATTGGTTTACATTTTTGCAGTTATATTAGAGTTGCCCCAAGTAGTCGCTATTTGTATATAATTATTTTTTATGGTACTCCATAAAAATTGTATATAATTATTTGTATGGTACCTCCAAAGGAAAGATGGAGCCTTTATAGGACCACTTTGATGTCCGTCCATCAGTCCATTTATCTGTAAAGACCTCGAGAACCCGAGAAAATATCTAGTTGAAATTAAAATCGAAAATAGAAAATAAATTACAGTAAGTAGTATGTAGTTACGTCGCATTAAGACGTAAAGAGGTGGATTAATTTGTCAGTTTCGAGAAAGTCTCGGTGGTGTAGTTCGTAAACGCGTCTGGTGCGTTGTACCAGAAGACGCTGGTTAAAGTCCAGCTCGAGACTGAAAAAGAAAACACTTTTTAAATACAGTAAGTAGTGCTTAAAGGTAAACCCAAATAGGTATGTGTGGTTTATCATATATTCAGTGCATGACTGGTTCCGCTTAGTATTGCCGCAACCAGCGCCACATAGGGTAAAGCTATCGAACTAGATATCAGGCCAACATCAAACGTTGGGCCGCGGCCCGCCAGTCGTGATCAACTTGTCTGGTCGGAGGATCCTCCCTTTGTGTCGGAGGAACTTATCCACCTGCTACTTCACAGTACGTATTCTTCAATTTAGTAAAAGGGCTCTTTAAGACTGCCATCAGATCTTCTAAACATTTCGGAAGATCTACGCCAAAGCCTTAATCTTTAAATTACTTCTAATTACTTCACTATAACGACATTTTTATTCCTTCAAATCTTCGGTTGCCTCTTTGACAGTACATATTAATATGATAGCCTCAAGTGACAGCCATAATCGTAAAGGAACCTCAATTCTTCAACATGTTCAATAACAAACTATCCCATAACATCAGATACGTACTCTGTGGATACGACCGTCTAACTTAACACAACATATTATATTGAAGTACAATGTCATAAAATAGTCGAAATTACGCGGGCCCGATATCCAAAAACAATGTCCCGATTGAAGATTGTTTAACAATACATTTTGGACTTTATTGCCTATATTATAAAGTAAATTTTATATATTGTTATAAATGAATGCAACTACACGACTGAATAAGTTTTTTTTCAATTATAAAAGACTTAATTTGTTCCAACCGAAACAAGGAATTCTCTATCGTTTAATTCAATAATATAAGGTTGAAAATTGCTTGCAATCGGAAATGTTTTATGACCTACCAAAATCTAAAAGGTTATCCACGAAAATGTTAATATAATAGTTGCTTCAGTACTACGGGTTTTGTTAGCGTGAAAGCATAAATCAATTTTATGGCCTCATCTAAATCAAACGCGTTTTAATGGGCGGCCCACGTCATATCATGCCGTAGTATGATAATTTACTGCTACTATGTGACGAATGTTAGAAATAAAGGCCCCTCGGACCCCCTCTTGGTCCCCACCCCTCCCTACAAGCCCCCCTTCGTCGTAGGGATTAGTTTTATGCCCTAAACCATCGTCGTAAATATGTCAAACGTATCTCGGAGCGTGTGTCATGAGCGAGATAATTTTTGAATTTACTTGTTGTAAGGTTTTTAGGAGAGTTCATTGAGGCGGGTGAGTTAAGACTTTAGTACGTTCAAATCGGTTATATTAAATTGCTTTTTATACTTAGAATTACAATATTTTCTTAAATGATTTTATCTTTATGTATATAATCAATCTGGATTAGAAACCAAACATCGAAACAAATATTTGAATAATGTACTAATATTTATTCCAAACCGAGAATCCAACCTCTGCATATTAAGTTGCATTGCATGAAAGCAAAATCAGATCTTTATACCAACGCAAGATTTATCAAACCTAAATCACATAGACGTCAATTCAATCAGTCAATTCAATTCAGTCAATTCAAAAGCCATTATTATTAAATTTACATCTCAGAATTTTTATACCACTGAGATGGCAGACAAGCATACGGCCACCTGATCGAAAATGGCCGCCGTAGTTCGTAGCCTGCAACACCACTTTGACCCTCAAACCATGTAGGTATATTGTCAAATTAGTTGCCCTAAAATATTGAAATTTTTCATTCACGTTTACTCATGGCTGCTTTCTATCATCGCACCGGTTACCATAGAAATGAGAGTGGTCATCCTCAATCTCATCTCGCATACGGAAAGGTCCGAAAGCAGATTTTACAAAAAACTCCCTGCTCGGTTTTCCCGAACGTCCACAGTAAGTCCACAGATTCTTCAGAAGGGGTTTTAGAACTATTTTGTAGGGTCGAGAGCGTGAGTACAGCGCCTCTGGTGTTGCAAATGTCCATCCCTACTAGGCTACTATCACGACCACTTTCGATCAAGTGAGCCGAATGCTTTATCTTCCACTTTAGTAGTATACAAAAACAACAAGCGACATTGCAGACAAGTTGCAAGAGTGTCGCCTTCGTTGGTATGGTCACGTCTTGCGGCAACCGCCGGGCTACGTAGGTAACAAATGTCTGGCCATGTCAGCCCCGCCGGGTCCCGGTAAGAGGGGAAGACCCAAGAAGTGCTGGCTTGACGTCGTAAGGGATGACATGCGTGCCAATGGTCTCACCACAGGGGATGCCGACGACCGTGCGAAGTGGAGGAGAAAATGTAGGAAAGCGGACCCCGGGCGTCGCGAGACGCAACTGGGACAGACGCTCGGATGATGATGATAAAAACAACAAGCGAACGGCCTAATATTTAGTGAGTTTTCACTTTGGATAAAATTGTCATAAAGACATCTGATCAGTACTCGTATACTGTAGCTTTTTAATTAGACATGTAACTGCTATCTGGTCATTATCATCCGAGCACTAATACCAGTTGCAATGGACGCTCTTGCTTTCTTCTTCTCTCTCCTATTCGCATAGATTTCCCTCGCAAAGGGTTAATCGTCATCTCACACGAAGGAAACTCAATCTATCGAACGAGACGGCTAGCCTACTAGAGTCCTAGTCCAATTTGTTGACATTTTATGGTTTCTGCTCCGCTCTCCTGGGTAGTAGAGTATATATATAACTGTACTATACTATAATTCTTAACTGATCATCTGAACTTAAATCGTTGAAGAAAACTATAGGTATTATGCAAGTCAACGATCGAACAATAGGATCTCAGTCATATTTTATACTGTCAGTTAAAAATATGTTATGTGAACGAAGATGTATTTAACAATACATAAATACATATTGTCACGCCTTAATCCCCGAAGAGGGTAGGCAGAGCCATACCATACGCCCACATTTCACTGTATGCAGTTTTGTCCCACGTAACAGGTGGTGAGCCTATTGCCGTGTTGAATTAGACAAGCGCAGGATGTGGCGACCGGCTATTTCTGAAATTTTTCAAGTCGCCCATAAAGCCTTCAATTTGACTTATCGACTGCCATGTTACTAACAACGAAACCAAAGGCTTAACGTGCATTTCGAAGCACGGAACCGCTCGACAAAGGAAAATCCAACAAGTGGTCACCTATCCTAGGACCAGCCATAGCTAAAGTTGCTTAACGCAGTGATTGTTTACAGAACACTAAGTTAGCGGAGCCACGAGTGCTTCCTAAATAATATACTATTTTTATTTGACACATTATACTTCCATTAATTTACCATTAAGAAAATAAATATAAATAATATGGACAAACACTGCTAGATCTAGCCCAAACTAAGCTTTAAGCACAAGCTGCTAAGCGATCTTGACAACTGATAAACATACTTATATGTTTCTAAATACATACATATTATACATAGGAAGCACTCAAACTCCGAAACAAATATTTGTGCATCACACAAATATTTATTCCATCCCGGCAATCAAACCCGGGACCACAGCGCGGCAGTCGCAAACACTACTACTTACGCGCCTGAGTCAGTCACCCTTATTTTATATTAAACAAGATTCCACTGTTAATCCAAAATTCACTGCAATTGCCACATGTACAGATATTCCGTGAATCTATTTCTGAAACTTACAGACATTTTAAGAAGAACGAAGAAGAAATGAAAAGAGCTTTGTTAAAAAAAACTGTTTCAAGTTCCAATATTCAAATAAAGACATTATTAGACGTATATGTTTTCCGACAAAATAAAAAACGTCCAAAATCATTATTTATCTATTTTACGACACACGCCACTCCGGATTGGTGACGTAAACCTTATGGTCCATGGTCATAAAGCAGACGGTACACGATTGGTTATCCCACACTAAATCTACCATTTTAGTACCCAAGCATTTTATGGGGATACCATAAAACTTAAAGGTGTCAATTGATTTGAAATAAAAAGGTAACATATCCAATTAAGTACCTTTTTGGTACTTATATACTATTTTAATTGTAGATAAGGTTAGATGATCGTCAAAGGTGGATAGATAACGAAGGTCGGGATGTGCTTTTGTAATAATGCAAGCGTAAAAAGCGCAATCCAGCCGCTTATAAAGTTTAAGCTCAACATATAAGAATTCATTACCGTATGTGTTTGGTATTCGGTAAATTATTACTATAGGAAGCGGCTTACACTAAGGTCAAACTTAGATAGGTTAGACGAGGATTTTTGTGTTTCAGAAGGTACATTAAGTCGTTGACTACGGCTACCAATAACATGGTCACTGGAACATCTTTTGAGAAGGTGGTGCCAAATTCATTAATTTCCAAACGTAATTATACAAACATTGACAAATTGAATAAAACAAAAAGTTCGTAATTCAAAGTTGTTGCAGCGCGTGAGTCAAGTTAGTCTATACGAGAACTTGCTGGTCCCCTCGACTACATAAATCAATTTGTCAGTTACACTGTGACGTAGATGCATATACTCACACACTCAAAATGCAGTAGATGACAAGTTGTGTTTATTTTTTCGTGTAAAGAAGGACGTTGTGCGTAAATATAGATCAATCGATCTGTTTGGTAATATGAAGCGCTAACGAGGAAGAGACGAAGGTCATCACCTACAATAAAATCTCAAAAAATTAATTACACCTGCCCTTAGTAGCCAGTCAAAGTGTACTTGAAGTTCCAAAGTTTTTTATATGAAGCCGGGACTCTAAAACAAAAAGATCAAATAGATCAGCAATGTTCAAAAATAGTAGCCAATCTAATGGAGTCACAAATCACAAACATTTCTTGATAAAAAGGCACTACTAGAAAACTAATCCGAACCTCTTTCTCATCGTCTAATCTAAATGTATTTAACTTTAATTGAATTTGTACACTTTTGTACAAGATTTGTGCCAGGACTCTTTAATGAACTGGAATTGGAAAGCGCCATCTTCATAGAGTAAACGCTATCTATGGAGATAGCAGTTGCCTATTCTGCTTCCCACTTTCTCTCATCCTCCTCATTGTTATTATTATTTATTATTTATATATCACGCCTAATCCCCGAAGGGTTTGCAGAGGCATATTATATGCCCACTTTTCACTATGTGTATTCCTGTCTCATAGGTGGCGAGCCTATTGCCGTATTGAAATAGACAGACGAAGGTAGAGGCTACCTGCTATTGAAATTTTTCAAGCCGCCCATAAGTCCTTCAACTTGACTTAACGACTGCCATGTTATTGGCAACCGGGACCAGCGGCTTAACGTACCTTCCGAAGCACGGAAACGCTCGACAATGTAAATGCTACAAAGTGGTCACCCATCCGAGGACCAGCCATAGTGAAAGTTGCGTTACTCAGCACGGGCGCTCCTTATTGTTGCTCTATACAAGTACCTACATGGGTGTGCCCAGAGTTATACTGAAGCTGTAGAATTGTATTCAGGTTTGTTTACGTGTGATTGAATTTACAGATAAAAAAACTAAAGATAAATTAGGGCTACTCCTCCAACACCGCAATAACATTACAAAAAAGATATCAATGATTTAGAATTACCAGTATCATCAAGTGAAATGAACAAGTTACACTAAATAATAATTATAGTTTATGAGCTCAAACATACGTAATTCTTTGAAGACCCAAGATGAGCTATCGAAATTCCATACAAGTAGATTTATCGTGTAGATTTTAAAATTATGATGTACTTATTTAAAAATATGGAGGGGTCAGTGCTCATTTTTATTTATTTGACCGTGTCTTTACACGGATTAATCTCCACACCAACTAGTTTGTCACAAGGTTTTTGCATGATATTTTATCCTGTCATTTCATGTCTAGAAAACATTATGCTTAGTAATTGATATATTGATAGACACGTCTTATATGTGGTTTTCATTATAAATTGCAATAAATTGACGCTGGGCATGTTTTTTTTAAATAATACCTACCTTTTTGTATAAGTTAACGTTGTCGCGTCGTTGTATTACGTAATTCTACAGATTTTTTTAGTTTTTAAGACATGACAGTTATGTTAATTCTCAAAACTCTGAATACTACCTTCAAATTAAACGGGTATCTATTGATTACACTCTATTTATATTATTATTTAGATATGTCTATTCTGTGTCTTATTTATATTTTTCAGTCTGATTTACCGTAATCTTGCTAAACATGCTCTTCAATTTATTTTTTTGCTGCTCGGTGTTTACGTTGATAAAGAAAACTTCGTTAGTAAAATACGTTTAGTTGTCAAATGAATTTATGACTTTACCTGTGCTTTCGATAAATGGATTTTGACTGTCATTTGATAGAGACAACATAATGAACGGAGTGATTTAACTTACTATAGAGTTAATATAACCGGTTATAGATAAAAAAAAGAGATTGAAATGAGACATCCGAAAACTGTCATCGGGTATTTTATAACTATACAAGCGAGGGTTAACAGATAAAGATCGGTCCACAGTTGTGGGTTCTTGTCTAAAGCAGTCATATCAAAAAGTTTGACTGTGTATTACTTATGACTGAAATTAACATGTTATGTTCTCAATAGACATAACGGTTGTGGATGAACGATTATTTTGTTTGATATAATTATAATATATATAATAATAATGTATATTAGTGTGAAATTCTATCTAAATCTGTTGTTTCATATTCGATATAATACGATTTATAAAATGATCTGGTATAAGAATGTTTAAATGTGTCAGAACTTTTTAGGACTTCAAACTAGAAGTCATCAATGATCAATGTCTTCTACTTCTGATTAGTTACTTGGAAATAAATGATACTAAAATCAAGCATCTGGTGACCTGGTACTGTAAGCGTGCCTTATCATCGGGGCCCAAGCCAAATTCACCAGCAAGTGGATCAGCGGAAGAGACTCTGGCACTGACATTATTCAGGGGGAGTTAAGCGGTAGACGTTCTCTATAATACCGAAAATTAAAAATTAAATCATTGCTGACCCTACCGGCTGCTAAAGGGTGGCCAGGCCCCAAATGAAGGTAAAGTTTGAAAGGATTTGAGAAGATTCTAAGATTAAAAGGAATAATGTAAGTACAGAAATCTGCCTAGTTCTTTTTCTTATAACTTACAATTTCACATCTGCAATCCAATATTTTTAATTCAAATCCTATTACAAGCCTTGACACTTTTATATTAGGAAATATACGAAGCAATATTTCTACGGATACCCTTGCATTGGTTCTAAATGAAACGATCGCGATTACACTACGTGTTTACTCAATAATTCGATGCGACTGACTAGTTGTTGTAAGGGAAGAGCGCTGAGCGTTTATATCATGGTGATTTTTTGATAAACTACTCCATAAATTCACAAACTCTTTTTAATAATCGTTATAGTTTTACTATTGATGTAAATCATCATATTGGGTGCATTGTTTCTATAATCATATTCTACTTATTTCAATCATACAGTTTCTATATTTTAATAACTTATTAATATAATACCAAAAACTTATTTTGTAACTATTTCTTGTACATTCTTGAGTAATATACTTTACTATTAAGTTACCCATTCATAAAATTTCTGCTAACTTGTGCCACTACTCTGTATCGCTAGCGATCCGGCCGCGACTCGTCATTTCTCGCATTGTCGTAATCCGCTGATTTACTAGCGACATTAATCAGGTTGACGGCCGATAGGGACTAAATCACAGCCAACTTGTCACATACCATCACCACGGACCCTGCCTTCGTCAATATAAGATCGACAATAGCACAACAAAGAGCTTTCTTACATGCGTGATATTAACACTACTGCATGTTATTGCTTGTAATTCTTTTTGCGAATTTTGTGCACATATATACTTTTTTTTTGTTTCATACATGTTTTATTTGTCTAGCCCGACGGTTTGCTGATTTATTGGCCGTTTCCTTTTATGTCCGTTTTAGAGGGTTTGACTGTAACGCGAGATTTTAAAGCGTGTTGAGATTTTGAGTGATATATCGTGATTATTTATTCTGTATTGTTACAAAGTTTCGGAATGGTAGTTTTGAATATGTCTGATAGGCGTGGAAGCAAACAAGCTCCTGTCATTGATATCGTAGAAGGTATCAATATCTTTTTATTCACTATATTATGAAAATAAATGTGGTTCGCAGCTGTTGTATTATAATAAATATTTTGTAACATTTTTTACACATGCCATTTTGCCCAAATATAGAAGATAAGCTTGTATTATAGGATCTAGAACACTGATATTTAAAAATAGACATCTTACAGTAATCAATTAGGTAATATTTGCGTAATTTTTATACAGCGCCGTCTAGCCCAAATAAGCTTTGCAATGGCTGGCGATTGATAAACATTTTAGATTTCTATTTAGTAAGTTACTCAAACTCTGATACCAACATTTGCGGGTCCTGGTACTCGTAAATTAATTAATGTAACTGCAACATGGAGATTGTATTTCACTTGTTGTCCCTTTACTGTTCGATGCCAATGCATAAAGCTTAAGTAAAATTACCTATTGAAATACTACTTTTTAGTTGCACATATTATATAAAACTATTTAAAATCTAAGCTTTTTGGTCCAGATTCACTTTGATTGGCTATTATCAGCAGTTGTGATTTTTTTTCCGGCTGCATTAGAAACAGCCAATCTAATACCGTCTGACTGATCTATGCCCTATGCCTATGTTATTATTATTTTCAAGTTAAACAGCTGGTTGAATTTTGGCGCATAGATTTTGACTTTTCCCATCCCTTAAGCGTTTGAGAAAAGTTTTTGTACACGCAAATGAAACATACATACATTTTGTCACGCCTTTATCGCCGAAGGGGTAGCCAGATGCATACAATACGCTCACATTTCACCGTATGCATTTTTGTCCCACGTAACAGGTGGTGAACCCGTTGCCGTGTTAAAATGGACAGGCGCAGGCTGTGGCGACCCATAAGGCCTTTAACCTTAACGACTACCATTTTACTGGCAACCGGAACCAACGGCTTAACGTGCCTTCTGAAGCACAGAAACGCTCGCAAATGTAAATTTCACAAAGTGGTCACCCGCACAAGGACTCACCTATAGCGAATGTTGCTTAACGCAGTGATCGTTTACAGAACACTGAGGCAGCGGGGCCACGAGCGCAAATGATAACTAACTTAAATTTAAAATTACTCTAAATTAGGCTGCATTTTTCATTCCTGACTATATAGGCTTAGGTTTCTATCATGAATAATTATATCGAATCAATACATGATGTCTCCAATCTACACACATCGTGTTCTCAACAGCCACTTGATTATTACTTGAATTACCCTTGGGACTTCAACAATCATAATTGTAAGCACATGGTACAGTTTGCATGTTATATTGGTTGCAAATATTTTAAACTGTCTTCGATCAGCAGTATCATAGAAAAGCCAGTAGAGCAACCACGCACACTTTATCCCTGAAGAGGTATTTAGTAATACTATTACTAGTAATACTGTTAGCCTACATCTCATCATATTTTTGTCCTATGTAACAGGTGGTGAGACCATTGCCGTATTGAATGAATTTCCGTATATCTCAATGGGCTTAAGACTTGGCACTTGGGGTACTTGGGGCACTTGGGGCACATGGGTCTATATTCATATATATATATATTATAGTAAATAAACATGAAAATAGTAAAGAAATCAAGTCATCAAAGCGTAAAATGCTTAACGCATTTATTGTTTACAGCCAGGCAGAAGGGCTAACGGTGTAAATGCAGGACTAACATATGAAAGAAAACACTTGCAATTCGACGATATGCGACAAATCCAATCCACATTTCCATTATAGTCTATTCCAGGATCCAAGACCAGAAAAGTTACACTGAGCTAGAACTCGGTAGTCCCACTAGAAGTAAGAACTTCTTAGAACCCGCATCGAAATTTATCAGAAAATAAGTTGAGGGAATTGGAAAGAAAGCAACTTTTCCTCCGAGTAAGAATAATAATTATTCACAGAAAAGATCCTTCTCTACTCGGGCGGTTCCTACCATAACAAGTCATAACAAGCGTCTCACCCCGTTCCCTGTAAACTCTTCCCCTTTAATCAGAGCTCGTAAATCGAGATCAATGTATTAAATTTTTAATTCCGCGGCTCTAATACATCAGACAGATTTATTTCGCGACGAGGAGTTATGGATTTATTGCACTCCTCACTCGTAGCCATCTTGTACGTTCTATCACGTACTGTGTTTGTTAGTGGAAAAGATTGGAAAAATATGTATATGCGCACGATACAGTGTTTATTTGCAAAAATACGTTATTACATGATTATATTTTTTATTCGCATCGGTGGTGCAGTAGTAGTGAATGTGATGTGTTAAGATCTCGGATACGTGTCCCGGGTCGCAACAAATCCCCAAATTTTCATATCGGATTGTGGCCTTTGGTGTTGTAAATGTCCATAATAGGCTACGATTACCAATTTTGGATACTCATCTGACATTGACTTGAATAACGCCTTGGTCCTATAATGGAAAAGTGAGCGTTTTTTTTTTGTTTGTCTTCGCCCGTATTGGGCAGGCAAAGGAAACTTTGTCCATACAGCCTAGTCTTCGGTAATTATATTTTCTTAGTATTTAGTCCTGTCCAGTCTTTGTCGATGTCGAGTCCTCTGTCCTAGGTCCATGTCCTAGCCCTCAGTATAATGGTGATTCTTATACTGAGGTTTCCAGAGGACTTTTCGCGTCAAGAGAGAAAATAGCATTTCACTGCATATATATCATTGTCTATCACTATAGCACGTTAACACAACTTTTATGTCCAAGAAACCACCACTCCCACACATAAAACAACACTTGTTATCGACTAACACCAACACATCAAGAAGATTAGTTAGTAGTAGCAAGAATAAATTAAAAAAATACATAAAACTCAATAAATTAATTTCCAAATCACAGAAACACATCAAAAAGCTTAGAATAGGAATGAACAATTATCTTAGGACTTGTGAATCAAATGTACAGTTAAAACAACTAATAGAAACAAGTAAAAAACATATATACACCCAAACAGAGCAATATGAGAAGGATATACATCAATTACAGACTGAAATTATGTTTTTAAATGATTCCTTAGAGTCAATAACTTTAAAATACAAAACATCACAGAAAGAAATTGGGGAGTACATTAAGGCATTGAATAGCTTGGTGGAGTCTTGTCACAGCAATAAATATAGGTTCTTATCTCTTAAAAAATTATATAATCAAACACCTGACTGTGATAAATCCCTTCCATGTTCTTCATCGTCAATAACATTGCAGTCCGAGTCAACTTCTCCAATGGTTGACTCTGTAGGCAGTATATGTGACAATATTGTAAGCACAAATAACATTTACTGTGCTATCACAGTGTCAGAAGAAGTTCCAAAATTACGCAGCCATTAAATTTTGGAAAGACTGTTATTTATTGTGATGAAATTGGCAAGATTGTAGTTTATCACTTAATTCAACATCTGGGTAACTCGGTTATAACACTTTCATTTCCTGGGGCATCCTACTCTCAAATAATTAATAAGGTATTAATCAGTACACATTGCCCGCAAATAACAATAGTGATACTTATTGGCAGAAGAGATAATGTGACCTAAAGTACTTGTAGTACTTACTTAGTGAGTACTTGGCACTAAACTCGACAGATCCCACATCCGTCCGCATAGGCGGTGATTTGGTCGAGCGCACGGACCAGGTTAAATACCTGAGATCTGTTTTTCACACGTCCAGTGACATCGATTGCGATGTCAAGTCACGCATTGCTGCCGCGTGGGCCAAATGGCGGGAGATGACCGGTGTCATTTGTGACCCTAAAATGCCGATCCGGTTGAAGGGACAGGTCTATAAAACCATTATTAGACCTGTCCTTTTACATGGCAGTGAGACGTGGTCGATATTGGAGCGACACAAGCAGGAGCTGCATGTCACGGAAATGAAGATGCTGCGGTGGATGTGTGGAGTCACGCGGATGGACCGCGTGAGGAACTCTCGCATCCGCGGCAGCCTTCACGTCCGTGACATTGCAGACAAGTTGCAAGAGTGTCGCCTTCGTTGGTATGGTCACGTCTTGCGGAAACCGCCGGGCTACGTAGGTAACAAATGTCTGGCGGCCATGTCAGCCCCGCCGGGTCCCGGTAAGAGGGGAAGACCCAAGAAGTGCTGGCTTGACGTCGTAAGGGATAACATGCGTGCCAATGGTCTCACTACAGGGGATGCCGACGACCGTGCGAAGTGGAGGAGAAAATGTAGGAAAGCGGACCCCGGGCGTCGCGAGACGCAACTGGGACAGACGCTCGGATGATGATGATGAGATAATGTGAACGTTAAAACTATCATAAAAATTTATGAACAGTTGTCAAACATGCAAGTTAAACAGGTTGTACTGTCTACACTGCCATATAGCAAATCTTTTACACAAATTGAAAATAACATTAGATACAATTTAAATAGAAAGTTACATACCTTGACCACATATTGTAGGAATATAGAATTATTTGACTGTAATCCTTTATTACAGAATTATTATTTTTTGACATTATATAGTTGTTTACTATCAAAGTGCCTACGACGTCAGATAGCTGTATTGTTATCCAATTTTTTATTGAATCTAGCCAAATTATTGGCTTAAAAACCAGCTCCTTTTGAGCGTATTAGGAATGACTTAATAACTTGGGAAATTATCTCAAAAAACTATTTTGTAAGACAACAGGTAAAAAATCCGGCCATGGTTTTAGGTCTTTTGAGCCCATTGAGTCAATTTTTTTTAAAGACACTGAAAATAATATTTCTTGTAATAATTCTGAGTATATTAACAATACTTCTAGTAGTTTAAACTTAGTTCACCAAAATATTGAAAGCATATCTGAAAAACTAGTACAAATAGAACTTTATATAAAGAAACACAATGTTCACATTTTTTGTATTACAGAACATTGGTTAAAAAGTCATGAACTATTGTACAACAATGAATTCTATTCGCTTAGCAGTGCGTTCTCTAGAAAGAAAGCTATTCGTGGTGGCTCTCTTATATTTGTATCTAATAATTTAAAATGTTAAGAACATAAAGATATTGTGGCCCTTTCTATTGAGCGTACTGCAGAATTGTCCTGTGTTGAGCTTGAGCAACTCATTGTCCTCTGTGTCTACAGTCCTCCAGATAGGGATTATAATTTATTAGAAACTGTAATGGAAAATGTATTGAAGCGTTTGTTCACTAGTAGAAAACATGTTGTGGTGTGTGGGGATTTTAATGTTGACTTACTTGTGCAGTCTTCGAAATGTATTAGATTTAAAAATTTGTTTAAGTCTTTTGGCTTACAAAATTTATTTTGTGAGCCAACTAGAATCGCCTCACATTCTAGAAAATGTATAGAAAATATATTCTGCAACTGTGTATTTATTTTGCGATACTGTTATTATTCTGCGATCTCTCCAAAGCATTTGATTGGGTTGACCATAAGACACTATTGGGAAAACTCTTTTATTATGGTATCAAAGACTCTGCACTGAACCTTGTTGCCTCCTACCTAAATGATCGAATACAACATGTTGATGTCAATGGAATTCGCTCCTCTGGAGCATCTGTAGCTATGGGCGTACCGCAGGGATCAATTCTGGGTCCGTTTCTATTTTTAATTTATATTAACGATCTGTCATTCTATATACAGAACTTGTGCGACAGTGGAATGCCCAAATAACCTAAAAATAAGCCTTTGCCGTTAGTAAAGTCAGGCAGCTTACTGATGTGGCAACTGCCAGGCTGGTATACTTTAGTTATTTTCATAGTGTCATGTCTTACGGCATTTTGCTGTGGGGCAAAGCAGCTGACCTACAAGTAATTTTTGTACTCCAGAAGAGAGCTATACGTGCAATATATAAATTGAGTGCTAGAGTGTCTCTTAGAGAAAAATTTAAAGAAATTGGCATTTTAACGGTTGCATCACAGTATATATTTGCAAATATTATGTTAGTTAAACAGAACATACATTTATACAATAGACACAGTGACATACATTCGATAAATACTAGAAATAAGCATAAATTAATTGAAACGCATCATCGTTTACAAAAGGTTAACGACTCTTTATAATAAAATTCCTTTAAACATTATGAACCTGCCGTTACATAAATTTAAAGCGGAAATTAAGACGCACCTCTTGAAAAGGGCCTATTACACAATTAATGATTATTTGAATGATAAAAATAAATGGAAATGAGTGGCTTGCTCTTCGCTCGAGCTATTTAGGATTTGAATGAATTTTGTGTTATATTCTACTTGTCTTGAATCTGCATATATATGTTGTATTTTTTTTTACATTCTACAGTATAAATAATTAAAAAGGCCAGGCAACTAAAGGTATAGCTGCGTTTAGTCCCGGTAATAACATAATTATATGTAATTTAACTTTGTTGTTGTGTGAGCACCATGTAGACTTATTTATTATTTTGAAATTGACATGATAGTTGCTGTGCAGTTTTTGAGTATGTCATGCTCGCCTAAGTGTCCTGGCAGTGGTGGCGTATGTATCGGGTATTACCTATAATACGGTTGAGTAGGGCGATGGCTGATATAATGCGTCATACCCGTGAACGGGTGCTGTCTGTTGGGACTGGTCAGCTCATAGCTGTTATAGCAATTATTACAAATAATCTTATTTATATTTAAGGTAAACTTAAGTTTAGTCGACTGTTCTCACATAAATCCAAAGGAACAATGTAAGTGTAATTTTAATGTTGTAAGCCATTCCTACATTTTAAAATGGCATCCATTGACTTCCTTGCCAGATTCTTCTTCTACAAGGGTAGGCTGCCCTTAGAACCGGTAACTATAATCGCTCTAATTTTGATATGATTTTAAACACAACATGGATTTTGTTTTTTTTGTTTGTATAAATTCATTACTATATAATTGGTCAAATATCATGTTAATCAAACTAAAGTGGCCATGAGTTTTATTGCCAGGTTCTTCCTCAGGCTCTACCTATTGCTTTGCGAATCTGGCAGTAAATGTAAATGTATAAGCAATATTCTTGACGTTCATAAGTGTTACTTTGTGACCTAAATGAATAAAGATTTATTATTATTATTAATAATGGATGTCGTTGTACCTCAATTGAACAACTGATTCTGTAGACATTAAGCCCTAAGACAAAAAGTAACAATAATGTTTTGATTCAAAAATTCCATTACTATTTCGATTCTTTTTCCTAGTAGCGACCGGTAAGATGAATTTTTTGGATACAAATTTACGTACACTTTCACTTATATCAACAAAGATGCAGCCTAGACAGGTATGGGATGATCCCACCAAAAATTGCGTGCTCGCGGTGCTCTAACAGACGAGACAATGACGCAAGCGCCCTCACTGGATTGGGAGGTCTGACGGCAAGTTTCCAACGATTCCGAACATTAATAGTTAAAACATAGCTGCACCTAACAGCCAATAAAATTAGACCCCTGGCTCCAGGTATGGCAAAAGCAAATTAAAATAAGATAAGATGATTAAAAATATACAGCCTATATTTTGACTTTACGGATGAGCTATCCTGAATCCGATAGTGAATTCAGTTACTTATGATTGGTATGTTTTTGGTCATGGGAGATAAACGTAGATATTGAAAAAAAAACAGTTAGTTAGCCATGGTCACTGGTTGAGTCAATTGGTACAATCCGGGCGAAACCATCGGAAGTATAATACCTTATACTTCCGAACCAAACCTTCCGGTACAAAGCCTACCGGCTTTGTACCTAAAAGAAAACGTCACGTATAGACCCGCAATTCTTATATGAGTGAATGTTTAAAAAACATTATTATAGTTAATGTCTATTGCTATCTTACATACCCATCCATCAGAACTTTATATAGAAAAGCGCCATAAATTCATAAGTTACAGATATCTAATGGTTTGAGTTTAGATCTAGATGTCCTTGCTCCCCCAACAAAAACTATTGCTAGGTGACTTGCTGCAGGAATTAATGTTCAATTTAGTCCAGAATATTGATTTATAATGTCGCTGAATGTTTTCTTGTGTAATATCTACTGGTTCAAATTGAAAAATTCTTTTTCGTTTTGGTTAGCCCATTTATCGAAAAAGGCCATAAGCTTTATCATAAATGAGTAGTAATCATAAATGTCAATAAATAGTGCAAGTTTTCATTTCAATTGTTATCTTTGTAAGAATAGTAATGGTAACGGTGTCGGATGGTAGAAAAAGAAATATCAATCACCAAGTGCATTAAAACCGTTTTTAACAGGTGGTGAAGAATGGTGAAAAGTCACAATAAGGGCAACGTCGCAAGAACGTAAGCATCGTAAAAAATGTTTGAAGAAGTTGTGGAGTCGAAGTTAGGGATATTTTTTTTTTAGTGTACGGCCAAACGTTGTATAGATTCTTAAGAGCAATCAACTGAGGTGAGGGCAATTTATTGATTAGCAAAAAGAAGTGTATTCACTGTACATAAACCCTAAATTGAACTAAAACCAAACAAGGCCCCCATGGCATTATGTCCAATAGACTAGACGCATTTTATCTTTGAATTGTTATTCACTAAGAGAGAGAGATGTCAGTAAGCCCATGGGTCACACACAAAACAGTTGGAAGTGTTTGAACCTGCATAGTTGTTTAGTAATCAACTTTCCACCGTTCTAAGCGTACTTGTGCCAGTTCTAAAAATTGCATTGTTACCTGAAAATGGGATCGAACTAAGTACGTTGCGTTGTTACGTCACCTTAAGACGGATGGTGGAATATAAAACTAAGCTAATATAAGCTTGTGTTTTGGGATCTAGACGACTGACAAACATACTTATATATTTCTAAATACATACATATTATACATAGGAAACACCCAAACTCCGAAACAAACATCTGTGGATAACACAAATATTATATATTACTAACCCCATTGTGAAGGATGGCCAGTAAAATTTTGACCAGAGCAAGCTTAATTCCAATCAATATGTGACATTTTTTAAGTCATCTGTCTCATAGGTTGTTGGACAATTCTTCTGAATTTTATCTACGAATAGTAGAGAGACAAAGTAGTAGATTTTTGTCATAAAATAAGAAGATTAATAGTTATAAAAAAATGTTAATACACAAAGTCATGCAAGTTACAGGGGCTGTAAATAAAAATACAACGAACTAATGCGACTCCATCGTATCGTTATTCCTTTAAAAATACAACCATCTCCTGACTTGTTAATGCGGTTGCCTACCATCTTAGCATATTGCAACTTCAAAATAACGCCATTATTTCTAACATCCGCTAAGATCACCAGGCTTCACCCGGCAACACCCAGACGAACATTATCACTAACAAAATATTTGATGGGCCAAACCGTGTGCTATTGAATTTATTATTCAGGTTCAATCAGAAGGGCCGGAACTACTGGGTTGCCAGTGTCGGCGAAAAAATTGATTAGATTTTTACGGGTATTGAGATGAAGCTCAACGATCGAGAGAAACAGTTGGATTGGAACAAATTCCATATCAGATGTACCTAGTTATGTGTTTCTTGCAAACAATTTCATTTTTTGTTTGAACTATGTTATCCACTATTTAGGTAGATTTCATTCCAAGAATCTACCTATTGTAAATCCATGCTTTAGTATGTGTTTACTCAATTAACATATTAATTAATGATTCAAGGTTACATTTTCAATCTATACTATATAATATTATAAAGCTGAAGAGTTTGTTTGTTTGTATGTTGGTTTGGTTGAACGCACTAAACTTTGGAACTACTGGTCGAATTTGAACAATTATTTTTGTGTTACATAGCCCATTTATCGAGGAAGGCTTTAGGCTATATATCATCAAGCTATTGCCCTGGAGAGCGGAGCAGTAGTCATAATCAGTCATGTAGACTAGTAATTCTGTATTTACTATCTTTACACGTTGTATCCCTAACAGGGTAGTCAGAGAGAACAGATCGTCATGGTTGTGATCCATGCATACTTCTTTTATAGTTGCAGATTCATAAAGTTTTATACTTTCTAAGAATCAAGATCCTGACGTAAATTTAAAAACCACATGATTGTAGTATCTTTAGTTAAAACTGGATTAGATTTACTGATTTCGAAATATGCCTGATTATATTCATAAACATTTTTCATAGAAAATTCAAAATTATTGTTTGAAATGTACATTATTAAAAAGTTAAGCTAAAACGTTAAAAATTTGTGATCGTTATTTCAACCTGTCCTAAAAGGTGTTTGGAAATTGTCAGATTGAGCTTTATTTGTGAAGTGTTTTTATTAATTTATTTATTATAATAGTACAACCACATCATATATTACACATTAACAATAAAAAATAATAATTGGTATTACATCTGATATGGATGACAATTAAGTTGTACATAGCATTCGTCATAAAAATAAACATATATTGTAGTAAGTGTTTAAGTAATATATTTATGATGCCTTTTAAAAATACTGCAGGACCCAGGCTCTAAAAAGCTTCAAATTAAGCCGGAATATTATACTTGAAAATTAATGTTTACAAAACTATCAAAGTGAGACGGAAAATCACCAAATAACTAACACGGTTTTTCAGGGAAATCGTCGTCAGTACTATTCGAGGCTTGCCACACTGAGTGTACTGTGTAATGTTGCATATTTATGAAATACCATTGACGGATATGAGGACGGGTCGCAACAACAGTACGGGGACACCTTACGTGGTTGGACTGATATTGTCAATCTAACGTCATGCGTTTTTTACCGAGTTGAGTTAAAGATAAATAGAATAAAGTCCTTGTGATTTCGTTTAGCTCTAAGTTTTTTTTACTATGAACACAATCATACACAAGTTTATGCCTAACATAAGGCGACAAGGATCAAATGATAAGATCTCATCTTTAATTTGAAACGGTTGTACAAAACGGAATAACAATTTTCAAATAATCATTAACAACGAAAAGCTTTCTTAATCCTCTAATACTTTAGAACTTGTTTCATAACATTAAATCAAAGAAGATAAGAATCAGAGACTTCTATAAAATCTTCATTTGCTTGAAATGAAAATATTTTCACGCAACCAAAAACCATCGGTAAATAACTCCGTACGTACATATACAGTTGAAAGTACTTTTTAAATTTATTGCGTAATGCTTAACCGACTCGGGTAAAAAGCATTGAACAATGTAGAAAAGAAATACAGTGTCATTCTAATGCGGAGTGGAGCGGAGTGAGTGAAATACTTCTGTAAGGGGAAGCTTAAAATAAAATAAATTTATTTGGCCCAGTGCTCAGGAAGTTTGAAAACTGTATAATTCTTGAGTCTTGTTTTGGAGTTTGTTGACGGAGATAGGCCCGTGTTGGGTGCCAATTTGATTAAGTAAATTCTTGACATCAGAGCCAACAGGCTAATATAATATTTTTCTCTATTATAATAAATAATTAAATTCATTTAATCAAGTAACAAGGACTCATAAGTTTTAGTAACAATTGAACTTAAAACTATTTTAGTACGCATATTATAAAAGAAACTTATGTATATAAAAGTGTGTTCTTATGCCTCTATATCAATCAGAACTGCAGCCTCACCACTGACGTAGTGAGCCTGCAACAATGATTGACATAAGCACAGTCGAGCCTACTTGCAACACAGTTCATGACGCTGTTGGGGCTACCCCGCACACGACGCACCAGGGACGCGCATCTTTTTCTCATTACTGTATAGAAACAGTCTACGCGTGCTTTTGCAAACATCCCTGATGCGCTGCAATATCGAGGCAGCCCCATCAACACCCGGAACGCGTTATTATATGTTAGTATTATATACTAACCCATGCGACTTACAGTACTTCTCACAGATTGTTATCATACGCCTGAGTCCACATGTCGAGGCACTCAGCAGAGCCATATAGTCAGCGTAACTGATATTGTTTGCAGCGATCCCATCGATGTAACAGCCGACTCGTTCCTTGCTAAGTATCTCGACCAGCTCGTTAATATACAGATTAAAGAGCGTCGGCGAACTTAACCCCCACTGCCGCACGCCGCACTCCAACCCGTAAGCAATACCTGAGAGTGTTTATTAACTCAGGAGCCACTCCTGTCTCTTTTCACTTACTCCAAAGAATGTCCTAAGAGATCAAAAGCACGGGAGAGATCAAGGAAACAGGCGTGTATAGGAGTATTCCTGTCTGCGTAGTACCTGATAGTCCACTTAAGAGCCAAAATTGCATTTTCTGTAGATAACCCGGCTCGGAAGCCAAACTGGTTATCATGTAAGCGGATGTATGTATTAAGTTGTTTATTAAGTAGACTATCAAGCACTTTCGCAATCACCGTAGCCAGCGATATAGGCCTATAGTTGTTAGGGTTCGAAATATCACCCGGTTTATTTTTAACAATAGGTGTTATTACAGTCCTTATCATCTGACTTGGCAAGTAAGCATGACTCACACACAGGTTTAAAAGCATTGCCAACACTCTTGGCAGAGGTGCTCCCGCATATTTCAAGTGCTCGATGCTCAAACTATCATGACCTGGGGATTTACCTTTAGACATTGTACTGATTACATCTTTTATTTCTTTGGCTGTGAATCTAGTACCCAAGTCACCACCATCCACCCCATCACGCACAAACACAGAGGAACCCAGCGGCGACGTTACCCTAAAGTGTTCCCTAAACAGTTACGCAATACGAGTTGAGTCACACTCATTATTAACAGACACCGGGAGACCAGGCTTGGGGCTTAGGCGATTCATGTGTTTCCAAAAGGAACGAAAGTCGTTTTTCGCATGATGTGAAGCTAAGATGTCCATTTTTAATTGTTGTTCATTCTTTTGGCACCATCTTAAACGTGACTTAAAAATTCTCCTGCTCTCGCACATTTCGTGGAAAACAGGGCCTTCAGGTCTAGCTAACTAATTAGTTTCTGCCTGGCCTCCCTGTGAGCATCACCCACATACCTATTCCAACCGAAAACCACCCCTCTCTTACTGGCATTACGACAAACGCGTCCCACTAACGCGGCATCACTAAGGGCGCAAACAATGTCACTGTATAATTTATCGATAAATCTGTAATGTTCATCATTCGCACATACTTTATCACAACAATATCTCATTTGGTCCGGAAAATCAATACACCCTAGCTTTTGGTGACAAGCATTTCTATAGTGCTGTATTTGTATAGCATTTCTTTCACCCCAAATGACTGGATTTATATCTAATATATATATATTATAAAAATTAATACAAATTATTGATTAGTTGTTGTCATTAGTTAAAGAAATAAATAGCGAATCTATTTAATATAAAAATATTTTGTAGCATTTCACTGAAGTAATGAGTATGTTAGGTTTTTTGTCTATGACTGAAGTGAATGATACACGGCTATGAGAAAAAGTAGAGATCAACTTAGACCATCTTTTAGAGAAATGTAGCTGAAATTACTGTACATTTTTATAGAATATGTTCTAAATTATGCAACCAAAGCAATACTTATGATCTCACCTACCATTTAAACTTTAAACAAAGAGCTTATCAGTAAAACTACACAATCTAAATTCAAGAACCGCATTGCTAAACAAATACGTCTTGTGAGATGCGCACGCAGCCCAGCCGCCATGTCGACATATGCGCTTACGCAGCGGTGAGTTTGAAAAGAGAACAAGTGGTTGTTTGAAAAGGCGGTAGATAAGGAGGATTCGGTTTTGTTTTTAATTTTTGTATGCTTTGGTAATAGCGTAGTTACGTTAGTTGAACCAAGCACTAGATAGAAGTTGATGTCGACATTTCAAAAATAGGTTGAAATGTTATTGTGTTGGTTTTGGTGCTAGAGCAGAGCAATGAACTTTAATCCGCCTAAGAAGTGAAGTATAAAAAAAATTGGGGAAAATGTAATGAAATTTAAGACATAAAAAGTCTTTCGCCCACACACGCATAAGCTCTGGAGTATTTACCCTGTCAAATGAAAAATAAAACTATCACGATTAATCTATGCTATAGGTATTTGTTTTAGAATTAGATTAGATGTCTATATAATCAGTAGAAATTAGGTACATAGAAAAATCATAGGAATGAAATACGAATAAAGAACCAACCTAATTCCTCAACCCATTTTATTGATCTGGTCTTTTATTACTATTTATTTATTACGCCTTATCCCCAATGGGGTGGCAGATGAATATTATATGCCCACTATTTAACCATGTGTAGGTATTCTTGTCCCACGTAATATGAGCAAGTGGTGAGCACATTGCCGTGTTGAAATACACAGACGCAGGTTGTGGCTACCAGTGTTTGAAATTTTTCAAGCCGCCCATAAGGCCTTCAACTTGACTTAACGACTGTCATGTTACTGGCAACAGGTACCAACGTCTTAACGTGCCTTCCGAAGCACAAAAATTGATCTGGTCTTTGATAATGAAAATACTTACTATCGACTTATCTAATTATCATTTAAGTGACTCAGCCATCGTCTGTTAATCCTATCCCTAACCATATTAACCCATTGAAACCATGTAATAAAAAGAACATGATTTATTAGTGATGCTAATAAGATGGCCGTATGATGTCGTTACCATATGACAGAACACATGCAAATGATATGAGCGACCCATCATTGTGATGTCGGACTCAGACAAGTGTCGCGTATATCCGTCATCTTACTGATTTATGCGTCTTAGACCATCTGCTCACCATATTATAGTGCACTATGATATAAGTGGTATACTTTAGCTTTAAAGTCTTTACTTTGGCAGTTTCTTTCGGGGTGAGCTTTGAGTGGTACGAGAGTAATACCAATTTGCCTTGTTTTAAGGTTGAGTTTTATTGAAGCGTTTTACAGAAGCGATTTCTTTCAATAAAGTTCTGAAAGCCTAAAAAATCCTAAAACCTGTCAGTGTGAAGGTAAATCATGACACTGTGTGATCTGAAAGATACCGCATATGATCTGAAGTATGAAGTACTGACCCCTCTGGTAAGAAGATGTCCTTTTTCAGATCACCAAGATCACCTTTCTTTTAAGGTTCCTTTAGACATTTCGTTTTGTAGCATACACACATACATACATACATATTGTCACGCCTTTATCCCCAAAGGGGTAGGACAGAGGCATATTAAACGTCCTCATTTCACCTTATGCATTCCCACATCCCACGTAACAGCTGGTGAACCCATTGCCGTGTTGAAATGGACAGGTGCAGGCTGTGGCGAGCTGCTGTTGAAATTTTTCAAGCCGCCCATAAGGCTTTCAACTTGGCTTAACGACTGCCATTCCTTTGTAACAATTGCTAAAATTTCATGTGATAGAACAAGTAAGAAAGTATCTACAAAGCTTGTTCAGGGATTGGAAAAAAATGTATGAATATTATACTACTTCAGAAATGACACGTACAACGTATTCGTAATCTTATTGTAACGGATGCCGAAGACCTAACAAAGTAGAGGAAGAAAAGTGGAAACATACACACATCATCACGCTTGTCTCCCATAGGGGCGTCAGAGACATAGAAATTTAGCTTGTTCTACTACCATAAATGTTTTCATACAAATAAAGTAGAAAAGAGGAAAATAGAAGAATAAAAAGTAGGTTATGTGTTAATCCAGCGTGTCAGCAAATTCCACAACAAATTGAAAATTCCTAAAAATAACATTATTCCATACAAACTTTTGTAACCCTTTTTCACCCCCTTTGTGGTTGAATTTTCAAAAACCTCTTCTTATTGCACACCTACGTCTATTGCGTAATAGTTGTACAAAATTTCAAGGTTCTAGACCCAGCGATTTCAGTTGTGCGTTGATTCAGTTTGTTTGTTCGGTAAAAATATTTGTGTGATCCACAAATATTTGTTTCGAAATTTGGGTGCTTCCTATTTATAATATATAGTATATATTTATAATATATAATAAAATAAATATGTTTATCAGTCATCTAGATCCCATAACACAGGCTTATATTAGCTTACTTTGGGCTAGACGGCACTGTGTAGAATAAAAGTCAGTTATGCTTTTATATATTTAAATAATATCTTATTTTTTTATTACAGTTTTTGATACAATATTTCGTTATTCTTGACAATAGTAAGTTTTTAAGTTACAGTCTTCATCACATGGGGCGATATATTAATCAACAAAATAAATCCATTCAAACTACATTCAACTTTAAGTCCAAGCAATAATTCAAAAACACTTTGAAAATGTCTTACAAAGAGACTGAAAAACACATTACTGCCACCCCATCCATCTGCGCTCGTCACAAATCAACAAGACGCATGCTTTCCGCCGGGACTCGAACCCGGACTAATGGCGCCGGCCGATTTATTAACAGCACTACATAAACACGCTAACACTGTTAAAGAAGGGGAAAATAAAAGGTTCTTCGAAGTTATGGCCGCTAACAATGGATTGAATATTTTTGACCCCCTACGCAAAAATAAGGGTGTTACAACTTTGATCGCTACGAGTGAGTGTAGGTATGTCTGTCTCTGGCTTCTGGCAATGCTATCTTAACCAGGTAACCCATTCGGACACTGGGACTTTTCTTTGCAATCAGATTTTAGCTGTGGTAAAAATTGTGGTATAAACGTTGTTGTTATTATTTTGGTGTTGTTTTATCATATTTTATCAAAATCGATTCAGCTATATCTTTTAGCATTAAGAGTTTTTTTTAAATCTTGTCCTCTGTTCTCTGTCGATACTAACTGAGAACTGGGATTTGTTAACTAAATAGCTTTGCTATAGTACATCGATGAACCTCCCTAGGGTTCATCTATGCTCTTAGTAATTTCTTGGCTCGAGTCATCAAATTGAAAATAGTTTGATCACTTCAACAAAAATAACTATTTTAGACCCCCGACGAACTGTTCCTACTCAATTGGGTCTAATTAAGTTGTTGTCGACACCCCCACGTTTGGACCCACGGTACCCCCAAAACATAACGTTGGGGATGCCATGTGAATTTTTCATCGCTACAGAGAGCGGGTTATTAGTTCGGCAAGTCTCTACCATCACCCTGGTTTAATCTGTAAGGTAGCCAGGGATGAAAAAGCTCGACGTTCAGAGTAGATAGTCCAACTAATATTTATTTTTTTGAAATTTTACTGACTAGTACATACATAGAAATTGTTATTGTAAAGGCACCACACAAACGCAAAAAAAAATCATTAAAATTGGTCCTGCTGTTAAGGAGGAGTTCATTGACGTACACACGTACAGAAGATTAATATATATAAATAAAGAATTATTTTTAAGCATTGCCATTCAACGTGGCAATGCTGCCAGTCTTCTGGGAACGCCACCACGTGAGGACTGCGATGCGGAGAAATTTTATGACGCATGTTAGGTCTTTGTTTCTTAGTTATTTTTAGTTAGTTTAGAATTAATTTATCAAAATATTAAGTGCTGTATTAAACTTTTATTTAGTATAATAATTCTAATAATAAACAAAATTAAAAATCTTTGTACTTAAAAATATAAAAAAAATAAAGATATTCCGAAATCTAATGAATCTTCTACCAAACTCTCAAAAAATCGGTCTGCTAAAAAAAAATCTATCAAAAATAAGCATTACGGCTGTATACAAACAAGATAACATAGTACACCAGTTAATCTGGAAAAATGACCCGTAATTTGTCCCTGGTACTTGTTACGACCCTGGTTATTGTTGACCCGTTTACAGTTTATTATACTTTTGTCTACTTGACATCTAATGAGGGCATGAAAAAAGTCTGATCTAAATAGGAAAGTGTGTCTATTCTTCTTTCTTTGTTTGTTTTAGGTAGGGGTTTCTGTCACTAAATGTATTATGGACTTTAATAAGGTATATAAATACATTACAAAAGCAACTTTAACATCTGAAGCAGCTGGATCGATATTAACAGGACTTTCACCGGCAAATTCTAATGTAATTTTGTTAAATATAATTTTGCTTCTGTATTTCCATGGGAATGGGCACTACGCAGGTAAAACCGCGGGGCGTTCGCTAGTATAGTAAATATAGGAATACCACTTATTTCAGTAGTTTTTTGTTTGGTGTTTTAAGTTCGATATTCACTCTAACATCACTAATAGTCACTACATTAGTGTCTATTCTCACTTATAATAATAAACAGAGTCATATTTCATCATAATCAAATAATTTATTCATTCTAATCCAGCGACGCACGGGCAATGTGACGTTTTTTCAAGTGATGTATAGCTTCCTTTACGCGGATTAGTGGGACAATGTTGAACACCAAATGTTTCGCGACGCGGTGTGCACTCGGCTTATAATTGGTCGATGAAAGAAATATGGCGGTTAGCGACTGAATGTAATTGATGAAATTGAAATAAAGTATTGTATTAATTCCAATTTTAGACCACCGAAATTGGGAAAGACTTCAAAAAGACGTTTAAGGCCAGATTACACTTATACCATAGGTACTAACTATTAGACTAGTTTATTACTACCCATTAAACTACGTAGTATGGGAAATTGATTCAAAAATGCTTACCTATACATCACACTCCTACCTGTGTTATTTCACAGGGAAACGTTCTTGGGCCTCACCTCATCGTTACTGTAACATTTACGATCAATAGATAGTGACTTTGTATTAAATATGACTATGAACCAACTAAGAGAAAAGCTTCATGTAATTTTATTTGAAGTTTTGGAGTTATGGGGTAGTGGCGCCATCTCAGGTCAGGTCGTTGGCATCCTCTGAAAATCAGCGCTGTTAAACTGTCTCCAGCGGTGACAGCATTAAGCTGAGAAGAGACCAGGTTTGCGCATATTCTTGCAACGTTATATTACTAGTTATTATTTTTTTTTTTAATATTTTTATTTTGTTTTGTTTTCACTTTGTGTATGTGTTGTTTCTGCTATGCGTGTAATTAAAAACCATTTCTTTAAATAGCTTACAGTCAGCACTAGTTGTTGGTAACACCAACAAGACTTAGATGTTTCGTTTTTGTTACAATGTTTTTTTTCTCTCTCTTACGTGTAATGGCGGCATTGTGAACGCTTTGTAAAACGTGTCTCCCAAATTAAATTACATTGCTACCAAAAAACAGTTTTATTTTATCTTGCTGCCCACGACGCACCTGAAAATAAGACTCTAACACTAGTAGGTTATTACTCGCCATCGTCAGCATCTCTGTGTTATTCCCGGCTGGCGGCTGCCTCTGAAGCCTTCGCTTCACAACTTGGAGTCTGTATTTTCGCTGCTGTTTTTTTAACAGGGAGGACCATCTGTCACCTAAGAAGTACAGCTTGTAGGGGAAGTAAAAGAATTCCAGACCTCTTCAAAAGGCCCTTCTAACTCGGTAATTCTTAATATTATGTTTGTTAATTACGAAAAGAGTAAATATACTAGATAAGTATACTACTAATTGCAATAATCAATACAAAAATATATCGTATCTGTCGATAATGTGAAGTCTGTAGCGTACAGCGCAACCTATTGACTTAATCAAAGAGCTGAATGTGTCTAGGCGGACGTGTGAGGTGTTTTGTACACGCGTACAGTTGGATACACAAGTGCTATCCTAAAAAAATTTGTTTTGCTAAGATGATTATACACTAAAATAAAAATAAAATAAAAATATCTTTATTTTGCATAGACCTTTTTAACGGCGCTTACAAAATGTCATACACTATTTAAAATATTTAAAGCGACCACCGGTTCGGAACGCGGCCCACCTGAGAAGAACCGGCAAGAAACTTAGGAAGGCTTTTTTTTTGATGGCCTATTTACAATTTAATATTATTTCACTTTGTCAGCAGATCATTTCCAGGCGTCCCTGTCCTGCAAATAGTCTGTAACGGAGTAAAAACCTTTTTCACAAAGCTTGTTTTTAATAAACTTTTTAAATTTATTTAAAGGTAAATTTCTCAGGTCACAGGGAAGCTTGTTGTAAAAGCGTATACAGTTACCCTGGAAAGAATCGCCAATCTTATGTAGTCGACTGTGGTGGACTGAAAGATTATTTTTATTTCTAGTGTTTATATTATGTTTATCACAGAGTTTAGAAAACTGTGATAGATTTTTCTGGACATACATAAGATTGGCAAAAATGTATTGTGATGGTACGGTTAGAATATTTACTTCTTTGAATTTTTCTCGGAGAGAAACTCTGGGGCCCAAATTATAAATAGCGCGTACAGCCCGCTTTTGTAGAACAAAAATAATATTTAAATCTGCAGCACTCTCCCAAAGGAGAATACCGTAAGACATAATACTATGAAAATAGCTAAAGTAAACCGTTATAGCCGTATCTGTTAGAGTCCTGATCTTTTTTACAGCGTATGCAGGCGAACTTAATCTAGAGGCTGTCTTTTCTATGTGTGGGCCCCACTGCAAACTGGCATCAATAGTTATACCGAGGAACACAGTTGATTCTACAAACTCTAACACTTGTCCATTCAGTTGAACATTGGCCGCAACTTGTTTTACATTTGGTAGAGTAAATTTTATACATTTAGTTTTATTTTCATCAAGGCAAAGATTATTTGAGCTGAACCAATGAACTACTCTTGCAATTGCATTGTTTACATCGTACTATATTTATGTATTAAATGATGCTAGTAATTTTTCTTAATATTTTGTGTCTAGGATCGAGGTACTCTAATAAAAATTGTCAGATTTGGGAAATAAGCAGTTTTTATTGAAGGTCGACATTAACTTTTTAAATATAACACTAGCTGATGCCCGTAGCTTGTGGTGAAGTTTTTTCATACCCGCTTCCCCCAAAGTTATAGTATGCTATCCTTAAAAGATAGACATATGCCGTAGCGAATTTTTCTGTAGACCTATATAAGATAGACAATTCCACCATACATTATTTTTGTTATATCTCATAGGATTTTGGCAGCTTGTTTGTTGAAATTTCCTAGACGGCTTATTTTTTCCGACACCTTCATATGAATATCGTTATATTTTAGCAACTAAACAAATAAAATGTTAAAACGTTCCTCAAACACTTTATCTATTGGTGATCAGCATGAAAATCGGTGCAGTCGTTTTTGAAAATTATCGCGAACAGATATACAGAGGCGGTAGAGAAATTAAAACATTATGTATAATAGTGATTGCACTGTTTAATGACTAATGTAACGTATAAGAATCAAATATTCCATTTACTTTAAAAAAACATGTAATTAATTCGACAGAATTAGTTTTACTTAGACACGTAGCATAGGCTATGTATATCTACGTATATGATAGATCCGACTGAGTTTTAGTAGACCTGACGCTTATCTGGTGATCGTCAAATACTAAAGGAGGTACTCGTAAATTATCATCGTTTAAATTCTAATACTGTATCTCACAAAATATTTTAGTCTTATTTCCTATACACTTTTCTGCACAACAGTATGTCGGCGAGTTATCAAAAGCTCTACTTATGCATAGTTTGTGTGCTAAGTGCTTACTTATCTGAGTCGGTGCAAAAGTGGAGTTCGGTGTTTATCTGCAGCTCAAATAATGTTAAAACAGAGTTGATAGCGGCGGTTCTGCTTTCAATCAAGACTGAGAAAATTCCTCTGACGTAATGTGCACTTCGTAAATTATAACTACTTCAATCTCTACTGAAATTACTTTAAAGTGCATGGTAAACATATTTACGAAATATTTACCGAGTTATGTACAATTTCATTAAAGATCCGTGCTATGTGATAATGTCTATGTGACCATCACCCCCACCGTCCATGCTGAGTTGGACGGTCGGGGTGTTTCCCTGTTATATCTAAACCTAGTATTTTAGAGCCCGTAGTCCAAATTGACGAGCTAAAGAGTGTTAAAACATGGTTATTAATAACGTCCATATAAAGTTATGTGTGGACTTTTTTTTCTGCATTGATGGAACCGAGGGGACTAAAAACAACTACTTCGCAACCTTGTCTATTAGCAGGTGCAATACTTGCAGGTGAAGCTTTGACCCAAAGACCGTAATGGAGCCTCAGGAGACATTCTCATCACCGTCATTTAAAAAAAATCTTATTAAACATAACAGTAAATAGTAGACCTTACCAAATATCCAGAGCCCAAAGCTACTTCACTGGTACATTGCTAGCTTTTGGTTAACGAGAAAGCTCAATCACACAAAATATTGGAGAACCTGGGCTACCTAAATATAAAATACTACCTGTACTTTATCGCGATCATGTTTATTTGCCTTGAAAATTGTTGACACAAGCAGACTCTGCTTTTATCAACGCTATTGCTGGCTGTTACAACCCAGTCGAAACGTCAATTGAATATGATCGGAGTTAAAGGGCCCCATCAATATTTCCGTGGCCCTAGCGACTTAATTTGCAAGCGGTGCTCCTGCTGATCAACGAACGAGGTAGCGACTCAAGCGTCCTTACGGGGTTGAAGAACACACATCAATTGCTACCAACAATGCCGAAAACGAAAAACCAAACCTGCTTCTAGCAGTCAATAACGGCAGACCATTCTCCACCTCAAATCCAGGTAAGTATTGGAAGTAATTGGGGATACGATAAAGATCAAAGAAGATAAAATATAGAAGAAGCATGATCGCGTCAATACCTGTATTTGTCTCTATCTGCAACGCGAAAGTTTAATAGTTAGTAAGATTTAATATAATGAAAAGAAGACATTGGTGCTAATTCTGTTGTTGAGACCACTAAACTAAATTTCTCTAAAATTTCCTTATTTTTCCTTATTTTTTAACTTCATGATTGAACTGCCTATGTACATATTTCACGTTACAACGTTTTACACGTTTTCACGTTTCAAACGATTACTAAAATTAATAAACGTCCCACGTTAAATTTGTATCTGATATCACTAAAATTCATTTTATGTGATAAAATTCATTTTATGTGATAAAATTCATTTTATGTGATAAAATTCATTTTATGTGATAAAATTCCACAAATAGAGAAAAATGTACATAGACAGTTCAATCACTAAGTTAGTCGGCATCTAAATACATGTTTTGTTGAATTTTATCACATAAATGGAATTTTAATGATGTCAAATACAAATTTAGTGCTGTTTCTGATATCACCAAGTTTAGTTCGACATAATAACAGAATAGCATTTGGCTATCTCTCAATAAAATTAAGAAAATTTTAGAGAAATTTAGTTTAGTGGTTTCAACAACAGAATTAGCACAAATATTAGAAATTAGTTATAAAGAACTTATCGTATATTCAGTAAAAAAAATTCATCAACAAATTTATAGCTATTTATTTAACTGATGGAGTCATCAAGTTTAAAATTTAAATCGCTATCTTTCAAAGCGCTCGTGGTCCCGTTGACTTAGTGTTCTGTAAACGATCACAGCATTAAGCAACTTTCGCTATGGCTGGTCACGTATTGGTGACCACTTTGTAGCATTGATATTTGCGAGCGTTTCGGTGCTTCGGAAAGCACCTTAAGCCGTTGGTCCTGGTTGCCATTAACATGGCAGTCGTTAAGCCAAGTTAAAGCCCTTACAGGGCGGCTTGAAAAATTTAAACAGCAGGTAGTCACAACCAGCGTCTGCCTATTTCAACATGCTGTGTGAGACAGGATAACACACGGTAAAAAATGGGCGTATAGTCTCTCTCTGCCACTCCTTCGGAGATAAATCGTGATTGATTTACAATTTTAGGATAGAATCATGACCATAGTGCATCTGGACAGTTGCCTGCAGAAGTTGAAAGATTGTGATATGGGTGTGAATTTGGGTGACTTTTCAGTAAACTGTCTGCTGTACGCTGATGATGCGGTGCTCATGGCCTCATCAGAAGCCGACCTTCAGGCATTAGTCACTAATATGAAAGAGAAGTGTGAAAGTAAGGGTCTTCGCTTGAATGCAAGTAAGACTAAGGTTCTAGTATTTGAAAGAGATGACGTAAGAACTAAATGCGAGATTAGGGTAAACCAGGAACGTCTAGAGCAAATGAATGAAATTGTGTATTTAGGGAGTGTGTTTAGCGCGGATGGAAGATGTGATTCGGATGTAGAACGGCGAGTAGCTGCCGGAAACAGAGTTAACGGTGCTTTGTCCCAATTAGTAAAGCGACAAAGCATCGTAAAAGACGCACGACTGGCGATTCATAACGCAGTGCTAGTGCCAACTTTGCTTTACGGTAGCGAAACCTGGGTATGTCAGCAGATGCATGAAAGTAAATTGAATGCTGTGGAGATGCGATCACTTCGAAAATTGTGCGGCGTTACCTTGGCCGACCGAATACGTAACGAAGTGATACGCAATATGGCAGGTTTGAATGAAAGTGTCAGCGTTAAGCTGGAAAAGGGCGTGCTCCGTTGGTTTGGACACGTCCAACGATTGAGTGAGGAACGATTGACGAAGAATATATATTGTGCGAAAGCAGAAGGTAGAAGAGGTCAGGGTAGGCCGAGACTTACATATGAAGACCACGTGAGCAGATTGCTCAAAAACGGAAAGGTCAAAAGTACTCGGATACCCAGACGTGCGTGTATGAAGCGATTGATGAATCTCGAAGAAGCGAAAGAAGTATGCATGGATCGCGAAGCCTGGCGATCTGTCCTCTCTGACTACCCCGTCAGGGATACAGCGTGAAGATAGTATATATATAGTATGACTACTTTCAAAATGGAAAGCAATAGATAGAATCCACACACAAATCCAAAATTATTTAAATATTTGTAATCTGGGATAAACTATGCTAAAATTTGCAGTCAATATAATCACCCCGACTGCTCATAACTAATAATTACATTCGGTTGTCCATACAACTGTAACGAATACGTCCCAATGCGGTGATATCGATGGTGTTAACCCCCCCCCCCCCCACCACCCTGATAGGTATAATGCCGGTATAACACAACTTCAAATATCGGCAGACCTTCATAAATTGACACGGAAATTTAAAGGTTTGTGTATAATTATAGGCTTCGATTATTTAGAAATATGGTATAGTATTGTTTCAAAGTTTATAATATAAGGTAGTTTGGTACAGGTTGTTTTTGTCGAATAATAATTCTCATGATTTAATATTAAAATTTCATCGAATTGATGTGCTTTGTTTTAAATATTTCACCGGAATTTAGTTAATGAGAATCTATGTAGGTTACTGATTTATCAAAGTCGAATTTTATTTTGTACATATTATTTATTTCATTCTTAACTTTTTAATTTTATGATTTTTACTAGATCTATTTACTTGTATAAGCAGAACGTCTATAAAATCATTAAATGAAAAAAAAAAAAATTCGAATAGAATCTATTGTTTAAATAAATTACAGACAAAAGGCGACCGCTGCGTAATGCTATTCGATTTGATCATTCAATTAAACCTCAATGGAAGAAAAGAGGTTTACAGTCAAAAATCCCTATAAATCACACTGGCTGATAATAATTGCTTCAGTTATGAGTGGCCTTTTTGATCGCTATCGGGTTTTAGACGATTATTATTATTCCATTTTTGAATAATTCGATTGTGTCAGAATGCCTTGGAGATTCGTAGGGTTGGATAGGCCACATCTTTTGTTTATACGCGACAATAATAACAGTAACAGAAATTAGCTGTAGATATATTTTATATTTACAAAAACAGAAAATAGAAGTTACAAGATAAAGTGAAGCTTCAAAGACTAGAACTGAAAAATCACAATAATAAGGATGAAAAAAGCCAAAAGAACAAGAATTAACTTGTGAGTATTTTTGTAGTCATCAATACTTTTTACTTGATATTAAATACATTACAATTTAAAAAAAATATTTTTAAAACTTACTTTATTTCCTTAAGACGTCATACTTATTTAATATACTGGAACGTCACGCTGCTAAGAAGCCGCAGTCATGTTATTACTTTCCTATTCGTTAAAATCGGGTGACTAGTTTACTACAAGTACACATATACTGCTAATTTAATTACCCTTCTTTCTGGTTTGGTCACACTTAAGTAAAAAAGGAGCAGGCAATATAAAAAAAAGTAAAATAAATATAAATATCCATCACGCCTTATCCCCGAAGGGGTGGCAGAGGCATATTATATATGCCCACTTTTCACCGTGTGGATTCCTGTCCCACGTAATAGGTGGGGAGCCCATTGCCGTGTTGAAAATGGAAAGACGCAGGTTGTGGCTACCTGCTGTTGAAATTTGTCAAGCCGCCCATAAGGCCTTCAACCAGGCTTAACGACTGCCATTTTACTGGCAACCGGGACCAACGGCTTAACGTGCCTTCCGAAGCATGGAAACGCTCGCAAATGTAAATGCCACAAAGTGGTCACCCATCTGAGGACCAGCCATAGTCAAAGTTGCGTAACTCAGTGATCGTTTACAGAACACTGAGACCGCGGGGCCACGAGTAAATAAATATATTTACATACAAAATCAATAAATATAAAAATCAATGCCACTTTTCGTTGTAATTTTATAAATTAAGAACGGGTTCACCTATCCAAACCAAATGTTTAGACTTTGTTCGGACTATTTAGTAGATAGTTTATGTGAAGTTTGCACAAAATCGGTCGAGCGGTTCTTCATTTATCACATTTTTTGTTACAAATCTCTTAAGTAGGCCGCGACTTACATGAAGACCACGTGAGCAGATTGCTCAAAAACGGAAAAGTCAAAAGTATGAAGCGATTGATGAATCTTGAAGAAGCGAAAGAAGTATGCATAAGTGGCACTAACGAAGTTGCGCGGGTCAGTTACTATTATATAATTTACGAAACCGACTAAAAGAATCATGAAATTGCCCAAAAACCCAAATGAAATCAGAAAATATAAAAGAAACCCAAAAATATTCATACAACCATTACACTAAAACATTGAAACTCGGTAATGAATTAGGGGCATTGTAGTTAGGACCCCCGATCCCCCGATCTTCGTCCCCCGGTGGTGTGGGGCTCCGGCAATTTTATCGAGTTATAAATTTGAATTTGTATAATACTATGGCATTAACGCATGATTTATATTACTTGACTCCGGTAAGATTTCAAAGATGAAAAACAATAAATTATGTAACCGTAACTATTGCGTTTAATAGCGACCGGCGTGAAAGATTAATATGGATATGCATGTTATGTATAAAAGTGGAGAGTCGTTTGTGTTGGTTTGGTATATATAGTTCCTTCCTTAAAGTGTATTTTGTTACTTTATAATCTAGAACAGTATCAATATTTTATTTCAATGTAAGTACTTATTATAGCAGATAAATAATATAATTATAAATACACCGTAGAAACATTTCTTCAATTGTTAGGAAATACTCATAATGAAAGCAAAATAGAGATTCAAGTGATATTACATATTTTTTTAGAGGAATTACTGCAATTACTATGAATTATTGTTTTCTTTAGATGAAGATGTTCCAATTATAATAAGATATTAATTTATATAAAAGTAATGACAAATGATAAGTTAAAATTGAATATCTATCTCAAAAATATTCAGTAATAAAATATTAGTTGGATTGTCATCTTTCTATTATTTAACAACTAGTTGACGCCCGCGGCTTTGCCCGCTTAGAGAAGTTTTCCCGTTTCCGTTTTCCAAAGGAACTTGTTCCCGGTATAAAAAGTAGCTTATGTGTTATTCTGATGTATAAGCTACAATGTTGTAAAGTTTCATTAAAATCCGTTCAGTAGTTTTTAAGTGAAAGAGTAACAAACATCCATACAAACTTTCACATTCATAATATTACTAAATTTAAATTTATTGGTGCGTTGAACCTGATGACGCTGGTTCGAGTCCAGCTCGTGACTGAAAATTTTTTCCAGTTTAAAATTTTTAATTTAGAAAAAGTTGCATACTAATTGCTTTTCAAAATTGTTTCTAATGTTTAGGCAGGTGTCATCACAAATCGAATGATTATAGATCATATTTTTATACATTCGTACCGTGCCACTTTGCTAAGTGCCGGTCGATGGCGCCTTACGTCGCCTTAAGACGTAAAGAGGTGGATTAATTTGTCAGTTACGAGCAGGTCACGGTGGTGTAGTTGGTAACGCGTCTGATGCGTTGAACTAGAAGACGCTGGTTCGTGTCCAGCTCGTGACAGAAAAAAAATTCCAGTTTAAAAATTTAAATTTAGAAAAAGTTAGCCTACTAATTGCTTTTCAAAATTGTTTATACTCGTAATATTAATAGTTGACGCCCGCGGCTTCGCCCGCGTATAGATTTTTTCCCGTTCCCGTTTCTCACAGAAACTTGTTCCCGGGATAAAAAGTTGCGTATGTGTTATTCTGATGTATAAGCTATATTATTGTAAAGTTTCATTGAAATCTACTCAGTAGTTTTTACGTGAAAGAGTAACAAACATCCAAACTAATTTTCGCATATATAATATTATTAAGATTAAGATTACTATTATCATCTATTCAACACATCTGAGTTCCAACGTTCGTCTTATCCACGCTAATATAACCGCTGGGACTTGACGACTTTTTACTTGGCCGAATTTATGCGACACATTTAGAAGGCGCTTGTCGTATACAAGTCAGTTAAATATTTAGCTTTCATCCAAATTTATTCGGTTTATACTGTAGGCACGATTTAGTTCCGCGCCATAAATAGATATGATTGATAAGTTCTTTTGTGCGTGAAAAAGGTTCCTACCGTAGAAGTATTTGGACCACGTATAGAGGGAATACGTGTGGGAATGATGTTTTAGGTGGGATTTGCTGCTATGTTAGTCCTGGCTGAAAATGTGGGGAATAATAATCGTGTGCCAATGATTTTATTGCTGACAAACAAAACCATAAAAACAACACAATAAAAGCGCCTTCAGGTAAAGGTGCACCTCTAGCAGGAGGTCACATGGGCCCCGGGAATTATGGTGGAGCCCCTTACACCTGTTAGTCCCGGTTGCACCTATGAATAATTTCTGAAGATAGAATCTTAAAGGTTGCCTGAAAGAAATTGCACTTAGCGATAAGGCCGCCAATTGTACATTTCAAAACCTGTTATTCCATAAAATGTTAATAATTGGTGAACAATAAAGTATATTTCTATTCTATTCTATTCTTAAAATGACATAAGGCTGTAGTGTTTCTATCAAATCAACTTCAAAACAATACAATAAATACTCCAATTTACGATATAAATATGTAAAATTAGGGTGCATCTTCTTTAAAATATTTGTTGAAATAGTAATATACAAAGTGATCGAGCGATTGACTCGATCGATACTCTACGAGTTTAGGTTTGATATATTTATAGCAGTTTTTTCAAAGGGATGACTTTTATAGTCGAATAAAGATGAGTATTTAGTGGCGTTTATAAAATCTTATGAGAGGCCAAGTTTTTATGGAGTACGTTTCTCATGAATAACTTTAAATTATTTAATAAATGTGGAAAGACATTATTCAAGCAACACCTACTAGCACAACAATAAATAATAATATATGCATCGATGTAGATAAATATAATTTAAGTGTCGTATGTAGTGGAAATTTTTTTTTTACACATCTCCGTCTTTCTCAAAGTAAGCTAATATAAGCTTGTGTTATGGGATTTAGACGACTGGTAAACATACTTATATATTTCTAAATGCTGATATATTATACATAGGAAATACCCAAACTCCGAAACTAACATATGCGGATCACACAAATACTTTTTCGGACCTGGGAATTGAACCCAGTCGCGGCAGTCGCATACACTACTACTGCGCCACCGAGGTAATCATTATGCTGATGTTATAAGAAGTAACTTTAGCTATATTTTATCCCCTTATTCCCACGAAACCAAAAAATATTCTTTGTCCATCGTTCCTCACTCATTTGTTAGCTGTGTCTAAATCAAAGAAGAACGGTTTTCATTGTTATTTCTACTAATATCCAACACTGCAATGGGCTCACCACCTGTTACGTGGGACAAAAAGGCATACGGTGAAATGTGGGCGTTTAATATGCCTCTGCCTATCCCTTCGGGGATAAAGGCGTGACAATATGTATGTATGTATGTATGTTCTATTAATATCTATCCCAAATATAATCCAGAAGTAAACCATCTCCATACTATCGTAACCGTGGTAATATCTGGTTTTGTGGCACTTATCGTACACGCATATACCGATATTTAAATTTATGTACATACTTTACATATTTTAATAAACCCTTTTTAAATTCCTTGCGCAATTATCTAGGCAGTTTAAAGGTTATTGCAATTTTTTTTTTCACTCAGTGTAGTAGACATTGTTTAGTGATATCACAGCGGACAATTGTTGCACACTAACATACGTACATACATACATATTGACACGCCTTTAATACCGAAGAGATAGGCAGAGGCATACTATATGCCCAAATTGCTAAAACAACAACATACATATTCTACGCCTTTATCCACGAAGGGATACCCCCGATAGCCAGAATTGATTTTTATCTATGTCGCCTTATCCCCGAAGGGGTGGCAGAGGCATATATATATGTGTATTCCTGAATTATATATTCCAGAATTGATTGATTTGCAAATTTCTTTTAACGAACGAATGGCTATGAGTTTTATTGGCAGGTTCTTTCTCATGCTGCTCAATGTAGAAGCAATAATTTTGACGTCCATGAGGGTTACTTTGTGATCTACATGAATTAAGATTTTTTGATTTCTTCAATTAAGTGTTATAAGAGTTTAAAAAAAATCTTTAACTATTAAGTGTTCTTTATCAGTATTCTTCGTCTGTGGACCGACATCGTGGCGTATTTAGCAGCACAGTATCAATTTCCCTAATAAAAATTATCTGGATTTCTACTATCTATTTTATTTCTACTAATATCATATCTAAATATATAAGATTGCAAACGGTAAAATCAGACTCTTTTTGAGAGCTGATCTTATTTACCTGGATTTCTACTATATATTTTTCTAGATGACTCCCACAGCTGCGCCCGTGACATATTTCGAACTCCCGTGTCGCACCCATTCAATCCCGTCGCTTGTAAATTCTACAATATTGCATCAAATTTTTGTCGACATTTATGACTACTGCTCCGCTCCCCAGGGTAGTAGCGTGATGATATATAGCCTATAGCCTGCCTCGATAAATGGGCTATCTAACACAATAACAATTTTTCGAATCTGACCAGTAGTTCCTGAGAGCTTTTTAATATTAATATATATTTCTACTACTCGTAATATCTCATGCAAATTTAATAACAATATGCGTGTATAAGATATAATTACATACAATAAAATCAATGTCTTTTTAAAAGCTGCATCGCTTTTAATCGCATGTTTTACATTCGAAAGAGCTATATATAATAATAACATATATTACAGATTATTTCAGTAACAAACAAAACTATCAAATTAGTTCCGTAGACCATTAGACAAAGACAAACCGACGCGTCAGATTGATGTGCGACTCCGACGCAATGGTGATGTATGAACGTCATATATTTCTGGTAAAATTAGACCAACTAATGTTCACTAGCGTTTGATGTGCAGATACTAGCAAGCCGCCCTGGTTTTGGCTTGGGTAAGATTTGCATTGTCGGTATGTAAAATTGTTATAATATAAACAACTAACTATTTTCAGGCTATATTCCTGACGGGGTAGTCAGAGAGGACAGATCGCCAGGCATCGCGAACCATGCATACTTCTTTCGCTTCTTGCAGATTCATCGCTCGCTCCATACATGAACGTCTGGGTATCCGAGTACTTTTGACTTTTCCGTTTTCGAGCAATAAATAATTATATAAATATTTTCAACAAAGTGAAAAAAGACAACTTGGTTCGAGACGGGGATTGAACCCGTGACTTTTGCTTAACCAGGGCAATGTTATAGCCACTGAACTACCCGAACCGTACCGAAACCAGTTGAAATTAAGAGTATGACCAGAGCCATCCATCGAGTTACTCGTACTTTACAACTCTGATATCAATGAACAGTGTTACAACCATTTTTAAACATTGATGCGAATGGACTCCACTCAATCTATCGATACCATTTTCACATAAATATATTTACTAAAGTGAAAAAATACAACTTGCTTCGAGACGGAGATGGGACCCGTGACTTTTGACTAACGAATTATTCATTCTGTTTTAAAAAAATATGCATTGTTTTACATAATTACATAATTTAATTACAATTTAATTATTTTTATTTAATTTCATACTAACCTGTTTCGGACAAGTCTTTTCATCTTTGCGTATTCCCAGTTACTTACGAACCCTACCTGGATTACCTACCGTATTTTTAAATACCGTTAAGGTGCCAAACAAGCACACGAACTACCTGATGAAAAGTGGTCACAGTAGACTATGGACGTTTGCAAAACTAGAGGTAAGGCACTCGCGCTGCCGACCTAGAAGTAAATAAGTAGGTACAATGTTATACTTCATTTCTGAAAAAAATACTTCAATAGTAAAGTATCAATCACAATTTGTAAAGTCAATCAATCTCTCAATTTAGCGACTTCAATCACTCACTCACTCACTCTCAATACATCTTTCGATGCATAGTTTACATTTCAATCAATCAATCAATTAGGTCAGAGCGTCTTTGAAACTTTACTAAACTCATGTCATATTGGCCCCTTTTGCATGTGTTTTTTTTACATTTGTGCTTCATTATGACCAAGTCGTGGAAAGTATAGCTATCTTCACACTGTATATCTGATAGGATAGTCAGAGACGAAAGATAGTCAGGATTCGAGGAGTGTACCTCTTTTGCTTTCTGTAGATTCATTAATTTACATTAATAAACATTAATGAAATGCTCGTGGCCCCGCGGTCTCAGTGTTCTGTAAACGATCACTGAGTTACGCAACTTTCACTATGGCTGGTCCTCAGATGGGTGACCACTTTGTGGCATTTACATTTGCGAGCGTTTCCGTGCTTCGGAAGGCACGTTAAGCCGTTGGTCCCGGTTGCCAGTAAAATGGCAGTCGTTAAGCCTGGTTGAATGCCTTATGGGCGGCATGAAAAATTTCAACAGCAGGTAGCCACAACCTGTGTCTGTCTATTTCAACACGGCAATGGGCTCACCACCTATTACGTGGGACAGGAATCCACACGGTGAAAAGTGGGCATATAATATGCCTCTGCCACCCCTTCGGGGATAAGGCGTGATGGATATTTATTTATTTATTTATTATAGATTCATTAATCGATTTATACATATCAATTTTTTTTTCCTATTTTTTTAAAAGTTTTGTAATGTAGAAAGCGCTCGTAGCCCTGCAAACTCAGTATTCTATAAACAATCATTGTGTTTAAGTAACTTTCGCTATGGCTAGGCTTCAGATGCGTGACCGCTTTGTAGCATTGCGAGCGATTTCGTGCTTCGGATGGCACGTTAAGTCGTTGGTCACAGTTACCAGTATGCTGGCTGTGATACATGTTTATTAGGCTTAAAAAATTTCAACAGCCGGTCGCCACAACCTGTGCCTGTCTATTTTGAATATGGCAATGGTCTTACCAGCTATTACGTAGGATAAAAATGCACACGATGAAATGTGGGAGTAAAGTATGCAGAGATAAATATGTGACAATATTGATATTCAAGTCAAAGTACTCGAACATTTTTTTGGCATTGTCTCACCTGCCCCTGACTGACACAGGCGAGGTTGGTGAGGTCTATAACATTCAGTTCTTTTGGGTCCTTTCGTTACTTAAAGTGTGCAAAAGAGGTACTCGTGCAAACCTTTTTAGTATCGGAAGTCGGGACCTTTCGGAAGTCGGGAATGTTTATTTAGAAACATTATAACATGTTAATCAGTTGGTTAGATTCCATAATGCAATGGAAATGCAAATATTAGCTTATTTTGGACTAGATGGCATTATGCAAAAGTTATATATAGAATAAATACCCGATTTAATTATCCGAGAGCTTTCTTGGTGAGTATAACAAGGTTACTCACTTTACTAATTGATACCTAGCATCGCAAAATAACAAATAAATAATTTACAACATGCGCGTAGCAAATGAATCCGTACCTAGATTAGTACAGCCTCATATCGAGTAGGCTGGACCTAATCCTGTGAAACATCATTAAATCATTCATACCGAGTTAATGGAAATCGATCGGAATCATTGACTATTTAATTGCTTACCCGTACTTTATAATTTACAATTAACAATAAATAATGTTCGACATTATCTCATTAACCTTCCGGTTATTAAATAATTGTTATAATGTTCGACATTTTTGTTAGCAGTAGTAGAATTCCTGGTTGTGCTACGTGGGTTTACCCGCGTGGTAACCAATTTACTGTATGAGCCATTTTACCTGCCCAAGACTACGGCTTCATAACCGGAAGCCTGAGGACGGTGAGTGGTTTGCTCGCCGTTCCTTAAGAAGCAGGCCGTCAAAGAGGGATAAAATCCGAACACTCCCTTAGTCTAGACTGCCGTGGCCCTTTGGTTATTTTTGATTCGAGGACTCACGCGAGTCTCCTGACAATAAACAGATGGAAGGGTACCTTGTGCTTTTAGGCATAGCATTCATGAAGATTTCCAAAACTAGAACATTCTGGTTACTTAGATATAGAACATTACCAATAATTGTATGTATACGTTTTAAAATGATTGAAACTGATTTTTTTCTAGAAGGCCGGTTTTATATTATTAAAATAAATGGAACTTGGAGCAACTCCTGCGAAATAAGTCTGTAGTCTATTAGACTTTTGGGTAAACCTAAATTGACCCAAATATTAGAAAAAAATACCTAAACTCAATTGTTTTAGGACTACGAGTATAAACCAAATAGCAATCTATTTTCCGAGCCAATGGTGAAAAAAATACGCTTATTTTTTTCATTTACACGAAAAATTCGTATTGTAATGTGTGAAAGTGTCATCGTATTTCATTTTCTGTCGGATCACTTAGCTTGGCACCGTGTCCATTGGCACACGACATGGTTACTACGTGTCTAAACACTTTGGGATAATATGTTATCATTTATTTTAATACATTTTAAATGTTTCGTTTCTACGTTTGACAGATGATGTGTTTTTGGCAGAAATAGTCACTAGAAGTGCAAGATTTTTAAGATAAAATAAATAAAGATTATGTGACATTTTACAAAGCGCCCGCCGTCTCGACCAATTTACGCTAATATCCCATGTATTGCTGGATGTTTAATCTATGGTATCAGTTGTCGCTATGGGATCTATACTTAGAGGAAAATATAACATACTATCTAGGTCTAGTACTAGGTTTTTGGACGCCAGCTTCGCCTTGTCCTCTAAATGACTATGGTATTGGACGTCACTGGAGATCTCGACACCAAGGATCCCAATACTATTGGAGATAGAAAGATGTGCGCTCTGGAATTGCGGTGCTACAGTAAATGGGGCTTTTTTCCAGCGGTGAATGCACAAACTTGAGTCTTGGTAGGGTTAAATTGGACAAGATTTTGTCTACTCCAATCGGATACTCTTGCAAGAGTAGCCTCGATTAAACTTATATAAATATTTGACCCTACCCAGTTCCTTTTCATACTTCAACTTTTATCAATGTTGTCTTTCTTAGACCTAAACAGATTTCATTCATAATCAGTCCTATTTCCTACTTATATTTTCTAAATACTTGTTACGTGTAACATGTTAACAATTAATGATTAGTCACGAAACATCAAGCTTTCGTGCTTATCATATAAAGGTATTTTATCCAGAGTGAGAAGTGAAACCTTGAACTCTGATCTCGTAATTAGATACATACCACTAAGGGCCAGGGTGGATACTAAAAGTAACTAGTTTGCGGTGGCTCTAAACTTTCACGATGACCCTGTTTCACTGGTTTTTATATGGAACATAGAAGTGATATATTTTTAAACAATATGATATTATAAAGCGATGTCATAGGCCTATCACGTGAACTATTGGACACGCGCCCGGCACTAGTGGCCACCGTCCAGCCTGCAGTGTCCAGATAGTGGCCGATGATTTAACGCTCAACTTTTGACACAACTAAGCTTTTTGGACACGGCCTCTTCCGACTATAAATAACGTCTTACGTGAACTTGAGAATATGGCGTAAAATACAAGTGGGCGGCGATTAGCGACCTTCGGATGAGGATATACAGCATCTAAGTTTTATATTAATGAAAACATAAATAACTAGCATTTAACCGTCTATATATACAGCAAAACAGCCTGAAAACTTTTTATTCATTTTTATATTTATTATGAACTAAATATTTTGGAAACTGATTTTTTTGTCTCAATTGGTTACAAAGTCTACCTAGATTTGTAGTAGGGGGCATTTATGGATTCAAGGCGTAGTTATAATTTGAGAGTCAGCTTACCACCAAGATATCGTTACTCGGATAACGGTAAAGCACAGGATGAAAAATTCTTCCAACATTACGTACTTATGAAATAAGTATTCCAAAACTTGATTTATACTTCTTCGTAACATTTTCATACAAAGTCGTATTCAATACTTAAATCCAATCAAAATGTTAACTGTACAATTTTATACAAACAAATAAATTTAAAGTGTCTGTTTGTAACATCCAATTTACAACTTTTTACTAAGTTTGTTCGATTGTGTACTAGGTACCTTCTCACAAAAAAAAAACTTACATGTATTTACACTTATATATATTTTTGTGTACGTCTGTTTATTCAGTAGTTCTGGACAGATTAGGGCGGAATATTATTAAATGGGAGTACAAATCGCCAGGCTTCGCGATCCATGTATACTTCTTTCGTTTCTTGCAGATTCATGAATCGCTTCATACATGCACGTCTCCGGGTATCTAAATCAACCAAAATCAAAAATCTTTATTCATGTAGGTCACAAAGTAACACTTATGAACGTCAAGATTACTGCTTCTACATTTACATTTACTCCCAGATTCGCAGAGCAATAGGTAGAGCCAGAGGAAGAACCTGACAATAAAACTCATGGCCATTCTTTTCTAACCGCCATTTGCCACAGTTTGATTAACATGATATTTGACCAATTATACTGTATTGTATAAATATAGTAATGAAATTATACAAAAAAAACCAAAATAAATGTTGTGTTCATTAAAATTACACTTACATAGTTCCTTTGAATTTATGTGAGAACAGTCGCCTAAACTTAGTTTCTCTCCGATCTTTATCTCCGAGTACTTTTGACTTTTCCATTTTTGAACAATCTGCTCACGTGGTCTTCATATGTAAGTTACTTCTACCCTATACTTTCACTCAGTATATCACAATGTTCTTCGTCGATGGTTCCTCACACATTCGTTGGACAACTTAGGGCCGTATTATAAAACGTTTCTCAATATTCAAGAAACGCTTAAGGCTAGTTTTCGCCTTAAAATACTACTCTCAAGTGTTCGTTGAGTATTGAAAAACGTTCTGTAATACCTACGGCCCTTAATCGCGGATAAGTTAACATGTACGAAATCGCAGGTATTAGCCAGTCACTATCAAAACAGCTTCCGGGAATCAGAGATTGTTCGATGTATCTTTCTTTCAAAGATTCAAGGAAAGCACTTAAAGGACACTTTAATATTTTTTATATCACTTTCAGTCGAAATTGACCCCCAAAATGAATGGCGTTCAATAAAGTTTAACTCATCTTGAAATCGCTACAGGTCGATGTCCATGTTATTATATGTGCAATATATATATTTTTATTATTACAATATGCGCTGTTATTGTGTCTGAATTGGTCATCAGCGTGTGTAGGGTACAGAAGAAAGTTTGATATGATCAGAACCAAGAGTGTTAATAATGGATACGGTATTATATTTCAATGTAAATTTGATTGGTAAATAGGAATATGGGGCCGCAGTTGGTGTTTTTGAAAGTGTGGATAAATGTTGTTATTTTTACATTTTTGCGGTGTATACTCATCAATATCTAGACTACTGGGTTAACCCCCACGGCTTCGCACGGGACATACTTCGAACTCCCGTCACGCCTATTTTATCCCGTCGCATAAAAATTTGCTCGATTTGTCGACATTTATGACTACCGATCCACTCTCTATGGTAGTAGCGTGATGATATATAGCCTATAGCCTTTCTCGATAAGTGGGCTAAATAACACAACAATAATTTTTCAAATCGGACCTGTAGTTCTTTAACACCGTTTAGTGGGAGGACGGCCCCCAAGGGTCACACACCGTTCCTGCTGCCTCTACAGCAGGAATGATGGCGCGTAAGCGCATGAAAGGAATAAATAAATATGTAACCACTCAACCGTTACGGCGACCACGGTAGCCCTAGGTCATAGGTTAATTATGAAAAACTAGGTCATCAAAATATCAGACCGTTCAAGTGGATAAAGATGTGTTTGTTTGTAGTTGATATTCTCTAGAGCTATTACATCGATTTTAAAAATTGATACAAAACAAAGTTATTCAGAAATAACATAGACATGTGTGTGTCATTATGATACTACCCAAGGGCAGTTATCAGTAATAATAACTGCTAATAAACTGGCCAGATTATCAATAAAAAAAAAGGACATATAATGGTTAAATGGGTGCTATGGGGTTCAAAGTACATCACAGGTTAAGCCGTGGAATACAGGTACTCGTAGTATTTATTATACCTATCTACCTTTCGGGATTTCACTCAGTTTATTTATCTATCTATCACGCCTTATTCCCGAAAGGGTTTATTGCCGTGTTGAAATAGACAGATACAGGTTGTGACTACTTGCTGTTGAAATTTTTCAAGCCGCCCATAAGTTTTAAACTACAAATAAGTAGCCCTGCTAACTTAGTGATATGAAAACAATCATTGCGTTAAACATCTTTTGTTATGGCTGGTCCTTAGATGGGTGACCGTTTTGTGGTATTTCCATTTACGAGTGTTTGCCTGCTTCATAAGGTTTGTTAAGCCGTTGATATAGGTTGTCAGTAACATCGCAGTCGTTAAGTCAATTTGAAGGTAAGGGCAGTTCGGTCACCACACTCAGGGCGCCTGTTTCTTTTCACCACCACCTGTTACATACAAAATGCATACGGTGTAATGTGAGCTTATAGTATGCCTCTGCCTACCCCTTCGGGGAAATAGGCGTGACTAATAAGCAAGTAGTTCAAATTATAACCAATTGTAAATATATCACACTAGATGACCCCACAGCTTCGCCCGTAGAATATTTCGACCTCCCGTCGCACCTATTTAATCCCGTCGCTTATAAATTCTAAATGATGAATAAAAATTTGCTAGCTTTATGACTACTGCTCCACTCTCCAGGGTAGTAGCGTGATGATATGTAGCCTATAGCCTTCCTCAATAAATGGGCTATCTAACACAAAAAGAATTTTTCAAATCCGACCAGTAGTTCCTAAGATTAGCGCGTTCAACCAAACAAACAAACAAACAAACTCTTCAGCTTTATAATATTAAGTATACATTGTATTTTTGGTGGATGAATTTTTATTACATCCTTGTTGCAGTAATAAATGGAAAACAGTGTCCATCTTACATTTCAGCGCAGCCTTTAACAAAAACTGGCAATATTGTGAATCGTCTCACATCAAATTGTTCTTTATTTTTTTATGACAAAGTCAACAGCCAACGGTTGTCTGTCTGATCAACATTAAGATACGAGTCGTTTTGTGTAGATAATTTATATTTGAATTACAGATAACACTTTAGTTTTACATTTTTCTTTACAATTTTGCTGACAGTAGCTTTTATTACAATGCGTGATAGATAAATAATAATAAAATAAATACATTTTGGGACATTTTACATAGCGTCATCATCACTACATTATAAAACAAAGTCGCTTCCCGCTGTCTGTCCCTATGTATGCTTAGATCTTTAAAACTACGGAACGAATTTCGATGCGGTTTTTTTTAATAGATAAAGAGTTTTATAATGAAGGTTTTTATGTATAATTTGTTAAGATTTTGTATATATTGACTAAATAAAACGATATTTGTTGGGGGTCGGGCAAAACTAAGCAGTCTGGGAGCTTTCAACGAAAACACTGCCTAAACCCTTTGAGATACAACATAATCATGTATGGTGCAATTGTGTATCTAATATAGGTCTACAAAAAAGTCCGCGACGATATATGTCTATCTCTTAAGGATCTATTACTACTATATAAACCCGGAATTATGAAGTGGTTCTTTGAAGGCTATTTACACACATACGTTACTAAGCATTATCATTATTAATACGTTAGTACTTTAGCAGAGTAGTAGTTCAGTAGATTATTTTGTCCCTGTACACCTTGCAAATTAAATGAATATTAGCAAATATAGCAAAATCATAATTCGACTGGGCCGTGCGGGCGTTCTGGATGGTGCAGAAGTATCTAATCAAATAATTTGGAAAAAGTTCAAACATTATTGTGAAATTAATAAACGACGGGATTAAATGGGTGTCCGGGGTTCAAAGTACGTCACGGGCGAAGCCGGGCGGCTCAGCTAATTTAGCCTTAATTAGGATGTAAGGGCCTCACCGATATTTCCGGGGCCCAAGCGACCCCATCTGCCAGCGGTAAATCTGCTGACCACCGGACGAGGGCTGGGAGGTCAGACGGCAGTCGCTCCCAATAATGCCGACATTAAAAATTCAAACTAAATTTGCCCCTAGCAGCTAATAAATAAATGCAGTGGTTCAAATCTAGGTATGGTGTGGAAATAACTGGGAAATTTTACAATAATATGTGTGTAAGCTTACACATCAGAATAACACTTAGGCTACAATCCCGGTAACAAGTTCCTGTGGGAAACGGGAACGGGAAAACTTTACCACGTGCGGAGCCGCGGGCGTCAACAAGTAATTATATATTTCTAAATACATTCATAATTAAAGATAATTAACACCCAGACTCTGAACAAATTAATATAGACATCACACAAAAAAAATGTTGTGGATAGAAATTGAACCTCGTTTACAAAACACTCAACAGTCTACGAGCACAATACTTCAATAAGAGGCCTCTCTTTCGCCATTTAATTATGCTCCTTAATAATCGATATTAACATTAAGAATCGTGTGTAAAAACAAGCCTACATTAATTATTAATTTCAGTCACAACACTTATGTATAAGCATTGTAATATAATCTTTGTCTTTATCTTTGTCTATATAATCTTTGTCTTTCTCTGGTATAACAAGGTTGATAATTGGCATTTATTTTTTTAAACAGTTTCAATAAATAGTTATTTTTCCTGGGTCTTTAAATCCGTTTACATCACGAAGATCCTGGTATTTGGTATGCTCAGATAATTATTAATACTCATAACTAAAACAATTTAACTTTAAATTCTTGTTCAATATTTAAACGAGTATTCATGTTGGGAGTTCCGGATGGTTATTTCTTCAGTCTATATATTTTTATTTAACTGATGACACGCAGCATTATACTTACTTTGAACTGTTGTATACATGTAGGTATTGCAAGATTATGCAAGCTCGGGAATGCTGAAGATCACATGACAGATGGTCACCTAACATCTCCTCTAACATTCTTTCTGACTCAATAGAAGGGATTGTACCATAATTTAACCAGTGTTTTCTTTTAATGGTCATTTGTCTATGTTCGTAAATATTTAAACCCCTTGAGAATCTGCCGTTGTGTCTGGGCTGTCTGGGCCAATGAGTGGAATCTGTGTTGAGTTTAACAGTAAACCTCGCTTGGGCGCCAGAGATTTGCTTACTTTATTTTACCTTTTTATATTACCGAAAAAGTGTAACACGTAGGAAGGACTGATGATAATGATAAGATTTGCTTACTTTTTTTTTACCTTTTTTAGGACTGAAAAGTTCGAATACGTAGAAGGGACTGATGATGATGATAAGATTTGCTTACTGTTTTTTACCTTTTTTTTGGACTGAAAAGGTGGAAAACGGTGGAAATGTTGGTTAGACATCATCCTCACGTTGCTGATAAATACTCACTTAAATATCACATACAATGGATGGATGTCACATACTTTGTGGCATTTTTATTTGCAAGCGTTTCCGTGCTTCGGAAGGCACGTTAAGCCGTTGGTCCCGGTTGCCAGTGACAGTAATTAAGCCAAGATGAAGGATTTAAGTGCGGCTTGAAAAATTTCAACAACATATAGCCACAACCTGATAAAATACACACGGTGAAAAGTGATCGTATAATATGCGTCTGCCACCCCTTTGAGGATAAGGCGTGATGGATAAACAACATATCACATAGAAGCATGTAATTTGTTGTCTTCTTCTTGTTGATGTGTTTTCCGAGATAAAGTAGTCTACATGATTCTCACTTTCTTCATGCCTATGTAACTTATTTCTTCACACCTCCATCATCATCATCCGAGCGTCTGTCCCAGTTGCGTCTTGCGTCGCCCGGGGTCCGCTTTCCTACATTTACTCCTCCACTTCGCACGGTCGTCGGCATCCCCTGTAGTGAGACCATTGGCACGCATGTCATCCCTTACGACGTCAAGCCAGCACTTCTTGGGTCTTCCCCTCTTACCGGGACCCGGCGGGGCTGACATGGCCAGACATTTGTTACCTACGTAGCCGGTTGCCGCAAGACATGAACATACCAACGAAGGCGACACTCTTGCAACTTGTCTGCAATGTCACGGACGTGAAGGCTGCCGCGGATGCGAGAGTTCCTCACGCGGTCCATCCGCGTGACTCCATACATCCACCGCAGCATCTTTATTTCCGTGACACGCAGCTCCTGCTTGTGTCGCTCCAATATCGGCCACGTCTCACTGCCATGTAAAAGGACAGGTCTAATAATGGTTTTGTAGACCTGTCCCTTCAACCGGATCGGCATTTTAGGATCACAAATGACACCGGTCATCTCCCGCCATTTGGCCCACGCGGCAGCAATGCGTGACTTGACATCGACATTTCTTCACACCTATCCAACTATAACTACCTACTGATTCGAGGTGACGTAAAAGAATGACAATTACCTTATTAAATATACTGAAGGATAAGAGAGTAAAATACCAAGGTTTCCTACTTATTTGGCTACTAAATTTATTAAAATTAAAACACTTCGAGGTTGCGATATCATTTTGAACTATTTACGACAGCTGTAGTCATAATTTGTCTTGTTTAAAGATGTCAGGATGATCCGTGAAGAAATGCACCACGCGAGATAAGCGGGGGTTTGACAGGCACGCCGTGACAGCTCTCTGTTTGTATGGGATATGCATTATCACTGTTTTATGATAATGACGGCATACTGTAAATATTAGGGCATTGGGCTTACAAGTTAGTTTTTAGGACAAGTAAGTGTATCGTTGGTGGTGGGTCTTAGAATGTCGGTGCGTTTGATTTCAACTAAACTACTCTTATATAGATATCTTTGTGTATTCCCAGTCCTACCTAGATTTGGAGTCTGGGGTTCCCTTTTATTTATCTACTAGAATCAGCTATCATTTTATTTTTAATTTTCGGCATTGTTGGGATGCCGTTTGACCTCTTAACCCCGTAAGAGTGCCTGCGTCGTTGTCTCGTTAATTGATAGCGAAGGTGCACCTCTGGCAGGAAAGGTACACCGCAAGATGTCACCACCTACGGCGGGCGTATAATGTGCCTCAACCACTCCTTCGAGTATAAGGCGTGATTAATATAGCATATATTTTAAAGCTCTTTGAAAACTACTGAATTAATACGTTTATACTGATACCTCTGATACTAGAGTGTCTTGTATCAATTTGACTGCCTCTGTGGCGCGGTGGGAGTGCATCCGACTGATACGCAAGAGTTCGTGGGTTCGATTCCCACCCAGGATAAAACTTTGTATGATGAGCACGATGGTTTATTCTGTGTCTGGGTGTTATTTATCTATAATATGTATGTATTTAGAAATATATAAGTAAGTTTATTAGTTATCTGGTTACCATAGTACATGCTCTGCTTAGTTTGGAATCAAATGGCGTTTCATAAATATAAAAAGGAAAAAACAACATTGTAACATCAGCTCCAAAGCCACAAATCAGACACTAAAATCATTAATACGTTAAAAACTCGACAATATATAGCTACTGATTATAATTTTATTAGCCGTAAATTGTAGAAGATATATTATTCGCAAAACGACCAATGGGTCCGTTTCCTAAATTGCAATTTACGATCAAACAGTTAACTGCACTTCGGCTGGTCATAAAACAGTGTTTTGGAAAAATAATAAAAGTACGATCAACGTAAGTTGGTTGATGTGGACTATTAATGTCTCTCAGATGTATGCAATCCAATTAAATGAAAGCATACTCTGAAAACCAAAGCAACAGAAGACAATTCGCAATTTTTTATTGTACACGCGAAGAAGTGTATAGCAGAAGATACGCAGAACAATAACTTGTAATATTGTCACTATCAAACGAAATTATACTACTAAGGACCCGATAAACCTCAAGCTAAGGAGTAACGTGTATTTTACAGGAGTATTACTTTGTTAAGTTCCAGATTTGAAGAAATATGAAAGGGCGGTAGTATATTAAAAATATTCTATTTACAAGAGAGTGATGTAGGTTTCGCAGAACATAACCAAGTGCATGCGTCGAGCTTTTCCTCCGACAATCAAACATCTAATGCCTTGCCCCGCATGTCCGATAAACTGCTCGCAAGAAGAAATAATGCACACTAATAAAAAATAAATAAATAAATATTGTGGGACACTTTTCACACAGCGCCATCTAGCCCAAAGTAAGCTAATATAAGCTTGTGTTATGGATCTAGATAACTGATAAACATACTTATATATTTCTAAATACATACATATTATACATAGGAAACACCCAAACTCCCACATTTGTGGATCACACAAATATTTGTTCCGATCCGGGAATCGAACCCACCGCGCCACAGAGGCAGTTTCGTCGTAATCGTTGTTTATTTTTGAGCCTAGGCATTAGTTTAGCTATCTACATGAAAGGAAGAGATGGACAAGTATACTTTAACTTACTTTTTTTGTATCATCATTCATATTTTTTAACTACCACGTTTTATCATTATTTGAGTGAGAATATTATGGTGTGTTATTTCCAAAATGTATTTCCGTCTGTAGCGATTTGTGATATCAATGCGCCATTTATGTTTAGCTAACCTCAAAAAATCTCTTAAAACCCTATAAGAATTTAAACTATCGTGGTCATTCACATAAGTAAACTATTGATTTTCGGGGATTTACCATGTACTTCAAACCCCGACATCTTTATAACTGAAACATCGATATGTCTTTAAACCCTTACAATACGTTGACCCTTAAAGTGTTAAAATCCAATACGTATATTTTTGCAGTTTCAGTGATAGAACATATGAGTCCCAACTATATCCATTCAGTTATACAACATACGAGTATATAATTATACAAACCAATATAAATATCTCCAGCACGGCAATTACTTTTGCGAATTTTTATACTGTAGCCATAAAATCTTAAAGTTCGTAACATACTTTCTGATAACCACATATAATTAAATTAATAGATCGTTACCCCTCACTTAGTGGACGCCATTATATGAACGCGGAGATCTCCTTTCACGCGTACGGACGATAATCGTAATCGAGATGTGTCGTAATCGCCAAATATTTGATGCGTATGCGATTATGAGTGAGTTGGGTAAGTTTCCATAATACTCCGGTTAGCAAGAAAATAATATTTAAAATGTCTTTCCAGTATGGCAAGAAATATCAGAAAATAATGATCTGTTCATGTGACAACCCATTTGAAAGAATTATATCTACTAAGGGAAATATGATTTTTTTATTTTTTGCATTTAATTTTTTATTCTACAACCAGTGACGTTTTAACAATGTAACTAGCGTGCATAAATACGAGACCCGTTTTAGGATCTTTAATCTCTTAGTTCAAGTTTTAACTGCATTTTGAAATAAGAAGCATTTTGTGTTAAGATGTGGACAAATTGTGAAATGAAATGTGACTTATAATTTAGTTACTTTTTCATGCATTCTGCAGCACGCATACTGCTTTGATTAGGTAGCTAATTTATTGCATTTTCTTTGAATAGTGACGTGAAACTTATAAATTTTAGTAACTACATATACATACAGATTTGTTTATTAGTTTAAATTTTCCTATCCAAAACATGCAAAAATATAAAGAAAAAAAATAGAGAAATTTTATAAATACATCTCTAAGTATCGTATCGTGTACGTAAATGGATACACGCAATAATCAGGTCGAGTCCGTAGCATGTCAAAAGTTGAAAGTATTGTCTCCTTGCCTCTCCACATCAATTTAAAACTCATAAACGTTTTATTAAACAAAAAACCACTACTGTAACATTATATTTAGTATAAAAACCACCATTTAGCCACCAAATAGCTGATTATTATCGATAATATGTGGGTTACTTACAACAGAACTAATATAAAATTAATATTAATAAGTCGATGCAGTATTTCGAGTCATAAAATTGTTTGTACAACACTGTTGCCGATGGAGATTTGTTTTTAATTTAACTTGTTTTTTAATTTTATCTTTGTAAATATTTAAAGCACATATTGTATAATTTTTAATAACTAGGTACGTTTGCTTTGTTTGGAAACCAATAAAAACATTTTTTGGGTTAAAAAAAAATCTGAATAAAAAGTTAACTAGTTTTTTTAAATACATTTGTCGGACATTTAATTTCTTTGCATTAATGACATATTGTAACGCCTTTATCCCCGAAGGGGTAAGCAGAGGCAGAGGCATACTATACGCCCACATTTCACCGTATTCACTTTTGTCCCAAGTAATAGGTGGTGTAATGTAACATTTTTTACTTACTTTTTTAATTAAATGTTTTATTATACGTTCTCTCCAAATTATCTGCATGGCCATTATCTATAACATTCCTAGGCCTTTATATTTCGAGAGTTTTTATTCTCTCTTAATGTTTGTTTACCTTTTGTAACTTTTAATGTCAGTTAATGACAAGCCTAGATTTTAATTTAAATTTATTGTTAGAGCTGCCAGTAGGTTAGGTTGTTTAGATATTAGACCTTGTTATAAATTTAGAAAATATGTCTAGAATAATATTGTTTAAATTTTGAAATGCTCTGTAAAAGAAGGAAGCCGGGGCCGTCGGATCAGTCTACTTTTGGTGCTCACCTTGAGAGGAAGTGCTGATGAATAAGTGCTGAGTGTGAGGGTTGTGACCTCCAGAAATAGTGAAGTGATTGTCTGCGGTGTTGTGTATTGTTAACCGGCTCTGTTAAAGACTCCGACCGCTCGTTATTTTCAGCCCTCTACCTGCCTGAGTTCGCGACCAGCTTCTTAAAGGTCGGCGACGTGGAGGCCTTGAGGGGACTTGAGGCCCCTTCTCAGCGACGTGGAGGCCTTACTTCTTAGCTACGAGTGCTGCTAACCGGCTCTTTTAAAGAAACAATCAAGAACTTATTTACCCCCGGCTTTCTCTGGTTTTATTTATAACATTCATGGTTTTATTTTTAGTTTTCTTCTATAAACTTTACTTTTAAATTAACTTTACCTTTTCTCCTTTTTCTTTTACTTTTCCTTTTAAGCCAGGACTCCTCCAGTCCTGGTGACAGTTTTCTTAAACTTTACTTTTTCCCCTCCCGGAAAATAGTAACGTTACAGTGTTGAGCCCAATGCCGTGTTGAAATGGACATTGGGCTTAAGGACTGCACTTTACTGGCAACCTGGACCAACGGCTTAACGTGCCATCCGAAGTACGGAAACGCTCGCAAATGAAAATGCCACAAAGTGGTCACCCATCCGAGGACCAGCCATACTGAAAGGAGCTTAACGCAGTGATCGTTTACAGAATAATGAGTCCGCGGGGCCACGAGCGCTTCTTTGCATTATTAACACAACGATTTCAAAAAATGAGATCGTAAACTTAACGTAGTCTTTCCATGTACGGAAACGTTTCTAAATGGAAATGCCAGAAACGGTCACCAATCTCAAGACCGACCGTGTCGTATGATACTTAACGCAGTGATGGTTTACAGAACACTGAGATAGCGGTACTAGCGCTTCTAATGCAATTGTTTCATTAAGTAATACTCGTACCACTTTCCCTCATATTTTATTGAGAGGCGTTGATATTGCGTACCTACTCCTATTGTTTTAGTAAATTATTGCTGTATCCACGATGTTAGATAAAATTGTGTACAACCTCATATATTTTTTATTGGATTGATATTTATTACGTGAAACGTGAAAAGTTGGTTGCGTTATGTACTTGTAGGTACCTCAATGTACACTTGAACTCGCTGGTATGGTCACGTCTTGCAGCAACCTCCGGGCTACGGGAAAAACAAATGCCTGGATTTATCGGCCCCGCCGGGTCCCGGTAAGAGGGGAAGACCCAAGAAGTGCTGGCTTGACGTCGTAAGGGATGACAAGCGTGCCATGGTCTCACTACAGGGGATGCTGACGACCGTGCGAAGTGGGGGAGAAAATGTAGGATAGCGGACCCCGGGCGTCGCAACGCAACTGGGACAGACGCTCGGATGATGATGATGATGAGGTACTTCAATGTCACTTGAACTACGAATATCGTTGAAAGTCCAGTATTTTTTTTTCTGTCATAATTCAGATAATATAATAACACGAGTAGTCCTGACGCAGTGCTGTCTAAATGATCACTGCGAAGCAACTTTCGCTATGGCTGGACATGGATAGGTGACCGCTTTGTAGTATTCACATTTGCGAGCGTTTCCGTGCTCTGGAAGTCACTAACCGGTACCGGTTGCAAATACAATGGCGTTCGTTATGCCCAGTTTAAGGCCTTATGAATGACTTGGAAAATTTCAACAGCAGGTCGCCACAACCTGCGCCTGTGCATTTTAGCACCTGTTACGTGCGACAAAAGTGCATACGGTGAAATGTGGGCGTATAGTCTATGCCTTCGGGGATAAAGGCGTGACAATATGTCTATGTTCTATTTTTTATCAGGTGGGCCGTACGCTTGTCTGTCACCTCAACGGTATAAAACAGCTTACTTAGAACCAACGATGTGTACAACAATCTTATATATATATATATATATATTTATACAAATATGTATGTATGTATAATACCTGTGAGCCCCGGCTTCACCCGTGATATACTTCAGTAAAAGTACTTCTTTTAGGCTGTATAAAACAACGGTCATACCGCGTACCGTAACCGTTTCGAAAATTGTTAAACCTTCAAACGCTTTATTTTAACCACTTCAGGGTGGAAATTATTAAAATAGTAAAACTTGTAAGCAATAATCTGATATATATGCCAAGCCATGTTACTGGCAATGTCTGGTCAACTTCCGATTCATTGCATAAATTGCCTTATAATATTGGGGTTTGAGCATAGAAACTGGTTAACTTTTCTTACAAGATCTACTTTTAGGTTATTCTAACGCAATACTTACAGATTTAGGGACGAATTCCAGAACTTTTCTCAGTACAGTATTACAGAACGTTTATCAATACTCAAGAAATACTAGAAAGTAGAGTATTATTCGACGAAAACTAGCTTTAAGCGTTTCTTGAGTATTGAGAAACGTTACAGAACGTACGGCCCTCAGTACTCAAAAAACGCTTGAAGCTGGTTTTTGCCTTATAAATACTACTCTCAAGTGTTTCTTTAGTATTGAGAAACGTTCTGGAATACGGCCCTAAGATTCATCGCAATCTAGTGCAGACTTCGTAGAGACTGATGAACAACAATAGTTGGTAAATAAGGCCAACCTAAAAATACATACTAAATACAAAAAAATACGTGTAAAATATAATGATTCTTTACAAGTACAAGCTAACGATACAGTACTAGATAAATGAGTGGAAGATTTACAACTAAAATATACACTGCCTAAGCTTATATGTTAACATCACGCCTTCAAAATAATTTATCTATTACTAATCACGGATATATATCAAAGTTACAATTAATTAAAACAATAGTTATTCCTAAGATATCAAAGTATGAAATAAATCATAACATATTCAGAAAACCCCTAAGGCTGGAATGCAATTTATTCTTATAACTAATAAACACAACCAAATATGTTCTCTATAGTTCATAAAACATGGATCAAATTAGCTGAGACAAGTATAAATTAGACCAAAATTCAAGAATATTATCTAAAACATAGCAAATGGAATTCTAATTTCAAAACAAAACAACTGACAATCGTTTACACTCATTTCTAATATCGTGCTCATCTAAAACAAAATTAAATTTTTACTTTATTTCGAATAGATTATGGTTTATATTTGAATAAAGTCAAAAGTCAATACGTTTAGTACATAATATCAATCACAAATCTATAGTGACATGGTTCTGCCCAGTCCGTATGGAGTTAATTGTAGCCTGCGCACATTATCATTAGGTGGTGCATCGTGCGCGCGCGCAGCTAGATAATATCTGCCGATTGTAAATTTTAAACAGAGTTGTTGGCAGGATTTTCTATCATTGGTCAATCTGTTTACCAGCCTTGGATTCTTTTATTCGTCTCCTATTCAGACTACTTGTTGTCTATATTGATGCAAATTGGTAAAACGTTAAAATTATTCCCACGGGTTTACCCACCAAACGATGATCTTTCATAGCAGAATCTGGGGAGAGAACCAGTAATCCATACCAACCTTAACTAAAAGCAATGGATAGGGATAGCAAACCGCATCTCCACATCATTCCGAAGACTGTGCGAAGTGGAGGTAGAGCTGACGGAAAGAGCAGGCTAAAAAAATAGGTTTTCGAATAAGACTGAAACTTGATTGATGATTATCAAACTGCTAATGATTATAACTAAAAGACCATATACGTAATATATCAAAAATAGTAGCTGGTAAATTCCCTTCAGACCTGTTAAAAGTAATCTTGCGGTAGGTTTAAAACCTCTAAAACTGGTGGTAATGAGTCCACTAACAACTTCGTGGCCCAAGTCATCTGTACAGTGCACCTGCTTACAATCGGACGAGCTCTGTCGTAGGCGCCCCTACAATATGAAATGGTCAGGCAGCTGTGACTCAATGTAAAATTATAGCTGCTCCTCGTGAACTCCAGGCTCCAAATCAAAGGTAGGGTTTAAAGGTTTTAGATATACTGGTCTGGGGGTATTCATCATATCTATTGCAGGTTTTTGTTGCACAAAAGTGTCTCCGTGCAATATTTCATATGAAATGGTCCGAATCATGTAAGCCAGTTTTCCAATCAGAAAACCTATTAACGGTCTCCTCTATGTTCATTTATGAGGTTGCAAAGTTTGTAAGATGCCACATGGAAATGTTTGAAAAAAAAAGATAATGTTTACAAGCGTAAAGTTACCCATACGCAATTAATACTGCCAGCACCACGCCTCGAGATGTTTAGGTCAAGCTGTGTGTATATGGTACCATATATATAGTTAAATTACCTAACCAAAAATTTTACTCAGCTTTACGAAGATGGCTGATAGAAGAGAACTTTTACTCAGTGGATAGTTATCTAAAGAAATACGCCACAAATTCTTATCATTTTAGAAATACATTGTAGTTTTGTTTGTTTTTGTAAATTGACGATTTCATGTATAATTATTGTGTTGTGTATTGTATTTGTACATTGATTGTTGTTATGTGCTGAACTGACGCGGTTAAATATTTCATTAATTGATTTATACTACTATTGTTTTGACTACTTTCATAACTTGTTTATAAACTGACATTTGTAACAATTTATTTATATGGGACATGTTTGAAAATTGTTAGTTGTGTATCACCTTTTTTAAATATCTTTTAATTGTACATAAATTCCCAATTTAAAAAAAAAATTGCATCTTTGCATTGCTATCTGTGGTGAAATGTGTCTTGTGCTCTTATATAAGTACCACCTGTTTATGTACCACATTTTATGCAAATGAATTATTATTCTCTTTATTTACAATACAAACATATAAATAACATTTTTAAATATATCTATAAAAACAAATACATTTAAAAATATAAAAAATAGTAGCCCACCGGTATCGGGTACAGGGACCAAGCTACCGGTGGTTATGGTTCCAGAGACAGGAACCTCCTCACAATGCGTGCCGTATCGAGGGAACTGCCTTCTGCATCAAGCACTTGACCCAACTGCCTAACGCGAGCCTCGTAAGATGTTGATCGAGGCTCTTGGCAATCAACCCATGTGCTGATACGACTATCGGGACAATGATTGCCGAATCCACATCCCACATATCGACAACCTCGTGAGCCAAGTCCAAATATTTCAATTGTTTCTCTTTTTCTGCTTTCACGAGATTTTCGTCGATGGTAATATCAACAATCATTGCGCGACGCTCTAATCGATCTATCACCACTATATCAGGTTTATTGGCAACAATAGTCCTGTCAGTAATGATAGATCGATCCCAGTACAAAGTGATACGACCATTCTCAAGAACTGGGTCGGGTACATACCTGTAATAGGGCACCTCCAATTCCACAAGTTTATATTTAAGAGCTAGTTGCTGATGGACAATCCTGGCTACTTGATTGTGTCTATGCAAATACTCCCCGTTAGCAAGACGAGAACAACCAGAAATAATATGTCTAATAGATTCTCCCGGACGATGACACGCCCGACAAATGTCAATCGTCCCATCCTTCAGAATATACTTCCGATAGTTATTCGTCATTACTACTTCGTCTGTAATTGCACAGACAAAACCTTCAGTTTCTCCAAAGAGGTCACCAAACCGTAGCCAAGAAACAGATGCTGTTAAATCTACATCGGACCCATATAGGGCCCGGAAAAATCGTCCATGCAGCTCCTTGCTCCTCCATATCTCCTTGCGATCGTCAGTAGTGAGTATCACAGGTTTGCACCAGTTCTTTTTAGCCAGATTAAGCGGGGTAAGTCCATTGTTTACTGCTACTACATTCCGGTGCACACCCACGTCCGCTGACAGAAAATATTCCCTAAGGTTGCATATCTCGCGGTTGTGGAGAGTCTTAACATTTAAGAAGCCTCGACCTCCGAACTTCCGCTGGATATAAAACCATATGACAGACGAACGTGGGTGATGCATTCGGTACGTAGTAAGGAGAGTTCGAACTTTTCTATCAAGGGTGTCCAACTCTGTTTGAGTCCATCTGAGTATGCCAAAGGAGTAGGTTAACCATGGTATGACCCAATCGTTATAAGCGCGCACCTTGTTTCCGCCTGATAAAAGACTTTTCAGTACCTTTTTCAAGCGGCCCAGGAAACGCTCCAATAACGATTGTCTCATACCCTTGTCATCAATGCCTAATGCCTGTGACATACCCAAATATTTATAGGTTTCATTTACAGAAAGGGATCTAAGTTTTGTGGAATCTGAAAGTTCCATCCCTTCAGATTCCACAATCTTACCTCTTTTAACATGCATGATTGCACATTTATCTACACCAAACTCCATCTTGATAAAATTACTAAAGTATTCAGTGGACTTTAGTAAGACTTTCAATTGGATATCGTTGGAGGCAAAGAGTTTCAAATCATCCATGTAAAAGAGGTGGGATATAACTTGACCACTTCTCTGCAAATTATAGCCTAGCCCTAAACCCTCTAATATAGTACTTAGAGGGTTAATTGCTAGACAAAACCACAAAGGACTCAAACTATCACCCTGGAAAATATCCCGCTTTATCTTTATAGGTTCATCATCACCCAGAATTTCTCCACATCCTGGATAGCGAGCCATTGCCTCATACATGTCTCCAAGAAGGTGCATAGAGTTGCATCAATCTTATACAACTCCAGCACCCTCATGAGCCATGAATGTGGCAAGGAGTCATAAGCCTTCTTATAATCTATCCAAGATGTCGCCAAATCCCTCCGTTTACGAGGAACCTGTTGGCTAGTAGTCGTATCAATAATAAGGACTTCTTTAGTACCACGGGCCCCAGTCTTACATCCATTCGGAGAGCCTGATAAAATTGAATTTTCAGTAATATGAGAATTAATTTTTACTCTCAGAATAGATACATCTATTCTGAGAGTAAAAGAAGTTTATATAACGTGGGAAGACACATAATAGGTCTATAATTTTTGGGGTCCTTGGTACTACCTGACTTATAAAGCAGGTGGGTTACTCCAGTGTTCATAAAACTTGGAAGCAACCCAGATTCTAAGGATGATTGAAATTGAGATGCCAAATGACTGTGTGAACTCCAAAGCCACTTTAACCAAAAATTGTGCAGTCCGTCCGGTCCTGCAGTTTTACAGTTAGGAAGTTGACGAACTGCATTTGCAACATCATCAGATGTTATTGATGGTGGCTCCATTGGATGAATGGCGTCACACATTCGTTTGACATCACCTTCTGTATGGGTGACAGGCACTGACCAAACACTACGCCAAAATGAATTTGTAGACTGAGTATCAGGAAAATGCATGTCACCCACTGCATCAGGTTGCTCCCAATTTCTGTAAACCCACCGCTCATCTCTTTGGAATGTGCGATTTAGGATATATCTATCTGTTCTAGTTTTGTATCGTCTAATGCGGTTTGCCCATGCATAAACTTTCTGCTTTAGGAAATCAATGCGTTCTGTAACTCTGCTTGCGTAATCACTTATTCCAGTTCCTGCAAAAGCCCGAGTTACAAAACGCATCACTCTCGGGCGAGTATTGCCTGATCTAAAGCAGCTAAGCTTGCCAATGTGTACCCTGGTCTCAGCAATCCGCCGCTCAATCCTGCACTGCCACAGTGGTATAACAGAAATTGGTCGAGTAGTGGTTTTGTTACCTGGGAACTTAACACCAGCTACTCGACATGCTGCAACAGCTGCACAGTACAAAATTGAGTGCGTATCACTGAGATTTTCACTATTATCTAAATAACTAGGTAATAGTGAATCCAGGGTACACACCAGCGCCATATTGCGTTTATGCATTGGCAAACGCGGTAGACGCGGTCTTAAGTCCAAATCAACATCAAAATAATCTCGAACCGCACACTCCAAAGCACTCCTTATTTGTTCACTGCACTGAGTACTTACGGTTAAAGCCAAGCTATCCATTCCACCAGAGGTAATAATGGTCTTAATTCATCTAAATCTTGTGATTCGGGAGCGATAACATTTCTTTGCCGTAAGTCAGAGAGTAGCCTATCAAGTACGGTACTATCCAACATTTGGCAACATTGGATAGCACGCACTTGATCCGATAGTCGTTGTGCCGTTACGTTAACACCTGGTTCAAGATCCTCAAACATAGGGAGCATTCGATCACGATACGCTGTGAGATTAGTTCCTCCCTCTGTAGCCATAAAATATGCCCGCATGACGTTTTCATTCATTGAATGAATCCATCGCATGCGGTGCACATCACCACCGGTAGCGGGAGCCCTATTCGAAGCCGATGGGCCTCGGGACCCCAAGCGTTTCGGAGGCCAGCCTCTTCCACGCCGCCGCGCTGGTGGTGGTGATGACGGCGGAGAGAAATACTCGCCGCTGGAGCTCGAGCTCGACGCATCAGCAGCAGTTGGTGTAGCGACTGCGCTCACCGTGGGCTGCGAGGCGGAGCTTTGCGGCGAATCCGGGGATGGAATTTGTGCATTGTGTTTTGCCCTGGATCCTGTCAACATGCCAATATTCGTGTTTCATCATCTAATTCAATGTTATTTAATATAAGGTATGACGTTAGACGTCATGTCAAATCTATAAAAAAACATTTTTTATAAATAATATTGTATTGAAGGTGAGATACCAAAATTAATATTTACTGCTCTTGAAATCATGTTTCGGTTGTTATAAATAATATATTTGATGATTTTATTTGTTGAAATTCTATTTTAAAATATTTTTCTCAGAAATTGACAATTGGTTGCATACACGGAAAAAAAGGAATTGTCAAATTAAAGCAAATTGCTTTAATTCAACGCAAATCGTGTTTTCCATACGAGGAAGACTATATTTACTTAAACATACAATATGATATTGATAAGAAAATTGTATTCACTCAATAAAACCATATTGCTAGATTAAAAAAAAATGTTTTGTTGTTGTAACAATAATAGTTTGCTTGTGCCATGCATTCTTATTGATTTGAAGTGATACTTTAGTTTATTTAGATAAACAAATCTAAAATTTTATTTCAACACACTATATTCTGTTGTTTTAAAAATATGTATATTGTCTTTAAAATAATATACATTAGATTGTTTGGACAATATAGATTTTTGTACACCAACAAAATATTGTTTCAACTTGATACCAGTGGTTTACTTATTGGAACAATATCGATATTGTTTTTCTAACAACACGAATTACATTAGCTTGAAAATTATGCTTTAGTTAGTTTGAGTGTAATCATATTATTCGTATAACAGTAGATGTTTACTTGCTTCAACAATATACATATTTTGTTGCGGCAGCTAGTTTGAGAATACCTGATTATTGTTTCAAGACTTAAGATTTACTTGGTTCTACAAAACAGATTTTTGTTATCATACGCATTGTTTACTAGTTTCAAGAATATTTATTCTCTTTAGGAGAATACACTTAGCTTGTTTTAAAATTATGAAATATTTGAACCAAAAACAGATATTTCCGTTCAAACCTTTTGTTTTACTTGTTTCAGTAATTTTTATTGTCTGTATAAGAATACACGACATGTTGTTTGAACAATATAGTTCAATTAGACCTACAATAATAATATATTTCGTTTTGAAACTAAAGTTGTGTTAATCTAACAATATATTTACTTCAATTAAAACTCCGGTTATTGCATTTAAAAATATATATTTATTCCTTTAAAAATTACATTATTACTTCAAAACAGTATTATTGTCCTGTTAATGAAACATAGCTTGAAATAACAAAATTGAATTGCCAGTAATTTAAGAATAATTTATTTGAACCGACAATATATTAGACTTAGCAAAAAAATGCTAATTGCGCCATAAATGCCAACATTGAGCTTGCTGTGGGCATATTTTCGTTTCGTCCCTAAAGGAAAAGCGCACACAAGAGGCAATGATTATAATTCAAAAAAGAAAAAAAGAAAAATATTTAATATTAATTATTAAACTTTAAATATTTTTCTTTTTTCTTTTTCATAATATTAATATTAAATACTAAATCAATTGTCAAACAATTATTATTCATTAAAATAAAATGTCTACTTCATAATGTGAAGAATTAAATAATGATCATACACCCCCACCATTATTGAGATCTTTTGATCATCATTATTGAGAGTTATAGCGTAGCTATAACGACAAAGAACTGTTTGAACTGAAATTTGAATTTCCAGCCATTCGTAAGCGCTTCCCGTAAGATAACTAAGATTGATAAAGCTGTAGGTTTAAATAAATTCTTAATTTCTTACAATTCAATACTTATTTATATGTCCAGCTATATTTCATTTACTGGATTATATATATATCTCTTAAAAATAACCATTCTTAAGACGAGTGGACCGACCCTTGGCATTATTGGGAAATAGATTTACCTGATAATGGAATAATGAGACTCAAATAGTCAAAAACAATGCTTGCAAGAATTTGGCGCCATGAGTCAGACCATCGGCTTTAACAAAAACATTACTACAAAACTTACTACTTTAACAACAACATGGGCAACTGCAGCTTTGTTTGAATTTGTATCAGAAAATTCAGTACTAATACCTACTAGGTAATACAAGTAAATGTACTTTTAGGTTTTTGTTCCCCTAAAGGATGCTGTAAGATAATATTTTAAGAAATGAGCAGTATGATAAATTGAACACATGAATAGAGATATTATGAAGAACTTCAATATGGAATACATATTATTTGAATTCAGAAAAAAAAATACCACATTCAGTACAATTAAGTTCCATCGTTTCAATTTTATATTTAACTATAGTTATAGATTTAGGTAAGATTCGTCACATCAACAATGTATGGAATCACTTTATCGCGCTGTGTTGTGATTCCATAAACTGAATGTTGAATTAACTAATACAAGTATTCATAAGACACTGGGTACCTACGTGTGATACAATTTGAACAAAGCTTCAAAAGTTTTGCCTGTAGATGTGAAAGAATATCTAAGTTTATCCACAACTATGAAAGTGCTTAATTTATTTATATATTGTCTAATGTAACCGTAACCCTGTACGAGAACATAATGTTAAACTGTTTGTATTTTCTTGAGTGCCTTTTTTTGCTGAGAGGTAATAGCTTCGTAGTAGTCTTCTATTTCGCTCGGCTTCTGTGAACAAATAATAATGGAAATTTGAAAGAAACTTAGAGTTTTATTAAGAGTATGTGTCTTTAATAACTTTATAATGTGTTACCTCAACAGGTATCAGCAAGCCATCAATGGCTTCAGCTGTTGAAAGCTTTCAATTATTTCCAATACATCCTGTCCTTTTGGCGGGATTAAGTGCCCCAAGTGTGTCCTTAGAATGGACCACTTGCAGTCTGAAAAAAAATTAAAGGATAAAAAATATGTTGACTGATACCAAAATCTTACAATATAAATAAGGTTCTGTCTCGGTTACCACTACAATTTTCACCACCATCAACCAGTAACAATAGGAGACTAATCTTTTCAGCACTAGCCACATATAAGTGGATAAAGTGAAGGACAACAATCATAATTTTTTATGATTCTATGGTAGACAGAAATAATCAAGAGAAACTTACCAATGCACTCCTTAAGTCATTTAGTACTGGCCATTTAGCTAGAACCTCTCAGGTTGTCTTGCGCGCAAAATATTCTTTCATCATTAGTGTTCATCCATTTCTGCATTACAACATCCCATGGTTCATGATTATTTTTCAGCCAAACAATATCTTCATTAATACCTGGAATTTACATACTTATTAATATATTTATTTATATATGAATAAATAATAAGCTACATTTAAAAATTCTTACTTAGTTGATTGATTTTTACTTTATAAAGTTATTGTCTGGGCGCGTGAGTCATCAAACGGCATTTGCCATTTAGAATGCAATTCCAGAATGGCTTTCTGATCAACATATTCTTCTGCATCAAGATGTCGATAGCCGGCGCCGGCGTCCACATTTATATTTTAGATTAGCCCAGCCTTCATGAGAATAAAAGAAGAACTTATTGAAAATAAAGTTACCTAGCTAACATATATCTAGATCTAGTTTAATAAAACCTATAACTCACCAATATAATGCTTGCAAACACACAACATAAACTCGTTTTATCCCATCCGCACCGCGCACCGCACCACACGTGCACTGCTAATAGGCTAGTCGTCGTGTGTCAGTGTTGCCGGCTGTCAAACAGTTAAAGTCCAAAATCGAATCACAAGAAATTACCCGTTTAATAAAAGTACTTTTTCTTTATATTTATTAATATGAAGAGGTTAGAATAGTGCTTGAATTGAAGTCATTATCTTTCGTAAGTGCCTGTTTGGGGTTCATGTAAAAAACATTTTTTTAATTAATATACCTATAGGTAAATTAAATATTTCTTTTTAATTTGACTATTTCCGTTTATGGGTGATATTCACCATGACTGTGATTCAAGCCCAAAAAAAAAGCCTTCTAGCTGTATGTTTCCCCAACAGGGGTTTAATTCAAAACTAAACTAAAAAAACTAACTATCTTCACGCTGTATCACTGACGGGTAGTCAGTGAGGACAGATCGCCAGGCTTCTCGATCCATGCATACTTCTTTCGCTTCTTGCAGATTCATCAATCGCTTCATACATGCACGTCTGGGTACCCGAGTACTTTTGACTTTTCAATCTGCTCACGTGGTCTTCATATGTAAGTCTCGGCCCCTCTACTTTTTTTCGCAAAAAATATATTCTTCGTCAATCGTTCCTCACACATTCGTTGGACGTGTCCAAATCAACGGAGCAAGCCCTTTTCTAGCTTCACGCTGACTTATCTTTAATTATAACAAAGATAAATATATAAAAAAATTTGTAGGAAAATAAACACATTATACATAGAAAACACCCAATCTCCGTAAACCCAAATACTTTTCAAGTTACAATACCAACTATTTACCTACTTTTTGTCGATTAATACTTTTGTTTTATACAAATAACTATTAGTTTGATTTCATTTTCTACATTAGCCGACTCACCTTGCCATTTCACGAGCTTAATTATTTTACGCTTAGGAAATGATATATTTTCGTATCTAATCGTGTATAAAAATGAAGGTAAAGGGATCACGAAGTTATTTCCATACTTTGGTGCCATACGCACTTGAGCGTTTGGAAAAAGGGATCTAAATGTCATTCAAGGTTATGAGCTAATATCCACCTGTTTTACATTAAAATCTATTTTTTATTGCTTGCTTTGACCTCCCCAACTCATCTTGAGCGCGGAGACATGCAACGACATTTTTGTATCGTTGTTGCTGTTCTTGAGCCGATGTTGTTGAAACAAAGCCTATATTAATAATAGTGTAGTGTTAAATCCGCTAAAGTTTATCGGACTACTTGCAGAAACACCAAAGAAGCATGATAAGTAGTGATGTATTGCCTCAAAATAACGCTAATGCGCTTATATTCGATGTACAGACGCGGCCTCGTTACTGTTTAATTATAGGTATAGGTATAAAAATTTAATTGATACTTAAAAGAGTTCCCAGAATTATGGGAAAATACCCGAAAATGCAAACACTGAAGGGTCTTGGGATATTTCTGTGAATCTATGGACGCGTCGGTGAAATCAACAATATTATTTATTGAATCAACAAAAATCATGTTTTCTTGTGAATCAACTATCTTTTCGTTGAAAATAAAATATTGTTGATTGAATATTCAAAATTTTAACGGAAGAACTTACAGTATTGTCGGGAATAATATTAATAGATACTTAGGTACCTGCGCTAACCGTACTTTACATGTCTCAACTTGTCGAGTTCAGGCACAAAATCCTACCAATATTATAAACGCGAAAGTTTGTAAGAATGGATGTTTGTTACTCTTTCACGCAAAAACTACTGAATGGATTTTAATGAAACTTTACAATAATATATATCAGCTTATACATCAGAATAACACATAAGCTACTTTTAATCCCGGGAACAAGTTCCAGTGGGAAACGGGAACGGGAAAAGATTTTCCTTTTTTTTTTCGCGCAGGACTTTTTAATATAAAACGGATAGTTTAGATCCTGAATTTGCTACATATATGATACCTACTCCTGGATCCTTTCCTCCTTTACTGTTTACTTTATACATTTTATCCCAGATAATCCTGGAATATTGGATCCACGCGGGTGAAACCGCGGGGCACAGCTATTTATATAACAATAATATATATAATAGGAATGTGTGAAAAACCTATTACAAAGTATAAACATTTTGGCTGAAATATTGAAATTACCAATTTCAATATTTCAGCCATACTAAGAAATAATCGATCTTCTATCAAAACCACTTGTTGTTCCTAATAACCATTTGACACATTCTCGCATTGAAAATATTTAATCTTCATCTAATAATTTGTCGCGCTGTTTATATAATATTCTTGTTTTGAAACAAGTATATGTAAAAACCTACTACAAAATATTTAACATTTTGGCTGAACAATTGATATTGTTGTTCTAAGAAATAATCGATCTTCTATCAAAACCACTTGTTGTTCCTAATATCCATTTGACACATTTTCGCATTAAAAATATTTAATCTTCATCTAATAATTTGTCGCGCTGTTTATATAATATTCTTGTTTTGAAACAAGTATATGTAAAAAACCTACTACAAAATATTTAACATTTAGGCTGAACAATTGATATTGTTGTTCTAAGAAATAATCGATCTTCTATCAAAACCACTTGTTGTTCCTAATAACCATTTGACACATTCTCGCATTAAAAATATTTAATCTTCATCTAATAATTTGTCGCGCTGTTTATATAATATTCTTGTTTTGAAACAAGTATATGTAAAAACCTACTACAAAATATTTAACATTTTGGCTGAACAATTGATATTGTTGTTCTAAGAAATAATCGATCTTCTATCAAACCAACTTGTTGTTCCTAATAACCATTTGACACATTCTCGCATTAAAAATATTTAATCTACATCTAATAATTTGTCGCGCTGTTTATATAATATTCTTGTTTTGAAACAAGTATATGTAAAAACCTACTACAAAATATTTAACATTTAGGCTGAACAATTGATATTATTGTTCTAAGAAATAATCGATCTTCTATCAAAACCACTTGTTGTTCCTAATAACCATTTGACACATTCTCGCATTAAAAATATTTAATCTTCATCTAATAATTTGTCGCGCTGTTTATATAATATTCTTGTTTCGAAACAAGTATATGTAATAATCTATTACAAAATAAAAAACATTGTAGCTGAACAATTGATATTGTTGTTCTAAGAAATAATCGATCTTCTATTAAAATCACTTGTTGTTCCTAATAACCATTTAACACATTCTCATATTGAAAATTTTTAATCTTCATCTAATAATTTGTCGCGCTGTTATTTAATATACTTGTTTTAAAACAAGTATATGTAAAAATCTATTACAAAATATAAAACATTTTGACTGAACAATTGATATTGTTGTTCTAAGAAATAATCGATCTTCTATCAAAAGCACTTGTTATTCCTAATAACCATTTTACAGATTCTCGCATTGAAAATGTTGTATTTTCATCAAATAATTTGTCGCAATATTTTATAATATTCTTGTTTTAAAACAAGTATATGTAAAAACTTATTTGAAAATTAGATAAATTTTGACTGAACAATTGATATTGTTGTTCTAAGAAATAATCGATCTTCAATCAAAACCACTTGTTATTCCTAATAACAATTGAACATATTCTCGCATTGAAAATGTTTAATCTTCGTCTGAGAAGTTGTCAGATATCTTATGAAAAAGTCCATGTTTTAATATGAGCAATTGTGAAATATTGATCGAATCATTTGTAGTGTTTCGGAAGAACAACGACATTGTTACTTTGACAATTAATTTATCTTAATGTTACAAAGTTCACTATATTCTCGACAGGACAATGTAAATCGTCAATTTAACAATATAATAGCGTCCGGATAACAAATCTAGCATTATTAATACTAGATTAATCGTTATCTTATACTAAAATTTTCAAAATGTTTACCTGACAATATTTACTTGATTTGAGACAGCAAATCAACAATATTTTTTTGTATTTTGAAGGAAATGGAAATTGTCAAAGTAACTATATATTGGTAAATTAAGTAAATATTATCTTGGTATTGCTAACAATATTTTTTTTGTTGATGGGACAATTCCTTTTTTACCGTGTAGTGTTGCCAGGTTATTATTATTATTATGTCTATCTGTTTCACGGGTATCCTCTGTTTTTTTCTTGCGAAAATACGGTCCAACACGCAGAGGCCCTTTGAGAATTTTAATCTAATAGGAAATGGGACCCCCGCTGCAGACAGTCCACGCCCGCCTTATGTAGAAGATCGGTAATGGACTACCTCCAATGGGAGTTAAACTATTGTAAAATATGGTAACTATGAAATAGGTTATTGGGTTGGGAATTAGATGAACTGGGTGATTAGAACTATGGATGAAGACGGGGTCTGCCATTTTAATATCTGATTATCAAAATGTTGGCAGACGGTGACTCGCCAACTCCCTATACAATCGCCATAGGCATGATAAGCCTGTAAGGCGACAGAGGGCAACACCGGTGTGATGATCGGTGAGTTGGGGTGTCGAGCGATGCGGCGCCGGTTTCACCTTCGCGGGACAGGCCCGGAGCGGGCTTCCCGTGGTTATGCCCTTGAAAATTACACTTCCACCCCAGAGCATATAGCTCTGACTCCCTCCCTCTGACCGGCCAATTAAGGCAAGCCAAAGTTGAGATTTGCTGCACTCCCGGGAGTAGCACTCTCACTGCTCTCCCGTTAGTCCATTAAATCCTAACCGATGCAGAAGGGCAACAAAACTCTGAGGAATTGGGACCGATGTGTAGCCACGCACATTCAGCTCGCCACAAGCTGCCCTGCGGATGTGAGCTTTTCAATAACTTTCTGATACATTTTTTTGTTGATATCAGAAAGTGGACAACTCAAAAAGCGAATCTACCATGCCCTCATAGTTTTGCGTTAATTCTATAAAAGATAACGACTGTCCTCGAGGGGTATTATTATTATTTTTAAAACAAATTGGGTAAGCAGATGAACACGTCGTTACGTTCTTTTTCCAACATTCTCAAATCATCTTCTGATTAAATTCGTTGCGGGTTCCAAGACATGCTAACTTCTCCTGGGACTTCACCGAGATCGAGCTCGGTGTAACTTTTGGTCATTGCTGTAGATCCTGGTTTACAGGAGTCACAGTTATAGGAATGCGGTGGGATTAGTCCAAACACAAAAAAGCAGATGAACAATGTGTCTTTTAAAAATATATAGTCTTGGATGTTTAAACATTTCAAGTCAATAGTTTGAATACTGACGGTGCGATTATAATAACCCACTAAGGATGTTATTACCTGTCATCTTCAGAGATAAGAATGTAAAAATATTTGTCAGTTTCATGGCGTATGGGGTAGTGCGTGTGACTGCCGCGCTGACTGAGTTCCTGGGTTCGATTCCCTGATCGGACCCAATATTTGTGTGATCCGCAAATATTCGTTTCGAAGTTAGGTTGTTTCCTATGTATGTATTTAGAAATATGAAGTTATCAGTTGTCTAAATCCAATAACACAAGCTTATTGTGGGATATTTTTTTTACACAGCACCGTCTAGTCTAAAGTAAGCTTATATAAGCACGTATTGTGGGATCTAGACGACTGATAAACATACTTATATATTTCTAAATACATACAAATTATACATAGTAAACATCCAAACTCCGAAACATACATTTGTGGATCACACAAATATTTATTTCCGACCCGAAAATCGAACCCTGGACCTCAGTCGCGGTAGTCGCATACACTGCGCCACCGCGGAAGTTTATATATGCTTACTTTGGGCTAGATGGCGCTGTGTAAAGAAAATGTCCTACAATATTTTATTTATGAAAGTGCAAGATCAAAATGAGTCAATCACACATTTCACATCAGCTTGGGACGACAAGACCGGACCCGCCACCCGTATCTCTGAATTTTGATGAAACACCTCCTTGCATTGACATTTCTGAGTGATTTATTTTATCTATATTTTAAGACAGATTTATTATTATTAAAAGGGTTGATATCGAAGAGTAAGAACTGACTGCGAGGGTGATATATGATACCTAAAAACTAACTAACTATCTTCACGCTGTATCCCTGACGGGTTAGTCAGAGAGGACAGATCGCCAGGCTTCCATACATACTTCTTTCGCTTCTTGTAGATCCATCGATCGCTTCATACACGTACGACTGGGTATTCGAGTACTTTCGACTTTTCCGTTTTGATCGATATATGACACCTTATAATAAATATAATAATATTTTGGAGTCTCCCAACACGATGTCGAGCCAAAATTATGCTAATATAAGCTTGTGTTATGGGACATAGACAACTGTTAAACAGACTTATATCATATGTCTAAATACACACATATTAGTCACTAGCGGATGCCCCGTCATTTCACCCGCGTAGTGACCATTCTCGTCAAAAAACAGGGATAAAATGTAGCCTAAGTTACGCCTCATAACATCAATCCATCCGATTCAGAAATTGGCTAGAACAAACAAACATACAGACAGTTATTCTTTGATAACGTACGCATGTTGATAAAACTATCTATATAAGGATTTATGCTTCATAAGAGGGCTTAAAATGTTGATAAAAATATTTAAATTTGTAAGTATTATAAGTTATATGTTTTAGTGAAAAACGATAAATTTAGTATTACAAACAGACACTTGGATTTTACTTATCTGTATAGATAGATACAGCAGGTGTCCTAATGAATTAATGAATCTAAATACATATTAGCATTACCCATCTAAAGTTTACTGGACCTTGTTGAAACATTTATATGTAAATACCCATCATCAGATAACATACAACCAGTTTATTATTATTTGACAACTCAAAATGGCGCCGCCCACCTGATGGAAAGCGGAGATGACGACCTGTGATTGAGGGCTTCTATTCCAGCCCCAATAACTGCAGTGGAGCCCCGATAACGATCCTCAGGTTGACGGCCCAGAAATATGCCTTTTGACGCTTTTATTGAAGGACTCAGGGTTTTAAGAGCAGGGAAACACGTGCTCCGGCAGAGAGAATTCCATGCTTTTATAGTGCAACACAAGAAAGACCTGCAGAATCTTTCGGTTCTGTGCACGATTGTGTCCACAGTGTGAGGTCCGTGTTGTGCGGGAACTGAAAGTAGAGGGTAGGATCAAGTAAAAGAGTTTTTCTGATCACTCGCCGTGGTAACTGAGACAAGAATATTTTTTTTTTATAAATACAAAAATATTTTGGAACATAGTATAAAAAATATATAGAGGACATAGCAAATAGTATTATTAGTAGCCCTCAAGTTGTGCCTCTTTACCCTCCGCTTGGAGAACCCAGGTTGGGTCCGCAAAAAGAGGGAAACAAATGTGCTGGCAGAGCGTTCCAAATTTCAATCATTCCAACAAAAAACCATGTTTTGTTTTTTTATATATTCTGCAGGTTTCATGATATCTATTGTCTTCTTTTTTTAGGTCCACAAAAAAATACTATCACTTCAACGACAACTAGAAGAATACAATAATCCCGTACCTATCTACGACATCACTATCTGTCTAGCCTATCTGAACAATCTAGAACAAAACAGTTTTACCTACAATTAACATCAAGCGCGCATCGGCCACCCATCCATCCGTCATACCTCGCCGGAGGTAACAGAACCTTTTTGCGACCGTCGGAATTGATGGCCGCACTTTATTGGAGGTGGGACTGAGATGTACAACCGACTCGACTCGATATCAACTGATATAAGGCTAGCTTTGTGATATTGAAGGATGCTGGAGTTTTGATACTTAGATAAAAACTAACATGAGAAATGTACCAAAACATTTAGATTATATGGTTGAGTATTACTAATATAGTATACCACTATATTAGTAATACTCAAATATACTATATAATATAACATTTATCTTAATACTTTGATAGGTTGCTGCTGTAAGTAATTGCACTTAGCGTTAAAGCCGCCCATTCTACATTTGAAATCCTGTACTCCATTTTCGTTGTTTTATTTGATGTACAATAAAATATATTTGTAATCTATTCTATTGAGTATTAATACTGGATGTAGATGAAATCTATCATATCTATCAGCCGCACTTGTTAACTGAGACACCTGATGATTAACAAACTAAAACTGGGAGGTGAAATGGCATCTTCTGACATAACTACGTTAGGTGTATTAAGAGAAGCGTAAACTAATTTATTATTTCCGTCGATTGTCACGGCGATCCTACAAAGTCCACAGAAAGGTATTCTCACGTGGAAATAAGATTATTTTTTTCTGGTATAAAAGGTAGCGTCAGTACTCTCCAGACGTAAAACTATACATATATAAAAATATATAATTCAGATCAAGTATCCACTCTTACGACCGCGCACGTAATTTGACACTTTTTCGTTCATTAACGGTATTTGCCTTAATTTCCCTAATTAACTTAATATCGGCAAAAATCGATATAAACACCGAAAATATAAATATTTAAAAAAAGTCAGATCTACAGATTCTACCTGTAGCTTATTGCTTTCTTCCTAAGTGGAGACCAACTTATGACCTGAAAGACGAATAAAGAAAAATACCTTGCACGTTATAGTAATACTAGTTGACGCCAGCGGCTCTGCACGCGTAGTGAAGTTTTCCCGTTGCGGTTTCTCACAGGAACTTGTTCCGGGGATAAAAAGTAGCCTATGTGTTATTATAATGTGTAAGCTATAATATTGTAAAGTTTCATCAAAATCCATTTACTAAATAGATTTTGATGAAACTTACTAAACGATTTTGCTTGAAAGAGTAACAAACATCCATACAAACTTTCGCGTTTATAATATTAGTAGGATTATTAAAGTGTATTTTAAAGAATAAAGGAACAAATATTGTAATAGTAGGTAAGTATCAAAATCATACGTCCGCAGTTCGCAGCACAGACGGCACACTACACTCGTATTACTACAAATCATTCAAGCGGAGCCGTCCTGAAATGTTTCCATGCTTTTATTGATTTATTCAGCATTATTATTAATTTTTACAAATAAATATAAAACTCAATATGGCCGGACGTTATTTATTATAACATTAACCCCGCCCAATCTGCTGATAAGTATTCATACTCATAGCTAGTGTTTTTAGTTTTAATTTACTTTTTTTTAGTTGTCAAGGTTGTTTGAGGTTCCGTTTAAGTTTTTTGAATTGATAGTTTGAAGGTATCTCATATCTCTACAGGTTTTTTATCTTATATTGGTTTCAAATTGTAAACTATTTGTTCGATGGAACGAAAAGGTTTTATTTACGTAGACAATCTACTTATCGACATTATTTCTCAGACTTTTAATTCTACACTGATGCTATATCACCCCGAAATCTTAGAAAGTGAACTCCTCATCAGAAGAAGAGCTACCATTCTTGATCGTTGTCACTTTGAATCTGTAATTCTACGGCAAATTACTGACTTCGGATAAAATGGGTAACAAACATTAAAATAGTTAAAAATTATGTGTGTAAGTAATTAAGTAAGTAATTATGTAAGTAAGTAAGTAAGAAAACAGAAAAAAACTCAAATTGTCTCCAAGTAAATTCGTCACCATATTATTGTAAATATATCCGTAAAAAAGTTATGAAACAATTCATTCGTTTCTATTTTGCGTTCTCATTTTAACAAGTACTTTAATTGTGCCCCACAGCTTCGCCTGTGTCATCATATTTCGAACCCCCGTCGCACCTATTTAACCCATACATTATTATTTTACAATAATTCATACACACATACACATTGTCACGCCTTAATCCTCGGAGAGGTAGGCAGAGGCATACTATACGCCCGCATGTCACCGTATGCATTTTTGTCCCACGTAACATGGGTGAGAGCCCATTGCCGTGTAATTATTATTATTATTTTACAATAATGTATAGCAATTTGCCCGATACGTAACGAAGTGATACGCAATATGGCAGGTTTGAATGAAAGTGTCAGCGTTAAGCTGGAAAAGGGCGTGCTCCGTTGGTTTGGACACGTCTAACGAATGAGTAAGGAACGATTGACGAAGAATATATATTGTTCAAAAGTAGAGGGTAGAAGGAGTCAGGGTAGGCCGAGACTTACATATGAAGACCACGTGAGCAGATTGCTCAAAAACGGACGCGGAAGCGATTGATGAATCTCGAAGAAGCGAAAGAAGTATGCATGGATCGCGAAGCCTGGCGATCTGTCCTCTCTGACTACCCCGTCAGGGATACAGCGTGAAGATAGTTAGTTAGTTAGTTTAGTTAGTTAATTTGCCCGATTTGTCTGCTTGTTTGCTCCGCTCTCCTTGGTAGTAGTTCGTGATTTGATATTCCATAACAAGATCCGGTTTCACTTGATAACGGATTTCACTATATAAATGACACAGTAACTTGCAGGTAAAAACACGACAGATCCCACATCCGTCCGCATAGGCGGTGACTTGGTCGAGCGCACGGACCAGGTTAAATACCTGGGATCTGTTTTTCACACGTCCAGTGACATCGATTGCGATGTCAAGTCACGCATTGCTGCTGCGTGGGCCAAATGGCGGGAGATGACCGGTGTCATTTGTGATCCTAAAATGCCGATCCGGTTGAAGGGACAGGTCTACAAAACCATTATTAGACCTGTCCTTTTACATGGCAGTGAGACGTGGCCGATATTGGAGCGACACAAGCAGGAACTGCGTGTCACGGAAATGAAGATGCTGCGGTGGATGTGTGGAGTCACGCGGATGGACCGCGTGAGGAACTCTCGCATCCGCGGCAGCCTTCACGTCCGTGACATTGCCGACAAGTTGCAAGAGTGTCGCCTTCGTTGGTATGGTCACGTCTTGCGGCAACCGCCGGGCTACGTAGGAAACAAATGTCTGGCCATGTCAGTCCCGCTGGGTCCCGGTAAGAGGGGAAGACCCAAGAAGTGCTGGCTTGACGTCGTAAGGGATGACATGCGTGCCAATGGTCTCACTACAGGGAATGCCGACGACCGAGCGAAGTGGAGGAGAAAATGTAGGAAAGCGGACCCCGGGCGTCGCGAAACGCAACTGGGACAGACGCTCGGATGATGATGATGTCTGCTTGTTTGCTCCGCTCTCCTTGGTAGTAGCTCGTGATTTGATATTCCATAACAAAATCAGTTTCACTTGATAACGGATTTCACTATATAAATGACATAGTAATTTGCAGGTTTCGCGAATAAGCTCAGCACAATATTGATAAGACAATTTACAAAGACTCCCAAAAGTAGGAATCGCAACAGTATAAAACACACGTCTAACAATATGTAGTTGTCAACAGTTGATAGAACCTGTCTTTCAAACTAACTTCTTCAATATAACCCTTGGAATACCCTAACTACTTCCTAAAATACAGAAAAAGTCATCCTTAACCTAAGCACTTAGAGTCCATTTCAACTTAAACAAGAAACGTTGAGTTATGATACCGTTATCACAATGTATCAATGTAAACATATACTGTGATTTCCAAATTCAAATTTTACCGCTATATACGTTATCCATTGCTTGTTTCATGCTGTTGATAAAATAATTGGGACATGTATAAAAGTTAATGTATTTCAAAATTTTAAAAATATCATCATATCAAGGTGTGACTGTAATACAGTTTGAGTCTGACATCCCAAGGGATACGGCAGATAGGTGTTGAGATGACTCTGGGCTGGAATAGATCAATGATCTGTCAAAATCGTGTTATACTTGTGGGATTCGTGCAGACTAGTTTCGGTAGCAATCAGAACAGTGATCGATTCGGATAGAGGTGTGAAAATGTCGGGAACATTTTCCCGAGGGTGTTGATTGCAGTTTAGTTTCCTTTCTGACATGCAGTTTCAAGGAATGATTTAACGTCAGTTTTGAAGGCGTTCTATATGATGTGGCTAAACTTAAATTATGTTAGGCCAAGATTAAAATCATTTTCTGGAAGGCAAGAATTGCAAGGTAAACAGAAAGTGAGACAGCAATAGTTTGTAAACTCGAAATAGTAGGTACATCATAAGATAGTTTCAAAATTTAAATAACACAAATATAATGATTAGCATGACAGTGGTGCTAATTCTGTTGTAGAAACTACTAAACTAAATTTCATCTCACATAAAAGGAATTTTAGTGATGTCAGATACAAATTTAGTGCTGTTTATGATATCACCAAGTTTAGTTCGGCATAATAACAGAATAGTACTCAATAAAAATAAGAAAATTTTAATGAAATTTAGTTTAGTGATCTCAACAACAGAATTAGCATTATTACCCCATTACATTTAATATTCTTATCAAATTTGTCTACTGGGATGTTAGTTTCAATTTGCTACACATGGCCGTCATCAACTCTGTATCCCGGGCGGGGTAGTCAGAGAGGACATATCACCAGGCTTCGCGATTTATGAATACTTCTTTCGCTTCCTGTAGATGCATTAATCGCTGCTTACATGCACGTCTAAGTTTCCGAGTACTTTTGAGTTAGCCGTTTTTGACCAATCTGCTCACGTGGTCTTTATATGTTAGTCTAGGTCTCCCCTGACTCCTTCTACCCTCTACTTTCGCACAATATATTTTCTTCTTCAATCGTTCTTCACTCATTCCTTGGACGTGTCATCATCAACACAGTTTGAAATTAAAATAGATCCTCCAGATTTATTGTATTTCCCAATTTCTTACAACCCCCCCTGTATTTGGAGCAGTGGTCCACTTTTATATAGCTGCTAGGAATTATCGTTTGGATTTTCATTTTCGGCATTTATGAGAATGACTGCCGACTGACCTCCCGATACAAGTATTAATTTAATAAGTCATAAACTTGAGAGCCATTGTTAATATTTCGGGCTGTAACACTGGTCCTTAATTTGTGAAAGGTGCCATACATGTTGCTCAGGCACATTGTGAGTTAAAAATGCACATGTTTTCACTTCAAAAAGAAAATTGCCTACTCTGAAAGTTGTGCATTGTATAGTTTATCGAAGGGCTCACACTCATGGGTTACATATTCATATCAAACATCAAAATATGATTGCTCACAAGTGTGACTTCATAAACAAATACACAGTATATGTTTATATTTCAGGTGTATTCTACAGAATGCCTCAGGTACTCTGTTATGTTCTTGAGAGGAACGTGTCGGAGATACGTGACAGGCAACAAGACCATTGTCTGTGAATAAAATAACACCTCATTTCCATCAAATTGGTGTGAAAAAGAATGTGTAGGTATTGTTACTTTAGAAACGTATTGTACTTACATGAACGCAGATGAGAAAGAATTTTTAAAGAGGCTTTTTCGATATGTGAATGTCGTTATTTTTAAAGCGGATCAGAGTACCGTTGCTGGTCTGATAGAACCTCTAGAGATTGATGGGGTCTTTGCTTGAATGCAAGTAAAACTAAGTTCTAGTATTTGAAAGAGATGACGTAAGAACGAAATGCAAGATTTGGGTAAACCAGGAATGTCTAGAGCAAGTTAGTAAAATTGTGTAATTAAGGAGTATGTTTAGCGCGGTGTATGTCAGCAGATGCATGAAAGTAACTAGAATGCTGTGGAGATACGATCACTTCGAAAATTGTGCGGCGTAACCTTGGCCGACCGAATACGTAACGAAGTGATTCGCAAAAGTGTCAGGGTACAAAAGGGCGTGCTCCGTTGGTTTGGACACGTCCATTGAATTAGTGAGCAACGATTGACGAAGAATATATATTGTGCGAAAGTAAAGGGGAGGAAGGAGTCAGGGTAGGCCGAGACTTACATCTGATGTAAGTTTCGGCCTACCTACCTAATCGTACTTTCCTTCTACCACGTGCGCAGATTGCTCAAAAACGGAAAAGTCAATAGTAGCGATTAATAAATCTGCAGGAAGCGAAAGAAGTATGCATGGATTGCGAAGCCTGGCGATCTGTTGTCTCAGACTACCCCGTCAGGGATACAGCGTGGAGATAGATGGTTAGTTAGTTGGTAAAGATCTCTAAGTTTCTACAGTATGGAAGAGAACAATGGCTGGTCCGGGTTCCTATTCGCATCCTTGTTCTTTATCTTAAGTGTTTTTCCAGTTCTTTTCAAACCCTACCTGAATTTGGAATCCATAGCTTTTATTTAGCTACCAGCAGCTATCGTTTACACAATTTTCGTTATTGTTAGGAGGACTGCCGTCTGACCTCCCGACCTCGAAGGACGCCTGCGTCTTTCTCTCGTCCGTTAGTCATCAAGTGCACTGTTTTTTGCAGGTGCACTGGATTGTGTATGAAAGTGACACTTCTGTCTGCACGTCTTGTTTGGCATTAAAATCTTAGAATCCATACTCTATACTAATAACTACTACATGCAGCGAAGCAGTTTACCGTTATTTGAGTTCTTTTCTCAGTGTCTATTTTCCTATTGGTGATTATTCCTCCATGGTATTTTTTCTAAACCATCTATGACTAGATGTCGTATTATGGGTAAAATTTGATCATAAAGTGTTAAGTTTGCGAGGAGTTCGAGGACAAAGCGAAAATCTGAATCGGGGAAGAATGGATGTATGTATGTGCGATAAAGCTGAAGAGCTTTTTGTTTGGTTCAACGCGCCAATCTCAGAAACAGGGTCCGAATGGATCTTCTTGTGATTCTTGTTAATTGGAATCGTTTTGTGTTAGATAATACATTTATCGATGAAGGCTATAGTATCATCACGTTACTATCTAGGAAAGCGGAGTATTAATCATAAATGTCAACAAATAGTATTTTTGTCAATGTAAAAGCGGCGGAATTACATACTCGTAGATGCGACGGGGGTTCAAAATATGTTCGTCACGGGCGAAGTCGCGCAGGTCAGCTAGTTAAATATTTTTTCAAATTGTTAAGACGGATATGATAGCACTCAATATACTGATATAATTCAGAAACAGGAGTAAACCCTGTTTCCTCATTCGTAAAAAAAGTATCGTTTTGTCGACTGGCAAGACCGTTTCACTTTTGCGAGTTCCCCGATTATCATTAACGTCTGAGGCAAACCTCAAATGCCTCAAAGAAGCCACAAAGAGATAAACCCGGGCACACAATGCTGGTACTAAGACAAGATCTGTCACAAAAATACAACAACATAACGCATACATTAGAAACATTATCGCAAGTGTGGGCCACAAAAGGTTGAAAAGTCGCATTTCGCACGTATCGCTGTTATCGTCGCTCTGTTCGAACCCTTACGTTGTAGGGAAAATTATGCCCCGCTGTAAGTTACAAGTGTTAGCGATTTAAAACAAAGACCTATAACTTATTTAGGAAAAAAATGTTTTTATTTGTTGAAATTATGATAAACTAGTTGACTCGTATGTGAGGCTTTTCCGTTCCCGTTTCTCACAGAAACTTGTTCCCGTGATAAAAAGTAGCCGATGTGTTATTCTGATGTGTAATTATAATGTAAGAGTATGACCAGAGACATCTATCGAGCTAATGAACAACTCGATACCAATGAACAGTGTTACAACTATTTTTAAACATTGATGCAATGGACTCCACTCAGTATATTGATAAATTTTTAAAGCAATTATTTGCTAAATTTATCATATTTTTTTATAATGTGGAAAAAGACAATCCGATTCGAGACAGGGATTGATTGTAACACTGTTCATTGGTATCGAGTTGTTCATTAGCTCGATAGATGGCTCTGGTCATACTCTTAAAATGACGATATAAATATGGTGGAGAAATTTCAACTTGGTTCGATACGGTTCGGGTAGTTCAGGTGGCTAGAACATTGCCCTGGTTAGGCAAAGGTCACAGGTTCAATCCCTGTCTCGAATCGGATTGTCTTTTTCCACTTTATTAAAAATAATTGTTAAGTTTCATTAAAATCCATTCTGTCGATATTACGTGAAAGAGTAACAAACATTTATACTTACAAACCTTCGCGTTTGTAATATTAGTAGGATACTAAACAAATAAATTGTATCTCTTCGTATTTCACAGGAACTTTTACCCGGAATATAAAATAGTATAAAGCACTCAAAGGAAGCGCTCGTGGCCCCGCGGTCTCAGTGTTCTGTAAACGATCACTGAGTTACGCAACTTTCACTATGGCTGGTCCTCGGATGGGTGACCACTTTGTGGCATTTACATTTGCGAGCGTTTCCGTGCTTCGGAAGGCACGTTAAGCCGTTGGTCCCGGTTGCCAGTAAAATGGCAGTCGTTAAGCCTGGTTGAATGCCTTATGGGCGGCATGAAAAATTTCAACAGCAGGTAGCCACAACCTGCGTCTGTCTATTTCAACATGGCAATGGGCTCACCACCTATTACGTGGGACAGGTAAAATCCACACGGTGAAAAGTGGGCATATTATATGCCTCTGCCACCCCTTCGGGGATAAGGCGTGATGGATATTTATTCACTCAAAGATGATATACCTTTCGAATAGTGAAAGAAGTTTAAAAATCGATTCATTAGATTAAGAGTTTACCCCCTACAACCCCACAAACCTTGCCTCTTTTAAATATTAGTATAGAAAAGAGGATATTGTCAAGGAGTTTCAAAATTTAAACATATTTGCTTATTATACTAGACAGAAATGTTATCGTCATAAATTTCCTGGGGAAAAACAAGATTTCTAATGACTACTTCATACTTTTATGAATAAACAAAATACTAATTTAATACTAGCTTGGTTAGCATAAAAATTTCGTTACTGTCGAATTTTTAGGTCTTATGAAACACACTAAACTAAACATACTATACTAGCGGCATATGATGGCCGTTTTGACGTTTGTCCTTTCATGAAGTTTCTTATTAATTTTAACTACAGTTTATTTGTATAAATATGTGAATAGTCGACAGTCATTAGAAAGTATTTATAGTACGGTAAAACAGAGTACTTATGTAAAACAAAATATCATCACTATTGTAATTTATGGTCAAAACGCTTGCCATTGCATTAAACAAAACTTTCAAAAATAAACAGTACCATTATTTATGTCTTTAATTAGTCTTTGATTTAAACTAGTCTGCACCTATACGTAAACTAAATAATAAACATATTGACACTCAGTAAAAATGGCTTTCTTCCATGGTAAAGCGCTCATGGTCCCGCGAACTCAGTATTCTGTAAACCAACATCATGCGTTCAGAAACTTTCGCTATGGCTGGTCACGGATGGATAACCACTTTGTGGCATTTATATTTTGCGAGCGTTTTTGTGCTTCGGAAGGCTGGTTAGGCCATTGGTTGCCAGTAACATGACAGTCGTTAAGTCAAGTTGAAGGCCTTATGGGTGGTTTAAAATTTTTATATGCTCTCTATAATATGCGGGATAGATCAATAAATAAAAAATCATTATTCCACGGTGACAGTCTATTTCCTTAGACTGTTACAAGCGAATCGTTCGCCTCTTATAACTCATACCCCACAATTGATTCGGGGGGCGAATTATCAGAAGTCGTTGGAATGATTTATGTACACAATTATTGGGTTATTCAGGTACGATGTTTTGCGATTCGATCCTCGGCGATAGAAGTTTTGAGACAATGAGACTTAATTTAATGTTGTTTTGAAAACGGTGCGTAGTTCGCCGTGTGTGGATTAGGTATAAATATTGGAAGTGACAGGGGAAGAATAATACGAGTTTAAAACTAAAATATCAGTCCGAGACTACCGGGACTTTAATTAGTCGTGCTAATAAGTGTCTAGCACATAAGACCTTTTAGCCTTTTTGTTAACTAAAAAGGCAACGGGTTCAAAATTTCGTCCAAATCTAACATCTAAAATAGGCACATTTTATTTTATTAAATTAATTCGGCCCTTTAGACCCACCCCAGTTCCGTGCTTTGGAAGGCACGTTAAGCCATTGGTCCCGGTTGCCAATAAAATGGCAGTCGTTAAGCCAAATTGAAGGCCTTATAGGTGGCTTAAAAAATTTCAACAGCGGGTCGCTGCAGCCTGCGCCTGTCCATTTTAACACGCCAATGGGCTCACCACCTGTGGGACAAAAATGCAAACCGTGAAATGTGGGCGTTTAATATGCCTGTGCCTACCCCTTCGGAGATAAAGGCGTGACAATATGTATGTATGTAAAAATGAAATATTACGTATTTATGTTAGATTTTCTTAAAAGATGGTTTCAGAATACCATGCAAGATGATAGCCAAAAAAGATGAAGTTAAGGACGAAATGAATTTCATATGGACGTGCGCGTACATGGAAATGCCAAATTCACGACACATCTCACGACGGATTTTCGTGACATTGGGTAGGTAGAGAACTCCATAATTTCAGGAATTTCAAAAAAACCAGCACCTGAAGGTACCCATGCTCATGGCTAGGCATGGGTACCTGCGAGTGCTGGTAATTTTTAAATTCCGGAAATTATGGAGTTCTTTGTAAATATGATAATGATCGTTACAACTTTGGATATGGAGCTATGATGGTTCAAACCGTTTTACAATTTGTAAATCAGTCACAGGTTAGTAACAAACATTTTATATTTTAAGTGTAAAATAAATAATAATAAAAAATATTTTGTGACACTTTACTCAAAGGTCTATCCAGAAAATGAAAAAAATAAATAAAATATATAAATAAAATAAAAATAAATATCCATCACGCCTTATCCCCGAAGGGGTGGCAGAGGCATATTATATGCCCACTTTTCACCGTGTGGATTCCTGTCCCACGTAATAGGTGGTGAGCCCATTGCCGTGTTGAAATAGACAGACGCAAGTTGTGGCTACCTGCTGTTGAAGTTTTCAAGCCGCCCATAAGGCCTTCAACCAGGCTTAACGACTGCCATTTTACTGGCAACCGGGACCAACGGCTTAACGTGCCTTCCGAAGCACGGAAACGCTCGCAAATGTAAATGCCACAAAGTGGTCACCCATCCGAGGACCAGCCATAGTGAAAGTTGCGTAACTCAGTGATCGTTTACAGAACACTGAGACCGCTAGGCCACGAGCGCTTCAAAATATATAAACTATATTTGAGAAAATTTTCAAGTCTTTTCTTAGAATTGTGCAATCATTGTTGTCCATTCAAAATCACGGTTGTCTGTAAGAAACTTAGCGATAAGGCCGCCATTTGATACCGATTTTTGAATCTTCTAATTTAATTCTTATTGGTGTACAAAAAGTTTTATATACTGACTTGCCTTGACTCCTTGAATCTGAACTAACAAGGAAGCAATCAAAACATGTCTTTAGTGTCTCTTCATCCTACTGTATTTCCAGTTGCTTCCAAACCCAACAGGGATTTGGAGCCAGGGGTCCACCTTTCAGTTCACATTTTGACAACTATCTTTTGACTTTTGATTTCGGTATTTTTTTTATACCATTGAGGTAAGCATGAATAAAGCCTCTTTCGGACCTAACCGTATGTGAGCGCTCCGGACGCAAAGTGTATGGTTCGGAGCTACTGCTGTCTGACCTCCCAAGCCTGTAAGGGTGCCTGCGTCGTTGTCTCGTCAATTATTTAGCAGATGCCCTGCTTGCAGATGAGTTCGCTTGGGCCACTTTACACCACTTTAAAAGCCTATTTTCAGTAACCGGTGAAATATCAAATAAGATTTTTTTAAGGCAACTGGTTTCAAATAATAATCAAATCCATATCCCTTAAGATATGAACAGATGCCAAATCTATTTCTACCTACACTTCGGCCGCGCTGTATGTATTTCACGTATTTTATCACTATGCTGAGACGACCAGAGATTTGAATAAGTAGAGTCCGTGTAGTTTTAGTGGGTTCGAGTCTGGCATAATATCCGTGGGGACCTCACCACGTTAAAAAAGAAGTGTGTGTGTACTTATGTACACGCGTTAGAAGTTATACTGCTTTAGTCTAATAAGATTTCATCACATATACCACAACTCTTTGTTTGTAACAGGAATGATAAATTAGTAAAAAAATTAAAATCAAAAGAATGAAAACTATTTTGAAAGTTGTCATGGAAACACTTATCAGCGAACTTCATGGTGTCGGTTTTTCCTGATAGTTTGCGTGCGCATCGTAAAAAAAATACTCTCATAATTTTTCCCTAACGCGCCAAAAGAGGTTTAACTTCAAAAACCCGTTTAATATTATTTATCTTTGGTGTAAATAATTAATTCAGTCGATCGCATCATTGACATAGGTAGGTACCTACTCGTTTGTACTCGTACACACAACAGCCTTTACGCCATAATGTTCTGTTCCATATAACCTACATTGTTGCAAAACCAAACTTAAAATTTGATGACAATCTGCCTTACACAGACGGAGTCAATAAGCTCTGTACCCAAAGCTACAGAACTTTAAATGAAATAGGTATTTCGTGTATCTTTGATCTCATTGGGTCTCTGCCGTAGATTTCCTATTTGATGATACAAATCTTAATATTTTAGTTAGATTGTCATGACTTCTCTCTTCATCTGAGCGTTAAGTACCGGGGGCCGAGTCTACTATTGACAAGCCGTAGAATAGAACCAGAATAGCTGTTTAATGTTAGTAGACTATCAAAATTGCAACTGACTAGCTGCCACTGGCGCGGTACGTGACTACGTGTTAGGAGAATTCTATCGGCCGACCAATAGAAGTCTATTGGAGCACGATTGTAATAGTAAACTACGAAAAATATCAAAATTATACCGGTGGCTTTCTATTGAACGACAATTACAATATCTTTCTGACGCGATTGAAATAGTACACCTGGCCCCCGAGGGGCCGAGTCTGCTATTTCAATCGTGTTTCGAGAATTCTACTGGCACGTACCGCGCCAGTGGCCGCTGTCAGTTGTATTTTTGATAGTTAACAACATTTTGACAGCTAAAAACAGCGATTCTGGTTCTATTCTACGGCTTGTCAATAGAAGACTTAGCCCACTGGTCGCTTAAAACATCTATCCACGGCATCCAGTTTGCTTCAGAACTAGAGCTGCTGTGACTTGACGTAGTTATTAAGTGTTAGTCAAACGGTAAGTGGTACTAGTAGGTGTTATAGTGTGTGTTTACAGAGTTTAAGTTTTAAAATTACCTATCTGGCTGGAAAAAAACAGACAAACGGACTGGAACACCGCTTGGTTAAACATTTATTGAACTCATTACATGCCAAGTAAAAGCTGAAAAGAGAAAACTACTCCGGCTTCCACGTCTCATACTTATTCAGGTTAGGCATCTAATAGATTTTCCCGCTAAGTGCTCCCCGAACAATTTCATAAAGAAGAAAAAAAGTTTGGCCAAGACTCCCGCCATTCATTAAGGCGCACGTACATGGTGTAGGGCGACGTCATGTGATGATTTAAGGGTCCGCTCGGTAATGGCGCGATAAATAACACGGTCACAACGCTACAAACCCAAACTTAAGTACGCGAAAATGGCGCTCCACTTACACTAGTGCCATCTAGTGGCCGCAAATAAAAGTAATAAATCAAAACGTTGTGCTTGATTAGTCTGTAGAGTTTTGTGGCGGGTTTAAAACACTGTTATCGTTTTGTTTGTTATTAAAAATAACTGTTTATTTATCTAACAGTGCCGTTAGTGTAAAAGTTTTATTTTTTACCAAGTTTTTAAAACAAACATGTAATTTTTTTAATATAAAATTACAAAAACAAAAAGTATTATGTTATTCATTTCAAATGTTTTGAAAACTTATTTGTTGTCAACCTAATTTTTAACACGGTTTTCTTAAAAAAATAAATTACGATTCATGTTCGATTCATGGTTTAGAAAACTTGTATCGTTAGTATTGTAAGTAGTACTACAAGACATCGGTAGATGGCGCTACTAATATGGTCAATGAACACAGGAAAAAATATATATTTATACTGTTCTTTTGTCCTTTGCATACCTTTATTTTGTTTATAATTAGTTTTAAATTATACATATTTGATTCAGTCATCTTTTATCTAAATACATATCTATTAGTTTCAATACAAGAGTCTAGATGGCGTAGTTAATATGGTCAAGTACCATGATGGCTATCAACCATTTATCTTAGTTCAGCTCTGTTTCAGTAGATGTCGTTACTTAAGCTTCAGTATTGTAACCCAGGATCAACTTAAAGACGCTGCTAGCTGGGGCCCAATCTGAATGTGAGAATTGTGAGATGCTATTATAGAAATGTCAATAAGCAGAAATAAAGAGATACAAAAACTCGGTTTAAAATAGAGATTTTTCATGTAGGTACACTCGGTTTCAGAAATAGATTAACATAATCCAAAGTTACACAATAGTTTTGTGAATAAAATTGCATGCATTTTCTTTTTTATGTCGAATCGTTTAAGAACTTAAGGTTTACGTTTAAGGAAGAGGCATAGTATCAATCACGCCTAATACCTGAAGGGGTGGCAGAGGCATATTATACGCCCAAATTACACCGTAAGCATTTTTTTCCCAAGTAGATGATAAGCCCAGCCCATTGCCGTGTTGAAATGGAAAAGGGCAGGTTGTGTGGCGGTGGTTGAAATTTTCACCGGCTACCATTTTACTAGCAACCAGGACCAACGGCCTAAATACTAATGTCTTTATAAAATTATAAAATATCTTTATTTTGCATAGACGGCGATTAGACTCTTTATTATAAATACCTCTCAGAAATTTCTTTACTTTCTTTTTGAAGTTTTGTGGTTGGATCTTCGGCTATAACACTAGCAACATGATGACGATTTTACCTGATTAATATCGTTAAGTCCCATTGAATCAAATCAGCCTCGGGGCTTTAAAGAGACCACTTTTTTCACTTCGCACTCTTTGGGGAATACTTGACAGCGAATGGAGAGTCGAACATTACACAATGAAGGAATCTTGACATACTACGATATTTTAGGTCTCTCCTGATAGGATATTGACTTATTTCATACGAAACAGGACAGTAGAGGCCGAATTTGCCTCAATCGAATTAAAAACATTAACATTATAACCTGTAAATGTCAATGCAGAAGTAATAATCGTGACATTCATAAGTTACTTGATCTATGAATAAAGATATTTTCATATCATTTAATTTGAATTTTATTTCTGTATTTTCTTCCCAGGCCGAAATAAAAAATAAACAATATAATATTGTTTATCTCTACTCGTAAATCATAAACATAATTATTGATAAACATAATCACCCGTTAAGACCCCACCTTGACGATCATAATTTCCTTCAGATCAACTGCTTTACAATCCGATTGCTATGATTTATAAGCCAGTATTGGACCGGTCGTGTCCGTATCGGAGTCGTGCCGGAACCGCGGAAGGGACGCTATCGGTAACTCACATCGCACGTCTAACGGTAACTCGTTAATTTCTGGAGATGTCACAAACGCGGCCTATGATAGCCAAGCGGTACAATGAGAGCATAATAATGTTGTTATAATTATGTAACAAATAAACTATTTCTGAATGCAGTTTTTTTTATTTAGCTCGCCAATATTACGCCGACCGCCTGATGGAAAGCCATGACGGTATCTAGCGAATTGAGGGGCACTCTTAGTCTACTGACATCGTCCCTTAAGTTGACGGCCCAATGATGTGCCTCTTCACGCTCCGCTTGAAGAACCCGGTACCACAAAACAAACTCTGAAATAATGACAAAGTGGCATGGTTGGGTGCTTAATAATAAAATAATTACGGCAAAAATTTGGTTACGGAATGATTTAGGTAGGTTCGATAAAAAAACAAAGAGTAAAAGACTCAAAGTGGCCGACGAAGCTCGCAGAGAAAGCACGCAAAAGTGGCAATCGTATCGTATCAGTCTAAGTCGACGGAGCAGACGAGTTTTGGAGCGCGGTTCGGTGAACTTGAGGAAGGACGCCAGATGAACCGAGTGACGACCTGGAAAAGGTCGCGGTAGGCCTGCGTCCAGCAGTATTAACCTGTTTTCTTTGACTGTTTCATAAATAAACAACATATCAGAAAATCAGCAATGAAAATTTGATCGAACCTGATAAAGATATAAGAGTATTAATTTTTAAAATTAATGCTACGAGTACATGATTTGAATTTTTAATTGTGAAATCTTATATCGCCGTCGATCGACGCAATCGTTAAATAGTGCAAAGTTCAATAATAAAACAACTCGCCAACTGCAACAAAGTAATCTTGGGGAATCGTTCTCTTTAAGGTGGTTTTTATTTACCTTATTTGAATTCGCAAGGTTTGCTAAGTTAATAAATGTTTTTTAAGTAGTAAGTAAGTAATCACACTTTGAGTAGAAAATGATGATTAGTTTGAAATAGTTGTCCTGAAGTTGGCGGCCTTGAGATATAGTTCTCACGGTTATAAACTAATCTAATTAAGCCTTGAAGTCTCTAACACACGTCTATGATGTAGGAAATAAACGAGATGTCAGTCACCATCAAACCAAAGGGAAGATCGCGGTTCGGAAACTTGAGGAAGGTCGCCAGATTAACCGAATGACGATCTGGAAAAGGTCGCGGCAGGCCAGCAGTGAACTGCGATAGGCTGATTTGATGAATTAACCATATTCCGTTTACCGGTATTGTTTTAGGTTTGATAGTGACTGGACTTGGTTAGTTCAAGTTATATGATTATGCATAATATATTAATGTAAGACGTACAAAGGTAAAGTAAAGTGAAGGTGAACGCGTAAATTACTTTAAGGCGCGTCTCTTCTCCTTAAACCTACTTCTGGGTCGCAAGTTTTTTTCGCTGTCGTTAGTGTTTCTAGTATCTACCATGCCATGGTCCCAGCATAGGCTAAGAATAGTTCTACTTCACCCTGCCAACTAAATGTGTTCAGTATGTCCCAATCCTTATGCCAACCAAAGTTAATGCGACAAAGTTCGCGGCCAAATTTTAATAATAATATATCTTTGTAATTTATTCGATTTGCGACGCTAAAGCAGTTTTCGCGAGCGAAATGTGGTGGTTTTTGTGTCGTATAATCTTGTAGATTATGAATCTAAGAATAAGATTATTTTAAAAAGAAAAATGGTAAATTACTTAGCAGGTGATGGGATAATATATTTTCTCCCAGTGAGTGTTCATGGCTGCGTCTGCAAGACTGCAATAGTGTGAGCCAGCAGTTGGCTGTTAATAACAAATTTATAATACTATAACTTTTTTTATTGTTCTGCTGCGGATATATGCTGTATTATTATGATAAGGCCCTCGCGGCCTGGTGCCGCATCACCATGCCAGGTATAGTACTACATGCAGATATTTAGAAATGGATGCGGATTGCTCAGGTCTGTGTGTAGTGATGTGAATTGGGAGGGCTGTTGAATTAAGAACGCAAAAATCTTAATTGATAGATTGTTAAAATATTGAAAAAAAAGGAACTTGTCAAGTCATATAATGCTACCGGGTTATCTTTAGAAGTATTATTAAATTAATTAAATGTGTATTCTTAAAATCCAGCCTTATTATTTCAAGAGAGGCTTATGTGAAACAGTACACTACCAAATTGATTGAATGATATACTTCAATGATTGGAAAAAATACATTTTGTGTCAGAAAATGATTAAACCCACCACAGTTCACAAAATTTTAATAGCGTAATTTGACATCTGTCATCTTCATATATTTTGCCTAGCGCTTTTTTATTTCTCGTTTAGCATTGTACACAAAACCGACAGCTGTCAATCTGGTCTTTTTAAATTAACAGAAATATAATTCTAGGTTATTAGAGGCGTTTTAAAATGTTGTAGTGTTGAGTAACGAACTATATAATTATTATATAAATCTATCAAAACAAAAAAGTTCGGTAATGACAGCATTTTAAGTACGGAACATTACACACGCCACCTAACCTCAACCCTGCTAGCGCTATGGGGAAAAACGCCCCGATCGGGCCGCGGGCGAGTCGAACCGACCCATAAATAATAAATACTAGCATGGTGCGTCTGTAGATAATGGTAATTTACGATTCGCTACCATTGACGTCAAATCTTTGGCAGCAGTGGGACGGTTAGATCGACGCTCGGAGTTTTTCGGAAGTATCCGAATGTTTTTGATCTTTATTTTGAATCTAAAGCTATCATTTTATAGCTCCCGAAGCAAAAATAGGGGTGTTATAAATTTAACCACTGTGTGTGTGTTTGTGGTACCGTAGCTCTTAAACGGGTATATCTGTTTAGATGAAGTTTTCTTAAAAGCAGGTTTTCCATTGGTGATTCTAAAACGTGCTATATCAAACCAAATTGGCTATTTACGTTTTATAGCCATTTATTGTTGAGTTTTAAACACACTTGTTCCTAAGCAGCGTACTGCACCATTTTTAACTTCTTTGTTCCGTTCATTGCTTAAGCAGTGAAACAGGTCTTATCTTGGATATATTTATTCAATTTACCTATGTGTAGGCGACATTTTATTAAAAGTCATAATTTTTACTTTAAACCAATTTTTGGCATTAAATACTGTACACATGCACGTACTTCAGCGGCACCAATTCCTATTAGTACGTATTTTTTATCATCACAACAAAACAAATAAACCTTTTTTCAAACTCAAAGTTAATCCGAATTAAATTCAACGGCTCCGAACCACGCGACGACTTAGCCACCAAATCAATACCATGGCCATATTTCTTGAAAATGGCTAATTAATAAAACTTGAGCAATAAATACTTGGCCGTAGGTAGCTGTTAGCAAAAACTGTTAGGATCATAAACCTGTCGGGGATGAGCAACTGCCTTTGTTGCTGTACGACGCGCGATAAATCTAATGCGAGAACAATTTGGTCGTGGTCGCGAACTCGCGAGACGTTTGGTCGCGCAGACCGGCGGCAGCCAGAGAGGGTTAAGTGTTCTAAAGGACAGTTTGAACTGTTAGAAGTGAGAATTGTCTACGATTTTATATTCTTTCTGTTCTATTTCTAATCTTAAAAAGCAGAATTGAGTTTTCAGAATGTTTAACCGTTACCGATTTGTCAGTCAGTCAGACATCCTTTATCTCCAAAGTCCATTTCACCGACTGCATTTTTGTGTACAGGTGGTGTTCATGGCCATGATAAAATTTTGTGGCGATCCAATTGAAACATTATAAACTGCCCATAAGGTCTCCGACTTGGCTTAATGACTGCCATACTACAGGCTTATCGGGCCACATGGTCACCCATCCGTGGACCAGCCACAGCGAAAAATGCTTAACGCTGTGATCATTAATTATCACAACCCTCGTTAATGCGGCTACGAGCGCTTTAAAAATCGATTAAATGAAGTTCAAATTACTATTGGTTTTAAAAAAGAAAAATTATATTAATAGTCTTAACATCTTTCCAGTTACTCCCATGCCCACTACCTGAATTTGTATCTGGCGACCTAAGTAAATGTAATTCCTATCATAAAGTCTCTCAATCAGTAATCAATTCGCTCAATCCACAAGACTATCAATCGTTTTGACGAGTCTTAAGTGGTCCAACATACTGACGAGTTCATCCAAAAACCAACAACATTAAATTACACTCGATAACACTCGAAGCGTCAAAACAGTTGCGCGAGCGCAATAAATCCAACTCCTAATCTATCACCCAATTTCAAATTTAGAACATTCCAAAAATCCATCCGTTTCACCTGCACAAATGTATCAATACATTATAAATTAAATAAAAAAGAAAACTATCCGTGACTCACGCTCACGTGGAAAAAAGAGTATAATGTTATTAGAACGCATCAAACTGAGTATAAAACTATCATCGGCTCGATAAATCTATCAACAAGTGCTGCCATCTATCACAGAGTGCGCGCAGCGAGTAAACGTGTAATGTTCCTTAGTGATTGATAGATGGCGTGACTGTGTTTGCGCGGGCTCACGGTAAAAGTGTTTCTGATTTGATTTAGATTGTTTATATACCTACCTGTATGTTTTTAAAGAAAGGTCGTGTTTGTTCTGGTAATTTTCAGTGCCTGAAGATCTTTAAGAGATTTTATTACCAACAGTTTGAACTGTTTATTATGTTAAGTAGTCATTCTTCGTGAATTAGGAACGGCGAAACTAAATTTGTTAATCTATACTAATATTATAAAGCTGAAGAGTTTGTATGTTTGGTTGAACGGGCTAATCTCAGGAACTCTGAGAATCTTTTCAAATCTGACCTAATGGTCAGATTTGAAAAATTCTATTTGTGTAAGATAGCCCATTTATCGAGGAAGGCTATAGGTTATATATCATCACGCTACTACCCAGGAGAGCGGAGCAGTAGTCATAAATGTAGACAAATCGGGCAATTTTTAATGTATTTTGTAGAATTTATAAGCGACGGGATTAAATAAGGGTGACGGAAGTTCGAACTATGCCACGGACGAAGCCGTGGGGGGGTCTAGTCTGTTAATAAAATGCCACAATGGCGCAGTCATGCTGAGTAGTACCTACTTGCTGCCCACATTGTACAACGTCTATACAATTTAATTAGTATTGTGTATTATATCTATCACTTAAGTATATAATAGGTAGACAGAGAGATATCTACAATTATCTTATTTGAATTTCACATTAAGTTCATAATTGTTTTCATATTGAATCCTCGTAAACAATACATCACCACGAGCTATCGGATTTGTATCGATTAATTAACACATTGTCTCCTGTCTGCCTGGCGTAGAGAATGTCACTAGTACCAGAGAGCAGCTGGACGGTCCAGCGACCTCGGCGTTTTTAGGGAAAGTTGTAGTTTTCACAATACGACGCACCTACCCTGAGCCTGCCTGCCTCTGCTGGTGTAAGATCGTCTCGGATCTCCGACGCCCGTTACGTTTTCTGCGACTGGGAAAGAAAATAAGATTTTTCTGTAGTAATCCCTGTTACGGTGAAATGTGGGTGTATAGTATGCCTCTGCCTACCCCTTCGGGAATGAAGGCGTGAAGTTTTCTAAATGCTTTAGTTGTATTGGGTATTCCAGAAACACCGCATATAAGTCGTAACGAGGTTGCAAGTGAACACTAAAGACATTAATCCATTATTGGTTAAATTGGTAATAATGACCTTATAAAGTTTAATAACACTATAAATTTTAAATTACCATTACAGAGCTCGATTAATTTTTATCACACGTTCCTTTTTTATATCACGCCTTATCTCCGAAGAGGTGGCAGAAGCATATTATCCGCACACTTTTCACCGTGTGTATTCCTGTCCCACGTAATAGGTGGTGAGCCCATTGCCTTAGAATCATAAAAGGAGCGTATTTCGAAATAAATATCCTTGTAACAAAACATTGAATAAATCTTGTTCAAATAAATTTTCAGTTCAAAGGTAATAAAGGGGCGTGTGTTCAGCCCTTCCTGATGAAAAGCCCCCGAGGGTCATCCCTAATCACTCACTCAAAGGTGAAGAGGCGATCGCGGTTCGACGCCCGGTAGTGGCCTATTTAATTTGTGAGTGGTATTTAGTTCATTATAGCGTTATCAAATAATTTGATGCCATATTTAGTTAAGAGGACGACCGCGTCTCCAATCACGTATAATTTTCGTATTGAGTTTTCCCAAGGGAATAAATTGTTTTGCAGGGATTACAAGTAACTTCCCAGTTTTACTTAAATATATGTATTTCAAATTTTGACAATCACGTGTATTCACGTGATATAAAACACAAATACAGTTTCAGTTGCATAGTTGTGAAATACATTGCAGTTTATGTGCTACCATTACATACGATGCATAAAAATGTCTTTAAGTAGGTAAGTTTAAATCGACCCCCCCGAACAATAAGTCGGTAATGTGCTATTATGGACTTTTTATTGTTATGCGAAAGTCGGCATCTATGGGTCGGGACACATGTCTGTAATTTTTTCAGAATTTTCCTACTGATATTAACGAAGATATTTGCAATTACCACTTTATTGTACGGAAACATGTCAACACAGGAATGACCAGAAAAACTTCATTATACATTGATACAAAAGTGTTTTTCTTTTCGATATTCGGTACGTTGCTATTACCAGTTTATTTTGGTGAAAAATAGTGAAAAATAGTGATGGCCGGTAAACGCATATGATATTTATTTCGTATTAAATTTATAGAACATAAATCGGTAATAGAAAGTAACAAACATTGTTAGGTAGAAAATCATTACCATAATATCTGTAATATGTACATACATACTAAACATTTCAAGTTCGAACACGTCGCGGTCGACTTTGAACTTCATTGTTTTTAAGTCGTCGTGTGATAATAGCTACAAGACATTTCTATCGTTATTTTTATAGCAATTGGACGTTTCTATCTTTTATAGCAATAGATAGTAAACCACGCCCTCAGCACGTGTAGCAATGTCTGTTATTGTTTACAGTCGCGAATTTTAATTGGTGTACAGCACGTTGCTTTGGTGCTTTTATTGCGACAAAGGATGGGCAAAGTAGACAACTATAGGTCAGAGAGAGGTAGAAAGAGTCAATCCAAAGGCAAACATGTCGAGCAGTGCCAGCACCGCATAAGATGGCGACTGCTAGATAAAGCCATACCCCAAACGTTTTCCTCAGTTGGTAGTTGGTGACAAGATAACGTAGGACAAGTTAGAATTGTCTGAGGGATAGAATCTTATCTATAAGTTGGCGTGCTCCACGGTCACAGCGGCACAGGATATTTCCAAGTCTACTTTTCTTCTATAAAAAATTCACCCTTGATAGAGTGGTCGTGGTCATCACGTAGTCAGGTTTTGTTCAGCCGTAATCCGCTTCACTACTACGCCATCGTTCCTTGTGGATCGTGATTCGACGAGTGCATTCGTGCACTGGGCCGCCTACTGCTGATTTTATGTGGTCGGTCCATCGCATGGGCGACTTGCTATTCTGCTTTGTGCCTTCATCCTTCCCCTGTACGACAAGGCGCACTATGCAGGTGTTGTCACATCATGATACGTGTCCAAAGAACTGAAGATTTTGAGCCTGGACTGTGCTTGTTTAGCTCTCAGTGCCAAACTCTGTGCACGTCACTTCAAGTATTTTCCTCCAGCACCTTATTTCTAGTGCTTCTATTTTCTTTTCCTCAATTTCTTGCAGCGTTGAGGTCTCGGTAGCGTACAGAAACATGGGGAATACCAGTATCCGAATAAGTCGAATATCTTCAAGTGCTGCTGTGTAAACAATCCTAATGGTAACCTGCTATGCTAAGAACTCGTGATGAAAGAGCGATGGCACTCGGTCTTCCACAACCTGCTGAATAAGCAATATTAAGAGTAACGCAAAAGACTAATGCCAACTTTAAAAGTATGCAGAAGTCCAGACTGTTCTTCGCGGCATGATGATTTGAAAAGCTATCGAAGTCGATGAAGACTCTATCGATTATATCAAGTTAAACCACGTACTCTTCACCGAGGAGATTCCCAGCCAACGATGGCTGAGTATTATTACTCCAGTCTTCAAATAGAAAGCGGTCGGTGTAGAAATAAGGTAGCTACCGTGGCATGAAGATTTAGAGAAGATTATTAACCTCCGTATCTAGCAGAAGTGTACTCTCTTGGAGTACCAATATGGGTTTCACCCTGGTAATAAAACTATGGACCCTGTTTTTGTTCTAAGGATCCTATCATTAGAACAAAAACAGGACCCGTGTTCTCATTACTGGAGAAATACAGGACAAAGAGACAAAGAAATACTCGTGCAGGAAGAAGAGTCTGCACTTTCTGTTCGTGGACGTAAAGAATGCTTTCGACTGTGTTCTTGGAACGATGATCTGGTGGGCACTGATGTCCAACGGTTCTAGGCGCTTGCACCACTATTCTGTGGTTCTGATCACTTTGGCGCGCGGCTTTAACACTCTTTCCCAGACGGATGCAGTACACCAGAGCACAGAGCATTCAACTTGGTTCATTTCTGTTTAAGAGATTCAAATATGCAGCATCCTATGTATTCTAACGATACAGCGCTGGCGTACGCGGACGAGTGCAGTTTGGTGCAACGTGTGAAAACGTGGACGGAGATGCTTGAGAGTGGTGGTTTTAAACTTAGGTAATACTTGGCGTTAAACTCTACAGATTTAACCTCCATAGACTCCATCTGGTCTAGGGCATGGACCAGGTTAATTACCTGGGATCTGTATTTCACACGTCACGTCACGCATTGCTATCTCATCGGCTAAGTGGCTGTTGAGGGCTGATGTCATTTGGAACCCTAAAATGCCAGTAAGGTAGAAGGGACAGGTCTAATAAAGCATAATTAGGCATGTTACATTGCCATGCCAGTAGGGTGTAATCATTATTGAAGCAACACAAGCAGAAACTACGAATTACGGAATGAAAATGCTGGGGAGTATGTGTGGAATCATGCGGCTGGACCGCGTAAGAACTACCTCAACCGCAGTCTTCAATCGTAACAATGCAGATAGGTCTTACGGCAAGCGCTGTGCATTGTGGGGAACAAACTTTTGGCCATGCCGTCCTCTCCGTGCCCCGTTAAGAGGGGAACACCCAAGAAGCACTGGCTTGATGTCGTAAGGTTGGTATGTGTGAAAATAGTCTCTGCATGGGATGCCAAAGATCGTGCAAAGTGGACATGTTTAGCAATTAAATGTATTTTTTAATAAAAAGGAGTAGAAAAGTGGACCTCAGGTATCGTGGTGGAACTGGACGTGGAATGGAGTGTTCCCATGGAGTGGTTTTCAATTACGATGGGTAAAACGCAATTTCGGTGGTATTTGAAATTTTCAAATGCTTATATTTCAATAACCAATGAATATTTTTGATCCCTATTATACTATGTTATAGTACATCTAATTAGTCATATCTTATGTATTAAATAAATCCTTAAATATCGAAATAAAATTTCGCCACTGCGATTAGGTAAAAATTGATTTAGGTGAAATTCACCCGTATATCTTAGGTAATGGTCTAGGTCTAGCCTTAGGGGCTTTAGAGCAATTTTGCTGGCATAGCTCTCGCTCCGACTTCTTCCTCGTATAGATTAAATTATGTGACTGTTTTTCTTAATTTGTTAAGTAGGTTATGTTTAAAATATGTGTAATATTTACTGAAATATTGTTTTGTGCAATTAAAACGATTAATCTATTTATTTTGAATTATTTTATTAAAAATACCTTAGTTTATTATACTCAAATGATTTTTGGGATTGAATGGTTATTGAAATATGTTGTTGTCATATTTCCGGAAACAACCCTGTAATTAACTTGTACAGTATTTTTTGCCCTTTAATATTACTACAATAACTTGGTTATGATATATTATGATCACTTTTTGCTATACAAAATAAAGTTATAAAAGTCCGCAGTACGCTAGTACGTATCAACACTCTTAAAAAAATTACCACAATAATCCGGTAAGTTACTATTACAGGACAATAGAACTTTCTTAAAAACTGTAAGATATTTCTTCTCAAATTGTAGCTTATCAGAAGCATCTAGTTTGAAACTGATAGCTAAATACTATTTCAAAAAATATTAGCTTTTATTTCATGTATCAATGATGTCAATAGTCCCACTGGTTGGAAAGTAATTCAACAAAAACAGTAAATCATTTTTCCTGTAAAATTTGCTTTTTGCGATTACCGACTTATTGCCCGGAGGGGTCGATATATATATATGTGAATGGGTGGCAGAGGCATATTATACGCCCACATTTCATCATGTTCATTTTTGTCCCACGTAAAAGGTGGGTGAGCCCATTGATGTGTTGTAATGGACAAGCGCAGGTTGTGGCGACCATCTTCCTAGCACCCGGGACCAACGGCTTGACGGGCCTTCCGAAACAGAAACGCCTATAAATATAAATTACATAATGTGGTCACCCATCCGTGTCTAGTCATAGCGAAAGTTCCTTAACATAGTAATCGTTTACAGTACGCGGGGCTACGAGCACTTATCACAGTATTTACCTACCTACATATAGCAATAACAGTATAGCATTTTATTTACCAAAACAATTTTCAATAGACGATATTTATTCGTATTTCAATAAAATAACGAACTATCTTCTCGTTGTAAATTTAGATGGGGTATTTAGAGAGGACAGCTCACCAGGCGTCGCGATCCATGCAATCTTCTTTTGCTTCTTGCAGATTCATCAATTGCTTCATACAAACATTTCAATAAAATACTATGATTTATTAGAAAATTATTGAAAATAATAGCCGCAGAGTTTAAAAACGCTTCCCATACCTGCCCTCATTCAATTACCTATCATCATGATGTACAACGTTGCAATCGTTAATATCTCATACAAATATCGATTGTATAGAAAAATGAAGTGGTCGGTAACCTACATAGGAGCGAAACCTCTCGTGATGCCGAGAAATAAATTATCTATGAACGAGATTGGCTAGTTGCTGCTGAGATGAACTGAAGAGTGCTCTATTTTTGCATGAGTAACTTTGGTAGTACAACATGAATGCTAAAATTCCAGCGGTTCTTAGCACAATATATCAATAAAGTAAGAATTTATGGTTTGCTAATGTTTATTGACAGATTGAAATCAATTCCACAGTTTTACTTTTTAAAATTCGAAATTCCCATTTCAAATATAAAGTCAATTTACGGCCGGTCCCAATAACCTATCTATCTTTTACTATTGTCTAAAATAATGTCAAAATACTTACCATCGGTACCTATATTGAAACCGGCCATTAGAGGATCTTACTAGCGACTACGTACCTTTGAATTTCAGTATTATGTGTTATATAATGTAAATATATACTTTATGTCGCAGTTAAAATTTTGTGTGTTCCATACATAAAAGAAGTAGATAAATAAGGTATATGCCTGTTTTTTCATTCGACTGAGGTGGCAAACAAACATACGGACGACTTGATGGAAATTGGGAAACTGTAAATCATAATACTAATTTAAACACAAAACTTAAATGAACAAACTTACTATCCTTTCTAAAGTTCTACATTGCGTAATGTGTAAAAAAAATATATTTATTAGATCAATAACGCGTCACAATGTATCCATATACCATCCCAAAAAACTAAGAAGCTTTTATTGTAGTTCTTTAAATTCTGTTAAAATCAAAGTAAAAAAAAACGCCTTAAGAAAAGCCAAGTAGAGCAGTTGTCCCATCATTGCCACTAAGAGTTAAGCTCCCGATAATTTTCAAGAGGCAGGAATCTTACAGCAGACTGAAATATCGACGCGATCACTACCGAACACCAGATATTTATCATTCACCATATACCAGCTATGATGGCGGGATTTATGGGCAATAATCTTTCACTAATCTTCAAGAGTTTTAAGGGCGAGTAGCTATAATATTACAGTACCACCGATTAGTTAATAGAATCGATAAAATTTTAGGATCGTTTTACAAAATGATATTCAATACTTAAGAACCTGTTTATGGTAGATTTCACCTTATAAAAATACTATATGGAAGCGTTCCTGGCCCCGCTGACTCAGTGTTATGTAAACGATCACTGCGTTAAGCAACATTCGCTATAGGTGGTGCTTGGATGGGTGACCACTTTGTGAAATTTACATTTGCGAGCGTTTCCTTTCGGAAGGTACGTTAAGCCGTTAGTCCCAGTTGCCAGTTGGCAGTCGTTAAACCTGTTTGAAGGTCTTATAGTCAGCTTGAAAAATCTAACAGCAGGTCGCCACAGCCTGCGCCTGTCAATTTCAACACGGCAATGGGCTCACCACCTGTTACGTGGGACCAAAATTCATACGGTGAAATGTTGACGTTGTAACGTTACTATTTTCCGGGAGGGGAAAAAGTAAAGTTTAGGAAGAAACTGTCACCAGGACTGGAGGAGTCCTGGCTTAAAAGGAAAAGTAAAAGAAAAAGGAGAAAAGGTAAAGTTAATTTAATATAATATAAATGTTAAAAATAAAACCAGGGAAAGCCGGGGGTAAATTAAGGTCTTGATTCTTCCTTTAACAGAGCCGGTTAACAGCACACGCCGCTAAAAAGGGCCAAGTTAACAGCACAGCGCTAAGAAGGGGCCTCGAGTAGGCCTCCACGTTGCTAGAAAGGGGCCTCAAGTAAGGCCTCCACGTCGCTAAGAAGGGGACTCAAGTCCCCTCAAGGCCTCCACGTCGCCGACCTCGGAGAAGCAGGTCGCGATAAATCCAGGCAGGCAGGGCTGAAAATAACGAGCCGTCGGCGTCACATGCTACTGCAGACAATCACTTTATTATTTTTGGAGGGCACAACCCTCTCACTCAGCACTTATTCATCAGCACCTCCTGACAAGGTGAGCACCAAAAGTAGACTGATCTGATGGCCCCGGTTCCCTTCTTTTACTGAGCATTTCAAAATTTAAACAAGTTTAGAATAAACATAATTTAAGAATATAAACTTATAACAAGGTCTAATATCTATACAACCTAACCTACTGGCAGCTCTAGCAATAAATTAAAAATAAAACCTAGGCTTGTCATTAACTGACATTACAAATTACAAAAGGTAAACAAACATTAAGAGATCACTAGAGTTTGACAGTTTGTCCTTCCGAAACCTAATCCGAACCGAAACAGTCCGAAACATGACATTGGCGGACTAGTGGAAGCCTATCCACAAATGCCACAAGCTCTAAAAGTTGAAGTTGAGATCACTAGAAAATCTAAATATTTTGAAATATGAAGGCCTAGGAATGCTACAGACAATGGCCATGCAGATAATTTTAAGAGAACGTATAATAAAACATTTAATTAAAAAAGTAAGTAAAAAATGTTACATTACAACGTATAGTAGGCCTCTGCCTACCCCTTCGGGGATAAGAGCGTGACAATATGTATGTATGTTCGGTGCTCCATCCACCGATTCCCGCGCAAACTACATTTTTTACAATATATCTTACCATAAAATAAGAATTATATTATATTATCTGTGCCGTAAATAAACCTTACTAATGTTAGGAGACATTTGGCGGGAAGAGTGACAATAGCGGACGCTTGCTTTATATTATTTTCTAAAACTAGTGCATTTATCTTGTTTTATGTGCGGGAGTGGTGGTTTCTTGGACATAAAAGTTGTGTTAACGTGCTATAGTGAAAGACAATGATATATATGCAGTGAAATGCTATTTTCTCTTTTGCCGCGAAACGTCCACTGACAACCTTAGTATAAGAATTACCATTATACTGAGGGCAAGGACCAGGACGTAGCCTGAGGACACGACATCGACTAGACAGGACTAATTAGAAGATAAGATTGAAGAAGTATGATATAAAAAATAAGATTTGGCTAAAAGGTCTTAGAAACCAGGCCATTAAATAAAAATTTAAAAAAAAATTACTAATGTTATTAGCCATGCCATAAACATTAATAATAACAAAAAAATTACAAATGTTTATTTATTTATTTTTTATTTATTTATTTATTTATTTATGTACACACTAAAATGTAAAACATGTTAAAAATGTTTGTTACTCAATCACGCTCTAATTCCTAAACCAATTTGACTGAAACCGACTGATAAACACTTAGGTAAAACTGCATTCCCATAAGCTAATTTTTATTTAGGAAAAAGGGTACGTGAAAACTTCTCCAGTCGGGTGGAACCGCGGGCATCAATTAGTAATACCTGTATAAAGAAAAAGATGGTATAAGAGGCCACGCCAAGACCTTCGAGATCCATGCTAATCTCATTTGCAAGTTCCAAAGCTTGTTTACAAGCAAATGAACCTCGCGCAGGCTGCCATAGAGTTTTTTTTTCGTGTGGAAATCCTCATGGATGCTATGCCAGACACCTACCGACTAAAACCATACGTTTCCCTTCATCTGTCTATAGCCAGGAGTACCGGGTGAGCCCTCGGAAGTTCAGATTCAAGCTTAAAGCTTCCAACAATGCAAAAAAAAGTGCCACATCAGAAAAGTTACTCATAATAAGCAATCAGTGTGAACCCTTTTCTCATACGATTACACTCTTAAATACTACACACGAATTACTAGGCAAGTAGGCAGTTTGACGTAAACTTGTCACGCGGTATTATTATATACTAGTAGACACCCGCAGCTTCGCACGCGTGGTGTCTCCTAGGATAAAAAGTAGCCTATTTTGATGTATAGGTGCTATTTAGAGAAACAAACATCCATACTTACAAGCTTTCGCGTTTATAAATTTGTAGGATTTGAGTGCCTCATGGGTTCGCTTCCCAGGCCGGAAAAAAATTTGTATGATCCACAAATGTTTGTTTCGGAGTTTGGGTGTTTCCTATGTATAATATGTATATATTTAAAATATATAAATATGATTACCAGTCGTCTAGATCCCATAACACAGCTTGTATTTGCTTACTACGGGCTAGACGACGGTGTGTAAAAAAAAAGTTAACAATATTACAATATATATTATATACAATAGATTTCTTGTTTTATGGTTTCCGAAACTAAGGAAGTTATGAAAAGCTTCTATAAATATGTATGGAGTGCTTTAATAAAAAAAAAACTCCCAAAATAATTCAAAACGAAAATTTTCACGCTTAAAAAACGTATAGGAAAGCACGTAAAAAACATGTGCCATAAATAAACGATGACACAGGTAGCGTCCTTATTATTTAAGATGTGTGTGCGTCTGTCCGTCCGACCGGCGGCCGATATATCAACATTAGCTGCGTCCCCCGTCTCGTCCGTGCTAGACGTGGTGACGGATGTCGATTGACTAGAAGTGGCTTGGTTTAAAATTATATTTTGTATGAGTCTATTATATATTTTAAATTTCGTCAGTCGTTACCGATACAGTGCTAGTTGTGTTGTAGTAGGTGGCAAAACAAAAAAGAAATGTGTGCAGAGTCATATGATTTCATACAGCAATAAGTTTAGCACGAAGTAACCGATCCCAGGAATGCAAATCAAACCAGAAAGTCAAATTTTACCTAGTAGAAGGTGTACTGGCTGGCCGTTGAAAGGTGCTTACGTGTATTTGCCCATTTATCGGATGGAATACCAAACACATATTAATCATCATAAATTCTATGTTGCTAATAACTGTCAGATATCCTAGTCCTGTAAACTAAAGCCAAATCAGAATCCCGGTTGCTTTTAAAACTGTTATCAGATTGTAACGTAAACCACTTACATATTAGTTAAGTACCTAATTTCTTTTACCGCTTCCTTTTACAAGTTTCTAGAATCCTAGACGCCTTAATATAGGTAGAAGTTACCCAAAGCAACGAAACAAAGTTTTCATGTAGCCATTCTCAGAGGAAATATATATGTTTGAGCAAAGCTCCAGTGGGTCAGCACCAATAACGACAAGTGTGTAACATTTTACCAATTTTCAAAATTTTTGGTAAATCGAGGCGAGGGCCCAATCGTTACGGAGCCCGAATTTTGTATTATATAAAAATAAAACTTATTATTATAACTGATATGGTGCGCTTTTTGATAGAATTTACCATTATATCACCCGTTTTAAAACTTTTGTTCCTATAGAATTTTAAACGTAAATAAATTTTACTAAAAATATCTAATATGGAGAAGAGTAATGTAGGGTGCTGGCGAAGCTTTTTGCTTTGTCACTACATCGGCCTAGTACAATCCGAAACAAAAATAAAATATTCACGGCGCTTCTAGCAGTAGCCTTCATATCACTATCCTTGTTTTGACCCATGGGACGTCAAAAATGAAGATTTAGTCCCCCACCGCGTCATACGTTAGAGCAACTAATGAAAACACGGCCGTGTGCTGATGAAGCCGTCAGCCTGTAAAGGTACCTATCTCACCTTTAAAAGCATCGGGATTGTGGTTACGTTGAGTTAGTAGTGTCGGTGGAATGCATGGGTTAATTTGTTATGTCACTTTATATGTCTCCTATTTCAGTGTTTACATACATACATACATACATATTGTCACGCCTTTATCCCCGAAGGGGTAGGCAGAGGCATATTAAACGTCCACATTTCATCGTATGCGTTTTTGGCCCACGTAATAGGTGGTGTACCTATATTTGCTTAATGTTATGGAATTGAATATTATTGAAATAATGATGTAAAGGAAAATTATTGTATTTATTTAAATTTGAAATTATTTCTATTTGTATTTTGGGAATTAAAGGCTTTTATTATTATTATTAATAGGTGGTGAACCCATTGCCAGTGGTGAGGTTGAAATGGACAGGCGCTGGCTGTGGCGACCTGCTGTTCAAATGTTTCAAGCCGCCCATAAGGCCTTCAACTTTGCATAACTAATGCCATTTTATTGGAAACCAGGACCAACGACTTAACGTGCCTTCCGAAGCACGGAAACGCTCGCAAATGTAAATGCCACAAAGTGGTCACTCATCCAAGGACCAGCTATAGCGAAAGTATCTTAACGCAGTGTTCGTTTACAGAACACTGAGTCCGCGAGACCACGAGCATCTCAGTGTTTAGCTAAAATAATATGCAAGCATCAGAATGACCGAAAACGAAATGGTTGTAATTATTTGTTAATTTAAAAGTTCTGTTGTTGGAATACAGGAAATTTAATGTAAGTTAAAGCTATCAAAATTACATTTTCCCACTTTTTCCATTCTACTTCGCACGGTCGTCGGCATTCCGTGTAGTGAAATCATTGGCAAATGAAATGAAATCATCTCTTACGAAGTGAGACCAGCACTTCGTGGATCTTTCCCTTTTACCGGGACTCGGCTGGAACAGCATGACCAGAAATTAATTTCCCGTGATGTCCGGCGATTGTCGTATGACAGGACTATATCTATATTTAAAAAGCAATTAGTTTGCTAATTATATCATACATTTTATTTAAAGTAAAATTACTCGAACCCGCGACTTATTAAGTAAATTAACATTACCAGTGCTATTATAAAAAGATATATATATATTTTATCAGTAAAACTTACAGTAAAAACGTTCAAGCAGCTTTTGCATCAGACTTTTTTTTTTACTGACCTTCCCTCAATACCTTTTTAAACAATGTTGTCTATAGTTTGAATGAATGAATTTCATACCAGTAGAATCGTGGATAAAAAGCCCGTGTATCAGAGGTTCAATATTTACATGTCACAATGTCAAAATTAAAAGTAAACACGATATAAACATTGACGGCGGCCATTTTTCCGCCATTTTTTCTGTTTTTGTGATTTATTATTTTGTTTATATTAAATTAAGTTTTAGTTAGAATAATAATTTACATGTTTTTGCATATAAATACTAATTGTGCTTATCTGCAAAAGGATTGACCATTATAACATCAATAAAAACATCTTGAAATAATTAAAAAAAATTGTGAATACTATTTATAATTACAAACGCAATTGAGTTCAAATTCCCAATTTCCAATTCCAAGTCCAAATTCATTGTTTATTCCCGGGTACTCCAACAACAGAACTTTTAAATTAACAAATAATTACAACCATTTCGTTTTCGGTCAATCTGATGCTTGCATATTATTTTAGCTAAACACTGAGATGCTCGTGGTCTCGCGGACTCAGTGTTCTGTAAACGAACACTGCGTTAAGATACTAATAATAATAATATAATAATAATAATTTATTCATATCAAGTCACAATAGAAGCGCTCGTGGCCCCGCGGTCTCAGTGTTCGGTAAACGATCACTGAGGTACGCAACTTTCACTATGGCTGGTCGTCGGATGGGTGACCACTTTGTGGCATTTACATTTGCGAGTGTTTCCGTGCTTCGGAAGGCACGTTAAGCCGTTGGTCCCGGTTGCCAGTAAAATGGCAGTCGTTAAGCCTGGTTGAAAGCCTTATAGGCGGCTTAAAAAAAAATCAACAGCAGGTAGCCACAACCTGCGTCTGTCTATTTCAACACGGCAATGGGCTCACCACCTATTACGTAGGACAGGAATCCACACGGTGAAAAGTGGGCATATAATATGCCTCTGCCACCCCTTCGGGGATAAGGCGTGATGGATATTTATTTATTTTTAAGTCACAATAAACACGACTTGAAGTCATATAAAACACTCTCGAAGATACACTTTGCTCCAAATCTTTCAGTAGAAGTGTGGTGTTGATAGCTCCCTCCCAATCCCTCATAAATCTGCCTAATCTTTGAAATATTCGAATATCCGTGCAACTCTAGCATTTCGACCAGTAAAATGCTCTTTGATGGTCAGATTTGCCTAGAACTAGCGACATTTCTTCTGTGCGAATAGGGTTCTATTAGCACAGAAGAAATGTATTAGAGCAATGTGTAAATTAAAGAATACTGATTCATGTAAGCCACACTTCAGAAGCTTAGGAATATTGGCGGTACCATCACTGTATATCTATGAAGTATTAAATTTTGTACGTAATAAATTATTATTGTTTAAGAAAGTAGAAAGTCAGCGACGCTCACATAAACTCCACATACTAACTACAAACACCACTTTTGCTCATAGTAGTGTTTATGCGATGGTTCCAAAATTATATAATAAACCACCATAAGAAATAGTAATTAATGACAGTAATTGTCAGTTTAAAGCTAAAGTTTTTAATCTGCTGAAGGAAAAAGCTTAGTACTCTGTTAACGATTTTTTAGATTATCAAATTGCACAGTTAATTTATTCTTTGTGGCAAATTTTGACATTTAATGTTGTTTGTGATATTTAATGTTATTGTATTGTACAATATTTTTGTAAAATCTTTTTAAATCTATCCTCTTTTTTTTTGACATTTATTATTATTTAATATTACTGTGACATTTATATGAATTATTCTACATTTTTGTGACCCTGCTATTGATTTTGTTATAAATTGTTGTGCCTGTTTCAGAAAATGTGACACGTAGTCTAAATTATAGTATGTATGTAATCAATCACATTTTGTATGCCATTATTGATAGAGCATAGATGTACCTACTATTTTCATTAACAGTTTATGTTATCTATGTTCACAAAATAAATAAATATATAGTAAATTGAAATTGAACGCTTACAATTTCACTCGCCTAGAATAAATAATAAAGTTTAAACTTCCTCTTAAACCATAGTAGTGGTAAAATTCCTTTGAAACCTCGTTCTGTAGTTTTTGAGAGACTAGAACTCTTTATTTTTTTAAACTATCTTTACGCTGTATCCCTGACGGGGTAGTCAGAGAGGACAGATCGCCAGGCTTCGCGATCCATGCATACTTCTTTCGCTTCTTCAAGATTCATCAATCGCTTCATACACACACGTCTGGGTATCCGAGTACTTTTGACCTTTCCGTTTTTGAGCAATCTGCTCACGTGGTCTTCATATGTAAGTCTCGGCCTACCCTGACTTCTTCTACCCTCTGCTTTCGCACAATATATATTCTTCGTCAACCGTTTCTCACTCATTTGTTGGACGTGTCCAAACCAACGGAGCACGCTCTTTTCCAGCTTATCGCTGACACTTTCATTCAAACCTGCCATATTGCGTATCACTTCGTTACGTATTCGGTCGGCCAAGGTAATGCCGCACAATTTTCGAAGTGATCGCATCTCCACAGCATTCAATTTACTTTCATGCATCTGCTGACATGCCCAGGTTTCGCTACCGTATAGCAAAGTTGGCACTAGCACTGCCTTATGAATCGCTAGACGTGTTTCTTTTACGATGCTCTGTCGCTTTACTAATTGGGACAAAGCACCGTTAACTCTGTTTCCGGCAGCTACTCGCCGTTCTACATCCGAATCAAATCTTCCATCTGCGCTAAACATACTCCCTAAATACACAATTTCATTTACTTGCTCTAGACGTACCTGGTTTACCCTAATCTCGCATTTAGTTCTTACGTCACCTCTTTCAAATACTAGAACCTTAGTCTTACTTGCATTCAAGCGAAGACCCTTACTTTCACACTCCTCTTTCATATTAGTGACTAATGTCTGAAGGTCGGCATCTGCTCATCAGATGCCGACCTTCAGCCATGAGCACCGCATCATCAGCTTACAGCAGACAGTTTACTGAAAAGTCACCCAAATTCACACCCATATCACAATCTTTCAACTTTTGCAGGCAACTGTCTAGATACAGCCAGGCGGCTGTTCATAGATGACACAACCCTGTTTGACGCCTGTACAGACATCAAAAAGAGGTGACACATCCCCCCCCCCCCCCTTACTCGCACGCTAGCCTTACCAGTCCTTATAAAGCGACTGTATTGCCTGCAGTAGCGAGCCGTCTACACCATATCCGGGCAGCAAATCCCACAGAGTTTCCCTTACAACGTTATCAAATGCTTTCTCCAGATCCACAAAAGCGCAGAAAACCTGGCTAATAGACAGAAACTTCTCCGCGATCATACGGAGAGAAAACACTTGATCCATGCAACCTTTTCCACGTCGGAATCCGCATTGAGCCTCCCATAAATACCTTTCAGACTTTTCTTGCATTCTTGCCGTTATAATCTTTGCATACACCTTACTAGCTAAGCTGACCAAGCTGATCACCCTGTAGCTGGAGCAGTTTAGGCGCGAGCCTTTCCCTTTGTAAATAGATACTACAACTGCTATCCGCCAGTCATCTGGGACCTCACCCGTCCGCCAGCACAAGTTGCATAACAGACATAGAGTGTCCCAGACGCGCGACCCACCGTACTTGATCATCTCAGCAGTAACTCTGTCTTTTCCTTTAGCCTTACCACATTTCATACTTCTTATCGCTTGTTCAATTTCGTTCATACTAATGACTTCAATGACATCGGGATCCGGATCCACATACTATATGTAAGTCTTTCATTTCCTTCTGTCACATTTAGAGCTTCTCTCATACTCTCCCAGAAGTCCTCTAGCTCACTCGCGTTCGACGAAGATACTGACGCGTAAGCAGCTACCAGTTATTTTTTTAAGAGTTATCAAAATGAGCCTACCGTAGCATCAATTTCTAAATTTTTTAATTTTACAGGTAAATTTTTCTATTGTGGTGAGGTGGTTTGACCTGACAGCTGGTCGGACGAATTGGTGCAGGGTTTGTTTTGAGCTTTGCCATTTGATTTACTAGGTGCACCATTTGCAGTTCAGGCGTGCTTAGGGTCCAAAGATCTTTTCAAGAGGTTCCCAATGCACATTCAAGAGCTAAGTAATCAAAACGAAAACAAAAATAAAATGTTTTAATCAAAGTAGTCTACACACATAACTTAATTCTCAAATCTACAAACTTATCTTCTAAGTTTGAAAGTCACAATAAAAAAATTCATCAGCTAAAAGCTTAAGAAATACTGAGAGTCTAATTAGCAATGATATTTAAAACGTTCAGAAACGTTAAGCAAAATTTATGCCAAGACAATATTAGATGAGAGAAATGAGCACAGAGAATGCAATAACAATAAATAGCAATAAATAAAAGGATTCAGTTGTTGCTTGTATTGTATGATACTAATCCTGCGGGGTGGAAAACTGTGGAGTCGAATCTGTTCTATAATTTTGGTTCAGCTTTGTAATATTTAGTTTTCTATTGAATGGAATCTAACTAGCCTTTATTCTTAACTAGCCTTTATTATTATTAAGACGATAATTAGCCTTTTAATACTTAAAAAGGTTTTTGTCGAAGTTTTCGTAGCCTCGCTTGCTCAGTGTCTGTAAACATCTTAAGATACAGTCAGTCCCGAGATGGGTGTCCGCTTGTGGTATTTACATTTACGAGAGTTTTTTTTACTTCAGAAATAACAGCTGCCAGTAACGTGCTAGTCGTTAAAGCAAGGTACAGGGGGCCGAGTCTACTATTGACAAGACGTAGACTAGCACCAGAATCGCTGTTTTTAGCTGTCAAAATGTAACTAGATTTTCATAAATGCAATTGACTAGCTGCCACTGGCGCGGTACGTGTTATTAGAATTCTATCAGGCGACCGATAGAAGTCTATTGGAGTACGATTGTAATACTTAGTAGACTACGAAAATCTGTCAAAATTATTCCAGCGGCTTTCTACTGACCGACGATTTCGATTTTATTTCGACACGATTAAAATAGCAGACTCGGCCCCGAGGCCTTATTTACATCTTGAAAATATTCATACTTGCATACGTGGGTGTCCCACGTAACAATATCCCACATAATATAACTCATTATCTCATGGTAAGCAATTATGCAAGCAGTTGATGGAATTTGTTCCATCAGAAAAGAACCAGAAGACGCTGGTTCGAGTCCAGCTCAAGACTGAAAAATTTTTCCTCTATAAAATTTTAATTTAGAAAAAGTTAGCATTCTAATTGCTTTTTAAAATTATTTTAAATTAGAACCATTGCCAAAAATATTGATGATTCTTGTTTTCAATAAAATATATTACTTTAATCTACATACATACATGCAAATGTTGAACAATGGTTTTTAAATTCAAACAAATACAAAAATTAAAATCTTTATTATCTACTCCACGCCTCAAACCCACAGAGAACTAATCCAAGGCAGCGTCGACTGTTACGGCGATTACTTTAATTGGCTCAATCTCCATTCAAAACCACCTCGCGGTGGGGTGGGGGGCACCAGATTTATGGCGAAAGGGTAAGGCTCATGATCCCTGTTTATGAAGGAAGATAACGAAAAATGTGGGATAGTTTCGGTCTGGGTCTTTGTTTAGCTACAGCAGGGAGGTTTTAAAGCACTCGGACAGGATGACTTTATAGATTTATTGGAGAGGTCGATGGGGTCTCATTGTAACTTGTAACCCATGTCAATGGGATAAGAAATAAACTTTACCGGACGTTTATTTTTCGACTTTTCTTTGTTAATTTTGAAGTGAAAACTTCTACAGGCGCGTTGGTCATTTTTGAAATGAGATAAACCAACTAAACTCGTAAAACTTGCCGTTACCGACATCTCCGTATATACTAGGTTACCCCCTCCTCTCCCGGCTTCACCCGTGACATACTTCGAACTTCCGTCGCACCTATTGCATCCCGTCGCTTATAAATTCTACAATAATGCATTGAAATTTGCCCGATTTGTCAACATTTATGACTACTTCTCCGCTTTCCAGCGAAATAGCGTGATGATATATAGCCTGTTTCGATAAATGGCCTCACTAACACTAAAAGATTTTTTCAAATCATTCGATTAAAATTTATCATCAATACATTTATTGAGGAAGGCTATAGGCTATATGCATATATATTCATCACGCTACTACCCTGGAGAGTAGAGCAGTAATCATAAATGTCGACAAATTGGGTAAACTTTCAAGCTTTTTGTAGAATTATAAGTGACTGGATTAAATAGGTACGACGGGAGTTCAAAGTATGTCACAGGCGAAGCCGTGGGGGTCACCTAGTACTAACTAAATCCAATAAAATTTAAACGTTTGCTATCAGAAGCTCTCTACAAATGCATTTCACAGAGATTGGTTCGGCACAGCATTTAAAAAATCATCATTCAGTTACAAGGAAGATATTATGAGTTTTACAAATGCAATGAAAGATATTTTGTAAAGCGCTTTTAAGAAATCTCAGGAAGAAAAGGGCCCGACCTGGGTCTTCAAGGTCCAATCTAACCTCGCCTGCAAATGATACAAACCTATAGATAAAGTTGGGAGTCCCGACGGCATCCAATATGCAAAAAAACAAAAAAAATACGATAAAGTACTAGCGTGTTACAATCCGGGAGTGCCGACAGAAGTGAAAACTAAATTTATTAATAATTTATTTATCTAGACGCGTTGGCGGTCTGCTATATGTACATGCATATATGCACACACTATAGTTGCGTCCCGTTACGGTGTCGCGAGTTCAGAGATTTGATCTCATCTAAAAATTCGCGTAGCGCGCTAAAAGAAGTTTTCACTTCAATAATGATTGCACCTGGGTCTATAAGTTAGCGTGAGACTTAGCTACCAAAGCGACAAGACAACAGATACTTTGCATCGTGGAAACCAATTGAGTTGCTGGAAATTTCACTACATTTCAATTGAAATACATGCGAATTTGTAAATTCTATTAGATTTATTTATTTATTCATCACGCTTTATCCCCGAAGGGGTGGCAGAGGCATATAAGACGCCCACATTTCACCGTTGGTGTTCCTGTCCCACGCTATAGGTGGTGAGCCCATTGCCGTGAGCCTATTGGATTTATTACGAAAATAACATTCATCATCAATTAAGTAGCTACTGGTAACATGAAAATACACTACACTTGCACTATAATATACACACCAATATAATTTGGGAACCATTTGACAGCAAACAGACGTAACGGTCATTATCTATACTAATATTATAAAGAGGAAAGATTTGTAAGTTTGTTTGTAATGAATAGGCTCAGTAACTACTGGGCTGCTGACTTTAAAAGTTCTTTTACCGTTATAAATAAATAAATTATAAATAAATAAACATAATTATTGTGGGAAACTTCGTTATCTAGATCCCATACCACAAACTTCTATTAGCTTACTTTGGGGTAGATGGCGCTGTGTGAAAAGTGTCCCACGATATCTATATTTATTAATTTATACATTGAAGTGAAGGCGCCAAAGTACCAAGGAATTGAGTTTTCTCAGAAAATGAGCATATGTGCAAAGCGCAAGCTTAGGAATGCACGGAGTACTGTTCATACCTGTGGATAGTTCTGTAAAATATCGACTGGAGGCATGGGCGTACCCAGGGTTCAGGGAGGGGCAGCTGCCCCCCCCCTGGCTTTGGTTTCGTCTCCTACTTTTGTCGATAATAGTACAAAAACAACTTTTTGCTATTTGCAATACCCTATACATCTTTTAAAAATCTTATACGTGTACGTAAGTCTTGTACGCATCTGTAAAAACAGCGGGTCATCCAGCGTACTAAACTTGGATATTTAAGAAATTATATAAAAAATACCTGTTTTAATTTGTATGTATTTCATATTTACTAGCGTACGCACAACCGTTTAAACTAAAGAACTAGATAAAAGTAGCCTAAGTTACTTGTTCTACATATAATAACAGTGCCAGTGAAAGCCGCGTTAAAATCGGTTCAATTGTGTCAGTGATTAGCCTAAACATACAGACAGAGAAACTTTAAAAAAAAATTTTTTTTTTTTTATATAATTAACGTATTTGATTTATCAAAATCTGAAGACAAGCAAGACGTATTAGGTGTATTCTGCGATCTGTCCAAAGCTTTTGATTGCGTACAGCATGAAACGCTGTGCAGAAAATTACATCAATATGAAATAAGACGCAAAGCTCTCGACCTTCTGTCTACAAATTTCCTCTTCTGTTAATTAGAAAAAAAAAAATTTGTGAAAATGGTTATTGCGCTGTTAAAGACTATTTCCAGGTTAGGACGCCACAAACTGGACGCCACAACAACGGACGACAGAAAATAAATCAAAAACCCCCTACGCCAAAATATACTTTTATTTTAAGAAACAACCCTTAAAAAGTACTAATGTACCCATTGAGTTTTCGAAGAGTCTGGTTCTCTGGAGATCATTTTCATTTCTGCATTAGGTCAAAGTTATCAATTAATTGTCATTTAACTTTTTAACTCTGTTAAGCACTTAACAGAGTTAAAATAACGCAAAAAATTTAACGTCAAAAAATTACATTATTATGAAAAAATCGCTGATACTCTTACACTGTTGGACCGATATTAACCAAAAATAGCTAAGAACCACCACCAAGAAACAGAACAAAATCCGCATTGGTCCGTCCGTTTGTGAGCTACGATGCCACAGACAGACACACTCACACACCGAAGTCTACATCTTACTTATAACACCCCTCTTGTTGCGTCGGGGGTTAAAATAGGTAACTTAAAAAAACTGAGTTGCCCCCTCCTGGCCCAGATCCTGGGTACGCCCATGACTGGAGGTTTTGGGGTTAATCGAGAGTCGGATTCTGCTGGTGATTTAGTATCGGGACCAGAACGCACCTGAAAACGTATAACATCGACGCGATGTAGTTTGCTTGTAATCTTCTGTCCGATTCGTTTCAGAGAGTGTACTACGGCATTGTAAAATTTTATTTCCTTTTCTTGAATATAATAATGTTTTCATTGCTGTTACTAGATGGTGTTAGCATCGAAATAAGACGCACTATGGTATCGTTTACAAAAGTGATGTTATTTCCTAAAATATCTCGATATCAAAAATAACTGCGGTGTCCTGTTATTATGTCTATGTGCGTTCAAAATCGGAAATCGAAGAAAACTCTTGAGACACCGTCTCTGAATATCATATTCTCGAAAGATCACATTAGTAAACACAACTTTCGCAATACAGTAGTACAGGTAGGTAGGGTTGCAATGATAGTACTGATCGGAAGGTACATGCTTGCTGAGTTTCACGCGTCAGAGACGTACACGCAGCGAGAGATAAGGTTAAGTAAGCAGTGTAGTCGCACTGCTATTTCTCGATCCCTCGAAGATGTCGAAGAGTGCGAGACCCACTCAAGACGCCCTGTCAGATTCGTTGCAATCGGATGAGCATCGTAAGTAACAACATGCAACTACTCGCCAGCATATTAATATGGAAATACACTTGGCGTCACAAATAAAGCACCTTTTGAAATAGTAACACATTCCGATTTAACTCCGGTTCTGCAAGAGTAGGGCTATGATGTTTCTCATTAAGTTAGGTAGATTAGCCATGAAAAATAACAATTTCCCTTAAATAGCCATGAAAAATAAATATTTGTTTAGCGGTGGTTTAAAAATCAAGTTAATAGTGAAAAATGAAAATAGTGTTTATTTGAGGAAAAAATTAACAAACAAAACAGACAATGTAATTTATTATATATACTTTATCATATGTAATGTACTGTATTATATACTTTATTTTATATTTATAATTCATTATCAATAAATACAGTATTAATTTTACCTTAATATATAGTGCAACCCCCCTCACCCTGATTCCCGCTACCATTGTTCTTTCAGCCGCACCACTATATCTTGACGAATGCTATTCCATTCTTCAACGGCAGCATCTTGAAAGGCCTAGAGGTTCCCTGGGGCTGGATCTCGAGACCATACCCGTTACTTTAGCTCATCTCTAAGATGCTCTATTGAGTTGAGATCCGGGCTTTTCGCTGGCCATTGCATAACTGGAATCCTAACCTAACTAACTAACTATCTTCACGCTGTATCCCTGACGGGGTAGTCAGGAATCCTAACCTCTTCACGGTAATTATTCACAGCGATACTAGATAGCTTTTGAATTAATAAAATACCACACCGGACTTGCGGCTCAGTATTCAAAGATAATCGATTTTGTAAGAGGAAACTTCTTGCTTTACATCAAGCACATTACTAATAAGTAAAATAGTTGAACTAAATTGTGACTAGTTAGTTACTACGGGCTCATGGAAAGAATCTCACGACAATACGATTATGACCTTCGAACCTAAGAATTGATATTCTCTAGATATCGTTACTCTAGATAATCGTACATTTAAAGAAAGTTCTTATGATAATACCAAAGGTATTGCAGAGTTGTTATTCAAGGCTTGATTCTTATGGAGACATATTACAAAAGACAAGCTAGAGAATGCTGTCGAAGCCGTGATTGTGTAAGTGAATGATGATCAACTAAGGCGCTCATAAACGCTATTGAACTTGATATCAGTGTCAATATGATCGAATCGTAGTCATTCTGGTATGAATACTTTGTATATTGTGGTGAGAGAAAAATAAATAAATTATTATTAAAAATAAATAATTATTTTTATTAATCTATAAAAGACAAAACCACTCACTGACTAATTGATCACGAAATCTCTGAAACTACCAGATCTATGAAGTCCAAATTTCACATAGGGGGTCCTTTTTACGTGTTGTTCAATTTTATTATTTTTTTTGTTGTTAGGAAAAAGATACAATAAAAATTATTTCATATTTATTTCAATACGCCCGCTTGGTGAAGTTAATAGTAAATAGAATAGTAAAATATCCTTAAAAGATAATTGACATTGCACTAGACCTATGAAAAAAGGACTAAAATCTGTATAATGTTATAAATCAGGTGCAGAAAAACCTCACCACGCGAATGAAGCTGCGGTCATTAGCTAGTGTTGTATATTGGGGATACTCTGTGCTCAAAATATTTTTTCAGATACGTGCGATTTTTGTGACGCTGAGTGTATTTAAGTAATTGTATATCAGCAATCTAAATCCATAGCAATCTATGTTAGGATCATTTGGGCTGTAAAATGGCATTGCGTAAATTATTTATTTACGAGTATAATTAATTTATTTATTGTAGGACATTTTTTTTGTACACGTCGTCGTTTAGCCTAAAGTAAGCTAATATAAGCTTGTGTTATGGAATCTAGACGACTGATAAATATACTTACTTATATATTTTTAGTATAGCGCTCGTGGCCCCGCGGTCTCAGTGTTCTGTAAACGATCACTGAGTTACACAACTTTCACTATGGCTGGTCCTCGGATGGGTGACCACTTTGTGGCATTTACATTTGCGAGCGTTTCCGTGCTTCGGAAGGCACGTTAAGCCGTTGGTCCCGGTAGCCAGTAAAATGCAGTCGTTAAGCCTGGTTGAATGCCTTATGGGCGGCTTGAAAAATTTCAACAGCAGGTAGTCACATCCTGCGTCTGTCTATTTCAACACGGCAATGGGCTCACCACCTATTACGTGGGACAGGAATCCACACGGTGAAAAGTGGGCATATAATATGCCTCTGCCACTCCTTCGGGGATAAGGCGTGATGGATATTTATTTATTTATTTATATATAATATATGTCGGCGCGACGTCGACAATTTATAAATATTTATAGTAATGCTTTGTTTTTTTGGATGACTGCACATATTAGTAATGTGCTTGATGAAAAGCAAGAAGTTTCTTCTTTCAAAATCGATTATCTTTGTATAGTAAGCCCGAAGTCCGGTGTGGTATTTTATTAATTCAAAAGTTATCTAGTATCGCTGTGAAACCAATTTATGAACTTCTACTTTAGTGATACTTTCACTAAAGTACTTATAATTGTTAATAATTGTCATTAATTAAGTTAAAATTAATCGAACATTCAAATGTATTGTAGCACATGAAATTATATTGTACAGTCTTTACAAAATCAACGACTGCTGTGCCTATGTTTGAATCCAAGAATCGTATTTGACAGATTAGCTGATGTTTGTTGATTTTGTAGAGGCTAGAGAACTGAAACATCGTCCATTTTTGTTGGAGCGTTTGTCAATGATGGTCGAGGAACAAATAAGTTAAGTACCTAGGTTTTCTATACTGAATTTTGTAAAACTATGATTTAGTTTCTATCAAGATAAACTGATATTGTGGCAAAGCTATTAAAGTGATTGTATAGTGATTTTTGTGTTTCAATGAATATGAGCACCGGTAATGAGAGGATTAACATCAGCGAGGCTGATATTACTCTATCTGCTAACTATTCGACTGTACCTCCTCCGTCATATATAATACTATGAAATTCAAAAGTGGGAATTAATTTAAAAACTAATGTTTAACAAGAAACCCGTTTATTACCTCTAAACATTTATTTTTAACAACTAAAGGCTAAGCAAAATATTCTCAACATGTACAAAAATTACAATTGCACGCTTAAATGTCAAAAATGAAAATAGTTCACGTGACCACAAATCGACCGACAGAGATTTCTATAGACAACCGTCCGTTCCGGGCGCCGAGAAGCAAAAAGGGCTTCAGTACGCGCGGCGCTGGTTTTAGACAACGCATGGCAGTAAGATGACGTTCCTTATACGTCAGTTAATCCTCGCCAGCCAGTTCCTTACAATACATACATATTATAAAACATTTGCGGATCACACAAATATTTTTTCCGACTCGGGAAACGATCCCGGGACCTCGGACGCGGCAGTCGTAAACACTACCACTGCGCCACCGGCCAAAATACTAACTGAAAGAATCTTACAGTGTCTCATGATAAGTGTCCTCCCTCAATTTATGAAAGTGTGTCCCTTTAGTTTAGTCAGAAACACAAAACACATGTGTGTTTAGATAGTGTGAAAAACGCTAATTAAATTATCTTGGTGCTAATTTAGATTTCACTTCATTACGCGCGTACATTGTTACGAACCTAAATAATATGTGGAAATTTATTATTAAATGTGCACTGACATATCATAACATAATTTGACTATCGCGGTGGCGTAGTGATAGTGTATGTTCGTTATGATTCGATTCCCGGGTCGGAACAAATATTTGTGTTATCTACAAATGTTGGTTTCGGAATTTGGGTGTTTTCTTTGTATATTTGTATGTATTTAGAAATATATTATTATGTATATCTGTTGTCTAGGTCCCATAGTACAAGCTTATAGCCTAGTTTGGGTTAGATGACGCTATGTAAAAAGAGTCCCACAATATTAATTTATTTATATCTCCGAGTTAATTGTTGGAAAAAACGAGTACATTCATTTATTATACCATAGCATATAAATGCAAATAGGTTTTGAAAGTCCCTGGGATGACGATAAGACAAAAACATTTAAAAAAAAAAAAAAAAAATATCCATCACGCTTTATCCCCGAAGGGGTGGCAGAGGCATGTTATATGCCCACTTTTCACCGTGTGGATTCCTGTCCCACGTAATAGGTGGTGTGAGCCCATTGCCGTGTTGAAATAGACATACGCAGGTTGTGGCTACCTGCTGTTGAAATTTTTTAAGCCGCCTATAAGGCCTTCAACCAGGCTTAACGACTGCCATTTTACTGGCAACCGGGACCAACGGCTTAACGTGCCTTCCGAAGCACGGAAACGCTCGCAAATGTAAATGCCACAAAGTGGTCACCCATCCGACGACCAGCCATAGTGAAAGTTGCGTACCTTCGTGATCGTTTACCGAACACTGAGACCGCAGGGCCACGAGCGCTTCATTTCAATAAAATAAATAAAAAAATATCCATCACGCCTTATCGCCGAAGGGGTGGCAGAGGCATATTATATGCCCGCTTTTCACCGTGTGGATTCCTGTCCCACGTAATAGGTGGTGAGCCCATTGCCGTGTTGAAATGTACAGGTTCAGGCATTGGCGACCTTTTATCAAAATTTTCAAGCCGCTCCTAAGGCCTTTCAACCAAGCTTAAAGACTGTCATGTTACTGGCACCCGGGACCAACGGTTTAACGTGCCTTTCGAGGCACGGAAACGCTCGCAAATGTAAATGCCACAAAGTGGTTACCCATTCAAAGACCAGCTATTGCGAATGTTGCTTAACGCAATGATCATTTACAGAACACTGACTTAGCGGAGCCACTAGCGCTTTTTTTTTGCACAAGGAAATTAAGAAAATCCTGTTCCAATCTTTGAGATTAGACCGGAGCCATGTGGTGGTGCTGACCCACAGACGAGCCTCTTATGCTGGCGCCCATATAGAGTTGGGTGTAGTGATGTTGAGGTTGACAGCAGACGATACTAACCTAAAATAAAATGACATATTATAGCTGCTTCTAAATTTTCAAATTGATGAAACGAAAGTTGAGCTGGCAACAGGGTCTTGTAGGCTGCTCAATAGTGGGGTGATCTTGCCTTGTGGGCCTAAAATGTGTAGTAAAGCATTATTGAAAAATAACTTTTATTCAAAAAAAGAAGGAGTTTACTATGGGTTACTACAAACTAATGTATTGGTTTTGATTTCTAACCAATAATCTTCTTTTAATATGTAAATAATAACTTAACTATCTTCACACTGTATCCCTGACGGGGTAGTCAGTGAGGAAAGATCGCCAGGCATCGCAATCCATGCATACTTCATTCGCTTCTTGTAGATTCATTAATCGCTTCATACATACAGGTATCCGAGTACTTTTGTATTTTCCATTTTTGAGCAATCTGCTCACGTCGTCTTCATATGTAAGTCTCGACCTACCTACGTAAATAATAAATACAAAATGAGACAAATATGGACAGAGAAAGAATTAAACATGGTTACTTTCTCAAAATTTCCTATAAATCCATTTGAACGGTGAGTATTTGAGACCTCTTATATGCAAATTTCACCGAAAATATCTCAAGTGTTTAGCAACATCTAAACGAATGTTGTCGGAACAAGTTGGGCACAATGTGCGGATGCAACCGTTTTGGTTGCGCAACAGAAAGTGAACGTGCTGCCCACCGGTCAATGGCAACAGCGATGAAGTGCTTTATTGTGTTTACTTAATATACTTAGGAGCTACTTGAGCGAAAGAGAGTTGGGTGAATGACACAGCGTTATATTGAGTGATTGACTTGGTGACTGTGAATGTGACTGACTGCTCATGATGATGGTGATGTGATATATGAGTAATGCTGGATCTGAATTGGTGGCGAGATCTTCGGAGCTCAAATCAAGCTCAGCTCATCTGCCAACTAATAAAAAAATTCATAGCAAATAGAAGGAAATCTCCAAACAAAACCCTGTGCTAACCCGTCTGGTCAGTGTTCTGTAAACGATCACTGAGTTACGCAACTTTCACTATGGCTGGTCCTCGGATGGATGACCACTTAATATGCCTCTGCCACCCCTTCGGGGATAAGGCGTGATAGATAAATAAAAACAAATTATTCGTCAGGCCAGCGTTGGAGCCACGGCTGGTGGCCATGGGTGGTCCAGTCCGATCGAAACGTCGGAAAGTACCAGGTAGGCTTTTTACCTAGTAATATACGTCGCGAATAGTACGGGGAATATTATATAGATTGTGGTACAAGTAAGGAAGCTCCTCATATAAAATGGGAGAAGTCGTCATCCATATTGGACTGTGGCAGACTGATATTTGAGGAAATTGATTTTATATTTCAGTATGTGAATCGATTTTAGGCAATTCAATCAAAACTTAGGTCAAATCATTTTCTAATAAAAATCGAATCATAAAAGTACTCATTTTATATTCATCTAAGATCCTTTTGTCGCTTCCTGCATTTCATTTGACTGCATTTGTGAAGTGGTAGTGTGTGTGACTGCCGCGCTGAGGTCCCGGGTTCGATTCTCGGGTCGTAATAAATATTTGATCCGCAAATGTGTGTTTCCTATATATGTGTGTGTATTTAGAAGTATCAAAGTAATTTACTTACATATTTTTAAATCCGTTGTCTAGATCCTATACCCCAAGCTTATATTAGCTTACTTTGGGCTAGATGGCGCTGTGTAAAAAGCTGTTCCCAAAATGTTTAACAATTTGGCATCAGGCAGCAAAAAATGTTTAAATATTTCTACACAATGGAGGTACAAAAGAGAGTTAAAAATACGTCACGACCAACGTCACGGGACATACGCTAGTTAACATATAAATTTCTTTATTGAATACTACGCAATATTATGAGTATACCCCGCGCAATTATAGCTAAGTATCAACATAAAATAAATACATTAAACGTAGGCTGCATACAAATGAAACACCATCGGATCTTCGTACATTACTAATGCACATTTACGATGTGTGTAATTCGTAGCCTACTTACATGGCAAGTGGCAAGTAGCGAGCAAGTAAACTAGAATCGTTGTGAGGGCTCCAAGATTGATGTAATCAACAGGTCAAGTTGTGCGTAAGTGAACTGTTACTATATAAATAAGTTGCACAAATATATTTTATCACTACACATAAAAAAAAGTCCTATGTCGCGTCGGTATGTGTCTGTCTGTCTGCGATAAACTCAAAAACTACTGCACTACTTTTTGTGTTGATTTCATCAATTGATAGAGTGGTTCTCGACAAATGTTTTAGTAAATAATTTGTTAAGTGTTTTGCATATATTGACTAATATATAACGATATTTGTTAAAGGTGTCGGAAAAAATATACTGTCTGGGAGCTTTCAACAAAAACGCTGCCTAAACCATGTGATAAATTTTTAAAGCAATTATTATAATAAATTTCTTATAAATTTTTAATTAAGTGTAAAAAGACAATTCGATGCGAGACGGGGATTAAACCCGTGACCTTTGCCTGTCTATGAATAAATGTTCTAGTCACTGAACTACCCGAACCGTATCGAATCATGTTGGAATTCTTCACCATATTTTGATGAAAATGTAACCATTTGAAATAAAAACAAAATAATGTATTAGGGAATTGTTGTATCTTATATAGATCTACAGAAAAGTCCATGCCATCGTGGACTTTTCTGTAGATCTATATAAGATACAAAAATTCCCTAATACATTAATTTGTTTATCTCTTAAGGATAACATACTTGTTTACTATTACTCTGTAGGCAACGGGTACTGGATGCTTTCAACGCGCGGGTGAAGCTGTGGGCATCAGCTAGTAATCGATATTCACTTATTATACAATCACACCTATTGTCTCGGGTTCAAATCTTGTCCTGTATTCGCTAAAATAAAAACACCTGGGCCTGTTTTTCGTCAAGTACGTTATGTCTCGATGAAGGCAAGTCGTGCACATGCGGTTGAAAAAGATCAAGTTTAAAGGAGCGTCAGCCCACTCCCATCCACTGGGATTTCCACAAGTTTAATAGTACTAGTATTCAATAAAAATAAAGTTAAATTAGTAAAAGTTAAATTGGTTTGGACACATCCAACGAATGAATGAGGAACGATTGACGAAGAATATATATTGTGCGAAAGTAGACGGTAGAAGGAGTGAGGGTCGGAAGAGACTCACATATGAAGACCACGTGAGCAGATTGCTCAACAACGGAAAAGTCAAAAGTACTTGGATACCCAGACGTGCATGTATGAAGCGATTAATGAATCCACAGGAAGCGAAAGAAGTGTGCATGGATCGCGAAGCCTGGTGATATGACCTCGCCCCGTAAGGGATACAGCGTGGAGATAGTTAACTTAAATTAATAAAAAAATAAAAATATAAATTTAAAAATGTTAAGAAAAAATCTAAAAATGTTTTTTTTTTTCTTCATAAACAGCCATAACTTTGTTCTACGTTTTCTTAGAAGGATAACCCCTGACTATATAGTTCAAATTTTAACGTGTTCCTCACATAAAAGTTCTTGACAGACAGATGGACGTACATCAAAATGATCCTGTAATTTGGTTTTCGTTTTAGTATTTTGACCTCCAGACGTGAGAAACCCGTGTAGTTCATAACCTCTAGCACTATAAGAAAGTTAAAGGTGCAATAGGCTGACCAGACATAGGATTGTGTGCGTGTCGAAAATTGGGATCAAAAAAAAAAAAAAGGTTCATATTGTATTGTATTTAATCAAAAACAATTTTCCTTCTTTATGATATAAGTAACGATATAAAAATGTCGTACTCACAGCAGAATAATACAAAAAAATCAACAATAACCACATCAATCAAAAAATATTGTTGTCTGTTCGTCCGTCTATCCGTCCATCTGCTTTTTTACTTAAAAAAATTGTACTAAACCCTCGATACACGAGGCCGACCCGCACTTGTTATATTTCGTACTCATTACATTTTATAGTTACGCAACGTCTTTATATATGTAGATCGATATGTGATCAATACCTTGATCATCAATCAATCACATCAGTATGACGTAAGCCTTTCGCCTGAGCACACATTTGTGTCGGATTTTTTATGTGGGGAGGTATGTAGTAGGAGTCCGGCAAAAAAAAGGGAGGTATGTAACATTATGTATCGTAGGTAACATATAATCTGTTAGTCCTAATGAAATAAATTCATTAATAAACTATTAATAAAAGCTGTGTTTTGTATAGATAAAAGAACAATCAACGCAGATATATCAATGCTCCACAAATATAATATTAAATACTATTTTAAACTGCTTTTTAAAAGTTCAATGAAGTGCCGATTGCGTTGAACTCTTTTGTATCCAACTTTTGCTTTCGATACGCCAATCACTCTGGTTAAGGTTTCATAATGCGTAATAGATATAATAAATTATTTTAAATTTTCTAACGTTTGAGCAGGCAATCCATTTTATAGGCTAAATAAAGTTAATTCGTTTTCCAGAAAATTTTCAGTCAACAGAGTGTAATTAACAAAAACTTATATTATGTAGTTAATCAGATCATGACATTTTTGAAAAAGACAAACTCAACTATTCCTACCATTATAAAATACCTGCACGAAAGTACAATTCGCGTGCAAGTGAGATAACTTATGTAGGAAATATCACATAATTGGGTACAAATGACTATTAGGTTGCTGCTAGGCCTTACATAGATCGCGGGAACAAACTTCCTTCCGCTTAGTATAAGGCTGTCAATACTTAGTTTGCATGTAAGGCGTAATTTGTATGTAATTTTGCTGAGCAATTTTATAATTAATTATAACTCATAAGTTACTTTATAAATAGGCCGATATTTGAACATTAGTACTTATCTCCAGGATTCTCTCACGTTTAACTGGTTCTTAAAGTTTGCATGTGAGGCGGAATTTGACACGATAATAACCATTTATAGGTAGGTAACCATTTAACCCTAATTTCATCCCCGCGGGATACTTAAATAATAATAGTGTAAAAAAAATATGCGATCGGTTCGGACGAAGTTCCTTGTTTTTAAATAAAATAAAAATCAATTTTATTTTATTGTAAAAGAAAAACCAACATGTCGAGAGAATACTCAATGAAATACTCGATGGGAAAAAAAAAACACAAAAAGAATCACACTTGCGGGAAATCGAACCCCGGTCTCCCGCGTTGCAGAAGCAGATACTAATACAACCGAAAACTTAATAATTAATATCTATCACTTCTTATCCCGGAAGGGGTGGCAGAGGCATATTATATGACCATTTTTCACCATGTGTATTCCTGTCCCACGTAATAGGTGGTGGGTCCACTGCCGTGTTGAAATAGACAGACGCAGGTTGTGGCTACCTGCTGTTTCAAGAAAACTACTGATCTTCTGCTGTTGAAATTTTTCAAGGCGCCCATAAGCCCTTTAACATGACTTAACAACTGCCAATTTACTGTAATAATTGTTAATAATAACTTAATAGTTATTGTACGTGAAATAGTGAATATGTATCTACACTAGATAACAATAGAAAAATCAATTTGCATGTAGTAGGCTCGATACACTCACACATACACACAGCATACGGCATTTCGTTATGACTACTTCTACTTATTTGCACTTCCCGTAAGACTCGTTAAGAAATATAAGTTCCAAAAAAATAAAAGCACACTCTTCTCACGGCCTAAAATTCTATACCACCCTCCCGAGAAGACTCTTTAAAAAAGAGTCTTCATTTTATTTCTTTATTTAGCCAATTAGTAGTGATTTAACATCTGGTATATCCTACAGGTAAAATAAAATAAATAAATATCCATCACGCCGTATCCCCGAAGGGGTGGCAGAGGCATATTATATGCCCACTTTTCACCGTGTGGATTCCTGTACCACGTAATAGGTGGTGAGCCCATTGCCGTGTTGAAATGTACAGACGCAGGTTGTGGCTACCTGCTGATGAATTTTTTCAAGCCGCCCATAAGGCCTTCAACCAGGCTTAACGACTGCCATTTTACTGGCAACCGGGACCAACGGCTTGACGTGCCTTCCGAAGCACGGAAACGCTCGCAAATGTAAATGCCACAAAGTGGTCACCCATCCGAGGACCAGCCATAGTGAAAGTTGCGTAACTCAGTGATCGTTTACAGAATACTGAGACCGCGGGGCCACGAGCGCTTCCGTAAAATACCGTGGTGGTATAAGAATGCTACACAAACCGAATGACAGACAGGGACTGAATGTATTTCACGACGTACAAAACAAGTTCAAACTTTCACATCCACACCTAATATAACAAATTTGATTGTTTGTTAGTCCTTTGTTCAAATTATAAGGAAGTAATTGAAAGGATAATGTGGTATAGAAATAGTAATAGACCTAAAGTGATGATATGACCTAACTTCTATTTCAGACTAACAAGCATACGTCCCACCTGATGGACGTTTGCAACACCAGAGGTGCAGCACTCGCGCTGCCGACCCTTTAACACCTTCTAAGATCCCTTTTGAAGAACCCCATGCTGTATACTGAATACTAGCGGATGCACGGTGGATCCATCCGTCATAGTGCCCATTCCCGTGGGAATAAGAATTGTATCTGCCAGTTAGAGTCCCGTTGAAATTTGTCTAGCCGATTGCGATTTGACGGAATATATATAGACAGGCAAATAAATATCTTGAAGTTTATATGGAATACTAGTTACAAACTGACATAAATTTTATGTAACAAATAATATAAATATTGTGGGACAATTTTTACACAGCGCCATCTAGTCTAAACTAAGCTAAAAGCTTGTACTATGGGGATCTAGGCAACTGATAAACATAAAAAACAATTAAATCGTACGAGAAAACACACTTATGCAAACAAATTATACGCGGGAAACACTGCGGCCATCTTCTTATTAACTGTTAAAGTAGAACAGGTAAGAGATACGCAACACAAAAGAATTGTCCATGATAATAACAAAGCAGACACTTTGGTCGCCAATTGGGTGAATCACGTGTGAATCGTAAAGTGGCGGCCTACGTGTTATGAGAGCAAGAATGACTGAACTCATTGCGTGTCATGTTTACTTAGTAGTAATTGAATTCTGTACCTACCCATCTGGTCATCGAGGTGTAATAGTACCTATTTTTTTTGCGTATTTTCAACTGGAAAACATAAAATAACGAAACTCGCCTTTCGAGTTTAGTTCCGAAACGGTGGTCACTTTAAAAATATTAAATTTATTTTTAGTTCAAGTGTATGACATTTCGTAAGCGCATTTAAAAAAGGTCTATGCAAAATAAAGACATTAAATTTTTTATTTTAATATTTTTTGAGCCTGGTTTTTTATTAGTCCATGTCACTTAAAGAAATTGGGGTTGTGAGAGCAATATAACAAGTGTACCTTAGAACTAATAAGCGAGAAAGATTTTAATGATTTTATTGAAAATATTTTATTGAAGAATAGAATAATAATAAATTTGTGCAATGCTATTTACAACATTTGATCAAATTGCATGTATTTTTTTTAAACGTCAATGCTATAGTTATTTCTGAACTCTGGGTATAAACTATCATTTTGTACATCGAGTGAGAGAATGCATAATGTCATCATATCGCGCACTGACATTCACAAATGAAAACCAGTCGTAATTGAGATGAACATAAATAATGTGAAAATGACAACCGGAACGGCTGGCTAGATTAATTCACATGATCTTACATAAATCCAGGTCACTAGATATAAGCACTGACCGCAAACAATATTGCTTCATAACATCTAACTTCAAATTACATTGGTTAGTTTGTATTTTACTAATATGGCTTTATACTGTTATATTTTTCTGTAGCGCTCGTGGCCCCGCGGTCTCAGTGTTCGATCACTGAGTTACGCAACTTTCACTGTGGCTGGTCCACGGATGGGTGACCACTTTGTGGCATTTACATTTGCGAGCGTTTCCGTGCTTCGGAAGGCACGTTAAGCCGTTGGTCCTGGTTGCCAGTAAAATGGCAGTCGTTAAGCCTGGTTGAAGGCCTTATGGGCGGCTTGACAAATTTCAACAGCAGGTAGCCGCAACCTGCGTCTGTCCATTTTCAACACGGCAATGGGCTCACCACCTATTACGTGGGACAGGAATCCACACGGTGAAAAGTGGGCATATAATATGCCTCTGCCACCCCTTCGGGGATAAGGCGTGATGGATATTTATTTTATATTTTTCTGTAGAGTATCATTATGTCAACATTAAGGCGAGTAGTAATCCCGAACACGTCCGACTTCAAAAGCTCTTTTGGAGCCCGGACCCGCTCTCTTCGAGAAGTAGAAAGAAATGAAAATAAAAACAACAAACAAAAAGACTTTGGAAAAAATTGCTACTTTCAGAAAAAAAGAAACTTGTCTTGTCAGCCTCTACATTATCTGTAACATCTCTTGTAGTAGAACTCGCTCTATAGTGGGACGAGGTAAAAATGGTTCTAAAAGGAACTTAAAAGGAATCATTCATATGGCCCCTGAGGAGAGCCCCAGGATGGGGGAAGATAAAAATACTTCTGAAGAAAAAGATACTTCTTTGCCGGGTGACAATGAATAAACCTTTGGTCTATCCTGCGCGTGCGGCCCGATTTTGGTGAGGTGATTTTGTGAGTAGTCTGACCTCTTCCTTGGGATATGCTAGTCACTCTGCTGTCAGTGAATTTCCTAAATGCATTGATAAAATGCCATACAGTAAGGTCAACATAATGCATGTCATCCTTTACTATTTTTAATTAAGACTTTCATGTAACTATCTTCACGCTGTATCCCTGACGGGGTAGTCAGAGAGAACAGATCGCCAGGCTTTGCGATCCATACATACTTCTTTCGCTTCTTCGAGAAATTGTATCCTAATTCATATCAAAAAGCAACACCTAAATCTCAGAAAATATGATATATAATATTGCTATTTTGAAAAATAGGACACCAGAAATGGTTAGAAAGTAAAAAATTATAGAAATTAGCAAAATAAATAGCTGTTGTTCATATGTGTTTGTAAGTTTAAGAATCACTTTACGTAATTTACAATGGGATGACGTAACTAAACTTAGAAATTATAATAAACATTCAAACTAGAAAAAAAAATGCCATCTATCCAGTAAATTTCATAGTTGCGCAATATTTAAGTAGTGGCTAATAGCGTTTTGTCTTAATATTTGTTCAAAGCTGGGAGAAAATGCGTGAGAAACTAAAATCTGGGTCGTACGCGCTTTGGGTATTCATTGATGTTATACAAACTGACATTTGAGCTAAAATTATAAACATGATTCATCTTTATAAAATCATACTGCACTATATCAAAGGCAAAGTAAGCCTTACAAACTTTCTTGCCGGTTCTTCTCAGGTGGGCCGCGTTCCGAACCGGTGGTCACTTTAAGTTATATAATTTTTTTCTCTAGTTTTAGTGTAGGTATGACATTTTGTAAGCGCCGTTAAAATGGTCTATGCAAAATAAAGACATTTCTTTTTAATCCTTCATTAATCATTTTTACAACCGCTGGAGAAATGGAAATCCGATGTGCATCGATATCGTCTAATCGAAAAATAATAATAAAAGCCTTTAATTCCCAAAATACAAATATAAATAGATACAAAATTTAAATAAATACAATAATTTTCCTTTACATCATTATTTCAATAATATTCAATTCCATAACATTAAGCAAATATAGGTACTATCAATCTCAACTATTTATAGGATCCAAATTACAATGTCTGTGATTTTGCATTTGAAAATTGAAAACTTGCAAAAAATTTTAACATATACTATGGCATTTTCTAATAATTTTACTTGTAAATAAATTTTGTTTATTAAATTTATACTTAGTCATAACTTGTCATTATTTAATGTTCCACATTTAATTAATTATTGGGTTACCCATTTACGGGCATAGGCCTCCTGCAACCCTTTCCATTGTTCTCGGTTTTGTGCTTGACGAGTCCATACAGGCCCACCTACTTCGCGGATATCGTCTTGCCAACGTCGTCTGAGCCGACCTCGCGGGCGCTTCGTGTCATAGGGGTGCCAGTGTAGCACTCTGTAGCTCCATCTGTTGTCTACAGTTCTGGCTGCATGTCCTGCCCAGCGCCATTTCAGTCTACTGGCAAGTTCAACGGCATCTGTTATTTTAGTAATTTGTCTAATGTGTGTGTTTCTTATCTTATCTTTCAATCTTATTCCTAGCATACTTCTTTCAGTAGCTCTCTGAAATACATTAATCTTTTGCACGATATCTTTGGTGAAGGTCCAGCTTTGACAACCATAGAGTAATGTGGGTAAGACAACAGAGTCCATAGCTTTCCTTTTAAGGTGTATTGGTAATTTACCTTTAAATATTTCTTTAAGAGACCAATATTTACCCCAAGCTTTCTTTATTCGGCGTTCAACTTTAAGAGATGTATGATCAGTAAATTATATATTTTGTCCTAAGTAGATATACTGCTCTACGTAGTTAATAGTATGTATTTGACTTCTGATAGCCACTTTTTCGCCGTTTGTCATAACAAATGTCTTTTCCATATTCATTTCTAGTCCACACTTTCTACTTTCGGTATCTAAATTAATTATCATATATTGTAAGTCTTCATAACTTTCAGAGAGCAAGACAATGTCATCTGCAAATCGCAAGTTATTGAGGTATTCTCCATAAATATTCACACCTTTGCTTTCCCAGTTAAGCTGTCTAAAAATATGCTCTAGGAGGGCAGTAAACAAAATGGGTGATATAGGGTCGCCCTGTTTCACTCCTCTCTGGATTTCAAACGGCTCTCCCTTTTGCTCCAGTCTGACCACTGCTGTACTGTTTTTGTAGATTTCTTGCAGTATCTCTATATATCTGCTCTCTACGCCTTGTGTCTTTAGTGCCAGCCATAGAGGTTGGTGTAGTATAGAGTCAAAGGCTTTACGATAATCTATAAACGCTATGTAGATTGTTTTTCCATATTCTACGTGTTTTTCAATGACTTGGGTCAAAGTGAAGATGTGATCCACGGTTGAATATGTCTGTCTGAAGCCAGCCTGTTCCTTCGGTTGATTTCTGTCTAGAGTTTTTGAGATTCTACTTACCAGTATTGAGGCGAAAACCTTATATAGTGTTTGTTGCAAACTGATGGGTCTATAGTTTCCTAGGTCTTTGGGATCTCCTTTTTTGTATAGTAAGGTTATGATGGATATGCCCCAGTCTTTCGGTATTTCCTTGGATATTAATATGTTGTTAAAAATTTGCAATAACACACTTCGATAATTCTACCTCTAATGTAGTCTTAGCTGGTAGAAGAGACTACCTTGGGGTTAAGTACATATGTTTAGATAATATGAAAGTAAAGCACCTCTGTCACCAGCATTGCGCACTTTTAACCTTATAGCGGACTGCATAGACTTGTTTCATTGCACACTGAGTGAATTTACTAGCTTTAAGACTAATTATTAAAAATAGCATTATGGGTATATATTGTGTTTTTATTCTGTATTATATTATATAAACTAGGTGGATTGGGCAATTCTATCGCATTAGGCTGAAAACCTGTAAAGTTAGCTAACTAACTATCTTCAACCTGTATCCCTGACGGGGTAGTCAGAGAGGACAGATCGCCAGGCTTCGCGATCCATGCATACTTCTTTCGCTTCTTCGAGATTCATCAATCGCTTCATACACGTACGTCTGGGTATCCGAGTACTTTTGACATTTCCGTTTTTGAGCAATCTGCTCACGTGGTCTTCATATGTAAGTCTCGGTCTACCCTGACTCCTTCTACCCTCTACTTTTGAACAATATATATTCTTCGTTAATCGTTCCTCACTCATTCGTTGGACGTGTCCAAACCAACGGAGCACGCCCTTTTCCAGCTTAACGCTGACACTTTCATTCAAACCTGCCATATTGCGTATCACTTCGTTACGTATTCGGTCGGCCAAGGTAACGCCGCACAATTTTCGAAGTGATCGCATCTCCACAGCATTCAATTTACTTTCATGCATCTGCTGACATACCCAGATTTCACTACCGTAAAGCAAAGTTGGCACTAGCACTGCGTTATGAATCGCCATTCGTGCTTCTTTTACGATGCTTTGTCGCTTTACTAACTGGGACAAAGCACCGTTAACTTTGTTTCTGGCAGCTAGTCGCCGTTCCACATACGAATCACATCTTCCATCCGCGCTAAACATACTTCCTAAATACACAATTTCATTCACCTGTAAAGTTAGGGTGTATTTAAATAAATAAATAAAGTAGCAGGCACTTAAAATTGGCTATCATGGGTCATCCGAAGCTACACAGTTCATCTGGTTATAAACAGGTAGATTTTAGTAGTTAGTTTTTTTTTTAAATATTTGACACGTCTAAATAGCATCACCCGCCTTGTAGAAAGCTGAGACTTTGACTCGTAATTGAGGGCCGTTATTACAGTCAGCAGAGCTCTGCTCTCAGCGACTCTCAGATGGGCTTACATCACCTACAAAAGGATATATCACGTCCGAGCAAGCTTTCCTTATGAGTATGACCGAATTACGCAATATATTATCGCGATCAGACGACTGACATACCAATGAATTTACTTCGTATTTGACTTAAGGTTGATGCAGGTCTTGAAGATCTTTAAGTAGCTTACCTCTCATCCCTTTATTGAAGTGTAGACTTTAGTACAACCCTATCATTGACATTATTATCTAAGCGATAGACAACCACTGATGGGCATGTCAAAAATTGCAAAAACCTTTTTTCAGTTTGTATGTTAGTTATGATACCCGATAATAGTGAAACTTTTTTCATGCAAGGTTATGCAGCTCAATTTAATATATTACAAAATCTAGATAACTGATAAATATACTTTAGATATCACCCAAACTATGAAACAAACATTTCCAGATCACACAAATATTTGTTTCGACACAGAATTTGAAGTCGGGACCTAAGTACGGCAGTTGCATTGACTAACAATTCGCCACCGAGGCAGTGAACATTTCCGCCATATTCCATCAACACTTCTTCTTCTTCGTGTGCCATCTTCTATCGAAGGTCGGCGATCATTCTGGCGATTTGCACCTTCGTCACAGCAGTTCGAAAAAGTGAACGGGTACTTTTGTTGTACCATTGACGTAAGTTCTTGAGCCAGGATGTTCTTCTTCTACCAACACTGCGTTTTCCTTGGATCTTGCCTTGAATTATTAACTGCAGCAACTCGTATTTAGGATTTCTCATTGTGTGTCCGAGATACTCCAACTTTCTAGCTTTGATTACTTGCAATACTTCTGACACTTAAGATAGCATTAAAGTCTCTTGAGACCACTATTTACATTAAACGTAGAAATTTATTCGAATTACACAACATTGAAGATCCATTTCGCGATACTAAAACAATTACGAAAATATGTACAGTAAAAAAAACATTATTAACCAACGCCGCAAAAGTTCGAATTCCGAAATCATCGCAATCTTATCTCGAAATTTAATTCAGAATAAGATAAGAGCGCATGTATGACGATAAATTAAATGTTGTATCATCAATTCGGGTCGGATCAAATATTTGTGTGATCCACAAATGTTTGTTTTGGAGTTTAGGTGTTTCCTATGTAAAATATGTATGTATATAGAAATATATAAGTATGTTTATCAGTCGTCTAGATCCCATAACACAAACTTATATTAGCTTAATTTGGGCTAGACGGCAGTGTGTGAAAAAAAAATGTCCCTCAAAGATGTCCCACAATTAAAGTAATCGTACGTCCTTACCAATAGTTTCGTGCATTGGACTTTCTAAGCAAACAACGAAATAATTCAATATTTAGGAAACAATGTAAATTTCGTTTTTAATTTATTTTGACCATTGGATTAAGGTCAGATTCAAAAGTAGCGCCTAGTGGTTAAAGTACGGTCTTGCGTTCTCACAGCGTGAGTTTGATTTAGTACTGACGTGAACCTACAGTAAACATAACTCCTAAAGTAAGCTATGTAACTAAGTTGAAAGGGTTAGCGAGAATATTATGCTTAATTTTTTTATAAATAATTGTTACTACCATCAACCAAATTCAACCAAATCGCAAATGGTTAAAACGACCATTTGAAATTTTTAGATTAGGGTTCCGTACTCAAAACGGGATCCTATTACTCTCTGTCTGACCGTCTGTCTGTTTGTCTAGTAGACCGTATGTCATAAACCGTGATAGTGAGACAAATGAAATTTATACAGATAATGTATTTTTGTTGCTTCTATAACAACAAAAACTAAAAACAGAATTTATACCTTTGCCTCTCTCTGTCAAAATTTCTGTCTACATACCAGCGAGCCAATGGATTGAGTGGGTTTCAGTAGTTTTTAATTGTAATTTATATTTAGTATTACTATATTTATTTTTATTTATACTTAGTTTATTCTTTTTTTTGTACATGTTGGACTCCACGGATATCCTTAATGTTAGCTACTTTTCCTGTTCATCTTCCTCTGATGATTTTCTCAGTGCGGACGATAATTCTTCATCAACTCTAACCCTGCATGATCATCTTTCCTCCATTTTTTCTCATTATCCTAAAAATCTCAATTTAGTTTACATTAACGCTCAGAGTGTTTCTGCTCACTATTTCGACATCGTGACATCTTTTAGCAACTCTTTCATTGATGCTGTCCTCATCTCTGAATCTTTTCTTAAACCTTCACTACCGTCTAGTCGGTATCTACTGGGGCTATCTACCGGCTTCGTTCTGATCCGTAATGACAGAACGGATAAGGTATGTGGAGGTGTGGCTATTTACCTTCGCGCTGATATTCCTTATAAGATTGTTAGTGCTTCTCCTTCTTCTTACACAGAATCCATTGAACACCTATTTCTTGAAATTTCGTTACTACACACTAAGGTTCTTCTTGGAGTTTTCTATAATCCTAATCTTCATATTGATTTCCACAATTCTCTTGATTACCTCCTATTTAATATCTCTCCCTCCTATAATCACGTAGTCATAATGGGTGACTTTAAATAACTGTTTGCTAAAGGATGATAGTCGATCTCGTAAGCTATTGTCAGTGTTGTCTTCCTATAATCTTACTACATTACCTCACTCTGCTACGCACCACTTTCCCAACTGTACCCCCTCTTTAATAGACCTCATCATTGTTTCGTCCTCTGATGATGTGAGCACTCATGGTCAGCTATCTGCCTCTTTCTACTACCACGATCTCCTTTTCCTTTCCTATCGTGTCCGTCCGCCAAAACGCGTAGCCCAAACCCGCCTCCTCCGCAACTTCAAGAACATTGACTTGGGGGCATTGCAAGTGGACGCTGAAAGCATTGACTGGTCGCTAGTGCTCGAATCTGATGATATAAACGAAATGGTCACTTTATTCACCTCTAAAGTTACTGAGCTATTCGACCGACATGTCCCAATCAAAAGAGTTAAAATTAAATACAATCCAGCACCCTGGCTAACTGAAACTATTAAAAATCTTATGGCACGCAGGGACAGAGCGAAGAAGCGCTATAGAAATAGTCCATCAGATCACAACCTGCTTCTGTTTAAAACACTGCGTAACCGCTGCAGTCGTATGTGTAGAGATGCAAAGAGGCTCCATTTCCTTAAATGTCTTAATACTCAAAGTAGTGCTGATATATGGAGATTCCTAAAAACTGTTGGTGTGGGTAAAGCACCTATTTTAGAAGATACCGACTTTGACATAAGTAACAGACACACTCATTACCGCCAGTTACATTGGATGCGGTTGCTAAAAGTTCTGCTCTGCAAAGTCTTTCAAACCAGCCCATACCTCAGATTACTTCCTTTCAATTTAATCCTGTCTCTGAATCGAATGTAAAAAAATCTCTCCTGTCTATTTCTTCGACTGCTCCTGGTAACGATAACATATGCTCAAGGATGATTCTCCCAATCCTTTCCACTTTGCTCCCTGTCTTAACGTTTATCTACAACTACTCTCTATTCTCCGGCTCCTTCCCTGACACCTGGAAGCTTGCCCATGTTATCCCTCTTCCCAAAACATCTAATCCTTCTGCAATGACTGATTTTCGACCAATTTCAATTCTCCCTTACCTGTCGAAAGTTCTTGAGCATATTGTTCATGAGTAGCTTTCCTCCTTTCTTTCTGCAAATAATCTCCTCAGCTCTTTCCAATCTGGCTTTCGCGCTGGGCACAGCACAGTGTCTTCTCTTGTTAAAGTTACAGACGACATTCGTTTGGCCATGGAAGGCAAAAGACTAACACTTTTCACGTTGCTAGACTTCAGTAGTGCCTTTAACTCTGTTGATTTTGACCTTCTCCTTAGTACGCTGAAGGCTATCAATATTTCTTCATCATCAATCTCTTGGTTGGACTCATATCTTCGAGGGCGCTCGCAATGTATAAACTTAGATCAGAAGTCATCAGATTGGTGTCAACTCACTGCCGGCGAGCCTCAGGGTGGTGTTCTCTCGCCTCTTCTGTTCTCCATTTTCATCAACTCAGTCTCAAGTATGATCTCTTGTAATTTCCATCTCTATGCAGACGATCTGCAGCTGTACCATCATTTCTCTGTATCTGATGCCCCAACTGGTATAGCCGACATGAACCAGAATTTGGACCGTATAACTGAGTGGGCAAGGTCGTTCGGATTACTCATTAACCCTCAAAAATCACAGGCCATAATAATTGGCAGTAGACACATATACCGTGAGTACCGATTCAGTAAGGGCCACGTTTTCACCTGTGTTGCTGGATGGTACTCTGATTCCTTATTCAGACAACGTCAAAAACCTTAGAGTATTAATGGATACCAACCTAACCTAGAGTTCCCAAGTTAATGCAGTTAGCAAGAAGGTTCATTTCTCGTTCCACTCTTTAAATTGCCTACAGTCGTTCTTGCCCTTAAAAACCAAAATTATGCTTGCCCAAACTCTCATCCAGCCCATTATCGACTATGCTGAAATTTGCTATTTAGATGTCACAGAGGAGCTACTCGACAAGCTTGAGAGACTGCAAAACTTGTGTATCCGCTTTATTTACAACCTCAAAAAATATGACCATGTGTCATATTTTCGCCTGGAACTCAAGTGGCTCCCAATCCGCCTTCGCAGAAACAGTCGAATTGTGTGCCTTCTTAACAATATCCTATACAATCCAAAAACCCCTTGTTACCTGAAGAGCGATTCTCATTTACACGATCTCCTGATGCTCCTTGCAGGTCTCACCTCCGCTCCAACCTCAAATTCCCTGTCCACAAAACTGACTTCTATTCTTATTCCTTCACTGTTCATGCAGTCAGTTATAGAATTCCTTGCCGCCAGTCATCAGAGAAAGTTGTACTATCTCTTCTTTCAAAAATAGAGTCCGTGAACACTATCTTTCCTCGTTATCCTGATCTTTCGATAAAGTTTTCGATATTTATTAATTCATTTTTTAAATATGTATTTATATATTTATATATTTTTGTGTTTATATATTTATAAGTGTATTTATTATATGTATGTGTATATTATATTATATATTTTTATTGTGTGTGTATGTACTCTCATTCCTTAAAACTTTCTTACACATTTCTACCCTTTCAATGATTTTTTGATTCTCTCCTCTCGCCGGTCTGCTGGAAGAGATTTCTTAAAGAAATAAGCAGTACCGTTGTACTATTTTCCTGCTATTTTCAATTTTTATATTTTAATTTTGTGTACATAAATTGTTAAATAAAAAAAAATATAATACTAAATACTATGTTCTACTTTTGAAAATTGACAATCAATTTAATATTCTTTATCAAATGTTGCCAATTTAAATAAAACATTAATCGCTATTTACGGTTTGTTATGCCCAAGTTTCAACTTATGTTACTAAATTTATTTTGAAATTGACATAGATCTACTTAAGCACTACAAAAAGGTAATATTGTTCTCCATATTTAAGTCATGATGACGCGTATTTGACGACACAACATTCTGGTTATTATGTCACTTCCTTAGACTAGTCGTGGGCTATGTCTGCGACACTTGAGGGTTCTGAAATTATGTGGTCTCAAATTTACAATTGAATGTAATTCAATCAAAATGTAATTTTTCTTTTTCCAGACAGGTTTAATTTAATAATGCCTTACGTTTTTATCAATACTACTTGGATCAATATTCCTACTAGTCCTACTAATACGATGGTAAAAAAAAAAAAATTTCGTAAAATCACATACGAGTTGTAGATGTCGATCGACATTTTTTTCAGCTATGTACGGACGCCTGCATTAGGATCTTGAGTGAAGGGGCTAGTCGTGGCGTCCTTAGCATGAGTTTTAAATAAAACTGATTGTGGGGGCATCATACGTAAAAAAGGCATAAAAGATATTTCACTATGAATTCATCATTTATTGTTAAATAGATAGCTTTTAACAAGTTGGTTAGTTAGCAAGAGTGGATTGCGATGCGTCGATTGAAATGAAAAATATAAATACTGACTAGACTTCGATGGAGAGGAATTCTTAGAGACCTAGTCGGAGCATATGTTCGTGGTTTACAACAAGAAGCGTTCGTGGCCCCGCTGACTCAGTGTTTTGTAAACGATCACTGCGTTAAGCAACATTCGCTATAAGCGATCCTTGGTTGGTGACCACATTGTGGAATTTACATTTGCTAGCGTTTCCGTGCCTTGGAAGGCACGTTACGCCGTTGGTTCCGGTTGCCAGTAAAGCAGTCGTTAAGCCTGGTTGAAGTCCATATGCCCCTGTCCAATTCAACACGGCAATGGACTCACCACCTGTTACGTGGAACTAAAATGCATACAGTGAAATGTGGGCGTATAGTACGCCTCTGCCTACCCCTTCGGGGATAAAAGCGTGACAATATGCATGTATGTATGTTTACAATCAAGCACAAAAAGTATATGTTGTGAATGGTGGAATTACCTAGATTTATATAATGAAATCCGCACCGAACATAACAAAAATAGATTAGCCCAGAGATTGTGTTGAGTCACATGACTTAAGTGTTCGCAATTATGAAGTAATGTAAGATGTGGTTATATTCTACAAGAATGTAAACCGACCAAAATATTGAAATGTACAGGAAATGAGACTTTTGTAAAATATTTTTTTAGCGTTCACTAAATTACTTCTAATAAAGGTTATACATACTTTTGATTGATGACACTTTGTGGAACTTGTTACACATCTTGAATAAAAATAAATAAATAAATATTTAGGCACATTTTTTTACATAAGCATGTGTTATGGGATCTAGAGACGACTGATAAACATACTTATATATTTCTATATACATATATATTATACATAGGAAGCACCCAAACTACGAAACAAACATTTGTGTATCACACAAATATTTGTCCGACCCATGAATCGAGCGTTCGAAACCGTGACCTCAGTCGCGGCAGTCGGATACACTACCACTGCACCACCGAGGTATGGCATCGTCTGTAAGTCCAGTGGCCCCGATGGTATTCCGGCGGTGGTTCTTAAGAGGTGTGCAGCAGAGTTGACTCCGGTGTTTACACGCCTGTATCGCCTGTCCTACTCTAAGGGCAGTGTGCCGGATGCGTGGAAGGATGCCAACGTGCAACCGATTCAGAAAAAGGGGGATAGGACAGACCCGGGTAATCGCCCCATAACCGTCACCAACCACAATCTTTGTAAAGTTTTAAGGTTTTTTAGCTAATAATTAACAAACAGCTCAACCGTTACCAGGAAGATTACTCCTTAATAAACTACCGGCCATATGGTTTTAGGTCGACACGGTCAAAGGGTGATCTTCTGGCATACGTCGCACACCTTTGTGGTGAGGCTATGGACAAGCATGGTGAATCCTTGGCCATCAGCCTGGACATCGTCAAGACATTTTACAGATACTGGTATGCATCGCATATGCATCTCAACTATGCACATGGTTCACAAGCTCTCTGCATGAGTGCCGTATTCGGGTTATATGTGACGGTCAGGCCTCAGACTACTTGGGTTTAAATGCTGGCGTACCGAATGGGTCAGTTTTATGGCCCACTCTCTTTCTTCTGCATATCAATGATATTTTGGCCGTGGGCACCATACATTGTTATGCAGATGATAGTACATTACATGGGGGATATGTTAGTCACCCGGTGGCAAAGCGGATGCATGTTGAGGCTATGAGGGGACGAGTTGTGGCGGAGCTCGATCGGAGTCTGGACCGCATCTCTCGGTGGGATTCCGATAATCTAGTCGAGTTCAATGCGAGGAAAACTCAGGCTTGTGTATTTACTGCAAAAAAATCCCCTATCCTTCCCCTTCCAACTCTTCAGAACACAACATTGCCGCTGCAAAATTACTTCAGCATTCTGGGGTTAAACGTTCGTCGAGAGCTTAACAAAAAAATACATCTAGGGTTGCATCAGTTTGGCCTCACGCAAGCTCGAAGTCCTTAACAGGGTGAAGCGGTGTTTCATGCCGGAAAAGAGATCTATGCTTATTATATTGTCAGATTTGTCCGTGCGTGACATACCGCTCACATCTCTGGGATGGCTCCGCAAAATACTTGCTTGGAGCACTCGACGCGTTGCCGCGTCGTGCCATCCGTATGTCTTGAACCGTTGCAGAACGGTCGTCAGCTTTACTGCGCTTTACCGTATCTACCACGGTGAGTGTTCTGAAGAACTCTTCCACTTGGTTCCACCCTCTTGTTTCCGTTCCCGAATAACACGGGCACGGCAGAGATACCATCCTCACACTGTGGAGACAATTGTGCCCAGAACCGAAATATTCCGCAAGTCTTTCTTATGTTACACCATAAAAGCATGGAACATTTTGCCAGCGCACGTGTTTCCCTCCTCTTACAATACTGGGTTCTTTAAGAGAAGCGTGAAAAGGCATTTTTTTGCGGGCCGTCAACCTGAAGCTCACTATCGGGGCCCTACCGGCTGGGATAGCTGCCCTCGGACACGGATCGACGTCTCTGCTTTCCATTAGGCGGGTGGCGCCATTTTGACGTGTCAAATATAACAAAAAATGTAATTGACTTATTATTTTGTTTTCTCACAAGTGTATTGAAAAAGTCGTACGATATACGTGCGTATATTTTTCAAACTCACTCGACTCTATTACGCACTCGCCTGCTGCTCGGGGTTTATCCCACCATAATGCACTTGTATTCTAAAGTACTATTACCATTCTTGAAACAAGTAATTGTCTCAAATTCACAATAAAACGCACATCGATGAATAATAAAACGCACATATCGCTATCCGACAAATCGACAACACTGCCAACCCACAAAAAGAATTTAGGGGCATTCCCTAAGATATCTTTCAAATTTCTCTCAATTGAGTAGCCATGATTAAAGTTGGGTCGCAAGTGGCAACCTGTCAAATTTATTTTGAAAATGGGAAAAAGTTTCAAAAGTTCAGTTCGATTGAGATTTTCTGGTAAAGCTTCGAGGGTCTCCTGAGCTTAAGGGCCCCGGGGTTGTTATTTACAGATATTTAAATCCTTCTTCACAAGGATTATTTTCACTCTCCTTTCACATCTGACAGTAGATTCCTTCTGTGTCCTGGATTCTCTGTAAAACTATTATATATATATATATATATATATATATATATATATATATATATATATATATATATATATATATATATATATATATTCTAACAGATAACTGTTTAAAGAAGACAGAAGTAGATTACTTCTGTCTTCTTTAAACAGTTATCTGTTAGAAATATAAATTTATGGTACACAACACAATCTCTCAAACAGTAACATAACAGTCGTTAAGTCAAGTTTATGGGCGGCTTGAAAAATTTCAATAGTAGTTAGCCACAACCTGCGTCTGTCTATTTCAACACGGCAATAGGCTCACCATCTATTACGTGAGACAGGAAGACACATCAAAAAGTGGGCATATAATATGCCTCTGCCACCCCTTTGGGGATAAGGCGTGATAGATAAATAAATAAACACAATCTCCATCAATATCGCAATAGTAGCTACAGCGCAGAAATCCGGATCTATTATTTCAATACATTCATTCATCAATGTAATTGTAATAAAGATGCAAATTGAAAGGTATAATTTGTACCACTTGCGATGATCTTTCAATCATAATATTACAAATACAAAAATAATAGACATAATGGTTCTTATTTTGCTCTCAAAATACCTCCATTATTATTAAATGACGTTTGAAGTTAGGACATTGGGTCGGCAACCTTTCACTGTTATGTAAAACAAAGATGAGTGTGATTCTGTATTTATATAACTACAATCGGGTTATGATATTGTACAGCACGCAGTATGCTACCATTTATCATAATGCCGCAAATAAGATAACGCCTAATGGATAGCATATTTTTTACGGACTACATAATATAAAGTTTCTTGCAATTTTAGTCATTCATAGTAAGTTTGAATAAAAATCTGTTATCGACAGAGAATAATATTGTAGCAGTCTTTATGTCCCTTAAAAACTGGAAAGACTATTCAAAAAAATATCAGGGTATAAGGTTTTTTTATAGCACTTAGTGTCAGACAAGTATTTGGCTTACCTGATTGAAAGTGGTCATCGTAGCCTATGGACATTTGCTATACCATAGGTTTTACATTTGAATTATTTTACTTCTACATCATACAAGAAATATAATTGGTGACATGAATGGGTGAAGGTGATACAAAACAAAATTTTGAACTTTTTATTAGTTTATTCAAGAGTTAAGTGCCCTTAAGACTTTCTTCCATTCTCAATGGCTCGATGATTTTTCTTGTTCTTTCATGTTATTTATGAAAAAAAGAGGTCTTTGACACTGAAATAACATCTTCATTGGTAAGAAAAATAAATCTAAAAATGCGACATAGCACATTTATTCAAGCAGGCACCCAATAAAAAAAAATGTATTAGTAATTATAGCGGACATAAATAGGCGCGATAAAGATTTAGTCAAACAAGGCTCCTAGTCGACCTCACATATTTTATAAGCACATGGCAAAATGTAGTTGCACATTTTATGTCCAAATGGTCCCACCATTTGTGAATTAATTTATGCATTTGATGTTTCCTTTTTTGTTTCATTAATGTAGGTAAAATTAGAGATTCTGAGCTGCTATACGTTCGTGGTGCGAATTTACTACAGTATCTTACAATTCTGCTGTTATATCACTAGTGCAAAGATCCGCTTTCTCAAAATCCTATTATGGTTATCCGTATAAGTTAAGATCTTGTCTAATTCTTTTAATTTATACTTCACTAGTAACCTGACTCAGCTTTGCACGGGCTCGATCTAGGTACTGGTGATAAACAAAGAGAGACCATGAGTTATATTGCCCGGTTCTTCCTCAGGCTCTACCTATTGCTTTGCGAAACTGGCAGTAAATGTAAAAGAAATAATCTAAGAGAGGCAATAATCTTGACTTGAAGTGTTACTTTGTGACCTACATGAATAAAGATATTTAAGTTTAGTTTCATTTTATACTGATATGCATTTATTATACACTAATTGACGCGGCTTCACCCGCTTGGAGAAATTTTCCCGTTTCGATTACCCACAGGAACTTGTTCTCGGGATTAAAAGTAGCATATGTGTAAATTTTTTTTCTCTTTAACTATGCATATACCAATTAAATTATACCATTCTACTTATACTCGTTCTGTTATTCTGAGGTTTATAATATTAATGGGATATACACCTTCCTCTTGCTTTACTCATCTTTTGCTGAATAGCGTATTAAAATTAATTTAGTAGAATAGAAGAACTATGCGAACAGACAGCGGAAGCGACTTAATTTTATACTATGTAAAAAGATGATGAATACCAGGGACCTGACGATTATAACTAAGAATATCATTTATTCTGCCTCTTGACAGACACTTACATGGACTAACACCTTACACTAAATTCGGACAAAAGCAAAACAATTTAAATAACGGCTATCCTTCTATCATCTCACCGCTCGCCATAGACAGGGTTTTCACCCTCACACTTTGCGTCCGGAGCGCTCACATACGGTTTGGTCCGATAGAGGCTTTATTTCGCGTACGCTTAGGTTGTGGTTGTCGCCCAGCTCCCTGCTTGGGTTTTCCCGAACGTCTATAGTATGGGGTTCTTCCAAAGGGGTCTTAGAAGGTTTTTAAAGGGTCAGCAGCGCGAGTGCTGCGCCTCTGGTGTTGCAAACGGCCATAGGCTACGGTGACCACTTTCCATCATGTGGGCCGTATGCTTGTCTGCCAAAAAAAACTACTAACTAAATTTCATATCTATATTTACTAAAAATTACATTTTTAATTACATACCTTAACGGGCCATTTACAATAAGTAATAACAATTTTCTACGTCGACAACTGCGGTGATTGAGGCAATTTTAAGAGAATGTGCTACTAATCATTAGTTACATAAATAATTATACATTATCTTAGATTTATAACAACAACAACAACTTTATTACTAGTACTAGCTTTTACTGACAATATGCGTTAGACGAACTTTCAATCTTGTGGTAATACCTTAACCTTACACAAAACTTTCTCTTCTACGATCTTTTAATTTTAGAACTAGAATTGACAAGAAAAAGTTAACCAAATAACTAAAATTTATTCTTTAAGTTTTGAGTAATTCAATTGGGAAAATTGCAGGAGTCGTACTTGATAATATATTTTTTGTATTATCTTAGTATCTGCGCAGCTAAGAAGTTCATTAGCAAATTCTTGACATGTTATTTTTTTATGATAATCATTGACCGACCGAATACGTAACAGAGTGATACACAGGCAGGTTTGAATAAAAGTGTCAGCGTTAAGCTGGAAAAGGGCATGCTCCGTGGGTTTGGACACGTCCAAGGAATAAGTTAGGAAAGATTGAAGACGAAAATATATTGTGCAAAAATAGATTGTAGAAGGAGTCAGGGTAGGCCGAGACTTACATATGAAGACCACGTGAGCAGATTGCTCAAAAACGAAAAAGTCAAAGTACTTGGATACCCAGACGTGCGTGTATGAAGCGATTGATGAATCTGCAAGAAGTGAAAGAAGTATGCATGGATCGCAAAGCCTGGCGATCTGTCTTCTCTGACTACCCCGTCAGGGATATATATAGAAGATAGTTAGTTTTTGTTAATGAATGATTAATCTTGATAACATTATCAATAAATTTTAAAATCAACTTTAATATACGTTCATCTTAAATAGTATCATAAATGTTTTAAAATTCAATTTAAGCAATATTGTGTTTACTGTCAATGCTTTGGTACTTAAATAGACAAGACCGCAGAACATCTATAAAAGATATTTACTACTTGAAAGTTGCGAACCGCCAGTAAATTTATCTTCATTTAAAATCTTTAATGGTTTAAAACAAGGAAACGAAAGATTGACTTAGTTATGTTGTAGAACTAAATTGTAAAAGTTAAGTGTTTTGATGAACGGAACAGATTGAGTTCTGACATGATGACGCGATTCGGCAAATGTTACCCATTATAAGGACAAACTATATTATATAATGATTGACAAAACATAGTATTATTATAGTATAAAGAGAGAAAACCTACCAGTAGCGTTACACCTTTAAAGTCGACAAAAATGCCGACAACGCGTTAGCGTTAGACGTTAGTCTAGACAGTGATGCTTGCATGTCACAAGTATACAAGGATCACTCTTACCTGTGTACTCTTGTACACACAATTATTTTTGTTTAGTTAGTTTTTTATGATTTGTGATTTATTCTTACATACATACATACATATTATCACGCCTGTTTCCCATCGGGGTAGGCAGAGACTATGGTTTTCCACTTGCTAGGATCCTTACATACCACTTTCGCTTCTTCTACGTTCATAAGTGTTTTCGTACACGCTCGCCGGTTAAGGGTACTCTTGACCTGGCCTTTTTCCAAAAGGTCTTCGATTTGATTGATATACGTACGCCGAGGTCTACCCCTACCAGTTTGCCCATTCACTCTCGCCACATAAATCTGCTTCGTCAGTCTACATTCATCCATCCTCTCCACGTGTCCGAACCATCTAAGCATCCCTTTTTCTATCTTAGTCACTACATCTTCTGTCATACCGCAATGTTCCCTTATTGTGCTGTTCCTTTCTTTATCCATCAACTTCACTCCAGCTATACTTCGCAGACTTCTCATTTCCACTGCATTTATTTTACTTTTATGCGTTTTCTGCCATACTCAACTTTCACTGCCATACATAAGTGTGGGGACCAGCACACCTTTATGTACAGCCAGTCGTGCCTTCTTCGAAACGTTCTGACTGCTCATAATGGCGTACATGGCTCCATTTACTTTATTTCCTGCCAAAACTCTTCGCTCAATGTCATAATCACACATACATACAAACTCTTTCACTTGTTCTGCTCTTTCTCCTTCCACAAGAATTGAGCAATCCGTCATACTTGCCTCTTTTTCAAATACCATTACTGTCGACTTGTTTACATTCATTTTCATTCCTTTGTTTTTTAACGCATCATACATAATGTTAACCATCAACTGCAACTCCTCCGCCGATGATGCTAGTATTACTGATCGTCGGCGTATAGGAGGCACTTGACGGTAAGTTCATCCATATTTATACCATACGTACTAACTTTTAAACTATCGCGTTGCATACTATCAGTATATTTGTTAATAACGGGGCTAAACGCGGTTATTCCACATACCTTTGGTGCCTGACGTTTCGACCAGGTTGCACCGGCCGTGGTCACAGGCTGACTGGCTCAGCGGCGCACGCCCTCCGTCGTCGAGTACGCGTGGTAGAAGTTTCTCCATCCACCCGCACATCTTCGTTATTCTTGATGTTACTTTTTCTCCACGTACCGTCACACACTACACTCACGGTGTCCCTATTCTGTAAGCTAACCGACGCGCGCCTATTCTGATGTTTACCCGACTGTGCACAAAAGCGAGATTTTATGTTACTAATCACTGGATTCCACGCTCCTGATAATTTAAACCCCTCTTCCCGATTGAATGTTTCATGTTTTTTAATCTCAATCGCTTCACGTACAACTCTTGCATAATAGTGCCGTTCAGTAGAGAGGACTTGCGTGTGATGAAATTCAATCCAATGATTAGTGCCTGCTTCAAGTAAATGTTCTGCGATCGCGGATTTACTAGTGTTGCATTTCTTTACAGCTGCGATATGTTCCTTGACCCTTTCAGCTATAGTACGCTTCGTTTGGCCTATATACGAACTACCGCAGCTGCAATCCACCTTATAAACACCTGGGGTTTGTAACGGAACTACATCCTTTGGCGAACCCACGATGTTGTGAACCTTTATGCCGGGTGTATAAATTGTCTTTATCGAGTATTTCTTTAAGATGGAGCCGATCTTATCCGTTACCCCTTTGACATAAGGCATGTAGGCTGGCTGTCGGTTCACTTCTGGATGTTTGCGTCTGCTTGTCGGCTGCTTCATTTGTCCTTTTACCTGATACCCGTTGCTTTTTAGTACCTCCTGAACATGGTCCAGCTCTCGCTCTAAATGTTCAGGGTCACACAGATCGTAAGCTCTATTCTTGAGAGATGTCATAACGGACTGCAGGTGTCGGGGATGATGATGCGAGGTACCGTGTAAGTACCTATCCGTGTGAGTCGGTTTGCGGTACACACAGTGTGCCAAGGACCCATCCAATCTCACGGTCACTTTCACGTCTAAGAAGGACAACGACCTCTCCGACTCCAATTCAAATGTGAACCGCATCTTCGTGTGAATGGAGTTAAGATGGTGTACATATTGTTCTACTTCATTACTGTTTCCTTTAACAATACTGAAGATGTCATCCACATATCGCTTCCAAAGTCTGATGGTCTTTGGGCCGAGATTCAGCGCCTTTTTTTCAAAATGTTCCATCCAGATGTTGGCAAGTACGGGGGCTACAGGACTTCCCATTGCGACACCATCAATCTGAAGATAATGCTGACCTTGGAAAAGGAAGTAATTGCCATCCAAGCAGTGTTCAAGCAGATCAACATAATTTAATGGGAGCTCGTTGTCCCTCAGTAGGTCTTTCACGACGTTTAAGCACTCTTTTATTGGAACGTTGGTAAAAAGCGACTCCACGTCAAAGCTTACCATGACCTCATCAGGTTCCAATTTTATATCTTTCAAAATATCTATAAAGTGCCGTGAGTTTTTTACAAAAGACGATGTTTTACCTACCAATGGTTGTAATACGGACGCTACGTGCTTTGCAAGATCGTAAGTAGGAGAAGCAATTTGACTTACAATGGGCCGCAACGGCACGTTGGCCTTGTGCAGACCATACAATTTTGGTGGCTGATGTGTTTTTGGCGTATACAGTTGTTTGTACTCGTCTTCTGAAAACAGGTCCTCGTAATTCCGGATTAGAGTTCGTATTTTTCGCGTCACTCTGGCCGTAGGGTTGTATGATACCGGTTTATAAACCTCGTTATCACTTAACAGTTCGAGTATTTTTCTTTGGTAATCAGTTGTGTTCATCACTACGGTGGCGTTTCCCTTGTCGGCCTTAAGCACTAAAATATCCCGGTTATCCCGAATGTTATTCAGCGCTTGACGCTCTTTCCTAGTGATGTTACTAGTCGGAAGCCTTGCTTTACGTAAGATCACCGCAACGTCCTGTCTAAGGATATCAGCATCGCCGGGCGGTACCTTATTACGCGCAATAGATTCCTCAACACTACTAATTACGGTCTCGATCGGTATTCGCTTAGGTGTTGGAGCAAAATTCATACCTTTGGCCAAGATACTTACAGTAGTTTCATCCAAACTCACATTCGACAAATTCACAACTACGTCTGCTTGCTCGGGTACAACATTTGACGTGAAAGTGACCGTGAGATTGGATGGGTCCTTGGCACACTGTGTGTACCGCAAACCGACTCACACGGATAGGTACTTACACGGTACCTCGCATCATCATCCCCGACACCTGCAGTCCGTTATGACATCTCTCAAGAATAGAGCTTACGATCTGTGTGACCCTGAACATTTAGAGCGAGAGCTGGACCATGTTCAGGAGGTACTAAAAAGCAACGGGTATCAGGTAAAAGGACAAATGAAGCAGCCGACAAGCAGACGCAAACATCCAGAAGTGAACCGACAGCCAGCCTACATGCCTTATGTCAAAGGGGTAACGGATAAGATCGGCTCCATCTTAAAGAAATACTCGATAAAGACAATTTATACACCCGGCATAAAGGTTCACAACATCGTGGGTTCGCCAAAGGATGTAGTTCCGTTACAAACCCCAGGTGTTTATAAGGTGGATTGCAGCTGCGGTAGTTCGTATATAGGCCAAACGAAGCGTACTATAGCTGAAAGGGTCAAGGAACATATCGCAGCTGTAAAGAAATGCAACACTAGTAAATCCGCGATCGCAGAACATTTACTTGAAGCAGGCACTAATCATTGGATTGAATTTCATCACACGCAAGTCCTCTCTACTGAACGGCACTATTATGCAAGAGTTGTACGTGAAGCGATTGAGATTAAAAAACATGAAACATTCAATCGGGAAGAGGGGTTTAAATTATCAGGAGCGTGGAATCCAGTGATTAGTAACATAAAATCTCGCTTTTGTGCACAGTCGGGTAAACATCAGAATAGGCGCGCGTCGGTTAGCTTACAGAATAGGGACACCGTGAGTGTAGTGTGTGACGGTACGTGGAGAAAAAGTAACATCAAGAATAACGAAGATGTGCGGGTGGATGGAGAAACTTCTACCACGCGTACTCGACGACGGAGGGCGTGCGCCGCTGAGCCAGTCAGCCTGTGACCACGGCCGGTGCAACCTGGTCGAAACGTCAGGCACCAAAGGTATGTGGAATAACCGCGTTTAGCCCCGTTATTAACAAATACCATACGTACTCTCTTGCAGTTCTTTCAGGCAACTGTCCACGTATAGGTTAAACAGCAACGGCGACGCTACACAACCCTGTCTCACACCTTTTTCAATGTGAAAAAAGTCTGTGCATGCTCCGTTGATTCTGACATAAGCACTGGGGCCCTCATAGAGAGATTTCAGTGCTCGTATCAAGTGGCTGTTTACTCCATACCTGGCCAGTATTGACCACTGTTTATTCCTCACCACTCTATCATAGGCCTTTTCCAAGTCTACAAATACGCAATAGACCTTTTGACTTTTCGCCAAAAGTTTGTCTGCCACGCATCGTAAGGAAAAGACCTGATCCGTACATCTTCTTCCTTTCATAAATCCTGCTTGTACATCCCACATTTTTCCTTCAGTTTCATTCATCACTCTTTTTATCAAGATTTTTGCATACAATTTGCCGACGATGCTGAGCAAGCTTATGCCGCGTTAGTTTTTGCACTCTTGCTGTGACCCTTTTCCCTTATAAAGCGGCACGATGACAGCCTTACACCAATCTCTTGGTACGCTGTCATTCCTCCAACAAAGGTTGAAAAGGCAGTACAGCTGGCTAGCTACCACGCCTTGTCCCGCTTTCAGCATCTCGACAGAGATCCTATCAAGTCGCGCAGCTTTAGCCACTTTCATGATATTCAATGCTTCCACTATTTCTTCCATACTTATGACTTCTTCCTTACCAATTTCGTTCATTTCCCAGATACTAGTCTGTACTTGTATATCCTCTTTTTCAAACAAGCTTTCAAAATATTGCTTCCATCTTTTTAATACACATTCTTCTCCTTTCACAAGACTACCATCATGGTTTCTAATATGGTTGAGATTCGATGTCGTCTGTTGACCCCTCACTGTTCTTATGGAATTCCAAAAGAATTTCATATTCTGTTGGAAGTCATCAGATAACCTTTTATCAAATTCATCTCTGTCATTCTCTTTCTTTCTTTTCATCACATCTTTTGCAACACGCTTATACCTTTTGTACTCCTCTTTTGCCATTTAGGTCCACATCCGTTGCCTTTTGCATTCTTTAATTGACTTTTGTAGTCAAACAGGTCAAACAATCCTTTCTTCTTATCAGACAACGCCTTTCGGGCTTCTACACACATTCTCTTTCTCTTACATCCTTGGCTTCTCTCACTTACCCCACACACTTCCACTGCAACTTCCACTAGACCTTCCTTAAATGACTTCCATTCTTCGATCTCACATACGTCATCAGAATTTTAAAATTTCTTGCTCAGCTTACACTTAAATTCCTCTTTTATGCCTATCTCTTACAAATTCTCGACTTTTATGCGTTCTAGTACACTAACAGGTGCATGCACACGATGCCGCCACCGCTGAAACAGACCTCTTACTCGACTAATAACCAAGAAGTGGTCTGTGTCAATCCCGGCACCGCGGTATGCCCGAGTGTCTAACACTTTCTTTCTCATCCTTGCATCTACAATCACATAATCAATCATGCTGCTCTGGCTTCCTTCTTGTCTTGTAAACAAATGGATATCCTTGTGGTTACCACAAGGTTTCTCTCCAAACATACCTCAAGCAAACTTTCTCCATTTTCATTCACTCGTTCGTCACCATACTTTCCCAATACACTTTCATAACCATCACGCTTCACACCAACCCAACCATTAAAATCCCCTAACATTACTATTCTTTCATTCCGTTTGCATTTACTCAGTATATCGCTCACACTCTCCCAAAATGCCTGCCTCTCCCTTTGGTCCTTTGAAGATCGGCGCCACCGCGCATCTTGCGGAGCATAAACTCCTAAAACAAAGATGCGGGTAAGCCCAACCTTCAGCCTCAACCAAAGGAGTCTTGGGCTCACACATTCATATTCTGTCACACATTCATTCATTTTCGCGGATAGTAACACACCTACACCCTGGCTTGCTTTACTGGTCGCGGCTACACCTGACCAGTAGGCCGTATAGGGTCCATGTGTAATGGTGTCACATCCTTTCCTCTTTGTTTCATTCACACACAGAATATCAATTCGTCTCTCTCGCATCATCTCACATACCTCCAATTTTATCTTTTAATCCTCCTCTTATATTCAGTGTAGCAAAGCGGCTATCCATAGCCCACTTTTCGCCTCGATGAGAAACGGGACGTGACGGGTGGCGAACCGCGTCGCCGCCATTTTGGGTTTTAAAATTTTGATACACCATAGCGTTCCCACGAGTGGCAAGGGAAAACAAAAGCCCACCTAGACAGAGCCCCGCTTGTCCAAGTAAGGCTAGCCTTGTTCTGGGGTCGCCCGGTCCCAGGGCATAAGGCACGTTAATGCTAGGCTCGCCCCTAGCCACGCAGCACATAGGCACGGCAACCTTGGCTTGGCGGAGAGAGTATGGGAAGAGGATGAGGTAGGGAAAGGATTTATGGAAAGGAAAATGACGATGTAGGACAGGGGCTTGGATAGGGTAAATATAACATACCTTCTAAATCAAAGGGGCCGAATAAATTTAATAAAAAAGGTGTCTATTTTAGATGTTCAACTTTTGAAAAAAAAAATATTTTAACGCATTGCCTTTTTATTGAGGTGGTAGTAAAAACGCTAAAATGTCTTATGTGCTAGTCACAAATTAGCACGACCAATTAAAGTCCTGGTAGTCTCGGACTATATTATATAGATTTATTATTTATTTAAATAGATTTATTCTTAGTATATAAAACAGGTATGTTAAGACAAAAAAAAAATTGCATACGGGTGGAGGATGAAGAAACTTTATTTTAATGTATAACACTATTGTAACCATATATCAAAATAACTATAAATGAATCTGTCCAAAATAACGATCCAGCCAAAGTCTGGAAATTTCTTAGAACAATGGGGGTGGGAAGATCGCAACACAATGCACTACCTAAAGATTTAAATATTGATTTGTTGAATCAACATTTCACCGCTTCGTCTAATATTAATAAGACAACCAAATCTCACACGATTAATGATCTCTCATCCACTATTCGTCTTTAATCAGATCACTGCCAGTGATGTTAGGAGGAGCATTATGTCAATCACGTCCAATGCAGTTGGAAGTGATGGTGTGAGCCGTAATATGATCCTACCCATCCTTGATGAGATCCTCCCAGTCATTTGTCACATCCTAAATTCATCATTATCCTCTGGTATCTTCCCCTCTTTCTGGAAAACCGCTGAAATCATTCCTTTACCTAAAAATAAAAATCCTTCTTGTTTCTCTGATTATCGACCCATTTCAATATTACCGTTCCTCTCCAAAGTAATTGAACGCCTTGTACATAACCAACTCAATACATTTCTAATCAAAAACAATTTATTTAATCCCTATAAATCAGGTTTTCCAACAGCACCGTCTCCGCTTTGGTGAATATTACGGACGACATCCGACATGGCATGGAGTGTAGGAATGTCACAGTTTTGGCATTGATGGATTTTTCCAACGCGTTTAACACAGTGGATTTTGTTGGCTCTTGGCATATCCCCAGTGGCGACTGATTGGTTTCGCAGTTACCTGTGTGGACGCTGACAGCGCATACGCATCGAAAACACTCTCTCCTCATGGTGCAATACTTCTGTCGGTGTGCCTCAGGGTGGCGTTCGTTCTCCTTTACTTTTCGCATTATTCATTAATTCAATCTCGGATCAACATCGTTCCTCCTGTCACCTTTATGCAGATGATCTACAAATATACAGCCAAGCACCCCTGACATCCATTACAGATGCTGTGGATGCTATTAATAATGATCTGGTCAGTGTAAGTGCCTGGAGCGAATCGTATGGACTCAAGGTGAACCCCTTAAAGACCCAAGTCACAATTGTTGGCATGTACTATGGCAGTATGGCAATGGTTGGATGGTTTCAAGGATTGACTGGTCACTACTCCAACCGGTTATTTTCAACGGTACCTTCATACCATTTAGTGACCGGGTTAAAAACCTGGGAATATACATTGACTCCAGTCTCTCCTGGGTCACTCAAATGCAAGAGTCCAGCCGAAGATTGTATGCAGCTGCGGGATCTATGAAACATTTGCGATCGTTCTTACCGACTGCCACCAAGATTGCACTTGCAAACACCCTCCTACTCCCAATTCTAGACTATGCAGACGTCAGCTATCCAGATCTCACCGAACGCCAGCTAGATAAACTCGAGCGTCTTCATAATTTTTGTATCAGATTTATATTTGGACTACGCAAATATGATCACATTACTGTTTTTCGGAAAAGACTCGAGTGGCTACCTATTCGACTTCGCCGGAATGCTCATATTCTTTTCTTGTTATACAGTATACTGTTCAACCCTTCTACGCCTACCTATCTCAAAGGACGTTTTGAATTCCTTCATGATACTCATTCGAAGTGCTTAAGATCATCGGAGAACCTGAGACTAAAAATGCCGCCACATTCCACTACATTTTTAGGAAAAATCCTATACTGTCTCGGCCGTACGATTGTGGAATGAGCTACCATTAGATATTCGTCGCGCGAAGTCACTCGCTATCTTTAAGGACAAGGTTAAAAACCACTTTCTGTCCTCTAACTAAGTACTTAACTTGCAGTATTTCTTTTCTTTTACTTCTTTATTGTGTACAACTTAACTATTATCCTCGTTATCATACTAATCTGTAGTTATATATTATGTAAGTATGCCATCAACTACCTCTTTCTTTGTTTTCCTGATCTCTTTCCATACTAAGGTTGTCTGGAAGAGATCGCTTTTAGCGATAAGACCGCCCATTGTACTCTCACTTGTGGTTTTAAGTCCTGTAAATACTGTATATAATGGTGTGCAATAAAGAATTATCTATCTATCTATATCCTAACTAAATGATTGTAACCCATTTTCACAAATAAATGAATAGAATTGAAAAAGAAATTAAAATTTAATTGAAATATCATTAAAATCAAATAGAAATTAAAACGCAATTTAATTGAATTGAAATTGAATGGAAATCGAATTGAAATCGGATTTAAATTGAATTGAATAGAATTTGAAATTCAAGTGAAATTGTATTGAAATTGAATTGAAATTGAATTTAAATTGATATTGAATTGAAATTGCTGCTCCTAAAAATAATAAGTTATATTGCTATGACCAACATACTCGTATTTTGCACAATGAACTTAACTTAATTAATTGGTATCTCACTGAGGGTATGAGCTGTCCTGACCAAATATATGAGTTTATGGAAAGTAGTTTTCATAGTGCTAGTAGTAAAGCTCAATTCAGTAAAAATACTCGCAAATTTACTCGTTGTAAACAACCTTGGATTAATCAGAATATTCTTAACCTGTGTAAAATGAGAGACAAACTATTTGCGTTATGGAAATCAGATCCCACGAATAAATGTTTAAGACTACAATTTAACAATTTGCGCAACAAAGTTCATAAAACAATTGAATATTATAAAAATAATAAAAAAAAAAACTATTAGAAACAACTATGGCAATGCCAAAAAAACATGGCAGTTAATTAATTCTATTTGTGGAAGGGTAGCACCGACTATAGATGAAATTCTTACAAAAGCTTTTAGCAATCAGAACTTGTCTTCCTATGAAATAGCCAATAATTTTTCAGTGATATTTTAAAGCTCTGTTAACGAGCGACCTAAGTGTAACGTACCTCTTCTAGATGATAAAGAGTACTTTCAAAATGTTGAACTGAGCATGTTAGTAAACAAAAACAACTCCAGCTAAAATAAACAGTATTATAAAGAAGTTGATTAATTTTAAGGAACCTGGAAAAGATAAGATTAAAAGTTACGGATATTAAGAAAATCAGTAAACAAATTTGTGTATCTATTGCTAACCTCATTAATACTAGTTTCAAAACTGGAAAGTATCCCCATAAGTTAAAGTGTGGTTGCGTACGTCCGGTGCATAAAAAAGGCAATCATAATGATGTGTCAAATTATCGCCCTATCACACTGTTGTCCAGTATTAATAAAATAGTCGAAAAAATTTTTAGTGAACAAATACATACTTTCTATCGGGATAACATTGTTATTAGCAAAAAATCAATTTGGCTTTCAATCGAACAAAAGTAGCACTTCTTTGTTTTCACAATACACTGATGATGTAAATACATTCTTGAATGAAAAAAAGCATGTGATAGCTCTTTTTATTGATTTTTCGCGCGCATTTGATACATTAAATCATGACAGGTTTGTAAAAAAGCTTCACAATTCTGGCGTTCGTGGACCGCTGCTCAAATAGTGTGAGAACTATCTCCAGAATCGATCTTACTGTGTCTTTGAAAATGATACCTTAAGTAGGACTATCGAGGCTAATGTTGGTACTGCTCAAGGATCAGTACTTGGTCCTCTTCACTTCATTACCTACGTTAATGATATAAATAATATCGTCAGTAACTGTACCTTATATCAGTATGCTGGCGATACCTGTTTACTTGTTGCAGATAAAGATGTTTTCACTGCGCTCTCTAAGATGCAACAAGACTTTGACAATAATAATAAATGGTGTCATGATAACGGATTAGTTCTAAATGCAGCCAAAACCAAACTGCTTCACATCCATTCCAGCTATAAAAGAGACCTTCCTGATATTCGTGAAAGACTTGTCGCCCATGATCATGCGTGTTTGCATAAGGTCAATAATTCGTGTTGCTCCTGTCCAGAAATTGACTGCGTTGAGCAACATACGTATATAGAAATAATAATTGATAAAAATTTAATCGGCTTACACACATTAACCACTTATGTGTAAAACTTAGAGCTTTTCTAGCAAATCTATATATAATTAAAAATAGAATACCATTTAAAATTAAACTCATGCTGTATAACGCTCGATACTGTCTCGATAACATGGTAATCTCGATAATCGGATATGGCATAACAAGCTATGGGAGTACGTATAAATCCTATCTCGACCGAATTTTTGAACTCCATCACGACTCCTCAAAAAAATTGTACCAAATAACATAAAACAAATGTATAGAAATAATGAAAACGAATTGTATATATTTTGTAAAGTCCTCTCTATTCACACTAAGGTTACGTATAGTCTTCTAAAAGAACAGTTTTTCAATACAAGTATCTTGCAAGAAATATCGCATAACATACAGACAGATACTACTGTGTATGTACAGGACAGGCTGTAGACGCACAGTCTAGTTTTAATGTTGTAGTGAGTGTAGCGACATGACTATACTATGGAGGGTAGAGGTAAGGAGGACTATCTCTGTGTATACTGTGTATGAAAAAGTGTCCGTCGAAATGCGTAAAATTAGGGTGGCGCTACAATCGCATCAGTCGCATCAAAAATAATAAATTTATTTACTCAGCACACTTCAATCTGTCTACGTAATTTACGTAGTCCAAAATAATTTTGTAAGCAGCGGAAGTTGTTCTTTCCTTGTTTATTTTTCTATCTTACTCTAATAACTTTTGGCGTGGTTTTTAAAATTTACACTGATGCGATTGTAGCGCCACCCTAATTTTACGCATTTCGTATTTACTCAGCACACTTCAATCTGTCTACGTAATTTACGTAGTCCAAAATAATTTTGTAAGCAGCGGAAGTTGTTCTTTCCTTGTTTATTTTTCTATCTTACTCTAATAACTTTTGGCGTGGTTTTTAAAATTTACACTGATGCGATTGTAGCGCCACCCTAATTTTACGCATTTCGACGGACACTTTTTCATACACAGAGATAGTCCTCCTTACCTCTACCCTCCATAGACTATACAATGAAACTCGCTCAATACATTGTTCAAGAAGTGGGTAGATTAAGTTTTATTTAATATTAGTGTAAAGAGTAATAGAAATATAAGAATAATAAATATTATGTTATCTTCTGAGGTGGTGGGATGTAACTTGTTCACGTACCTTATTGCATAAATGAAATTAATGTAATGTTTTTTGCTTGATTAGATAATATAAATTTGGTTAGCTGTTATCTGCAGAATATATGGCACTCCGCACAAACCCTTCGTAGGTTTTTGGTTTGCTATTGTTCTTTTTTGTATTTTGTATAAAAAATAAATAAAAAAAATAATTGAAATTAAATTAGAATTGAATTGAAATTGGTTTGATTGATTTGGAATATTTTTTGTGTATGAAAGAATGTTACTTATTATTTGGCCTCAATTCCAAAAATAGGTTATTTATAAGTTTTCTGTTAAAAAGCATTGTTTTTATCAATTACGGCTTATCGCCAAATCGGTGGCAAAAGCATATTATACGCCCAGTGTTCACCGTGTGTATTCCTGTCCCACGTAATAGATGGTGAACCTATTGTTTGTAAAAGAAATTATATTTAGTAAATAAACATGTATTTGTATACTAGTTGACGCCAGTGGCCCTGTCCGCGTGGTTTTGTTGTGGTTTTATAGTTTTCATTCTCCACAGGAACTTGTTTCCGAGATAAAAAGTAAGCTAAATTATTGTTAAATTTCATTAAAATCTATTCAATAGTTTTTGCGTAAAAGAGTAATAAACATACACCCATACATTCTTACAAACTTTCGCGTTTATTATATTAGAAAGATATTCATAAACAGTGAGAAGATTATGTCACTAAGTTAAGTTACGTGAGTTTTATCAGAAGCTGGTAATGAGCTATCGTTTAAATAACTTATACAAGCATTGTTAAGTTAATAGTTAATGTTTCCGCGAACTGTGTGTATTATTCTGGCAAGATTAATATCAAGATCTATTATCTCAACAACTTTCAGGTCTTCATATTCAAGATTGTCCTCTTAAATCTGATAATATTTTTTTTCTTAAAATTTGAATTCTCACGTAAACTCATAATACTGACAAAATCTCAAAGGCTTTATATTTAAGCGTGTAGTTTCAAATGATGCCAATATTGAAAGAAATTTATTTATTTATTTATTTATTTATTTATCTATCACGCCTTTTCCGATTTGAATATTAGCTGGACTAACAGAGGGACAGAGTTTTAATTTATTTTGCATTTAGTAAAACGCCATTATTTACTTATTTATTTATCACGCATAAGGTATATTATATGAACACTTTTCACCATGTGTATTTCTGTTCCACGTAATAGGTGGTGAGCCCATTGCCGTGTTGAAATAGACAGACACAGGTCGTGGCTTCCTGATGTTGAAATTTTTCAAGTTGCCCATAAGGCCTTCAATTTGACTTAACGACTGCCACGTTACTGGTAACTGGGACCAACGGTTTAACGTGCCTTCCGAAGCACGAAAACGCTCGCAAATGTAAATGCCACAAAGTGGTCACCCATCCGAGAACCAGCCATAGTGAGAGTTGCGTAACTCAGTGATCGTTTACAGAACACTGAGTCCGCGGGGCCACGAGCGCTTGAAAGAAAGACAATGGTTATGCACCGATAGTAAATTTGCTCGCAACTATGCAAGGCCTACCTACCATACCTTCATTAAACTTCTGTAAAATTTCTATAAATTGACATTTTTAAAAACGTTTTTTGATAGATGTCAAAATTGACTCGGCGAACGCATTGACTTATAGTTTCCATTTACAAAGAGCAGAATTTTCTTTTGTGTGCATGCATTTGTTTTTCTTTTGCACTATTTCTCGGCACATTTTCATGAAACTTGACATACTTAAATATTCCTTGATGGAATGGAGGCTTTTAGTTGTCTGCGTTTTAAGATTAAGGTGAAAATGAGGGTCAAAATTTTCAATAGCATTTTTACATTTTATGAGTATATTTGAATCGAATTTGAAGAAAACGTTAACGAAAATTTAACCTTGCTATTCAAATATCGTCATCTGAGCTTCTTTTTCATTTGCGTCTCACACAACACAATATTTGCAAATGGTTGTCTAAAGAATTCGTTTCAAATTAAGGTTAAATGCCTTTCCAGATATTTTGCCAATATCTTGTGTCGATATCATCAGAGATACTATGCTGGATGCTCCTACTGACTAAAATCACACAGTGTCCTTCCATTTGCCTATGGTTGAAAATCCCAGGTAAACCCTAAGAAGAGTATCGACAGCAGTCATTGAATTGCTTTAAATTTACTTCATGATACCCAAGTAAACTAGAGTCACCGTTAACTATGGAGGTACCAAATATCAGCCGAATCCATGTAGCTCTTTGAGTTGTGCGTTGATGGAACCATATCAACCAACACAGATGGAAGGAGTAGTTTTATTTCGTAGAAATAAGATAAAACATTGCCAATTAGAGTTGTTGAGAGCGTCCGGTAAAACAATGGCCAAGATCAACTTTCTCTAACCTTCTTTGGAATGGGCAATTTTGTTTGTTTCTCCTGACAATTATGATGTAATGTGACAATGAACTTTACTGATTCCATGTAATGATCTTTTTGGTACAAATTATACTTATTTGGAAGTAAGTAAGAAGTAATTTTATTTTTATTAACAAGCGTATTGAAGAGGTGTAATTTCAGACTTTCTAGGTGAGCAAGATTCTTATTTCGTTTGTGGAGATCGAGGTTTTTATTTGCTTGAATAACTATAATATATCCTTTATAATCTGTCATTACTTACCTCCATTACATTCCACGAATTTGGATAAGTAATTGAAGAAATGAAAAAAAAATCATTATTTTAGGGTTCGATACTACAAGTATGTATTATATTATATATTTTTAAATGAAGCTCCGCAGAATTTTGATGGGCTATTAATTTTAATAGTCACGTTTAATACATTGAACTACTTAAATGAAATAGGTAGGTACTTTAAATTAAATATAGGGTTTGTCGTAAATAATGGATAATAATATTTTTTCTCACAAAAGCGTAGTTTCATGTCAGAGTTGCCTGCGATATGCAATTGGCTTCACATTTCTTTTTTTTGTAGTTCTTCCATTACCGTTTATAAAAATATTAATGTCAATGTTATTTTTTTGTAATACTCTCCTGAAATTTGTATTATCTTATTAGAATACAATTTTAAACATTGGCCAAATGTAACACATTTTTTTTAAAAGAATTCAAATGTTTTGAATTCCGCGCGACAATCCTGTTAGCGTCTCTAACAGGATTGTCGCGCGGAATTCAAAACATTTGAATTCTTTTTTTATGGCAACTAAATAATACACTTCATTGACGTAGTTTACTAGGTAGTTCCTTGATAGGAACTTTTCTTTTTAAGCCAGGCCAGGTCTTTTCTAAGTGAAACTGGAGACATCGATTCAAATTTAGCATTAGTCTAACTCCGTAGGTTGACGCTATGCTCATATAATAAATCAATGTTATACTTTATAAATATTACCACACCTTTAAAGCCTGTCAAATATAATTAGTGGGCACCTCCTTATAATATTAAATATTAAACAGTTGACATATACCACAAGCGAATACATTACATAACAAAGATTCCTATCTTAAAGCTTATATTTTGCATAGAAAATGTTATTATAGGTCGAAGATCAGCTATTAGTTATTACCTACGCTGCTTTCATAAGGCATTAAGCTTAGGTGAGGCGTGGCGATCGATCAATCTAAGCACTAAGCTATAACTGTTTTTTTTAGTATTCTAGAAAGGTAAAAGAAAGAGGCGGTTGCTGGCCCGCTAATTCATTATTCTGTAAACGATCACTATTATTAAGCATATTATTCTATTGATAGTCCCGAGATGGGTACGTTTATAGCATTTTCATTATTACATGCTTCAGAAGGCTCGTAATTCACATGCCAGTAATATGGTTGTCTTTACATCTATTTGCAAAATTATAACGTACACAACATTTTTAGTTTAAACAAGATTGGTAGAACTAACTTTAATGGTATTATGTAATGAGAGCCAGGTGATATTTACGATAGTTTTGGTGGCTTTAAATACTGTTTTAGTTTACTGTACAAAATTAAATACTCGATCAATGTAGTCCCGAAATGACTACACCATATTTATTTTTCAAGAACTTTCGATGTACTTATATTGTTTATTGAAAAGGTCGTCTAAACAATATGTAGCTTTAATTGATGTGTTGTCTTAGAATCCATATCATAGGGGTTCCACAAATATTCAAATAATAAAATTTATTTAATTTTTTTTATGAAACACTCGTTTTTATACAATCTCAGTTGCGTTAATTTATATTTATACTTATAATAACAAAACAATTAGACGTTATGTATTCAAGCTCATTAAACGTTTGACTGGCGAGTCGAATGAATTAGGTAATCGGCGATTCTATTCATTCGCCGATCTATTGTTGCTAACCGATTAAACTAATAGATGTCGGGCGTTACATCACCACACACTGTTAGCACAAAAGTAGTACAAATATTTGTCTATGTGATCATCTGGAGTTTCCAGTTAACTATCTGTGTGGTCTTAAGCAGTTTAATTACATTTGCGCTTGCCACCTTTTTTATTAACTTTATTTACTTTTTAAAACGTGACGTGTGCTAAAGTGATACAAAAATATGTGTTTCAGTTATGTACGTGCTGACGTGCTCCAATGTCCATGGGAGGGTTTGTGCATGTACATACATACATATTGTCACGCCTTTATCCCCGAAGGGGTAGGCAGAGCCATATTTAACGCCCACGTTTCTCCGTATGCACTTCCGTCCCACGCAACAGGTGGTAGGCCCATTGCCGTGTTGAAATGGACAGGCGCAGGCTGCATCGACTTGCTGTTTAAATTTTTTAAGCCGCCCATATGGCCTCCAACTTGGCTTAACGACTGCCATTTTATTGGCAACCGGGACCAACGGCTTAACGTGCCTTCCGAAGCACGGAACTGGGGTGAGTCTAAAGGGCCGAAAAAAAAAAAATAAAAAATAAAAAAAAAATTAGTAAAAATGTGTCTATTTTAGTTGTTAAATTTGGATGAAATTTTTAACCCGTTGCCTTTTTAGTGAGATGGTAACAAAAAGGCTAAAAGGTCTTATGTGCTAGACACTAATTAGCACGACCAATTAAAGTCCTGGTAGTCTCGGACTGTATATTTTTTATGTAGATGTGTGTATATACGAGTATATCGTTTAATCACGCTTTTACTCCTGAACCTATCAAAATTTCTGCCCCGTTCTGGATCAATATTGTTAATCAAGCACACATTTAGCAGAGGCTTATTATACGCCGACATCGCACTCTGCGCATTTTTGTCCCACGCTGTAGAAAAAACTAAATCGCGCACACATTGACCACCAGTGTATTGTAAAAATGTATTCTCATCTATTTTCCTAACGCGCCAAAAGAAATAAAACAACTGTAATGCCAAAACGTCGCTACCGAACTATTAGCCGTATTGACAAACATTACGAGAATAGCTATCATAAAATTATACGTTATACAATTGTGCTAATTCTGTTGTTGAGATCACTAAACTAAATTTCTCTAAAATTTTCTAATTTTTGTTAAGAGATTGCCAAATGCTATTCTGTTATTAAGTCGAACTATAGTTGGTGATATCATAAATAGCACTTAAATTGTATCTGATGTCACTAAAATTCATTTTATGTGATATAATTGAAATAAATAAAATAAATAAATATCCATCACGCCTTATCCCCGAAGGGGTGGCAGAGGCATATTATATGCCCACTTTTCACCGTGTGGATATAATTGAACAAGACGTGAAAGACCCTGAGGGCAACCTGTTAAGCGAAGACCTCGCGGTAAAGGAGAGATGGCGCTCGTACTTCCACGAGCTGCTTAATAAACAGCACAAAGAGGTGCAGCCTCCGGACCTCCCTCCGAATCAGGGACTAGTGCCACCGGTAACGCCTGGAGAAGTTCTGACTGCGCTTCGCCGCATGAAGAATCGGAAAGCTGTCGGACCCGATGGAGTCCCCATCGAAGCCTGGAAGGCGATGGGTCCTCGCGGTGTGGGCATCTTAGTAAACCTTTTTAACTGCATACTCCTCAGCGGGCAGATCCCAAACCAATGGAGACTGAGTATTATTACTCCAGTCTTCAAAGGTAAGGGATCAGTGCAGGAGTGCGGGAGCTACCGCGGTATAAAGGTGATGTCCCACACCATGAAGATCTTTGAGAGGATTATAGACTCTCGGATCCGGCAGGAGTGTATTCTCTCGGGGTGTCAATATGGGTTTCGCCCTGGTCATGGGACCACGGACCCTGTTTTTGCCCTGAGGATTGTCGCAGAGAAATACAGGTCGAAGAACACGCCTCTGCACTGTTTGTTTCTAGACATGCAGAAGGCCTTCGACTGTGTTCCTCGTGCGATGATCTGGTGGGCACTGCGGTCCAAAGGGGTTCCAGAGGTCTATATTGACACTATACGAGACATGTACTGTGACTCCGATTCAAAGGTTCGGACTGCTGTTGGCGACACGAAACCCTTCCCCATCACCGTCGGGGTACACCAGGGTTCGGTCCTTAGTCCGCTTCTGTTCAGTGTAATATTAAACGAATTGTCGGACAGCATGAGGAACTCGCATGAGCAGCGTCCATGGTTGCTCATGTATGCTGACGATATTGCGCTGGCAGACGCGGACAGGGGCAGATTGGTGCGACGTGTAAAGGCGTGGAAGGAGACGCTTGAGAACGGTGGTCTGAAACTAAATGTGGCGAAGACCGAGTACTTGGCACTAAACTCGACAGATCCCACATCCGTCCGCATAGGCGGTGATTTGGTCGAGCGCACGGACCAGGTTAAATACCTGGGATCTGTTTTTCACACGTCCAGTGACATCGAGTGCGATGTCAAGTCACGCATTGTTGCCGCGTGGGCCAAATAGCGGGAGATGACCGGTGTCATTTGTGACCCTAAAATGCCGATCCGGTTGAAGGGACAGGTCTACAAAACCATTATTAGACCTGTCCTTTTACATGGCAGTGAGACGTGGCCGATAATGGAGCGACACAAGCAGGAGCTGCGTGTCACGGAAATGAATATGCTGCGGTGGATGTGTGGAGTCACGCGGATGGACCGCGTGAGGAACTCTCGCATCCGCGGCAGCCTTCACGTCCGTGACATTGCAGACAAGTTGCAAGAGTGTCGCCTTCGTTGGTATGGTCACGTCTTGCGGCATCCGCCGGGCTATGTAGGTAACAAATGTCTGGCCATGTCAGCCCCGCCGGGTCCCGGTAAGAGGGGAAGACCCAAGAAGTGCTGGCTTGACGTCGTAAGGGATGACATGCGTGCCAGTGGTCTCACTACAGGGGATGCCGACGACCGCGCGAAGTGGAGGAGAAAATGTAGGAAAGCGGACCCCGGGCGTCGCGAGACGCAACTGGGACAGACGCTCGGATGATGATGATGGTGAACAAGACGTGAAAAATGTAAGACAGTCGAATGTAAATACATGCCGACTAACTTGGTGATTGAACTGCCTATGTACATTTTTCACGTTACATCGTTTTAAAAGTTTTCACGTTTCAAACGGTTACTAAAATTAATAAACGTTACCACTAAAATTAGTCTTTAGATTTAGATTAGAAGTTTTCAAAATTTTGTGTCACGTTTAATCTGTATGTTACATCACTAGAATTCATTTTATGTGATAAAATTCAACAAAAAGTGAATAATGTACATAGACAGTTCAATCACTAAGTTAGTCGGCATCTAAATACATGTTTTGTTGAATTTTATCACATAAAAGGAATTTTATTGATGTCAAATACAAATTTTGTGCTGGTTAAAATATCACCAAGTTTAGTTCGACGTAATAACAGAATAGCATTTGGAAATCTCTTAATATAAATAAGAAAATTTTAGAGAAAATTAGTCTACTGCTTTCAACAACAGAATTAGTACCAATATAGGTATCAAAACTTGTGTTACTACAATCTAAAGTCGACCGAACAGCATTCAGTTGCATGTATATGTTTCAGAGTGCCTATCCTTTTGTTCTATCCTGGGGGCCGAGTCTACTATATACCGAACCAGAATCGCTGTTTTAGCTGTCTACTAGTAGACTGACAAAAATGCAAATGACTAGCGGTCACTAGCGCGGTACGTGTTAGTAGAACTCATCGGCCGACCGATAGAAGTCTATTGGAGTACGATTGTATTAGTAGACTATGAAAGAAAGGCATAATTGTACCGGTGGCTTTCTATTGAGTGACGATTAAGATTATTTCCTGCCGCGATTGAAATTGTAGACTTGGCCCCCTGGTGTATTCACATTACTTCAGCATAAGTCACGGTCACGTTGACTCTGGAGCCTGGGGTCCGATTTTTTGATACTATATCTCCAATTCACACAGTCTTTTTTGGCAACCCTAAGTCTTTTGGGCTGATCATAGTATTTTATACTTAAAGCTTAGACTCATTTAGTATCTTCTGCTGAGACTCAGAAGAGATCACATTGATCGCGCATTTATTGCCCAACAAGCCAATCCACAAATCTACAAATTCGATTGTAATATACTAACACGATATCGTATTATCTGCTTCTAGATCATTCGGATCGAGGTCGCGTTCCGCTATGGATAAGAGGTTTATAAATGTATTACAAAAATTACGATTTCTTAAGTACTATTATGAATTAAGTGCTTGTTCACATTTTAATGGAGAGATCTAGTTATTGAAGAGTTAATAAGGGTAAAGAATATTAGTTTTAAGTCATCACTAAAAACATATTGATATTTTAATATTAATTTATTAATATTAACAATTGCTGACAAGGAATGAAATGCACGCGGTGAAAAGTGAGCATATAGTAGGCCTCTGCCCCCCTTAAAAGCGTGACTGATTGATTGATTGTTGAATTGACTATAAGAAAGTGTTCCAAGGTTCGGTTGCCGGAAAACTCTGTAAAGTTTGGGAAAAAAATAGTCTTGGATTTGTGCTGACATAAACATATCTGAAAGAGTTTAGTGTGCTTTTTCTAAATATTGTCAATCCTTGTTCCTTAGTATGCAATAGATATTAATAAATAAATAATAATGTATGTTAAAAAGGTGTTTGTAACTTGTACAACTGTTTCAAACACTGTAACAAAATTACACGTTTCGTTACTTACATTATCATAATATTATGATAGTCGTAATTTATAAAGATTTTGTAATTATCTTACAACATATGCAGTTTTATATCATACGTTTAACATGTATTCTCTGAAGTCAGCAAGCATAATCTAATAATTACATACACTCATTATGCGAACGGTTTTTTCATTGTAATTTAATTTGCTCGTAGGATACTCTAAAATACGCGAACGTATAATCGACAAGAATTTGATGTTCTCGGGTTTTGAAATTTTATCCTCCATATATTACTATTTCAAACATTTCATACAATTTAAAAATATACTAATACGTGAGGACTGTGTCTAAGGACAATGTCCTTTAAATCCAAGGACCAAGAAAGTAATTTCTGGAAACTTAAACTTGAAGTTTAGACACATTTCTTACGCATTCCTCACATTCAACACACGTTCTGCATCTGTCTTTCTTGCAGAACTTTATGTACGATGTCATGGTAAGGATGATATACGAACTGAATGTATAAGTGAATAAATAAAGAAGTGACGCTAGAGCAAGTGCATATAAATACCTAAATAACTCTGATAAACAGAGTAACTGCTGCTATTTTAGTTTCGCTGTAAAATGATCAAAAGTGTTTTGAAATTCACACATTTTCTTCTACGCAATATTACTTCATAACACACTCACACTAATTGGTAAAAACAGAATGTAGTAACGCAATAATCCAATGTACCTAAACAAGATCCCCAGAAATGGACCGACCAGATCACTCGGCCTTCTTACGCGTAATTGCGTAACAACAGACTCTCAGATTCGGAACAAACAGAGGTGCAGGAGAAAGTGCAACCTGCACTCAGATTTAAAACAGTCTGAACAAATTTAATGACTAATTTTGCGAAAATGGGAACCATCTTGGCCAACAACATCTTTCAACATTTTGACCAATTTTGGAAAGCAATGATCTGGTTTCGTGTACCAATATTTCTATTTGTGTATTATCTTTAGGGTTGTGTCATACTGGACCAGTAAAGCGGTCACTTAGTTTTGAAACGATACATGAATCATCTCGTATGCGTAACTAGTAAAAGTAAAGTTATTAAACTAAGATATTACGATTAAATCGTCAATTACGCCATACACGTCATAAGGTCGCTCCATGACATCAGTACTTTCGATTTTATCGAAAACTACTTTCGATGGGTATTATTGCAGGCTCAATAAGTCGAATCATGTTTTTATTTGGTCTTAATATAATGTCTTCATCTACATATACGGATTTAAGATTGTAATTGAGGATTACAGTTTTTTTTATATCACCAGGGTGGCAAACAAGTATACGACACACCATCGTAGCAGTAGTACTACAGTAATCAGAATCATCATATTAGTCATCTGAGCCGTGAGAAAGGACATAAAATAAAGGAATGAGACGTTTATACAAAAAATAGTTCGTTTTTATTTACAGAAACTTACAACAACAAATATAATACACAATAACAGCTAAGGCGTGATCACATGATTTATATTAAAATGAGATGAAATGACTAACAGTTTGTATCGTTTAATGGGGATGTCCGTATGAGGTGGATGGTGCGGGAACTCCGTATGATCCTGAGGGAACGCCGATGGTCGAGAATCCATGTCCGGAGGAGAAATCACCACCGCTAGAATAACCGCCACTGGAATAACCTCCATGACCACCGCTAGAATAACCGCCACTGGAATAACCTCCATGACCACCGCTAGAATATCCACCAGCATAGCCAGATGCGTAACCTTCCTCAGCCTGGTGGTATTGGGCTACCTGAATAGCTTGTTGGACATGGTCAAGTTCAATACCGACGATTCTGTCATGGGGAACGCCATATACAGGAGCGGGAGGACCATAGTGGGAGGAGATGCCATGGGAACTGCCGTGGTATTCTTGGGAACCTTGGTTTTGGATCTCGTCCTTCAAGATAATGTTCTTGATTTTGTAGAGGAGATGTGGGTCGACGTGGTAGCCCTCGCTTTCTTGATGACCAACTGGCACTGATGTGTAATGACCACTGCCGCCGTGGATACCTCCGACCGATATCACCGATGATGAAGGGGCGGAGTAACTGTAGCCCACTGGGGGTTCGGCGGCAGCGCAACCCAACAGGGCAAGAGCGACCTGGGGACAAATGAAATTTTGTTATTGAACGGAAAATGTACCAAAAAGCTTTTGATGATCTAGTTCTTTTGTACAATATGCTTTAATTTCTATTTATATTAATATTTCTGATGTTTTATTTTTAATATTTTTCGATTTTATGTTTGTAATAGATTATTTTAACAAAGTTACTTTTTAAATGCAATCTTTAAAAGAGACTACTGTGCAACACTTTTATAAACTTTGGCACATTAAAACAAAATCCTGGTGTTTTTTTTATTTCCTTTAGACTTAAAAGCGAAAATCCAGGACGCCTTATGGTATTTAAAATTAGCTTTTTTTTAAGATGAATCCAATCCACATTTTTTTCGGAACTATATCACTGAATACACAATCACGTAAACACTAGTATCACTGCACTCCGACTTACTAGAAACTTGGCCATGTTTTGCGTTGTAAGGTCTGTAGATGTGTGATGTTCGTATGTTGTGCGCCACGCTTTTATAGGGGAGATTGAAGCCTCACTTTTACTTTACTATCGGAGGCTACGAGGACGAATTTGGGGTACAAATGAACTATTTTTTTTGTGAATTTTGGGCAAAGGTTACGCTTAGAGTCAAGATTGATAGATTAAGAGACCCGTTTTGTTTTTTTTTTTTTGTTATTTGGTTTAGGAAGTTAGGTTTACTTTAAAAGCTTCTAGACATGCTAATAGCTTTAGATTAGAATGGATTTTATGCAATAGTTTTTGCTAGAAATATTAATTTAAGATAGTGTAGCTAAGCGCCAATAAAAATGTGAATAATTTATCATAATTAATTGTTTGAAGTCAGAGGTAATTTATTTATAAGATGCATATCAATGACTCATATGTAAACTGAATTATGCCAATTAAAATTTGGGATTTGTAGCATAGGTACGTCGCCGGTTGGGACTGCATATATTGTATTGGGTGACTTTTAGATATTTCGTTCAGATAATAGAAGGTTATAGATTTTCTCAGTGTCTGGTATTGTGTAATTCACCTATGCATAGCCTACAGAGCAACGAAACTGTTTCGCTGCCTCTCGCTCACGCCTAATAGAGACAAAAGAAGTAATAATTACAAAGTTTATGTCAAAATGTATGCGAAAATCGTATGTGCGGCCTGTCAATTGCCTACCATTACTCTGTAGTAATTAGTGCAATCGTAGGAAAAAAGGGGCGACACCCCCTTTTTTACGTGTGGAAATCCCCTCGGATGTCATGCCGGACTCGAACCGGCTAAAATCACACGGTCCCTGCCTAACTGTCTATTTCCGCTCGGAAAGATGTTCCAGAGCTCCCGGCAGACAGGCCGACGCCCCCTGACGGGCTTGGTTTTTTGAAATATATAGAGTAAGACATCTCTAGCTCTAGTAGAGCATGCGAGTGACTTCCTTGATTGTGATTCCTTGCTGTGTGCATATGCCTGTGGGGAGTATGAAAAAGGCGTTCAATGTAAGGTGTGTGTGTGTGTGTGTTCTATTTTTTTTTAGTTTTACCTTTAAATGTACAAAGTAACGCAATTTTATACGTCCGACAATGCACCTTCAATGGTTGTTATTACGGGTAGACGATATGTAAAGGATGTTGTGAGTTGTTTTTGGGTTTAAGAAATTTGATATATATCTGTGCGTGTGCATGGTTGGTATGAGACATAATATGAAATATTGCATCCAAAGCTATGGAGAATTCTAAAAGTAATTTTACAAAGATAAATGTAGATTAGTAGAGGCTGTATTATTATTAGTAATTAGTAACAAATATAAACATAACTTAAATATAATCGTATTGGGAATTCTCAATACTAAATTTTGTGCTTATTGTTAAATGTCATATTTTATTGTACTTGTACTGCAATCTTTAAGAATAAATAAAGTTGTTGGTGTTGTTTCATCCAAAGTGTCTTACCAAAACACTTTGGACGTAGGAGTTTCGACTGCTGCTTGCTTTGCGTAATAGGCAAAGCAAGCAACCATTTTATGGACAACTATCAATATAAAATATTGAATGATGTAACTGCCATCTGACCTTCCAAATCATCTGTGCATTTACCTCGTAAGGGTGCCTGTATTGTTGGTTCGTTCGTTAGTTAACAGGTGGACCACTGGCAGGTGAGGTCACTTGGGGGATTTGCGCGGGATCTTGGTAAATAGCGGACGCTTGCTGTATATTATTTTCCAAAACGAGTGCATTAACCTTGTTTTATGTGTAAAAATGGTAGTTTCTTATACATAAAAGTTGTGTAAACGTGCTATAGTGAGAGACAGTGATATATTGCAGTTAAAAGCAATTTTACAACTTGTGGTGCCAATTCCACTGAAAGCTACAATAACGCTCTACCGCGGTATTGGGACAACACACACACACACACAGAGAACCTAGGACTGGACTTGACATCGACAAAAGACTGGACAGGACTAAATTAAAACATAAGATTGAATAAATATGATATAAATAAGATTTGGCTAAAATGTCTTAGTAAACACGCTATTAAATAATTACAAAAAAAAGGTGACTTGGGCCCTGAGATCTAAATGGGGGGCCTATTTACACGTAATCTATATTTTAACTAATCTAGCTCTGCAAGCTCAATTATCTATAAACGATCCCTGTTTTAAGCATCTTTCGCTACGGTTTTCCCGAGATGGGTTACCGTTAATGGCATTTTCATTAGCGTTCCAGTACTTCAGAACGTACGTTAAGTTATTGGTTACGGCTGCCAGTAACATAGAAGTCGTCGTCTAAGTTGAAGTTCTTATGGGTGTGGCTGAAAATATCTCAACAATTGGTAGTTACAATAAACATGGCAATGGACTTGTAACGGGGGTCCGAGTACAACCGGTGAAATATAAGCGTATATGCATATGCTTATTCATTCAGGAAAAAATCGTGACTATTAGTTTTTCCCTCTTTTTATTTGTTTAGGGATTTTTGTACATAGATGTGACGATGTCAATCCCATTGTACCTTAACCTAAGTATATTTCGAACTACTTACATTAAATAAGTAAAGTATCCTACGTGTAATGCACACGTATCCGCCAGGATTCCATGGGATAATCCTACATCGATTGCAGATAGTTTAAGGGAATCCATCAATACTCGCCTTTTGTCTTCATTCTGTACACATTCCACAAGCAAGTGATGTACATCGTCTACTTTGTCATATATTTCACAATTAAGAGAATTTACTTTACCCATCATAAAACCGAATTTAATACGTGGAATGTGTCCAATGTATGTACAAAATTTTCTGTGTATCTTTCTACAAAACGATATTACCGTAAAGATAGATGATTTCATTAGATAATTACATGTATGGGCAGAGTCATATTTGATGCTACAGATCTGTGTCAAGGAGTTAACCATGTAATGACTTCTAATTAATAAACTACTGGATGGCGTAAGCTGTGAATGAGATGAAAATATGGAATGTGGCTCAAATAGATCTTCGGGGTTCGATTAGACTTCAACTGCAAGTGAATGAGATGAAAATATGGAATGTTGCTCAAATAGATCTTCGGGGTTCGATTAGACTTCAACTGCAAGTGAATGAGATGAAAATATGGAATGTGGCTCAAATAGATCTTCGGGGTTCGATTAGACTTCAACTGCAAGTGAATGAGATGAAAATAGATCTTCGGGGTTCGATTAGACTTCAACTGCAAGTGAATGAGATGAAAATATGGAATGTGGCTCAAATAGATCTTCGGGGTTCGATTAGACTTCAACTGCAAGTGAATGAGATGAAAATATGGAATGTGGCTCAAATAGATCTTCGGGGTTCGATTAGACTTCAACTGCAAGTGAATGAGATGAAAATATGGAATGTGGCTCAAATAGATCTTCGGGGTTCGATTAGACTTCAACTGCAAGTGAATGAGATGAAAATATGGAATGTGGCTCAAATAGATCTTCGGGGTTCGATTAGACTTCAACTGCAAGTGAATGAGATGAAAATATGGAATGTGGCTCAAATAGATCTTCGGGGTTCGATTAGACTTCAACTGGAAGTGAATGAGATGAAAATATGGAATGTGGCTCAAATAGATCTTCGGGGTTCGATTAGACTTCAACTGCAAGTGAATGAGATGAAAATATGGAATGTGGCTCAAATAGATCTTCGGGGTTCGATTAGACTTCAACTGCAAGTGAATGAGATGAAAATATGGAATGTATCTCAAATAGATCTTCGGGGTTCGATTAGACTTCAACTGCAAGTGAATGAGATGAAAATATGGAATGTGGTTCAAATAGATCTTCGGGGTTCGATTAGACTTCAACTGCAAGTGAATGAGATGAAAATATGGAATGTGGCTCAAATAGATCTTCGGGGTTCGATTAGACTTCAACTGCAAGTGAATGAGATGAAAATATGGAATGTGGCTCAAATAGATCTTCGGGGTTCGATTAGACTTCAACTGCAAGTGAATGAGATGAAAATATGGAATGTGGCTCAAATAGATCTTCGGGGTTCGATTAGACTTCAACTGCAAGTGAATGAGATGAAAATATGGAATGTGGCTCAAATAGATCTTCAGGGTTCGATTAGACTTCAACTGCAAGTGAATGAGATGAAAATATGGAATGTGGCTCAAATAGATCTTCGGGGTTCGATTAGACTTCAACTGCAAGTGAATGAGATGAAAATATGGAATGTGGCTCAAATAGATCTTCGGGGTTCGCTTAGACCTCAACGGCTAGCTTTTGCATCAGCTAACTAATGCAAGACGTAGTGCTGTTCGAGTATTGTGGGACACTTTTCACACAGCGCCATCTAGCCCAAACTAAGCTATAAGCTTGTACTATGGGATCTAGACAAGTGATATACATACTTATATATTTCTAAGTACATATATATTATACATAGGACACACCCAAACTCCGAAACCAACATTTGTGGATCACACAAATATTTGTTCCGACCCGGGAATCTATCCCGGAACCTAAGTCGCGGCAGTCACATACACTGCCACTGCGCCACAGAGGCAGTCTCAGAAAACTTTGGAATTTAGCTCAAATACATCTTCGGGGTTCGATTAATCCTCAACTGCAACATCTGCAAGCTTTTGCATCTGCTAACTGATGCAGGACGTAGCGCTATCGAGTCTCAATCGAGTTTGAAAGTATTTCTACTTTCAATTTATAAATTTAAGACAGTAATTGTTTACAGACCTTGGTGCCAGTGCGAATACCGCTTCAAACATTCTGTGATTGCTAATAATCAATTTGAACAGTACATTATTTTTAAGTATAAAGGAGATAACTGTATAGTGTTAGTTGAACGCGTTTATGTGTATTTAAGATAATAGATATAACACGGCAATTTGCATCTGTGAATTACCACCTCTTACGTGGGTCAAAAATGCATACGGTGAAATGTGGACGTATGGTATGCCTCTGCCTACCCCTTCGGGGATATAAGCGTGACAATATGTATGTATGGAAGATAATAGAACTGCATTCTGTTCAAATAGTCGTACAAAATATTTTTCTTCATTAAATGCGGCAAAAAATCTACTGAATATGAAATTAGGTGTATTTTCTTTCAAATATCAACCCTATAGATATGAATGTAGTCTATGTCTACTTATTATTTCGGAAAAACATAATTTTTCTACGGGAAAACGGGTGCTCGATACTAAAATATTACTACATAATGATCTATAAATTATAAGTAGACATATAAATAATTGTTGTGACCTGTAACCGATCTTTAACTCTTGACACGTCTGTCAAGGCAGTACTGCCGCACTAAAATAATTATTTAACTGACTTCGAGTTGTTACTTACAATGATAATACTAAGTTTTAAATTTAACTAATTGACCCCCCCACAGCTTCGCCCGTGGAATATTACGACCTCCCGTCGCACCTATTTAATCCCGTCCCTTATAAAATCTACAACGATGCATAAAAATTTGCCCGATTTGTCGACATTTATGACTACTGTTCTGCTCCCCAGTGTAGTAGCGTAATGATATATAGCCTATAGCCTTCCTCGATAAATGGGCTATCTAACACAAAAAGAATTTTTCAAATCCGACCAGTAGTTTCTGAGATTAGCGCGTTCAACCAAACAAACAAACTCTTCAGCTTTATAATATTAGTAGGTATAGATTTTAACGAGTGTAAAAAAAATCTCAGCAATGTGTGTTATCTTGACAGAATAATAGTTCACCGGGATTATAAGTAGGCTAATTTAATTCACACCTTAGGTCATTTTAGGGTCGGCAGCGCGAGTGCTGCATCTCTGGTGTTGCAAACGTCCATAGGCAAAGGTGACCGCTTTCCATCAGGTGGGACGTATCAAAATGGTATAAAAATAAAGTCAGTATGCAGTATTGGTTTAGTAAGCATCTACGTCAATTTTACTAATGTAATTTTAAAACTACGGCGTTCCCGTTTATGTAACTAAATCCCGGGATAAAAAGTAGCCTATGTGTAATTCTGTTGTGTAAGCTATATAATATAGCTGTAAAGTTGTAAAGTTTCATCAAAATCCATAGAGTAGTTTTTCTCGAAAGATTATGAATATATTTCATACATTATGAAAAAGATTAGGTGTGTCGTATTTGTTTATATAGTCTTAAACAGCTTCTCAACTATCAGAATTAACTCACTTTAAAAAAAAATCAGCAGTTGTTACTAACACTTGATGATAAAGTGTAGCATTTCAGAAATTATAGCAGTTACTAAATCGTTAGAAACGCAACCTACCCAGTGAAGGAAGTGTGAACATTATGCCCTACATCTTGCAACTGCATGAGCAAAACAAAATTCTGTGCAATTGTGAATGTGCAAAGGATTTCAGATCTGGCCGTGTAATACCGACTTTAGATCTCCATTACTTCTGGACAATGTCGTAATATCAACATAAATGGCTTTAATTTAATAAATACAAAACAAGTTCTCGTGGTGCTGTAAAAAAGTTAGAATCGAGATGTGATGGTCAGCCAAAACTAAGATGGGGGACATCATATAATGCATTTAGGTGACCTAGGATATAGTGATGGATGTTTACAAGAATCTGCGTTTGTCCTTATTTTATAAATGTCATTCTTATTACTAGGTAGCCGCAGTTGCAAAGGTGTAACCTATGCTAGCAGCATAAATTTGAGCGAAGTGTTAAATCAAACTAAGTATTTTCCCATAGACAATATGATTTTTGCGGATAACTTTTTTATTAGATCGAATTTTCAAATTCGGGCTTCGTCACGACCTGCATAATTTGAATAGATTACCGTAGCAGAAAAAAAATCCGAAAACGGATAAGAAATGGCGAAGTTCTGCCCGGTGTTACAAACGTCATTGAAGTCGTTCCATGGGAGCTTCGCTTCGCTTCGCTCAATAAAAACAGTAAGCATAAGCTTACTGTTTTTTTGAGTTTTTATTGAGTTACTAAAAATTCCCGACGTGTATATGAAACGATTATTGAATCTGCTGCAAGTGAAAAAGGTATGATTGCTTAAAGAAGCCTATATTCCGTCAGAGATACAGTTTGAGTATAGTTATTTAGATTATGTGTAATAAAACAAGTTTAAGTATGAGACCAACGAAAAGATTCCGTTGGTCTTTTTTATATCGCACCTTAGAAGCATGGAACTCTCTGCCGGCGCACGTATTTCCTTCCTCTTGCAATCCTAGGTCCTTCAAGAGAAGCGTGAATAGGCATATTACTGGGCCTAAATCACGTGTCGTCGTCTATGCTTACCATCAGACGGACGACGCCATTTTGACGTGCCAAATGTGTATAAAGATCTTTTTTTTGTCAAGCATAGCCTCAAATTTTCAATTACAATTAAGTAATAATAAAAGATGTACTTAGTCCAAGGCCGAAAGTAAATAGTCGACATCATTATGTATTGAGATAAAAAACAAACACTTTAAAAGTTTATTTTTTAAGCACAACTCCTTTATGTCACTAAGTAACCATTAAGATATATTTAATACCTACAAAAATGATTTATTTTAAACTTTCACATTCATTTTGTTGCTATGAATAAATTTTAAAATAAAAATAAAAATTGTGACTTTGTTTTCTTAACGCCATCTAGCCCAAAGTAAGCTAATATTACCTTATGTTATGGGATTCCCTTTTATTATATATTTGTAAATATATAAATGCTACACATACGAAACACCCAAACTCCGAAACAAACATTTGTGGACAAATATTTGTTCCCACCCGGGAATCGAACTCGGCACCTCAGTGCGGCAGTAGCATACACTACCACCGCGCCACTGATTCTTACTGCTTTACATATCATGGTCATATTGCTGACTTTTTCAAAAATCGTCATATGCTTGGTTCCACACCCTAGGGAGACTAACATACACTGCTCATTCATTTTTCAATTATCCCTGCCAAGCTTTCAAGGCTAAGACAAAATAATCTACTTATCAGGGGAGGCAGCACAGCTTTTCTTATCAAATCCGAGTCTCTTCTCCGAGATGATGATGAATCTATACTAATATATAAAGCTGAAGAGATCGTTTGTTTGGTTGAACGCGCTAATCTCAGGAACTATTGGTTCGAATAAAAATAAAATAGAATATGGTTTATAGGCTATATATCATCACGCTACTACCACTCAGAGCGGAGTAGTAATAATAAATGTTAACAAATTTTCATACATTATTGTAAAATAAATAAACAAGAAAACCGCGGAGATCAGTTAGTATAATAAATATATATTTAATAAAGCACTGAACTGCTTCTACACAATCAAAATGTAAGTAACAATCATATTTACACTCACCAATGAAGCCAATTTAACCAATCAACTAACAAATAAGAAGTCGAGTGCTGCACCTTTGATGTTGCAATCATTCATAGACTACGGTAACCACTTTCCATCAGGTGGGCCGTATAAAAATAAAGTTGGTGTGCAGTATTGGGTTAGATTCCCCAGTAAAATACAAACATTTGTGTGAAAGTAGGTATATATATCAGACTAATTAAGACTAATAATCTCGGTTTCCTGAAGGGGTAGCAGAAAGAACAGATCGTACAAATTGTCAAACTTCGCAATTTATGCATACTTCTTTTGCTTCCTGAATATTTATTAATTAATCGTTCAATATGTTTACCAATCCTCTAGATTCCTGGGGCTATCCTCCCGAAGGGCTTACCCGGGACTCCTGGCCATAGACAAATGGAAGGGCACCGTGTGGTTTTAGTCGGTAAAACTCCGGCATAGCATCCATGACTTTAGCATTTTATTAACGCTATTTGTAAAAATAATGCAAAACATTTATTGGTTTATTACTTAAATGGCAAATGAAGATAAAAATGAAATGTGTAATTGCTAATAAAAATGGTCAAATACTAAAAAAGTGACTATTAAGGATAATAAATAAAACGAAGCTAGACGACCTGGTCAGGGTTACGGTAGTCAAACCTCCAATAACCCCCAGTTACATAATCTCTCAGCACACAATACATCATCGCTATCAAATGTCAAGCTCAATGTCCCCAAAAGGTCAGGTGCCGCTGACCTTTTGACAACACTTGACTTATGCGCCTGAGCACACGTTTGTGTACTCTACTACACTAATATTTATAAATGCAAAAATCTTTTAACGATTATGAATGAAAGTTTACATAATGTGAATATTACGCTATTTATTTATTTAGTTGTTATGTTTAGAGACGAAAGGTGAAGGTGAAAGTAAAAGAGGACTTAAATAAGCAGAAAATAAAAGTTTATTAAAAGTACGATATTCTGATTAATCAATAAATTATAAAATCAGCCTTTCATTGAATACTGCTGAATCTCTCTCACCGAGCACGGAAGTTTGCTGGGTGAGAGCGATTCGCCCTCGGTCGAATAGAGACGAAAGCTATAATAATACGGAACGAAGTGATACGCAATATGGCAGGTATGAATAAAAGTGTCAGCATTAAACTGGAAAGGATGTCCTTCGTTAGGTTGGTCACGTGCAATGAATGAGTGAGACACAATTAACGATTTGCAAGTAGACGGTAGAAGGATTCAGATTAAACCGCGACCTACACTCGAATACCACATAAGGTAAGTTGATTGTTCAGAATCGAAAAGGTCAGAAGTATGAATCTGTCTCACGGTGCATGAAAAGTTTGCTAGCTCCCTCGCTCGAATAGAAACGTAATAATACTACGAGCCAAGTTTACATCCCTCTGTACAGGCGCGGATCCAACCCCTAAAAAAATGTTTTGGGCGCAGCCACCAGAATATCGGCCAACTACGAGTCGACATGAACTCGCTCATTATCGATATAATGCATTCCTACAATATCCTAAATTGAAACATTATTCAGCGTCGAGCTGGAGTTAAACCAGCGTCTTTTGTCTCGCCTAGTTAGACGCTTTAACCAACTAGGCTACCGAAACCCACTAGAAAGCGACAAATTCGGTGAAAAGGTCGCAATAGACCGATAAAGTGTGTTATCACAGGTCAATTGGGTTGTGGGCATGCCAATCATGCCAACAATAGTGGATCCGCGCTTGACTCTGTAGGCAAAAATCGCATGTGACCTCTCAGTTGCATGACATTCATCTTAGTAATTAGTGTTATCGAACTAAAACGTTCCACCTCCTAAAAGAGAAGTAAAATTAGGCTTCACTAATAAGGAGCGCGCCAGTGACTTTGATTCCTCGCTCTGTGATCTTTCGCAATTTTCGGCATGCTGTAACACCCTGGTCACATGGATTGATACGAGGTATTGTTTCTAATTTTCCTTTCCATTGCCATATTTACTAAACTAACTGACTATCTTCACGCTATATCCCTGGTGGGGTAATCAGAGAGGACAGATCGCCAGGCTTCGCGATCCATGTAAACTTCTTTCGCTTCTTGCAGATTCATCAATCGCTTCACGTCTGGGTATCCGAGTTTTTTTCGTTTTTGAGCAATCTGCTCACATGGTCCTCATATGTAAGTCTCGGCCTACCCTGATTCCTTCTACCCTCTACTTTCGCACAATATATTTGCCAAATCTAGTTCATAAATTAGCAGGTGCAACACTTGTAGGATATGGCCTAGGCATACTGATGTTGGTAAGATCTGAGAATTCAATTTAACATGATTTAATTGATTGTAATTTACTATTAATGACATAATCACATAAAATTTGATTATCATTGGCAAGTGCCACATAAATATAAATAAATAAATATCCATCACGACTTATCCCCGAAGGGGTGGCAGAGGCATATTATATGCCCACTTTTCACCGTATGGATTCCTGTCCCACGTAATAGGTGGTGAGCCCATTGCCGTGTTGAAAAACAGACGCAGGTTGTGGCTACCTGCTGTTGAAATTTTCAAGCCGCCCATAAGGCCTTCAACCAGGCTTAACGACTGCCATTTTACTGGCAATCGGGACCAACGGCTTAACGTGCCTTCCGAAGCATGGAAACGCTCGTAAATGTAAATGCCACAAAGTGGTCACCCATCCGAGGACCAGCCATAGTGAAAGTTGCGTAACTCAGTGATCGTTTACAGAACACTGAGACCGCGAGGCCACAAGCGCTTCTTTTCTAGCCAATCAATACAAAATAATTATACCTACCATTTCAATTTATGAATATATATTTAATAATAAATTATTGTTTTAAAACTAGTGAGTCATAAATAACATACATACATAAGTTTTAATTATGACATTTAAGTTGCATAATAAAATTATGTTAAAACCTGAGCTATTTTATTTGAAGCGCTCGTGGCCCCGCGGTCTCAGTGTTCTGTAAACGATCAATGAGTTACGCAACTTTCACTATAGCTGGTCCTCGGATGGGTGACCATTTTGTGGTATTTACATATGCGTGCGTTTCCGTGCTTCGGAAGGCACGTTAAGCCGTTGGTCTCATATTTATTTATTTATTTATTTCATACATCCACTATGTGTAGGTTAATCTTAACACCTTTTTTGCAATAATACAGTTTTATTGTTCACAATTTTGTGAAATCGCTTTTAGTCACTGCACTTTAAAGGCTTCTACGAGCAAAATGCAGTGCAAGATACAACAAAAAATTTATTTTGCAATCAATAAAACAATGTACTTATAAATTTAACAACAATCAACCGCTGCAATATTTGAGTGAATCATAAAGATTTTTTTATCCTCGTTACGATTGCACCAAATAATTAGAGCTTAACCACATATTAAGTTAATTTAACAGTAATCTTAAAAGCGAGTAAAATTACGATTTAACAACCCATTACTCGAGGTTGTGTCAACCCTTCTAATGCTGAATGCTTTTAAAGTGATTACTGCTACATACATGTGCCATCAATTTGAGGCTGATACGTTAAGAAAATAATCCGGTTTATTAGTAATTTAAGCGACCAGTGCCGTAATGTACCGGCCTTGAGAACGAGATCTTGCTGACCACAATTGCTTCGAAATTGCCAAACTATCACAATAATTACGGCCGGAATTAATTACAAAAGTGTAATGTGTAACATCCTCCCGTTTAAGAATGAAATTTGTTTAAATGTCACAATTTGATTTAAATTTGGAATTTCAACAAGATAATTGAATAGACTTAATTTGGCCTGAAGCAATTTATAGGAAAAAGGTCACATAACAAATGATCTGCAGATTATTTTTTATCCTACTAATATTATAAACGGATAAGTTTGTAAGTATGGGTGTTTGCTACGTTTTGACGCAAAATCTACTGAATGGATTTTGATGAAACTTTAAAATAATATAGCTCACACATCAGAATAACAAATAGGCTACTTTTTTTCCCGGGAACAAGTTCCTGTGAGAAACGGGAACGGGAAAACCTCACCACGCGTACGGAGCCGCGGGCGTCAACTAGTAATACTAAAATTGGGTTCTACAAGACTTCAATGTCATTCATTAAGTTTGTCTTTTTTATGTTAACAGTAATGTTATATAATAGGTTATAAGGTGAGTTACTTAGACCTAATCAAAAATATTTTAGTCTCAAGCAAACCTCATCTGCAAGTGGTGTACATGCTGATGATGATGACGCACGAGGTTGAAATGTTAGAATGCCGTTGATCTCAATATAATTAGCTACTCCTAGCAACTAATAAATCGATTTTCAGACTCTTATTCAGGAAAGGTAAGGTAAGGTAAGGTAGGTAAGTAAAGTAAGGTTCGTCAATATTATCTTTTTTATATTTTATTTTAATAATTGAAGCGCTCGTGGCCCCGCGGTCTCAGTGTTCTGTAAACGATCACTGAGTTACGCAACTTTCACTATGGCTGGTCCTCGGATGATTGACCACTTTGTGGCATTTACATTTGCGAGCGTTTCCGTGCTTCGGAAGACACGTTAAGCCGTTGGTCCCGGTTGCCAGGAAAATGGCAGTCGTTAAGCCTGGTTGAAGGCCTTATGGGCGGCTTAAAAATTTCAACAGCAGGTAACCACAACCTGCGTCTGTCTATTTCAACACGGCAATGGGCTCACCACCTATTACGTGGGACAGGAATCCACACGGTGAAAAGTGGGTATATAATATGCCTCTGCCACCCCTTCGGGGATAAGGCGTGATGGATATATTTTATTATCTTTTTTATCATTTGTGTGTACAAAAACCAATAAATAAATAAGGTTTGGAAGCAAATGATAAGACGATTCGAAATAAAACAGTGGTCAAAAGTAGTCGCCCATTGATAGCAAATCGGTCAACAAAGTTTTGCTTTACGTATTAATTTATAGATATAAATAATTAGTCTGCTTTTCATACATATGAAATAATTAAGGTCTTTACTAGCCTGTCTGAGTCTAAAAATTTGTGGGAGAATAATCTTTAGAAGAATCATCAAATTAATTTCAGATGCAATAACCCCATTGTATAATACAATACTTTACTTATTTTTCTATATGCCTCTGCCACCCCTTCGGGGATAAGGCGTAATGGATATTTATTTATTTATTTATTTTTCTAAATACAAGTTTTATAATATTCTGTACTACAATCTCTTATTTCTTCCTCGATTCGGAGTTTCACTTTGTCCTCGAACTCCTCCTAACTCACTCAACACTTTTTGATCAAACATCTAGCCATAGATGATTTAGAAATAATAAAATCGGTAATCGGACATACCATGAAGGAATATTAAAAAAACAAAACGTTTCGCTCCATTTAGACTTACCGGGGACGGCAAGAGCACCTAGATTAGATCTTATAATTATAAGCTTAGGGAGAGGCCCCTCTAGGGTTGCATTAATCGTTTAGTAGATGTTAATAAAAAGACAAAGTATCGTAAAAGAGGCAAGCTTTGCGATTCACAACGTAGTGCCAGTGTCAACATTGCTTTTCTGTAATGAAACCTGGATATGTCAGAAGACCCAACAAAGAATATATTAAAATGGAGAAGCGCGATCACTTCAAAATTGTGCGGCGTTCCTTTCGCTGACCGAATACGTAACGAAGTGATACAAAAAATGGCATATTTGAATGGAACTGTTAGTATTAAGCTGGAAATGGGCCTGATCCGATCGCTTGCTCTACAGTCTTGCCTAAGATAAGTGACATTTGCTTAAGAAGTGGCATTTATTTCTATTTACGAGCGTTTATGATAGGCATTTTCACAATTGTGAAACCAGTCATAAGATGTCCATCTTAACGATGGACATCTTATGACTGGCTTCACAATTTTAATATCATAAGTTGTCCATATTATTGACAGGGTCAGTTTATCATAGATTCAAGAGATATAGTGTACGAGATTCCGTTGCTACGTAATAATTAACACCACACCCATGTCATGCCACTCACGATTGTATTTAACAGACACTGCGGACGACTCGGAGAAAGGAATCGAGAATCTTTGCGGCTCGTGTACATTGTTGTACGACAAATGCATCTACAAATAGTATTATTTTTATCAACAAAATATTATTATATAAAAACATTTGCTGTCTTTTTTTTGTACATACATACATATTGTCACGCCTTTATCCCCGAAGGGGTCGACAGAGGCATACTATGTGCCCACATTTCACCGTATGCATTTTTGTCCCACGTAACAGGTTGTGAGCCCATTGCCGTAATTGTAATATTAGCTGTACATATTTTCAAAGTGTATGTTTCCCGAAATTGGGCGATGAATATTTTGATACAGAACTATAGGAGACATTTACTTTCTTTTTCATTTTTTTTTATATAAATTATTTTTTTTTATTAATTAATGTAGGCAAGTGATCCCACAAACATCAATAGAGTCAATGAGAAGTTCTTTGAGGCTTAAAACTCTTGCTGAAAACATTAGTAATACTCTATTGGGTCAATCATTTTGATAGGAAGCTCAGAACGCAGTTCTATCCACAACGTTTTTGAGTGATATGCATACATAAAAAAGGGGTTAGGCAGAGGCATATTACTTTCTGGCAACAGTAAGCCTATTGCTGTATGAAATAGCCAATTTAACCAATAAATGGAAACTGCCCAATTCACATACAGGCTATGCATCTAAGTACAGAACCAAAAATAAATCACTTTTCATGAATAATAATGAATAATATTTTCGGAATACCGTGTCGTATCTAACAAGATGATATATACTCGTAATGCGTCGCGACAGCACTGACCAGCCAAAGTGATCCGTTCACCGACCGTGCGTGATGTAAACACGTCAGCTTGCGGATGCTGTTCATTTTACATTGTACGTACCAACTTGGTGTATATAAAAAAATGTCTTAGATAATATTGTAATAAATATTTATTTATTAAAATTAACATATTATTAACAAATTTAAATTTAACATATTTACAGAAAACAATACAAATAGAAGGGGGAGGGAGGTGGGAATTATTACGACTGATAATGATGCCCCGACTAGGTGTCGAAGAATTCCTCCCCATCAAAATCAACTGGTAAGGCTCCCATAAGGCAGGCCGCATTGCCCCGTTGTATGGCAATGCTTATCTCTGAGCGAGAAAGAGGCCAGCCCTATGGTCACGAGAAGAATCGACCAGTCGCTTGGCGATATCACTATACAGCGAACGAGCACATGGGCCCCACGAGCCCAGTGTCAAATAAAATATTTATAAGTAATAAATAAATAAATATTTTTTTTACTCAGCGCCGTCTAGCCCAAAGTAAGCTAATATAAGCTTGTGTTATGGGATCTAGACGACTGATAAACATACTTATATATTTCCAAATACATACATATTATACATAGGAAACACCCAACATGTGGATCACACAACCGACCCGGGACCTCAGTCGCGGCAGTCGCATACACTACTACTGCGCCACCGATGCAGTTATACCCGACGACGTCTAGAAGGGTTGACCTCTAGATATATAAATGTACAGATAATGTCCCGCGACGTACTTTGAAACCCTTCATAGCAGTTTAAAGAGGAAGTGTGCCATAATCGATTGGATCCATGGATGCTTACATCACAATTATGATTTCTTTCCATTAGGTGGGCCGTATGCTTGTCTGCCACCTCAGTGGTATAAAAAACTACCTGGATTGCTTTAAATCATACTTCGAAACCTATTTATTCATTTATTCCCGTAGTTTATTATTTTTATAATAATAAAATAAAGCTCGATCAGTTGACAATTTGACATGTAAGATTACAGCTCCGCTCTCCTGAATAGTAGCGTGATGATTCCTATAACCTTTTTCGATAAATGGTCATACACAATTTTTTTTTCTATTCGAACCTTAGATTTGAATTGTAAAACAAACAAACAAACGCAACGGCTTTATAATATCTACTTCCTACTAATATTATAAATGCGAAAGTATGTAATTTAATGTTTGGGTGTAGGTTTTAGGTGTAGATTTTGTTGAAACTTTACAATAATTAAACTTACATATCAGAATAACACATAAGCTACTTCTAATTCCGGTAACAAGTTACTGCGGGAAGAAAATTTCGTAAACTAGTAAGTATAGAAGATTAAACGATCTATTTATATTTACAGAACCTTAAGGAACAAGAGTTTTGAATCCTTTATTATGCATACTTAATAATTTTACATTGTATATTCTAGTTCACCTCAAAAATATACGCAAACGCCTTGAAATAAGACTTCCAGTTAACCACAAAAGTTCAAAAATAATCGAAATACATAAACCGTGGAGGTTACAATACCTAAATGCTTTCGACCTCAAGTTTGACCTACATTTTAAAAACATTACAGCTTTGTAAGGAAGTAAAATTATCCATCACACTCGATGATGCACTACTATGGATAATGGAACTGATATTTATTTAAATCACTGTAGTGGCAAACAAAGATACGGTCAAACTCATGTGAAACAATATCAGGTCAACATAAGTGTAAGGATTTTTTATTCATAACATATTTATTAATAGTTACTCATTATTTTATTCATAGAAGAACAACTGTATTTTTATGATTGCGTATGCAAAGGATAAAAACGGGACCCTATTACTAAGACACCGCTGGCCGTCTGTCACCAGGCTGTTTATTACTGATATAACAACGAATGATAAATACAGAATAAAATTAATGGAAATTATAAATGGAATCAATCTTTGCAATCCGAGCATCTTAATATCAACATTAAATCTGCGCATCACACTACTGCAAGTAAGTTACATTTAAGTAAACTTTCACTACGCTTATTCGCCCACACGTACATCTGTATGGACTATTTATCTTATAAGTAACGGTCACTAATAGGTCAAGCGGTCAACAGTAAGACAATCTTATATAACTTGAGTTCCTACTAGAGAATGGAACACGGACAGCTGATGATTGATTTCATTTATCCGTATTAATCTTTTAGCTAACTGCATTGTAAGTTAAATTTATGAGATTCCATATATTTAAAACTCATAAAGCATGTCGATGGTCACACTGGTAGATATTAATTAGGGCAATAACTTAAACCAGAAGCGAACCAATGAAGCTATTAATAAATCTGCAGGAAGTGAAAGTAGTATACATGGATCGCGAAGCCTGGCGATCTGTCCTCTCTGACTACCTAGTAAGGGATACAGCATGAAGATAGATTGATAGGAGCAAACCGATAGGTGATATATACTGACAGTGGGGCACAAAGCGAGAAATTAACAAAAATAAACTCAGCGGATTCCACTGAAAAAAAATGACAAGCTGTTGTTTCGGAGTCCAGCACATACTATTATTATAATGGCTAAATGAACACGCACTTATATTTTTTTTTGGACATAACAATACTACAATGTACCTATTTACCTCATTAATAGCAAATAAAGAAATTTGAAATTGAATTTGTATACTTTATTTCTGATGCAAATTGCAAAAAAGGTCCTCAACTGTGCTTCTTTCATCCAGGCATTGAACTCATAGAAAATTGTCAATTTATATACGTTTCCAACCTCACTACCAACTTATCAAATTAAATCCTTTTGCTTTTTCTTAAATCCTTTTGCAAATTATGGATCATAGCTGACAATCTTTAATAATATTCGATCATAATTTTAGAAAAAATCAATAATTAAATAAATAAATATCCATCACGCCTTATCCCCGAAGGGGTGGCAGAGGCATATTATATGCCCACTTTTCACCGTGTGGATTCCTGTCCCACGTAATAGGTTGTGAGCCCATTGCCGTGTTGAAATAGACAGACGCAGGTTGTGGCTACCTGCTGTTTAAATTTTCAAGCCGCCCATAAGGCCTTCAACCAGGCTTAACGACCGCCATTTTACTGGCAACCGGGACCAACGGCTTAACGTGCCTTCCGAAGCACGGAAACGCTCGCAAATGTAAATGCCACAAAGTGGTCACCCATCCGAGGACCAGCCATAGTGAAAGTTGCGTAACTCAGTGATCGTTTACAGAACACTGAGACCGCGAGGCCACGAGCGCTTCAACTCACGCTTCAACAACGAAAAAATCAATGACTAACATAATCGACAGATTCACAGAGCAAGTAGGTATTGTTGCATGTTCCCTCTCAGAGTCACCTATACCAATCTTTACCGTTACCCTTTTTAATCTATACTAATATTATAAAGCTGAAAAGTTCGTTTGTTTGTTTAAACACGCTAATCTCTAAATACAGGATGGAATTAAAAAAAATGTGTTAGATAGCCCAGTTATCGTCGAAGGCTATATACCATCACCCTACTACTCTGGAGAGCGGAGCAGTAGTCATAAATGTCAACAAATTGGGAACATTTTTGTGCATCATTGTAGAATTTATAAGCGACGGGATTAAAGAGGTACGACGAGAGCTCGAAATAAGTTACGGGCGAAGCTGGGTTGTCACCTAGTTACTCATATTTGTAAGATGAATAATTGTAGTTGCAGCTTAAACTCCATTTATAAAACCAAAATGCCGATATAGTCTGCATCACTTGTAGGTTAGGCACTCACCTACAAGTGACGTAGGTCGCAGGTCGCAGGACGACCAAGGATGTGACCATACCAACTATCCCACTACAAAAGAAAACGTCAATTCAAAGAGAGCGGCGTAAACAAACATAGTTTTAAAACAACGTATCACGGTCGTTAAACTTGTTTACGATAATCTGTATATATGACCTCAGTTATAGAAACTGATTAACAGTTAAGAGAGCACTGTTATAACATTACCCATTATTACACAACGTGACCAAGGGCTTCATGGTTAGCAAATCTAAGCCTCAATACCTACTCGAAATCAGGTCAAAGGACGGCACGACACATATCGTTGTCGTCAATAAACATGGCGGCTTTCCACAATTTTACGATCAGTTACGTTTATCGTAACTGTGAATTTATGATAACTGTAACTACGTGTGTGATAATATTGAAATGCGATTGGTCAATAACCACCAATTATGGCTATGTTATAACTGTAGTAACGCGCTTGCTCCATATTGTATGTAACATTACGTCATAATATTCATAATAAAATCGTCCGCTGCTATAAGAATGTTTGCATTGCCGTGTCATCGGGATTCTTGCTGTCTTTCAGCCCTCGGTCCATATAACCTACTCGAAACGTACATACCTAATATACTATATTCACACTTTCGCACTGGGTCCCTGTCGGGGTAGTCAGTCTTTGCTCAAGTTTTGATGATACTTGAGAAAACTTTAAAAATACGGGCCTCAGACTCATTTGGCAGTCGCATATACTGCCAAGACAGTAAATACTGCCTCGGTGGCGACAGTATTCCACATGATGTGGTGATATAGAAACAACTAATGAGACATAAGTCTAATTCTCATGCCCCAAGCAAGTGTGGTGTCTAGCCTTAGGCCAAAGATAATTAAAGTTTACCTCATCATGTTGCAAAGCAATCCTTCTCACAGTCTTTATGAGAAAAAATGGTCTATAAATGAATGTTGCAATCTGCATTTTTCTAGTTTCTTCTCGTATATTATTATAGAGCAAGTACCTAAATAAAATAATTCTCAATGCATTGTAACTCGTTTAATAAATGGCCTGTACTTAACGGTAGATGTTTGTCTAGAGAAATTGAGTCTAATTTATTTTTTAACTGTTTTAGTAATACATATCATATAGTAATACATAATAGATGGTGGTACAGAAGCGGTCGTGGCCCCGAGGTCTCAGTGTTCTGTAAACGATCACTGAGTTACGCAACTTTCACTATGGCTGGTCCTCGGATGGGTGACCACTTTGTGGCACTTACATTTGCGAGCGCCTCCGTGCTTCGGAAGCACATTAAGCCGTTGGTCCCGGTTGCCAGTAAAATGGCAGTTGTTAAGCCTGGTTGAAGGCCTTATGGGCGGCTTGAATAATTTCAACAGCAGGTAGCCACAACCTGCGTCTGTCTATTTCAACACGGCAATGGGCTACCACCTATTACGTGGGACAGGAATCCACACGGTGAAAAGTGGGCATATAATATGCCTCTGCCACCCCTTCGGGGATAAGGCGTGATGGATATTTATTTATTTATTTAGTAATACATTTAATTTCAGGACAGAGCCTAAACAACATTTAATTTCCTAGCCTTATAAAATAAGTGAGCCATAGCCCCGCGGGTCCTTATTGGGTTGCATAAATTTTAGAGGCATAACTTACAACTGCATAACGTTTTATGGCATACTCTTCGTTTCGCATAACGTTCAAACAGAATAAATCATTAGGCATACTTTATTTTCCCATAACTTTTTTATAATAATGATATACTCGCATAAAATGTTAACGCATTTTTTTTTTAAATAACGATTACTAATCATAACATTTATTGGCATCTCACTCACTCTCGCATAAAGATTACAAGCCATACATATAGAATACCATAATGTTAACGAGTACATATTTTTATTTTTATATCTAAGCTTGAACTGTCTAAGATTGCAGTAGATAGACACTATACTGAAGTTCAAAATTTCAACACTTATAAATAGAATATATAAATAAAATACAAAAAGAAAGTAGGTAGATTAAAAAGAGCGATTCTATTCTGGCTTTTCGTCACAGGTGACCTAACAATCCTCCTCGCTTCGCTCGTCTTCGTACCTATTTACGACTTTGCTCAAGACTAGTCTAAAAAAAATAACACTTAAAATATCGTTTTATATGTTACAGCTTAAAAACTTGGCTATGAGTGAGATGATTATTTACAATGTTGTCTTATCATTTCTTAAATATTCTTAGTCATATTATTATTCATTTATGATTTAAACCTTTATCCATACCTCCATTATGCGTTTTGTATTTTATGATAAATTAACTTTCGGCGTATAACAATTATACCCTTTACATTTATTCTGATTAAAATTATGATAAAAAAATTAGAGTAAATTAATGTAATGCCAAGAAAACCATTATACGTTTATAACACTCTGCTTATCATAATTTATGCGGGAAAACTTTATGCTGAAACTGTTATGCCATACTACATTATGCTGAAAAAAATTATGCGATCGAAAGGGCACCCTAGCCCCGCAGGGCTGTTCTTAACGGGTGCCCTTTCGATAGCATATTTTTTTTCTTTTAACGCCAGAATAGAATCGCTCGTTTTAAACTACCTACTTTCCTTTTGTATTTTATTTATATATTCTATATATAAGTGTTGAAATTTTGAACTTCAGTATAGTGACTATCGACATTTTTAATCAGTGGGCATTTCAATCTTAGACAGTTCAAGCTTAGATATAAAAATAAAAATATGTACTCGTTAACATTATGGTATTCTATATGTATGGCTTGTAATCTTTATGCGAGAATGAGTGAGATACCAATAAATATTATGATTAGTAATCGTTATTGTTAAAAAAATAATGCGTAAACATTTTATGTGGGTATATCATTATTATAAAAAAATTATGAGAAAATAAAGTATGCCTAATGATTTATTCTATTTGAACGTTATGCGAAACGAAGAGTATGCCGAAAAACGTTATGCAGTTTTATGTTATGCCGCTAAAATTTATGCAACCCAATACGGACCCGTTCTTAACTACCTCAAGAGATGTTGGGAGCGCAGAGCGCCAATCACGGAGAGAGATAAAGGCCACCATTAGCCCCATTCGCAGACTTGCATTCGTCAACCTCCCCACCCCCTTCCCCACCACAGGCCTTTGGAGCGCTACGGGCTTCCGTCATCTCGAGCATAAATTATTCTTTCCTCTTTCGTTCTTATGCTCTATTCCATTCTAGTTCTATCATTTGTGCCGACATAGAATAATAATAATTATAGCCTTTATTTCAGACAGTATTTCATTTACAGTATTTATCTTAGTTATTCTATACTTATTTATTTACTTATACGTAATCTTACAGTCTACACTTAACTATTATGCATCGACAACCGTGTCTGTATGCCACTTATTGACAAAGGCCTCCTCCAACTCCTTCCATGCCTCTCTATCCTTAGCAGTACTGGTCCACGTGCCTCCTGCCACGGCTTTTATATCATCCGCCCATCTTCTAAGTGGTCTTCCTTTTTTCCTTTTCTTATGACTTGTGAACCAGTTCATTATCGACTTCGCCCACTTCTCCTTTCCTCTAATTATATGGTCTGACCATTTCCATTTTAACATTTTTATTGTTGTTGTGACGTCTTTTGTTTTCGTGTGTTTCTTTATGGTTTCCATTCTTATTCTATCTGATAGTCTTTTCCCTATCATGCTTCTTTCCATGTAATTCTGACAAGTTTGTAACTTTGTAACATGTGCTTTAGTAAGTGCCCAGGTTTGGCAACCATAGGTAGGTTAGGCAAAGGTCACAGGTTCAATCCCTGTCTCGAATCAAATTGTCTTTTTCCACTTTATTAAAAAATTATGAGAAACCATAGGTAAGTACAGGTAATATACTGGTATCAAATAGTTTTCGTTTGATTGTCATGTTAGTATCCTTATTTTTCATTATTTCGTTTAGGCTCGAAAATTGTTTCCAGGCATTCCCGATGCGTCTATCAATTTTTCAAGAAATTATTTGGCCTAAATAGATGTATTCATTGACATATTCAATTGGGTTATTGTTCATCAGAATTGGTTCTTCCCTGCCATTGGTCATAACCTTCGTCTTTAAAGTGTTCATGACCAATCCCACCATACCACTTTCTCTAACCAGGTCGCTCAGCATAGCCTGCAGTCCACAACTCGATGACGAGAGTATTATTAAGTCATCCGCAAATCTCAAATGTGACAAGTTTTCACCGTTAATGGAGAGTCCACATGTCTCCCAGTTTAATTGACGAAATACTTCTTCCAGAACAGCTGTGAAGAGTTTTGGCGACAGCGGATCACCCTGACGTACGCCCCTTTCTATTATTATATCTTTGCCTTCCTTCTCTAGTTTTATTTTAGCCTTACTGTTATCGTATAAATATATTTTTTTTAGTATACATAGAATATTAGATGTAAATTGGTTTATTCAGATTTGAATGTCAAAGTAGCTCGGTTATTACAAGAGTAGGAATAGAAGGGCCTTACTTGGATGACTACTGTTAAGAGCCGTATTTGAAGTACCAGAAGATTGTTCTTAAGTATTGACTTATAGAGATTGAGAGTTCTGAGGCAAATGTCCAAGCAGATCGGTGAATCAGACCGGTCAAAAGTCAAACTCACGGACTCAAAAGTCTCTTCAATTTGAAACGAATAATAAAAGTATCATAAAATAAAAGAATCCGAGAAAGAGAGCGATTCCTGTGTTTGAATGAGAGACTTTTGAGGAACTGAGATTAAAAGGTATATTCCAAAACTCAAAATGCAAGAAATAAAGAACGAACATTTTAAAATTATGAAGATTTTGATAATTTGAAAATGAAAAACTATAAATATTGTGCGTTTTTTTAATACAGCGCCATCTAGTTCAGATTTAGCTCAATTTAGATGGTTCTGACACGTGGAGAGGATGAATGAAATTAGACTGACGAAGAAAATTTATGTGGCGAGAGTAAATGGGCAAACTGGTAAGGGTCGACCTCGACGTACATATGCCAATCAAATTCAAGATCTTTTGACAAAAGGTCAGGTCAAGAGTACCCTTAATCATCGAGCGTGTATGAAAACAATTATGAAAGTTAAAGAAGCGAAAGTTGTATGCCAGGATCGTAGCAAGTGGAAAGTCATAGTCTCTGCCTACCCCTATGGGAGACAGGCGTGATGATATGTATATATGTATGTATCTAGCTCAAATTAAACTGATCTAAGCTTGCAGCTTGGGATGGGATATAGAAATACATAATGTACATAATTATTCACAACACATTCAAACTCCGTAACAAATATTTGTGAACCACTCAAATAATTGATTCGACCCGGGATTTGAACCCGGAACATCAGCAGTTAGTCTACACTACCAAGTCTGTATACTATGTATGACAAGTTTGTACTTTAAACACAAAGGTGTTATCAAAATGTCTAAGATTATATTATTAAGATATCAGGCCTAATCGCTCGTGGCACCACTAACTCAGTGTTTTGTAAACTGTCACTGCGCTAAGCAACATTCGCTATAGGTGGTCCTTGGATGGGTGACCGCTTTGTGGCATTTAGATTTGCGAGCGTTGCCGTGCTTTGGATGGCACGTTAATCCGTTGGTCCCGGTTGCCAGTAAAATGACAGTCGTTAAGCCTGGTGGAAGGCCTTATGGGCGGCTTAAAAACATTCTACAGCAGGCTGCCTGCACCTATCCATTTCAACACGGCAATGGGCTCACCATCTGTTAGATGGGACAAAAATGCATACGGTGTAATATATATGTATGTGTATAGTATGCTCCTGCCTACCACTTCAGAGATAAAGGCGTGACAATTGGCATATACGAGTATGTATCAGCTTAATTATCTACATACATAGATCTAAGTAATACCTGCCTAATATAATAAATAAATATGAGCTTTCTAATTAATTCACTGAGTGTTTTACAGCTTACGTGATATATCAATTTGCTGGTTAATAGATAAGTCTAATGTAATAATGTCAATAGTGAAAAATTTAATGATTTGCTAATTTCGACAGTCCAACTTATTAATTCAATGTACCTAATCAAATAATTAACCTAATCAAATATTCATGTGTAATTAATATCAATATTAATTACACATGAAATTCACTATTACAAAATTTTAAATGTAACTATGACGGTGTATAATAATATTTACTTTGAACTAGCCGACCCGGTAACTGCTTTAGAATACCGTCACATTCTTTTTTCTAAACGAAATCATATTTTTTTTATCAGATTATCAATCGCACTTTATCCCAGAATGGGTGACAGAGGTGTACTATACACCCACATTTAACCGAATGACTTTTTGTCCTAAGTAACAGGTGATGAAGGCAGTACCGTATTAAAGGAACAGACGCAGGTTGTGGCGATCTGCTGTTGACATTTTTCAAGCCACCCACATGTCATATTCAACATGTATATAATTACCAAACCACGAATCCCTAGTGTGTATTTCATTCTCGAAATTTTTAGATATAATTTTATTATTTATTTTAAGACCTCAAGTTACATAATTTGATCTAGTTAACTTCACCTACATGTAAGTGGCGTATGCGCATTGGTTACACAATTACATGGAACTGGTATCTGTTAGTGCGTTATGGTACTTGTTATTACATCAGACTATGGTAGGTAAACAATAGTAAGAGCAGATTTCGACCATGTTTAACAGAATTTCTGCTAAAATAAATAAATAAACATCCATCACGCCTTTTCCCCGAAGGGGTGGCAGAGGCATATTATATGCCCACTTTTCACCGTATGGATTCCTGACCCACGTAATAGGTGGTGAGCCCATTGCCGTGTTGAAATAGACAGACGCAGGATGTGACTACCAGCTGTTGAAATTTTTCAAGCCGCACACAAGGCTTTCAACCAGGCTTAACGACTGCCATTTTACTGGCAACCGGGACCAACGGCTTAACGTGCCTTCCGAAGTACGGAAACGCTCGCAAATGTAAATGCCACAAAGTGGTCACCCATCCGAGGACCAGCCATAGTGAAAGTTGCGTAACTCAGTGATCGTTTACAGAACACTGAGACCGCGGGGCCACGAGCGCTTCTGCTAAGATACCAGATACAAGAATTCTGACTATATTACCAATGCGACGTTGTGTTTGCAGTTGTTAAAATCGATATATTTTAGCCAATATATAGAAAAACAAAACAATCCTCGAGAATCTCTCTTTCCATTAGTGAAAACAGTATGCGGGGCAGTAGTTTTAAATGTAGTTTATCGCGAACAAACAAACAGACAAACGCGGTGGAGGACTTTGTTTTATAATATTATACAGTATTGAGCTGTTTACAGATAGATAATTATAGCCATCATTTTAATTTTATCTCGATCACGTCAGTTTTATTTTATCTCGAAGTTCCTTCCAGTTTATTTTATATGACCACTGTTTGAGTATTTTGGGGTAAACTAGGCTAGCTATAACCCACAGAATATGAGCGCGGTAACATGAAACGTTTTACTTACTCATTACTTGTATAAATATTGAAAACAACTGTGTCTGATAAAACGATAAATGTTTTAATTGAGCTCTTTATTAGTTTCTACTTTTCAAATCGTTTTTTCTTTTAATTTACCTTCTTTAAGCCCGTCACATACGTAGTAAATTATAATAATATTACGATATATTTTCTATACAATGAAGGTAAAATATATATTATAGCATCGTCTCCGTGTGTGGTAGCTTATTAAATATATATTATAGCACGGCATAAGAATATAGATTATAGCTATTTGTGTGGCTTTAACCTTATTTTTTTCTTAGTCTACTTTTGGTGACCAATATTATCAAAGTTGGCCTAATAGACGTTTACAACACCAATGATACACTCACACTGTTGATCTTATAAATATCCTATCCAATAAACTCGACAACGAAACTGTCTACATAAACACAATAATCAACCCCTATCTCTAAGGTCGTGGTTGAAGCGCTCGTGGCCTAGCGGTCTCAGTGTTCTGTAAACGATCAATGAGTTACGCAACTTTCACTATGGCTGGTCCTCGGATGGGTGACCACTTTGTGGCATTTACATTTGCGAGCGTTTCCGTGCTTCGGAAGGCACGTTAAGCCGTTGGTCCCGGTTGTCAGTAAAATGGCAGTCGTTAAGTCTGGTTGAAGGCCTTATGGGCGGCTTTAAAACTTCAACAGCAGGTAGCCACAACTTGCGTCTGTCTATTTCAACACGGCAATGGGCTCACCACCTATTACGTGGGACAGGAATCCACACGGTGAAAAGTGGGCATATAATATGCCTCTGCCACCCCTTCGGGGATAAGGCGTGATGGATATTTATTTTTATCTCTAAGGTCCGTATTCCAGAACGTTTATTAATACTCAAGAAACACTTGAGAGTAGATTTTATAAGGCAAAATCTAGTCTCAAGCGTTGATTGAGTATTGAGAAACGTTCTGGAATACGGACCTAAGACTTCTTTATAATCTTGTGTTGAACAAGTTCAGACAAAGGCAGAAGAAAGGTTTCTCTTCCAAATTCGCAATTTTCAAGTCACGACCTATTTACTATACATGTCCTAATAAACACTTACCTAATAATCTTAGATCTAAAAGTGTGTCATTGCGCAATTGTTTCAATACTCGGGCAGTATAACGCGGTACCATCAGTACGTGTATAATTGACCGCGTTCTTAGATAACCATCAATCGCCAGCAGACTGCGACGCACATCATCGTCTGACGAGGCATATTTTGATGATTAGGTCGTCATTATATAATATATAATAATTTTCTTGTTAGACACTTGCGTGCGGTCAGAGAAGCAATTTGAGGTGCATCATTAAGTTGATGCCTCGGTCTTGATCTTGGTAGCTGACTGAGAGAAATGCAAGCATTAAATACATCGAAAATATCAAATAAAACATGAATTTTATAACAATAAATAAATAAATATTGTGGGACATTTTTTTTACACACCGCCGTCTAGCCCTAAGTAAGCTAATATAAGCTTGTGTTATGGGATCTAGACGACTGATAAACATACTTATATATTTCTAAATACATACATATTATACATCGGAAAATGATTTAAAAAAGAAAAGATAAAAAAAACCCAATCTCCGATACAAAAATTTATGAACCACACACAAATATTTGTTCCGATCCGGGAACTCAGGCGCGGCAGTCGCATACACTACCACTGCGCCACCGCCACCACCACAATAAAAAAATAATAAAATTAATCTTTACTTTTTAAGTGGACCACTATTTAATGTTGCAACTTATTTGTTATTTATATAAATAGGTATCTGGGATGGAGTTTGCAAAGATGACCACTGGCAGCCTGCGCCTGTCCATTTCAACACGGCAATGGGCGCACCACTTGTTAGTGGGACAAAAATGCATACGGTGAAATGTGGGCGTCCTTATATCGTACAAATAGGAAATTTGAGCTTAATTCGTTCAGCGGTTGGAGCTGACCGTTGATAAAACAGTCTGTCACGGTTGGCTCGTGTATATACGCTTTGCAATTGACGGAATTATAACACCATAATATCGGCACAGCAAAAGGTTCGATCGATGGAGACCAATCAATTGGATAAAGAAAATATTTTTCATATATTTCTTTCTGTGCCAAAAACACCTTAACTCACAGCACGTAAGTTGTATGTTTTAAGGTTATCTCACTAGCAAACTAAAATTGGTTGGTAATAGATACTAATTGGGAGACAATTATAAGAAGTTCTATATTTTTTTCGAAATTAGAGAACATATCATAAGATACATCCGTATAATAATCTCCTCCGTTTAACTTTTATAAAATTACTTAACTTCAAATTATTGCCAAAATAATAATATTAATACTCGTATATAGTTTACTATTTTGCTATGCAATTTATAATTTTGATATCCTGTATTTTGTACCTATTATTAATAATTATTAATTAGTACTTTTATTTTAATGTATTGGGTGAGTAAAGTGTAATACAACATTTCTTTTAATGTATATATAAATGAAAAAATAAAATATAATAAAATATTAAAATATATAATAAATATTTGTTTATTACCTAAATAAATATATATACATAAAATAATATTAATACATAATATGCATAACATTTCTTTTGTAATACGATATAGAAATTTGAAATTGAATTTTTAAAAATGTCATAAAATAATTATTTTAAACCATAAAATTGATTTGTTTTGGTAAAAGTTTAACAAAACACATTTATTACTAAAGATCTAAAAGTATTCTGAACTACAATACGGAATGATTTTCTACCTGAATTGTGCGAAAAATTAAATAATTTCAGGAGAACTTTTCAAAGGCATGATCAGATCATACCGCTAAATCAAATCCCCTCAGGCCTCAACTCGATCCCGACAAAGATATGACACAGTAAACACACACGGGGTGTGCACCTACCTACCTGATCCCAAAATTCACATACAAAGTTATGGAATTAGTCATAAAATGGATTCGTGACTCAAATATCTAACCTATGCATTGTGTGAACGAGTGTACTTTCATATAAACACAAAAACTAATCTTCAAATTGCAACTTTATTGCGTGTACCTCAAAGTTTCATTTCCTTTGAAAACTTTCTGGAGTTACGATATGATATACAATAGGATAATAAACGATACCAGTTGACATTCGATAGAGGGCGTCGTGTGACGTCATTAAATCAGTACGGCAACAAAATTTAGGGCTTAAATGGGGCTTACGATAGGGAGGTGCGTTTATACTATCAACGTTAGACTATTGGGGCGTTGAAGGCAAATGTTTAGTTTGGTACGAGTACATGCGTGAGAAAAAATCTTACTAGCAAAGAATATTTACTGATATATACAGCTATATTTATAAATAAAATTTAAGTGTCTGTTTGTAATTCCAAATTAAGAGCTTTGCACTTAATGAAGATTAAAGTATATCCGGCATTTTCATTAAAAAAATATTTTAATTTTTATTCACTATCTGTCTGTCTGTTGGTTCCGGCTTATCTTTGATATACCTGGACCGAATTTAACGAGACATTCACTGGCAGATAACAGATGTTCTATAGAAGTAACTTTAGCTACATTGTGTTCTCGTATTCCCACGGGATCGAGCACTATGCTGTAAAACTACAGGGCATATGCTAGTACTTCCATAAATTAAAAAAATACAGGCTTTAAAATATCGCGTTTTGCAAAAACTCGTCACAATGCCTGGTTTAAGGCAATGGTTACCATTGCATTATACCAGGCACTTGTCTCTTCAGGATCAATGTCACTTTCATTTCTGTTATTGGTTTTCAATATGGCATATGTGTTGCCTACTTTTGAATGGTCAATGAATGAATTATGTATCCAAAAGTTTTATCCCTGGCACAATCAAATATTTAACTAAATTATAAAAACCAAAAAAAAACATAATAAGTTCAGTTAATACGCTATTTTCAGTAGAATTATTCAATACAATGAAAACTTAGCTTCTAATTATTCCAAAATGTTTACACGTGCCAGTACCAAATTATTACTTTTTGCTGATAGACACATATTTCTTTGAAAAAGGGAAGCATTGCTAATTTGATTACCGGTTCAAACGGCCGTCACGCACAACGCTCCTTTGATCGGCAAAAATACAGAATATGTGGTGTGCTCTTACTTATATTGCAGTACAATTTAGAAGAAGAAGCGAGAATGTGATAATTTTTTGTAGCCAATAACGGTCACAGGTAAAACACCCTTTATATAAATATATCTTGAATATCAGATTCAGAATTTATTTAAAGTAAAATGCCTATAAAATGTATTTTTCACTGTTAATAAATTCCGTAATTCGAGCATTCGAGATTTTTGTAAATAAAATTTATCTCTATCTATCCTCACGCTGTATCCCTGACGGGGTAGTCAGAGAGGACAGATCGCCAGGCTTCGCGATCCATGCATACTTCTTTCGCTTCTTCGAGATTCATCAATCGCTTCATACACGCACGTCTGGGTATCCGAGTACTTTTGATATTGCAGTACAATTTAGAAGAAGAAGCGAAAATGTGATAATTTTTTGTAGCCAATAACGGTCACAGGTAAAACACCCTTTATATAAATATATCTTGAATATCAGATTCAGAATTTATTTAAAGTAAAATGCCTATAAAATGTATTTTTCACTGTTAATAAATTCCGTAATTCGAGCATTCGAGATTTTTGTAAATAAAATTTATCTCTATCTATCTTCACGCTGTATCCCTGACGGGGTAGTCAGAGAGGACAGATCGCCAGGCTTCGCGATCCATGCATACTTCTTTCGCTTCTTCGAGATTCATCAATCGCTTCATACACGCACGTCTGGGTATCCGAGTACTTTTGACCTTTCCGTTTTTGAGCAATCTGCTCACGTGGTCTTCATATGTAAGTCTCGGCCTACCCTGACTCCTTCTACCCTCTACTTTTGAACAATATATATTCTTCGTCAATCGTTCCTCACTCATTCGTTGGACGTGTCCAAACCAACGGAGCACGCCCTTTTCCAGCTTAACGCTGACACTTTCATTCAAACCTGCCAAATTGCGTATCACTTCGTTACGTATTCGGCCAGCCAAGGTAACGCCGCACAACTTTCGAAGTGATCGCATCTCCACAGCATTCAATTTACTTTCATGCATCTGCTGACATACCCAGGTTTCACTACCGTAAAGCAATGTTGGCACTAGCACTGCGTTATGAATCGCCAGTCGTGCTTCTTTTACGATGCTTTGTCGCTTTACTAACTGGGTCAAAACACCGTTAACTTTGTTTCCGGCAGCTACTCGCCGTTCCACATCCGAATCACATCTTCCATCCGCGCTAAACATACTTCCTAAATACACAATTTCATTCTATTGATCTAGACGTTCCTGGTTTACCCTAATCTCGCATTTAAAATCGCAAATAAAATTTAGAGATAATTAATTACCGAAAGAGCGGATCCTTATTTTGTAAGAGATTTAGTAAATGAATCATAATCCCAATATTACTCGTAGTTAGTAATAGTGAAAGTAGTTTTAAATTTATCTTTCACGCATTATCCCCGAAGGGGTGGCAGAGGCATATATATTATATGCCCACTTTTCAGCGGGTGCCCTTTTGATCGCATAATTTTTTTCAGCATAATGTAGTTTGGCATAACAGTTTCAGCATAAAGTTTTCTCGCATAAATTATGATAAGCAGAGTGTTATAAACGCATAATGGTTTTATTGGCATAACATTAACTTACTCTAATTTTTTTATCATAATTTTAATCAGCGTAAATGTAAAGGCTATAATTGTTATACGCCTAAAGATAATTTATCATAAAATACAAAACGCATGATGGAGGTATGGATAACCGTTTAAATGAATAATAATTTGACTAAGAATATTTAAGAAATTATAAGACACCATTGTAAATAATCATCTTACTGATAGCAAAGTTTTTAAGTTGTAACATATAAAACGATATTTCAAGTGTTATTTTTTTTAGACTAGTCTTGAGCAAAGTCGTAAATAGGTACGACGACGAGCGAAGCGAGGAGGAGTGTTAGGTCACTTGTGACCACACACTCCTTAAAACATTTTATGCGGGAATATCATAATTATAAAAAAGTTATGGGAAAATAAAGTATGCCAATACGGACCCCTTTTCAGCGGGTCCGTATTGGGTTGCATAAATTTTAGAGGCATAACTTAAAACTAAAGGCATAACATAACGTTTTTTGACATACTCTTCGTTTCGCACAACGTTCAAACAGAATAAATCATTAGGCATACTTTATTTTCCCGTAACTTTTTTATAATAATGATATACCCGCATAAAATGTTTACGCATAATTTTTTTTACAATAACGATTACTAATCATAACATTTATTGGCATCTCACTCACTCTCGCATAAAGATTACAAGCCATACATATAGAATACCATAATATTAACGAGTACATATTTTTATTTTTATATCTAAGCTTAAACTGTCTAAGATTGAAATGCCCACTGATTAAAAATGTCAATAGTCACTTTACTGAAGTTCAAAATTTCAACACATATATAGAATATATAAATAAAATACAAAAAGAAAGTAGGTAGATTAAAACGAGCGATTCTATTCTGGCGTTGTGGTCACAAGTGACCTAACACTCCTCCTCGCTTCGCTCGTCGTCGTACCTATTTACGACTTTGCTTAAGACTAGTCTAAAAAAAATAACACTTAAAATATCGTTTTATATGTACACATACAGGTTAAAAACTTGGCTATCCTTTACATTTATGCTGATTAAAATTATGATAAAAAAAATTAGAGTAAATTAATGTTATGCCAATAAAACCATTATGCGTTTATAACACTCTGCTTATCATAATTTATGTGAGAAAACTTTACGTTGAAACTGTTTTGCCAAACTACATTATGCTGAAAAAAATTATGCAATCGATAGGGCTCTCCTTTTCACCATGTGCATTCCTGTCCTTTTACATTTTATTTATTTTTTCTGTGCATTTTTTCCTAAATAATGTCTGAAACTAACAATAAAATAACTGAGGACCTGTGTAGGGCAACGTAAAACGCTGGTCTGTGGCAAAGTATTGGACCGACAAAATATAACAGAAAGTTAAAATATTATTAGCCATGGACTCAAAGAAGATGAACAATACAAAAATCGCTAATAATTAAATCGCTCCCGCTGCAGCTTATGAATTTTACTACTAACAGATAGTGCCCGAGGCGTATCGTTTCCCGCTTTAGCTAATGAGATGTCAGTACAATCATTTGTGCTTTAACCTTACGATGAGGTTTTTGGCCTTTCATTTTGCCCGCCTTTAATTCAACCATTAATTAATTTAAGGTACACACACATTGTCGAACTTGCTGAGAAAATATAGGCCAAGATGTGCTACAGGTAATTCATGTTAGTTAAAAAAAAACTATATTCTACCAGACCCTTTGCCATCAAAATTCGTATTCAATTTTTAAAGTTTGATTTTATTTCAAGGCTCCTTTCTGCGGTCCTTCTTATTTTTTTTTTAATAATTATTTAATGGCCTGGTTTCTAAGACCTTTTAGCCAAATCTTATTTTTTATATCATATTTCTTCAATCTTATCTTCTAATTGAGTGATGGAGTGAATATTATGGAAAGATGTATGCAAGAAAAGACAGAGATGCCACATCGGGAAGTGGAGCTCACTTCGATGCTCCGGATCCCGATGTCATTGAAGTCATTAGTATGAAAGAAATAGAACAAGCGATAAGAAGTATGAAATGTGGTAAGGCTGCGGGAAAAGACAGAGTTACTGCTGAGATGATCAAGTACGGTGGGTCGCGTGTCTGGGACACACTTTGTCTGTTATGCAACTTGTGCTGGCGGACGGGTGAGGTCCCAGATGACTGGCGAGTAGCAGTTGTAGTACCTATTTACAAAGGGAAAGGCTCGCGCCTAAACTGCTCCAGCTACAGGGCGATCAGCTTGGTCAGCTTAGCTAGTAAGGTGTATGCAAAGGTTATAACGGCACGAATGCAAGAAAAGTCTGAAAGGTATTTATGGGAGGCTCAATGCGGATTCCGACGTGGAAGAGGTTGCATGGATCAAGTGTTTTCTCTCCGCATGATCGCGGAAAAGTTTCTGGCTCTTAGCCAGAAGGTTTTCTGCGCTTTTGTGGATCTAGAGAAAGCATTTGATAACGTTGTGAGAGAAACGCTGTGGGACTTGCTGCCAGGATATGGTGTGGACGGCTCGCTACTGCGGGCAATACAGTCGCTTTATAGGGACTGTAAGGCTTGCGTGCGAGTAGGGGGGGATGTGTCACCTCTTTTTGATGTCTGTACAGGCGTCAAACAGGGATGTGTCATGTCCGCCTGGCTGTTCATAGTGTATCTGGACAGTTGCCTGCAGAAGTTGAAAGATTTTAATATGGGTGTGAATTTGGGTGACTTTACAGTAAACTGTCTGCTGTACGCTGATGATGCGGTGCTCATGGCCTCATCAGAAGCCGACCTACAGGCATTAGTCACTAATATGAAAGAGGGGTGTGAAAGTAAGGGTCTCCGCATGAATGCAAGTAAAACTAAGGTTCTAGTATTTGAAAGAGGTGACGTAAGAACTAAATGCGAGATTAGGGTAAACCAGGAACGTCTAGAGCAAGTGAATGAAATTGTGTATTTAGGAAGTATGTTTAGCGCGGATGGAAGATGTGATTCGGATGTAGAACGGCGAGTAGCTGCCGGAAACAAAGTTAACGGTGCTTTGTCCCAGTTAGTAAAGCGACAAAGCATCGTAAAAGAAGCACGAATGGCGATTCATAACGCAGTGCTAGTGCCAACTTTGCTTTACGGTAGTGAAACCTGGGTATGTCAGCAGATGCATGAAAGTAAATTGAATGCTGTGGAGATGCGATCACTTCGAAAATTGTGCGGCGTTACCTTGGCCGACCGAATACGTAACGAAGTGATACGCAATATGGCAGGTTTGAATGAAAGTGTCAGCGTTAAGCTGGAAAAGGGCGTGCTCCGTTGGTTTGGACACGTCCAACGAATGAGTGAGGAACGATTGACGAAGAATATATATTGTTCAAAAGTAGAGGGTAGAAGGAGTCAGGGAAGGCCGAGACTTACATATGAAGACCACGTGAGCAGATTGCTCAAAAACGGAAAGGTCAAAAGTACTCGGATACCCAGACGTGCGTGTATGAAGCGATTGATGAATATCGAAGAAGCGAAAGAAGTATGCATGGATCGCGAAGCCTGGCGATCTGTCCTCTCTGACTACCCCGTCAGGGATACAGCGTGAAGATAGTTAGTTAGTTATCTTCTAATTAGTCCTGTCCTGTCGATATCATGTCCTTTTTGTCCGTCCTGGTCCTTGCCTCAGTATAATGGTGATTCTTATACTAAGGTTGTCAGTGGACGTTTCGGGGCAAGAGAGAAAATAGCATTTCACTGCATATATATCATTGTCCGAGACTACCAGGACTTTAATTGGTGGTGCTAATGAGTGTCTAGCACATAAGACCTTTTAGCCTTTTTGTTACCACCTCACTAAAAAGGCAACAGGTTCAAAATTTCTTACAAATTTAACATCTAAAATAGACACATTTTATTAAATTCATTCGGCCCTTTAGACCCACCCCAGTTCCGTGCTTCGGAAGGCACGTTAAGCCGTTGGTCCCGGTTGCCAATAAATGGGCAGTCGTTAAGCCAGGTTGAAGGCCTTATGGGCGGCTTAAAAATTTCAACAGCAGGTAGCAACAACCTGCGTCTGTCTATTTTAACACGGCAATGGGCTCACCACCTATTACGTGGGACAGGAATACACATGGTGAAAAGTGGGCATATAATATATATGCCTCTGCCACCCCTTCGGGGATAAGGCGTGATAGATAAATAAATATAATAATATATCATTGTCTTTCACTATAGCACGTTAACACAACTTTTATGTCCAAGAAACCACCACTCCCGCACATAAAACAAGATAAAAGCACTAGTTTTAGAAAAGAATATAAAGCAAGCGTCCGCACTTGTCAAATATATATATAAAATAAATAAATAAAAAATAAAAATATCTTTATTTTGCATAGACCATTTTAACGGCGCTTACAAAATGTCATACCCTATTTAAAATATTTAAAGCGACCACCGGTTCGGAACGCGGCCCACCTGAGAAGAACCGGCAAGAAACTTAGGAAGGCTCACTCTTCCCGCCAAATGTCTCGGTCCTTCTTATTCTAAATTTGACGACAGATTATAAAATAAATGAAATAGTAAATATGCGTGTGTGTGTCAAACACAAGACAGTATGTGTAAAGTTTTTTTATTGTTTTTATGTATTTTAATGCATAATTTAAAATAATATTGACATTGTCCACTTCTTCTCTATTTTGTATTCGAAATTTTATATTCCACCGTTATTTTCTTAAAAAGGGATAATAAGTTTTCGATTCACATATTAAAATGTAAAGGAAAAATACATAGACAACATCCAAATTCCGAAACAAACATTTGCAGATTACACAAATGTTTGTCCCAACCCGGGACCTCAGTGCAGCAGTCGCGTACACTACCACTGCGTGTATGGATGGTATTCTCGTCCTCCTTTCCTCCCTTCCTTTATTATACGACGAATTTCCGCCATGTACCGCCTGGTTCCATTAGTTATCACAATGCTTGTTCAAAATGATAATTGCTTTGATGTACCCTCATTTACATTTATTACTATCCCTACAAATATTAGGTTGGTATGCATAACTAAGTCTCAAATATCGTTTTGGTACGAAATATTTTGCACTCGGTATCAATAATATAATCGATTAAAATTAATCATATGATAAAAAAAATGATATTGTTTGTAAGATAATTTTAATTATATTTTTCGCTATCAAATTATTTCAAGCTAATACTTCAATTATAATATTTTTTATTAAATTGCTAACATTGATAATTTAATAAATTTGACAATCTTTTAAGCGACTCTACTTTTTTTGATACCAAATATAAATACAATTTTCGAAGTAGAAGATCTTCTAAATGATTTTTATGATATTCACTCAGTAGTCAAAATACTCTCAAGTAGGGCAAATGTGTATACAAATGTGGATTGTGTATCTACCATCTACAGATGTAATCAGTGTTATGCAACACAGAGTTTTGGTATTTTTTTTTCTAGAGAATGTAAAGATCGTATCGTACCAAGGCGAGCAAGCATGAGTACTACACATCTGGTGTCAAAACTAACACAGTTACTTATCAACCAAGGTTAATGGATCACGCTGCAGGTGGGCACGAGAATGACGGTTCGTAGCTCCACCCACATTCTTGTGCTTTCTATGCTCGTTCTTCTTCTCAGAATCGAAGTCGATAAGCAAATTCTAATGGTATATAATAGGGGTTCAGGAGGATCTTTTCTGATTTTTTTTTTCGGGATACCGAATACTGAAGAAAGAAAAATCTTTTTGCCCAAGGTGGAAGGCACAGATATACTAAAGGGTAGATTTATTTGACTTCAGACAATAGATGGTAATGTTGTTACTAAAGTGACAGGTATCGGCCATGTGCTGTTAAAAAGCTGACAAGCCGAAGGAAATTCCAACCACTTATCGTGGCTTAAGAAGATACTAAGCAAATCTAGAAATGGTTATTCATCCAAACCCTGACTCTAACATACGACGCTTACCTAGTCACAAAATATAACTAACTAAATACCTTCACGCTGTTTCCCTGACGGGGTAGTCAGAGAGGACAGATCGCCAGGCTTCGCGATCCCTGCTTCGTTCGCTTCCTAAAGATTCATGAATTGCTTTATAAATGCACGTCTGGGTATCCGAGTACTTTTGACTTTTCCGTTTTTAGCAATCTGCCTGACTCCTCCTACACTCTACTTTCGCACAATATATAGTCACAAAATATGCTAATCTAAATTGTCAGTGACATGTTCTTTCCTACATAATTCAAATATTATTTTACAGAAAGGATCACACAAAAAATTTCTTTCAATTTAAAAATATCCAAAATAAACTAAGACCCACGTACCGAAACATACACAAGACAGAATCTGCAAAAAGCAAAATTCCAATTATCCATAAGCTTTAACATTTCAAAGCGGCTGTCCGCATCACTGCAAAGACCTAGACGATTCTACTCTGTTCACATTATGTGACTAATTGAATAAAAAAGTAAATCTTTTATAACAAAAGGTTATACGGATGCTGAGTTTATCTCTCAGTAGCCTCAGGTGGTACGGGTAATTATTATTTTACTTTGTACTTGTATGCTTTATTCTGTGGTTCTGTTCTTTTGTCTGCCATTACTGGTATTGTCTTTAACATGAATCCTAATCATTCGTTAGATCTGAAGTCGCAGTATGTGTTTTTTTTATCCATTACCAATTAAATTTGTTTAAAAAGGATTTGGTTTCGAACAATACTTGCCTTTGAGAATGCTATTTAAGTTCAAAACATAACAACCTCATGAACTGTTTTTTAAAGATAATATTTATAAATTAAGATAAAATTTAGATTTCTAAACCCTAAACTGTAGAAAAGTCTTATGAAATGGCTCAGTCTGTCGGTCCGTCTATACGCATCTATTTCTCAGGAACCATATGAGATATAGGTCCGTATTCCAGAACGTTTCTCAATACTCAATCAATGCTTAAGGCTAGTTTTTGCCTTATAAAATCTACTTTCAAGCGTCGATTGAGTATTGAGAAACTTTCTGGAATACGGCCCATAGACAAATTTGCGACATTCTATTCAGGCCACCATGAATACGTGCATAAGCGATTTAGAAGTTTCTACCTATTTCGGGTTTGATTATGGTTTCGGTTTTCGATTATAAAGATGAGCACGATACTTGTAATATTTTTATAAATAAATATCCATCACGCCTTATCCCCGAAGGGGTGGCAGAGGCATATTATATGCCCACTTTTCACCGTGTGGATTTCTGTCCCACGTAATAGGTGGTGAGCCCATTGCCGTGTTGAAATAGACAGACGCAGGTTGTGGCTACCTGCTGTTGAAATTTTTCATGCCGCCCATAATAAGGCATTCAACCAGGCTTAACGACTGCCATTTTACTGGCAACCTGGACCAACGGCTTAACGTGCCTTCCAAAGCACGGAAACGCTCGCAAATGGAAATGCCACAAAGTGGTCACCCATCCGAGGACCAGCCATAGTGAAAGTTGCGTAACTCAGTGATCGTTTACAGAACACTGAGACCGCGGGGCCGCGAGCGCTTCATACTCATACAGCGCTTATAATGTATACTCCGCTATTTTTATACAAGGTACTTACTTCACTATTTTTACACCCATACATCACTTATATACTTATTTTATGTTGACTAAAGAACATTCCTACTTCAGGTAATTGTGACATCCACAGGCGAAACCCATGATGAACCCTCATTATTACTAATATATATTTAAATTGCCTCCGTGGCGCAGTGGTAGTGTATGTGACTGCCGCGACTAAGGTCCTGGGTTCGATTCCGGGGTCGGAAAAATATTTGTGTAATCCACAACTGTTTGTTTCGGAGTTTGGGTGTTTGCTATGTATAATATGTATGTATATATCGATCGCGAAGCCTGGCGATCTGTCCTCTCTGACTACCCCGTCAGGGATACAGCGTGAAGATAGTTAGTTAGTTTTAGATAAGTATGTTTGTTAGTCGTCTAGATCCCATAACACAAGCTCATATTAGCGTACTTTGGGCTAGACGGCGGTGTGTAAAAAATGTTCCACAATATTAATGACCTTGTCCTTCCTTCGTCACATATGTTTTCCCAGTTGCTTACAAATCGTACTTGGATTTGGCGCCTGGGGTCAACTTTTACTTAGCTACCGAAAGCAGCTATAGTTTGGATTTTGATTTTCGGTATTGTTAGAAGCGACTGCCGTCTGACCGTGTACCGCTAGCAGGTGAGATCGCTTAAGCCCCGTCGATTTTAATGACTAGGTGACCCCTACAGCTACGCCCGTGACATACTTTGACGTCCCGTCGCACTTATTTAATCCCGTATTTTTTGAATTCTTCAATAATGCATAAACATTTGCCTGATTTGTCGACATTTATGATTACTGCGGTGCTTTCCAGGGTGGTAGCGTGATGGTATATAACCCATAGTCTTGCTCGATAAATTTAATTGAATTCAATTAAAGGCTATCAGATTTTACGATTGTAACCAGTAGTTCCTGAGATTATTGCGTTCAACCCAGTTCAACCAATCAAACTGCTTTATATTTTAAGTAAAGCAAAATTAAGAAGTGCAGACTTATCAAAAAGTAAATAAATGTGTTTCGTGCACGTTAGACGAATGTTTTGTCTATTGTTCGTACCGTCTGATCCAGTCCTGCGGCTAAAATCTCACGCGTGCCGCTCACGACTCACGCTTATTAAAGCTTATTAATCTGTGGGGCCCGATATTGTCATTGGATTATTTTTTCAAGATCAAAGGTTATGCGGTTGTCGTTTTGGGTACACAAGTCATTACAAAGACATCTTATAAAGGAGAGGGTGCGTTTGAAGAGTTCGTCTTACATTAAAAAAACATTCCACTTTGTTAGAAATGGTGCATATTAATATTATTAAGTACCGTTTTTAGTACAGGGAAATTCAATCACTTGGTTATTATGCATTTCATAAGTTTCTGCGATGTTTTATGATTATCAATTATGAAATGTTATTGATAAGTATGATGCAAAACTCGATATAAACCCCTATAAAGACCGGTGAAATCAGCCTGATACAGCAAACTAAACTAAACGATTTAAATGTCAAATTTTATGAAATATAACTCATTTAGACAATTTCAGCTTATTTCAGTAGGTATATAAGATTCTGTATTTCATTAACCTAGAGCATCGACCCGGTTAGACAAAAGCCAAAAAAAATGCCATGGCTTCGAGTATCGTTTGAAACAAGTGAAAGGTAAACCTAAAAGCGCATTCAGTTTAAAATACATCAAACAAAAACTTGAACATTAACCATACACAAATACACAAATAAAATAATGTATTATTCGTTTTTGATAACATCCCTAATTCACAAGGAAAACTCAAGCGTGACCGGCCCAAACAGTCCTGGGGACGAACAATAGCATACAAGGTGAAGAACATAGGGAAGACCTGTAGTAAGACGAAACCAGTTTTATAGATTCTATAGCATCCACAAATTGAGTGTTTCCTATGTATAATACTCGGAAACAAACATGTATGTACTGAGAAATATATATTATAAGCATAATTATCAGTCGTCTAGATCCCAAGCTTATATTAGCTTAATGTAGGCTAGACAGCGGTGTGTTAAAAAAAATGTCTCAAATATATAGCACTAGGTTGTGCTATTGCAACTAAGGACACCAACTCCACCCCTTTCCTTTCCCAAAAAAAAAGGGTACACCACTGACCACATACAGGACATAAGTAGGTACGATAAGCAGCTGGCACCAGCCCTGCATCTTGGTATACGTGAGACGAATGATCTCGTTATAGCAGATGTTAGTCTGGCGCCGTTATTGAATTAATTGTTACAGCTGCTGAATTTTGAACGTTTCATAATATTATTCTTATTGGTTTTATTAAACCTGACGCAAAAATTACGGTATTATTTTTGTACTTGTGTATGGTTGAAGTGTCGACAAATCGGGCAAATTTTTATACATTATTGTAAAATTTCTAAACGACGGGATTAAAATGGTGCGACAGGAGTTCGAAAATTGTCACGGACGAAACAGTAGGGGTTACCTAGTTTTAAATAAAAGTATGCCTATTATGTTTAAGTTTGTGTTATAAATAGTAGCAAAGTTAAACTACAAACATAAAACTTATTAACGTAAAAAGAATTAATATTTCATGAATAAATATTTAGTGTTAGGCGCAAAACCGATTACACCTAAAACGCAAAAACAGGCTATTGTATTTTTATAACCCATTGAGTTGCTTTTGGCAAAATGTTTTGTCCTAAAATGTTTATTTAATTTATTTGTGACGAATCACAAAACTGTGGCACTCAATCCGTACTTAGCCGGCCCCTCTACTCTTATTAGACAAAAATACACATCTCAGCATGTTTGGTCCGGTTGGGGGGCAGAGGCCACCCAGGGAGGGTTTAATTATCGGTCACTAAATTAAGTTGGGCCCCCGTTCTGCTGCCTTGCATTTTGGAGACGTGTTTTGTGAGAACGCTGGCGTTGCAATTTACGAGGTATAAGAATGTATGAGATCTAGTTGAGGAATTATAAATAGGTTTAGACTACTAAAAACCTATTAGTATTATTTTAAAAACAATAAACAAAAATCCTTAAAAAAACTAACAAGTGCAAGTCGTACTTATCAACCGGGGGTTCCGTAGAAATTTGTAGGTATGGACTTAATAAAAAAAATAAAAAAATACCAAAGTATGTAACTTTTTACCAATATTTTACACCAGCCAGTCATATTACGCCAGTGCCATTTAGGTAAAATTAAAATAATATTAAACAGTTTCTACTGTAGATTGACGGCACATAAAAATAATAATAACTTGTGCTATGGGATTTAGACAACTGATATACATAGTTTTAAACGATTAATAATAATAATAATAAGTTTATTTATTTTCTCTGCATAAAATTAATACGAGGGTAATACTTAATTAAGGTACACTTTCAAAGAATAGTATTTATGTGAGAGACTGGTATCTGTACTAGGAGACCTGTGTGACAGATTACCAGCCTCTCCAGTCTCTGCACAAGTGATACACGGTAAGTACCTTCAGGCAATGCGAAAAGCCACTTATGTGATGTATGAGAATATACAAAACAAGCATGCGTTTGAGTGTGTGTGTGGGGGGGGGGGGGGTTGGTGTGTGTGTGTAAGTGAGTATATGGCCATTTCAAGAAGTGAGCATATTAGGTGATTCATAGCACAACATCTAACAGATTCTCTGTATCTGAAAAGTGTAGTGTTTTTAACCAATCAGGTTAAAAACACTAAACTTTTCAGAAACAGAGATTAAACATACAACAAATCAACCTGTTCATAACAAATAGAGATTTGTCCTGAATAAACCCCACCACCGCTGGATTCGTAATCAAGCATACTAACTCCTGAACCAAGAGTTCAGTCAAATAGTAGTGTGATTTTTTTAGAACCTTCAGTTACATATATAGAGTTATCATGTTAAAATATAACTGACAGGCAGTTAGTTTTATTTATTCTCCTCTAAAATCCCGGCTGGCCGAACGTTTCAGATACAAGGGACAATTCACGCCAATTCGTTTGCACTCGGCGCTTTTTACACCGTTATGCAACTTCAAACAATATTAATATTGTAAAAACATTTCTAAATGTGTGCATACAAAGAAGCGCTCGTGGCCTAGCGGTCTCAGTGTTCTGTAAACGATCACTGAGTTACGCAACTTTCACTATGGCTGGTCCTCGGATGGGTGACCACTTTGTGGCATTTATGCAGCGAGTACTTAGTTGTTACTTGTTTGTAAGTCGATAAACTTAAAAAAAACTGCCTCAGTGGTGCTGAAACTTTGGATTTGAATTACGGGTAGGACCAAATATTTGTGTTATCCACTAATGTTGGATGTTTGCTTTATGTATATTTTTAGAAATATATCAGTAGGTATATTTATTAGTTATTTGGATCCCAAAGAATAAGCTACTATAAGCTAAATCTGGGCTAGATATTGATGTGTAAAGATAGCCCACAATATTATTTATTTTACTTTAAATATGAGCCTAATGTAATGTAATGAGAATTGTGGTTCAAAGGATTGAAATGTCCAATTTCATAAAATTCAATAATTTAACAGTGGAAGGAAACGAAAACACCGTTTATTTACGTAGGTATCTTCTTATCTCTTCTATAACCAGCTACGAACATGGGTTTTGACGCTTGCTTTGACAAAACAAAAAACTTTTGCTTTGACAAAGCAAAAAACAGTTATGAAAGTGGGCAAAAATCCTAATTTAATAACCATGTAGAAAAATGGACATAAAAACCTTAGTTTGGTTATGAAAATTATAACATAATTTTTTAATCTAAGCTAACTAACTAACTATCTTCACGCTGTATCCCTGACGGGGTAGTCAGAGAGGACAGATCGCCAGGCTTCGCGATCCATGCATACTTCTTTCGCTTCTTCGAGATTCATCAATCGCTTCATAGACGCACGTCTGGGTATCCGACTACTTTTGACCTTTCCGTTTTTGAGCAATCTGCTCACGTGGTCTTCATATGTAAGTCTCGGCCTACCCTGACTCCTTCTACCCTCTACTTTTGAACAATATATATATTCTTCGTCAATCGTTCCTCACTCATTCGTTGGACGTGTCCAAACCAACGAAGCACGCCCTTTTCCAGCTTAACGCTAACACTTTCATTCAAACCTGCCATATTGCGTATCACTTCGTTACGTTTTCGGTCGGCCAAGGTAACGCCGCACAATTTTCTAAGTGATCGCATCTCCACAGCATTCAATTTACTTTCATGCATCTGCTGACATACCCAGGTTTCACTACCGTAAAGCAAAGTTGGCACTAGCACTGCGTTATGAATCGCCATTCGTGCTTCTTTTACGATGCTTTGTCGCTTTACTAACTGGGACAAAGCACCGTTAACTTTGTTTCCGGCAGCTACTCGCCGTTCTACATCCGAATCACATCTTCCATCCGCGCTAAACATACTTCCTAAATACACAATTTCATTCACTTGCTCTAGACGTTCCTGGTTTACCCTAATCTCGCATTTAGTTCTTACGTCACCTCTTTCAAATACTAGAACCTTAGTTTTACTTGCATTCTTGCATTAATCTAAGCAAGTGTAAAATACAGACAGTCAGACAGTAACTTGTGTTTCTGTAATATCGATATATTTCAAGAATATAGATCAGTCTGTTCTTATTCCATTCGTCACAATAGATAGTTGCAAAATAAGCATAAGGTCAGATTGCTCTTACTTTTAGTAAATACCATATTACACAAGAAATAGAACCACAGGGTGTTCCAATGTTATGTAATATGAAATAATAGCGAGGAGTTTCGCAATAAAAATATTTCAATCAACCATATAGAGCTGTTTTAAATATCAGAAGTCTAAAAAAGAGCAAAGGATTTAAATTTACAACTGTAATTTGAAGCACTTTCGTTTTTTTTAACAGACCACCAAATTACTCGGTAATACGTTAAACGCTCTCAGTTGTGTGGTCCCATTATAGCATGAAATGAATGTGGCGAATTTTTTATTTTGATATTTAGTTACTTTAGATTTAGCTATTTAAAAAAACAATACCAAAAAAATAAAAATTGTATAAAATAATATTACATTTTTTTTAAATTTATTAGTGTTTAAAACAATTTACAATTGTAAATTCCTTAATCTATCACACATACATTATTTTTCATTGAATAACCCACCCCTGACAGTACCAAGTGCAAAAGTGCCCATAACGCAAGCTGCGTTGCCGCGCTGAATAGCAATGGCATAAATTACATAAAATAATTTTAATATTTTATATTAACATAGTATCCGTGAATTTAATTAAAATCTATATTATAGATAATTATCAAAATTTGCCAGAAAATAATTGGATTTTTATTTGATGGATAATTATTTTTTGGGGAAACATTTACGTGAAAACAATGCAATGAGGTTTAAAAAGGCCTTTGTGCATTTATTCGTAATCATTTATTTCGCTCGCGCTCGTGGTCCCGCGGTCTCAGTGTTCGGTAAACGATCACTGAGGTACGCAACTTTCACTATGGCTGGTCCTCGGATGGGTGACCACTTTGTGGCATTTACATTTGCGAGCGTTTCCGTGCTTCGGAAGGCACGTTAAGCCGTTGGTCCCGGTTGCCAGTAAAATGGCAGTCGTTAAGCCTGGTTGAAGGCCTTATAGGCGGCTTAAAAAATTTCAACAGCAGGTAGCCACAACCTGCGTCTGTCTATTTCAACACGGCAATGGGCTCACCACCTATTACGTGGGACAGGAATCCACACGGTGAAAAGTGGGCATATAATATGCCTCTGCCACCCCTTCGGGGATAAGGCGTGATGGATATTTAATTTATTTATACTAACTTTGCTTAAACCTTTACTATGGTTAGATGAATGATAAAGCATAAATGCAGAAACACCATTCTTATTCTGTCTGTACCGCAAACATATTCGTACATTAGATAAATTCCACCTCAAAAGCCTACGCGACATTATGAACATAAACTGGTCGGACCGTGTTCGAAACACGGAAGTTCTACGAAAAGCAAATTTAATGTTGGTGGAATCGAAGCCTATCTAATGAGACGGCAGCTACAGTGGTGCGGTCATGTCTCCCGAATGTCAGACGACCGAGTGACGAAGCGTATTTTCTACTCTGAACTGCAGGATGGCAAGCGCAAACAAGGTGGCCAACTCCTGCGGTACAAAGATGTGCTTAAAAGACACATGAAGCGATGTGATCTCGATCCGTCACAGTGGGAGGCAATGGCAGCGGAACGGCCACGATGGAGGCACACCGTACACCGTACACACCAAGGTGTTTGAGTTTGAGACGAGGCGGAGAAATGAGCTCGATGCTAAACGAGACGAGCTCAAGGCCCGACCACCCGCGGCCATAGATTATAATTATATTGGAGGGGTGCTGACTTGTAGCGTGTGTAATCGTACATGCGCTTCAAAAATAGGTTATGTCAGTCACCTGAGGGCACACCAGCGAAGCTCTCAATAGTAGCAGTAGTAAGTCGCTGTGGCCGAATACGGTCAGGAGAGAGTAATAATCCTTCCACTTAACTCTTCTAGTTCATCATCTTATACTTAGACCCAACCTTTATATCATTACAAAACCAATTACAATATTTTATTTCAGCTTTTTGGGTAATTAAGTATTTTTTTAAACCACAGATGACCTCTGTCAACATGGTGGTCTTTACAAGAACTTACCTTTATGAGAAAAGGTCGAAAATTTTATGAGTAATCTCTAGGTAATTAGTCATAAGGTCAATTAGTCATAGTCATAATTTTGATTCTGTTTAGCTTAGGCTGCAAACCCTATAATACTAATTACTTGGGAACCGGTGGGCAGATATTTAAGGTCCTTGATTTGTTGAATTGCAAATAGCAGAATAAGTAATAAATTGTGTATGAACTTTTGTCCACGCGTTAGAAGTTTTACTGCTTTAGTCTAATAAGATTTCATCACATATACCACCACTCTTTGTTTGAAACAGGAATGCTATATTAATTAAAAAAAAACATGAAAAGAATGAAGCGCTCGTGGCCCCGCGGTCTCAGTGTTCTGTAAACGATCACTGAGTTACGCAACTTTCACTATGGCTGGTCCTCGGATGGGTGACCACTTTGTGGCATTTACATTTGCGAGCGTTTCCGTGCTTCGGAAGGCACGTTAAGCCGTTGGTCCCGGTTGCCAGTAAAATGGCAGTCGTTAAGCCTGGTTGAATGCCTTATGGGCGGCTTGAAAAATTTCAACAGCAGGTAGCCACAACCTGCGTCTGTCTATTTCAACACGGCAATGGGCTCACCACCTATTACGTGGGACAGAAAAATCCACACGGTGAAAAGTGGGCATATAATATGCCTCTGCCACCCCTTCGGGGATAAGGCGTGATGGATATTTATTTATTATATTTGAAAAGAATGAAAACTACTTTGAATGTAGTTATAAGTTATCATGGAAACGCTTATCAGCTAACTTCAGGATGTTTATAAGTTGTCGTGGAAACACTTATCAGCTAACTTTAAATTGTCAGTGTTTTGTGGCGGTTTGCGCTCGCATCGTAAAAATTTACACTCATCATTTTTCCCTAACGAGTCAAAATTAGTATAACTTCAAAAAATATCGAAAAAAATCATTAATAAATGAAAATAATTATAATAACGTATATTTTTAAATATTTTTTTATGGAATCTGATTCTACGAGGCTACTAGTATAACATATAAATGATCATCTAATGATTGTTATTTAAGAAGGAAAGGATCTTAGACGTACATAATTAAGTTAACAAATATAAAAAACGAATAAAAATTGTTGCCTGTTTAGCTTGAAAGCACTTCATAACTTCGGACAGTTTCTAAAATTACGACTCAGCTTCAGTCAATCATTGGGATACTACAACCAAAAAAAATATAGGAAAACTGAGGAGAACCGTGGTTATCATAAATAGTCACAAGGCGACATGGTCTATTGAACCTTTAATGAGGTGATCTACTACTGCTATCTTGATACTTGCGATTGAATTATTTCCCAAGAAATAGAACAGACTCGTCAAGTATCTATTTGAGTACATATGTAATATTCAGTGAAGGAAGTTACCTTTTCTATTCTAATTAGACACAATAGATATCGTTGCGATTGAATTTCAGATTTCATGCAGGATATATTATGCATCTGTAAGATCCGTCGTTATGAAAATTGTTATAACTAGCTACATCCTATAACACCAGGGTCCCGGTTCTCGGTGATAAGACTTAAAAAGATTGACTTAAATTTAAATAAATAAATAAATATCCATCACGCCTTATCCCCGAAGGGGTGGCAGAGGCATATTATATGCCCACTTTTCACCGTGTGGATTCCTGTCCCACGTTATAGGTGGTGAGCCCATTGCCGTGTTGAAATAGACAGACGCAGGTTGTGGCTACCTGCTGTTGAATTTTTTAAGCCGCCTATAAGGCCTTCAACCAGGCTTAACGACTGCCATTTTACTGGCAACCGGGACCAACGGCTTAACGTGCCTTCCGAAGCACGGAAACGCTCGCAAATGTAAATGCCACAAAGTGGTCACCCATTCCGACGACCAGCCATAGTGAAAGTTGCGTACCTCAGTGATCGTTTACCGAACACTGAGACCGCGGGGCCACGAGCGAGACTTTCCACTTTCCACATGGACTTAAATTTACTGGGGAAATGTCTCTTGTTTCGCAATTTCTAAATTGAAATTTCACCAGTAAATTTCCGTCTACGCCCCAGGCCACAAAATTTAAAAAGGAATTAGTTGGTGCAGTTTCGATATTGCTTAGAAGCTCTAATACATCTATGTTATGTACTGTTAAACATTATTACTCATATCAAACGGGCTTGCCACACACTACTGGTACATTTTCATAACAGAACCAATTAGTAACAATTTGCCTACATCTTGTTGCAAAAGGATCAAATTTAATTAAATAACAAATTTATTAGGCAAGACAAGAGATTCATCAACCAATTTTAGTAATTTGTTTTATGCTCAAATCACTCGCTCGTAAGAAAAGAAAACAACCAAATACGCAACTGACTTTTTCAATAAGAAGTCGCGTACCAGTCACAATATTATTTAAATCATTAATAGACTTTTTTAAACTGACACTCTCCACTTTATTCTATAAACCGAGCATACACCATCATAACTAAAGTGACAAAGGTCTACCTCCTACGTCGACCATAAGTATTTTAATCTTTATTTAAATTAAAGGGCTTAGTCACTAAGTGAATATGCCGCCCTCATTGACGGTAATATTCTTAATAATTCCACATCGTAACTAGATTTTTTCCATGAAACATACTTTAGCCAAATTATATAGCACTTTAGGTTCATCTGCGGAAGGTCGGGCGAGAATACTGATACATTCACCGATATTACAATTGCGGTTGCTAAATAAGCCTCGAGCCTGCTACACTCCATCAGAATATAGTAAACGTCTTCTACTACATCACATATAGTGCAATTAGGTAATTCAGTCTTATCCATTAGGTACACAAACCTGTTCAATGGAATATGTCCGGAACGAAGTTACGTCGATCATAAATTTTTGCCTATCACGCAACGGTGTCAATGCAGCCATGTCCGAAAAAAGACAAAAAGTAGGTTGACTTATTTACATTTTACACACAAACGCTATTCATTGGTCAGCAGTCAATCGACTTTCAGAATTTTTATTTCAAACAGCAGACATGAATCGACCACTTTAAAAAATAAATATTTTTCGCTTGATTTTAGGTACTGAACCCACAAAAAGTGGAAAATCACTTTTATAATTGCTGTATTGAATATTTTTGTTAGTTTTGTATTCATATTTGGACAAAATTCAAAGTCTGCGGATAGGGTTATTTAAATAATGTCAAATGCTGGTTTCACTAAAAGGCTTTTCTAGTTTGAACTAATTTTATTTCTGAATTCTTAGTACCTGATTCAAATGAGTTTATACCATAATTACTTTGCTCGAAGGGAGAGTAAGTAGGCTGTACTACAACATGATACTGAAGAATCATTTAAAGTTATCGCCACATAAAACCACCCTCAAAAATTTCTTGAGTTTGTTCGGGTATTGTAATCTCATTCATGCTTCTCATATATCTTAGACAGAACAACCTTGATGCAGCTATTAAAAATTTCTAAAGTTCATGGTTGGTTCTGAGCGCATTAAAACTAAGGTATTTTGTATAGGTGCCAGTTCTAGTCACCATAGAAAGTAAGAGTCTATTACTAATTACAAATTAACAGGTTTTAATTAAATGTGGTAATAGTATACACGGTACTTATGTATAACAAAAAACACTTTAATGTTTTCTCTGTCTGTCGGTCTAGTCCGTCTAAACTCTGAAACGGCTAAACCGATTTTACCGGAATTTTCACCGACAGATAGCTGATGTTGTACGAAGTAACTTAGGCTACATTTTATCCCCGTATTCCCATGGGAACGGGCACTACGCGGGTGAAACCGTGAGAAATCCTCTAGTTAATATACAAGTAGATATAAAAGTATGGAAAAAGTTCTTATCCCACGCATTTTGGGCGGTCATCAGTAGCTTCTTCTAATATTTTTAAACTTTCGCGATTTTCAACCATATTTATGATATTTCGGGTCTTCACGTCTCCACGGCTAGTTTAAGCCGGTTGAGACGTCGGGAAGTATAGGGTAGGCTTTGTACCTAATAATATACGTCGTGAATAAGGCCTGAAATATCACATATATTTCTCTTCTCTTTTTTTCAACCTGATTCAGCTCAGCTGGTTTTAAGAGCGTCTATTTAACAAACACCTACATAATTGGATCCGCCTAGTAGGTACGAATTAGTCTGATATCGCAATTCGTAAAACCAATGTGGTAACTGTTGTATAGTGAAGTCATACTTTGTTACGTGGGAAGTCCGCACGAGACTTACCTCATCAGAGTCCACAAACAACAGAGGAGGCAATTTAGGTATGTTGGATCCGAATTGACTGGTACGAATCTGTATTCCTTCACTTACCTTACTCATTGGTCACGCCTTTTATCCTCGATGGGGTAGGCATACTATATACTCCTATTTCACCGTATTCATTGTCCAACGTAATAGTTGGTGAGCAAATTTTTCAAGCCACCAACGAGTGACTCGCGCCTACCAGATGTGAGGTATCATCCATCCTGGCTGGATGCCACCACAGAAACTCGAGGCCCGGGTTCTGGCTAAAGTCTCAATGAAATATGTTTATAATTCAGGTTTGTTAATTAATTAAATTACAAATCGTTATCGTCAAATTGTTATTACATATGCTGCTCAATTCATATGTCATTTGTGATTTAGTGTTAAGCTAGTCTTTATGTATACTTGAATGTCATTGATTGAATAAAAACTACCTTCCATCAAAAAATCTTTTAATTGCAGTGAGACTTCTTTATCGAAGTATGAGAGATATAAAAATGCCGTGAAGAAGTTTCACTTCTTACCTGTGTACTCTGGTCACATTTTTTTTTGTTCGAAGTTCCTTTTGTGAATATATAAAATTTAGTTTAGATGATTATGGGATAATTTTGAGAAACAAACTAGAGTGGCACCGTCTACAGTCGATTAACCACTCCAGAAGTGGTAAAACGACGATACGGTTCGTTTGTTACAAATTTGATTGTCTAGTTTGTTTGTTGTTGTTTTAAGCAATGTTAACACAGAAATAATTCACACATGGAGTTGGAACAGCATCTAAGAAATGATATTGAATACTGGGACTATCATTCGGAATCGGAAAAAGCGCTCGTGGCCCCGCGGTCTCAGTGTTCGGTAGACGATCACTGAGGTACGCAACTTTCACTATGGCTGGTCGTCGGATGGGTGACCACTTTGTGGAGTTTCCGTGCTTCGGAAGGCACGTTAAGCCGTTGGTCCCGGTTGCCAGTAAAATGGCAGTCGTTAAGCCTGGTTGAAGGCCTTATAGGCGGCTTAAAAATTTTCAACAGCAGGTAGCCACAACCTGCGTCTGTCTATTTCAACACGGCAATGGGCTCACCACCTATTACGTGGGACAGGAATCCACACAGTGAAAAGTGGTCATATAATATGCCTCTGCCACCCCTTCGGGGATAAGGCGTGATGGATATTTATTTTTATTTATTTTTATCATTCGGAATGATTCGCGAATTGTTGATAGTTCACCGCATAGAACAATAGGCAGTATTCTCGAACTATTACTTAATCAGTTACAAATCTCATTGTTTCAAAAAATCTGATACAGATAATTAATGGGTAGATCTATCAATTTGTATATCATTCGTTATAATGATAGCGTAGAATCAATTCCCCGGGAGAATTTCAATACTAGGTAATTATAAGCAAAATCTTGAAAAGATGTGGAGTAACAGTTAAATATGACACAATACAATATTACTGACCGTTCAGTGGTTGTCAGATAACAGGCTCTGGTATTCGTGCATGGAGACGTTCCAGTTGATCATAACCGAGTGGATGGTAGCATGGGACTTTCTGAATGGCGCAGGTGCTTTCCAAGAATAAAATTTTCATAAAAAATGTTTCTCGAAGAAGCGCCCGTGGCCCCGCGGACTCAGTGTTCTGTAAACGCTCACTGCGGTAAGCAACTTTCGCTATGGCTAGACACGGATGGGTGACCACTTTGTGGCATTTAGATTTGCGAGCGTTTCCGTGCTTTGGAAGGCACGTTAAGCCGTTAGTCCCGGTTGCCAGTAACATGGCAGTCAAGTTGAGGGCGACTTGAAAAATTTCAACAGCAGGTAGCCACAACCTGCGTCTGTCTATATCAACACGGCAATGGGCTCACCACCTATTACGTGGGACAGGTAAAAGGGAAAAGTAGGCATATAATATTCCACCCCTTCGGGGATAAGGCGTGATAGATAAATAAATAAAAAACAATCACAAAAAAATGTTTCTAATATTTACTTGTTTATGTTGGTATATTTATTATGTTGTATGCATTTATATGTATTCATATGTTGTATATATGTACGTTTGATTCAAAGAGTTGATATCTAAGTTTCTCTCCTTCACGATAATGCATCTAATTTGTGTTACTCTATATTGGCTATTGGTTGATTTGTAGAGAGAACCTATGGCATAAGTCCACATAAGTCCGATAAGTCCACATTAGGCCCAAATGGACATCATTCTTGTGCATTAAAATAAAAATAAATAAATAATATATTTAAATTACACACATCAAATGTATTCACATCTTTATATACTTACAATTTAAAATTCCAGCCATAGATCTATTTGACGCACCATTGTATTTTATGGGGTGTTTCAGTGAAATCACCTGAGGCAGCCCACTGAATTGTACATCAAGAACGTTTACTGCTACGAATAATATATCTTTCGTATGTCAAAACATACGTGAGTTGCCGCTTCTGAAGGTAAATGTTAGCGTTTACACTTTTTTCTGCATATTAAAGTTTTTAATTATTTTCTATACTAAAATTTCTGATTGATACTATTGACGAAGAATATGTATTGTAAGAAAGTAGAGGGTAGAAGGAGTCAGGGTAGGCCGAGACTTAGGGTAGGCGCCACCCACCTGATGGAAAGCAGAGACGATAATCCGTGACTTAGGGCCAGTAGAGCCCCTATAGCGACAGGCCAGAAATGAGCCTTTTCGCGCTTAAAGGAACCAGGATTGGTAGATGAGGGAAACACGTATGCTGGCAGAGAGTTCCATACTTTTATGGTGCGACTCAAGAAAGACTTTTGCGGAATCTTTCGGTTCTTGGCACAATTGTGCCTACGGTATGAGGAAGACATCTCTGCCCCGCCAGTGTTTTTCGGGAACGGAAAGGAGAGGGTGGGATCAAGTGAAAGAGTATACGTGGAGTTTATACATAAAGTCTTTACAAAATGGACTAAACTCAAACGTAAAAATTTACATTCTGTATCGTGCGCGCGCGCAGTTTACTTTTGTGTCATCATAAAGTAGAAGTTATAAAAGGCAGATATGTTTACATTACGGCGTCTAACGTTTGAGTGAATTCAAATTGATTTTGGATATATCCGAGTGTTGATTCTTCTTAAACTGGAACGAAAGTAATTATTGTTTTTATTTTATTTTATGATCGTATTTTTTTTGAGACGAATTCTACCCAACTTTCATTACTGGGACTGCTGTAAATTAAGATCTACAGTCTAATGACCCAAACTCTGTCATTTCTGGTTTGGGTCACAAGCTCGAACACTGCCAATTCCCAAAATTGTTACAGTGTTTTAAAACCCGCAACAAAATTACTTATCACTTACACCTTTACTCCCAAAAGGGTGGATAGAGGTATATAATATTTACGTTTTGCAATTTTATGCCACTTAACAGGTGATTAGCTCATTGCAGAATTGCCAATGCCCATCGAAATAAACCAGAAGCAAAATAAATAAATATCGTTGGGACAACTCACAAATTTTAAATTTAGCAGAAAAAGTTCGAATTACCATGTATATAAAAATATATAAGTATGTTTATCAGTTCTCTAGATCCCATACCACAAGCTTATATTAGATTACTTTGGGCTAGATGGCGCAGTGTGAAAAGTGACCCACAATATTTTTTTAAATAAAAATAAAAGTGTTTGCATTAGTTAGTCCCCTAATGGTTGTAACAGTATTTATAATTTTTATAATATATATTTTTTTATAATTTATTATGTGTTTACACTGCATTTAATCATCGTATTTTTAAGTAATGCAAATTGTGGGTATAGCAAATATCTTGCTAATTTTCTTCCCTACCGTATTATCAATAACAAAAGCATCAATAACAGGTACAGTCGCCGTCACCGACATAACCTCAGAAGCAACAAATAACTCAAGCTGAGATTTGTTGTCGCAATCCATTGTCGCCGCGACACGCCAGTAATGAAAGCCGCTTATCTGCGCGACTGTACTTCAGTGCTGTCAGTTATCTACGAGTACACTGTACCAAGGAGGCTAATCGGCCGTTAAATTACACTTGGAATTAGCATTTTTATTAAACATAGTTTAATTTTTCTGTTCCATAAAGTGCTCTCGTATCATAAGATCTAGCCATCACCATCGGAACGTTTTTACCCGTTGCTTCTTATAGACGCTTTGGAGCAAAAATAAAAATTTCAAACTCCTAATCTAAAATCTAGAGATTCTTAATTTTGTTGTACTACTGCGTCAGACTCGTCGTTTTTTTTCAATAGTGCTTGCGAAAAGATCAGGTATCCACAGGTGGAAGAAGGTGCAGGACATAGATACTAAAGTACTCGATAGATGTGTATCAATCATGCCTTATCCCCGAACCGACAGATATTATGCGCCCACCGTGTTTATTCCTGTTCCACGTAATAGGAAGTGAGCTCATTGTTGAAATAGACAGACGCAGGTGGCTACCTAGCCGCCCATAATGGCTTAACGACTGCCATGTTACTGGCAGCCGGGACCAACGGCTTAACGTGCCTTCCGTAGCACAGAATCGCTCGCAAATGTAAATGCCTTAAAGTGGTTAACCATCCGTGACCAGCCATAGCTAAAGTTGCTTAACGCAGATAACGTGTTGACAGGATAGCTATTGAGAAAGGAAGTCAGTAAACTAACTACAGAAGTGAAATCTTAATAATACCGAAAGTTACGCCTAAATAAATATACTGGACTTTAGAATTTGATAAGAATAATGAAGAAGCGCTCGTGGCCTCGCGGTCTCAGTGTTCTGTAAACGATCACTGAGTTACGCAACTTTCACTATGGCTGGTCCTCGGATGGGTGACCACTTTGTGGCATTTACATTTGCGAGCGTTTCCGTGCTTCGGAAGGCACGTTAAGCCGTTGGTCCCGGTTGCTAGTAAAATGGCAGTCGTTAAGCCTGGTTGAAAGCCTTATGGGCGGCTTGAAAAAATTCAACAGCAGGTACCCACAACCTGCGTCTGTACATTTCAACTCGGCAATGGGCTCACTACCTATTACGTGGTACAGGAATCCACACGGTGAAAAGTGGGCATATAATATGCCTCTGCCACCCCTTCGGGGATAAGGCGTGATGGATATTTATTTATAGAATTTGATAAATCTAAACCTACTAATATTATAAAGCTATATGTTTCGTTTTTTGTTTGGATGAACGCGTTTTTCTTAGAAATTACTAGTTCTAACTGAGTTAGCGCGCTACAAGCACTTAATATGTAGACTCCAGATTATCATAACCTATGTCATAGGTAGTGGTTGGATCTGCGCAAAGTACATTCTTTTTACAACTACCAACTTTGAGCTAGATAATCCAATTTGTTGTAAAAACAAACCGAATTGAAAAAAAAACTAAAATGTAACTTTTACCCGCAAAATAAATTAATCCTTTATATAATTAGCGGCTCCCATTGCGGTGTCGCCATGAGCATTGATGGTCGTCCCATCCTTTGTCGTACCGCACCACGGTGCTGTTGTCATGTTGACATAAATGGAAAAATGCGAATGGACGCCAGTGAGGCTAATTTCCTTTTCAGATTTCACTGTCACGTGCCGTCACTCCGCTTGACATCGCTTTCAGCCATTTCATGCTTTGATGTTTCAGTTTTGTGATAATTAATTATTAAAAAATCTGATAATTATTTTTAATTGGATTGTTTATAAATTTTGTTAAGACTACAAAAATATTTGTAAATGTGTCATCCGCAACCAATATAACTTTGAAGCAAAGTTTGAGATATATTCGTAATAGGCCAAGAGCCAGAGAACGTCAAAGTTTCCTCATTTTTAAAAAACTGAAAGTTTCTCTGAGTTTTCTCAATATAACTAAGAACGAGAAGCTTGTATTATGGTACCCTTTACACTTATCAGGCATCAACAGTGTATCCTTAATTTTGACAAAATTAATGATACACTGTAAATAAAAAAGTTAATGTTTTATATATATTTTTATTATTTAGCTCGCCACGGTGACGCCGCCGATGGAAATCTATGGTGATATCTAACGAATTGAAGGCCACTGTTATAGTTTCCAAGACCTCAAGTTTGCAGTCCACTCCTCACGCTCAGTTTACAAAACTCAAGAGAGAAACACGTGCACTAGCAAAATTCTTCGGAATAATATGAATAATCATTATATACATTGCCAGAGACGTAATGTGGTGCAAACCGCCTCCCAAACACCTACCTCCAATATTTTTTTAATTAAATTGGCGCTACCTACGTGCAGCGATGTCTGCACTCTTCCTTCCACAGTTACTAATACATATTGAAAAGTCAACTCACTAGTCTTTTGCATTTAGTCCTATGCAGGTTTCAATGGTGAATTCCCGTTTTGTTCCACCTTGAAACTCCCCGAGACTAATATTATATATAATAGCTTCTCAGCTTAAACTTACGACAGTTTTACTTTGACCAGATCCTTTGGTTGTTTTTGTAAATGCACGGATCAGCACGGATAGGTTTTATATCCCATTTCCACCCATAAACCATGCATATGAAACACCCTTACCCCCAGATACCCCAAATACTAACTATTTATGTCTAAGAGTGTAATGAAACTAACAAAATGAAAAGATAATTACTAATATAATAAATGATAAACTCGTAAATAATGACACCCCACATCTTATTCACAGTCGCATGTTTTTGTAGTATTTTGTATCAAAGTGCTAACCAGTCTGCAGGCAAAGACTGATAGAAAGTAGCCTGTTGCCGCTGCCTCTCACCCTGCTCTCAATTGAGGTTGTCCATTTTTGTAATTGTGTCAAAACAATCGAAGCGAGCTTTTCCAAAGTTTTCGACGCGCTACTAAATCGTGGCAGGCTTTCAGTAAATCATTATATTGAACATGGAGAGCGCTGAAGGATTTGAGCGTATATGATTCACAGGACAGTCGAGTAGAATGGCGTACAGTAGGCTCTGAACAAGATTATAATAAAAGAGTAGTCAGATATGGCAGATCGTCAGGTTTCGCGATCTTATTAACTAATGTAATAATTTATAATTATAACTGAAAGTAGCAGAACCGTGAAGACGAGTTAGTTATTACACGGAGCAAAACGCTACAAATTCTAGACAAAGAAATTTCGCCGAAAAAAAAAACTTATCTGAGAATTTATCACTTGCGCGAATTCTTTAAAAGTAAATTCTTTTCTTTAGCTTCGATGGAAGGAAAGAGAATTAATGCAAAACAAAAGTCTTCGCTATCTGCTCGTGGGCGGGGAGTCGGCACTAAATTACTCGATGGGCGTCAACCTACCGCCATGTATCAATCAGGCGGTCCTAGATTTATGGGACAGTTCACTTCGGAATCGTTAGCCTCCGCGACGAAAATGTGTTACTGTTATCCTGTGTCTTCCGACTTTACTCTTTTTTATTTGTTATTTTGGAAAGAAAGACCTTTTGGTACGTCTAGGCTCTCCGGCTACCTTTAGTAATTAATTTTGCAAATCAGTTTGCTCAGCATAAAAGATATTTCGATTCGAAATTAGGATTGAAATTGTTTCCAAAGTACCTATACAATGAAATGGATGGGCGCAGGTTTTGACGATATGCTGTTAAAGTTTTCATGTTGCCCAAAAGGCCTTCAATTTGACATAGCGACAGAAACAAAAAGTAAGAATTCATAAATTTAGGAAAGAATTTTGAAAAGCAATTAGTATGCTAACTTTTTATTGATTAAAATTTTAAAGTGAAAAAAAACACCATGGAAAAAAAAAACCACTTTAAGCAGGTGTCATCATTAATCGAATGATTATAGATGCAATTCTATACATTCGTACCGTGCAACTTTGCTAAGTGTCGGTAGACGTCGCCTTAAGACGTAAAGAGGTGGATTAATTCGTCATAAATTTCAATTACAAGTTCATATATATATACGACTATAATGCCACACATCTTCTTCACTGGGTAAGGGTAAGCATATAATATGCTTACATTAGTTATATTTAGTCCCAAGTAATTAGACATATAGAATAAGTAAGTATTAGAAGTGCTCGTGGCCCCACAGTCTCAGTGTTCTGTAAACGATCACTGAGTTACGAAACTTTCACAATGGCTGGTCCTCGCATGGGTGACCACTTTGTGGCATTTACATAGGACAGGAATCCACACGGTGAAAAGTGGGCATATAATATGCCTCTGCCACCCCTTCGGGGATAAGGCGTGATGGATATTTATTTATTTTTTATCTGAATTTAATCACCGATTAAATTCAGATCGTCAATAACACTTTTAGACACATATTTCGAACCTCTGACCTCTTGCACAGTAAATATATACGTAATATAGTATATCGTAGATACAGCTTCAGAATAATATACCAAACCAAGAATGGTAGTAAAAATTAAAATAAAAATTAAATATTTGTGGTAGTCTACGTAATATAGTGTCGTCACGCGTCGCTGATAATTCGCACTACAGCTGAAAATGAGCTGCACTCTGCATATCACTTGTTAGCTATCCGGCCGTCCAGATACAGGCTGTTCTAAACTTTTCTATGTACATTTTTGCATTTTTTTTATAAAAATGGCTGTTCTTTTTTTCTATTCTATTATAAGATTTAATAAACCTCATCAAACGTTATATTGAAATAGGAAGGTTTATAACATTTGATGCTGTAGACATTTTTTTTCACGCAGACATTGGCGACCCTTGACAATTTGTAGCCCCAGTTGTTAAAACAAAGATTATTCTTTATGAAAATGACCTGGTATTGTCTTTAGATAAGGATGTGTCGACCACTTGCACCGCAAAATATTCTCAGCCCATTGTCTTATTTATGTTTATGTATCCTCTCGATTTTACAAGACTCTTAGATTGGCCAATCAGATCTTTGTTACCTGTAGTTAGGCAACATGATTACTACGAGTATTGATTCTATAGACCATCAGTCGAATGCGACATTTTTTTTTCCCCAAAGAAAAGCAGTGTTATCCACATTTTTAATCAGTACGAATATAAATGTAACATGTTTGTTTAATATTTATCAATCATGCCTTATCCCCAAATGAGTGGCAGAGGCATATTTTACGCTCTTTTTGCCGAGTGTATTCCTGTCCCACGTATTAGATGGGGAGCCTATTGCTGTGTTGAAATAGACAGACGCAGGTTGAGGCTACCTACTGTTGAAAATTTTCAAGCCGCCCATAAAGCTTTCAACTTGGCTTAACGACTGGTATGTTACTGGCAACCTGTACCAACGGCTTAAAGTGTCTTCCGAAGCACTGAAACGCTCGCAAAAATGTGAATGTCACTAAGTGGTCACAAACTGGAACATTATACTTACTTATTAATGTGTTCAGTATTTTCAAACAACCTGTATAATATTTCTTAGCGTGCCGCAGACATAGTGCCGCACAGGCGTAAAAATTAAAATAAACAATAGCAACACTCGTCCTACACCCCGGGGCCGCTTGTATTAAAGCTTTTGTCCTAAGATTAGCTGTTAAGAAAGGCTTGGATTACAGCCTGTGTCTGAAACTCCGCTACGGAATTTTGAATTAGCCGGAAAAAATCTTTTTTGTTTTTGTACAAACTATGAGGAATGAAGTAGTGTGGTGACTTGATGGTTGCTTTTGTTTTGTATTCGTTGATGTTTGGTTTGATATTGCGGAGTTGGTTATGCATGTTAGGTGTTTGTAACATACTGTACAGTGTAACATGCTGTGTACTTTAATTTCTAACATACGGATGTTCATTCACTGTATGTCAGATCACTCAGTCAGAGACAGAGAGAACGATTTCTTTAATGGAAACTTAATAAATCTTGAAGCGCTCGTGGCCTCTTGGACCCAGTGTTCTGTAAACGATCACTGCGTTAAGCAACTTTCACTATAGCTGGTCACGGATAGATGACCATTTTGTGGCATTAACATTTTTGACATCACGTTAAGCCGTTGGTTCCGGTTGCCAGTAACATGGCCGTCGTTAAGTCTAGTTGAAACCTTAAAAAAAATTGAACAGCAGGTAACCACAACCTGCGTCTGTCTATTTCATCACGGCAATGGGCTTACCACCTATTACGTGGGAGAGGAATACACACGGTGAAAAGTGGGCGTATAATATGTATCTGCCACCACTTCGGGGATAAGGCGTAATTGATAATAAATCTTTATTTAAACAAGGCAAGACATTTATATCAATACCAAACCTGTACCAGCCTCATTTAGAATTCACGTGTTGGCCAAAGGCTATCAAATCGGAAATATCTCTACGTAAATGCACCCATCTGGACAACTCCGGCTGCTAATATCTCAAGCGCGACCAATGACTCGCTTTTACTTAGAAACCAAATTACTTTTGCAGTTACAGAAATTGCAGCTACGCTTATTTGTATCGAGAATACTAGCTAAAATTGTATAAATTCTCAATTCCAAGATGAGAATAATATGCTTGTGAAATGAAAAGTAGATAGCGCACACGAAACGGGCTGTGGTCGAGGTAAGGTTAAAATATGCAGCGCCTGTATTGAGGGGACTTTCATAAAGGAGTAAGACAGTCCGTATGGTCGCGACTAACCTCGTGCATGCACTTTCCGGGCGTGTTTCCATTATAAACTATGTAACGACAATTGAAAAACTTTTTTGGTATATATTGAATATACCTAGAAATAAATAGTGTTGAATAGAGACAGACACATTGGAAAATTACGAATCCCCTGTTGCCTCTCAATTACTGGCCTACGGCGTAAGACCGGACGATCAAAGCCATTCAAAGAGTATAGTGTATAGTGTATAGTATAGTGTATAGTGCACCTTCTCTTTTTACTCCAATTTTGTAACTTGTATCCAGGTTTATTTCAATGTGCAGTAGAGCTCTTCGAATATTTGAAAACGTAAACGTCCGTATTGTATTGGAAACGCACACTCCAGTCAGTTTTCAAAAACCCTGCGGGACATGGTGTGCACAAAGTGACCGCTATTAAACATTCACTGCTGTTTCACTAAGGTGTTAAGTTGTCTCGGGTCGCTTTGAGCCGGGCTTGTATGCGCATGTGGTCGAAGGTGCAAACGAAGCAATACACTTGACACTCTTAAGAGATTTGGAATTTCATCACCAAGGATGTAAAGTGGGAATGTAAGATAATTTCAAGGTACCAAGGTACATATTAAAGTACGTACGCTGTGTTATGGTCGGTACTACAATTGGTAGAGTATGCTTCTGCCGTTGCTGAGGTTTTGGCCATTAATCCTGGGTAACACCAAATATTTGAGTGATTCATAAATGTTTGTTTCAGATTTTAGATGTTTTCTATGTATAGGTAATACGTATCCATTAAAAATATAAAAGTAACTATTAAATTTAAAAAAAAAATGGCGTCACCAGCTTGATGGTAAGCAGATTAGTGATGAATAGCTATCCCAGCCAGTAGAGACCATATTATCAAATCTCATGGCAACTGTACCCGTGTTCCGCTTTCCTACTTCTTAACCTCCACAGGGTAAAAAAAATGCATAATTTTACTACACAGCATTCGGTACTATTACTGTGTCTTTTTCAGCTAAAACGCATTTTTTGCCAATAGTATTGCAAAAGCAAAAATCAAGCACCACATACGAATGCTGACAACTGACAACTACGTAAAATAAATAAGTAGTGTGATTACGAGCGGGTCGGGTGCCGATCGATGGCGTTTGACCCCTTTTACCTGCCCCCACTGTCCGTCCGTCCGTCTTGAAATCCGCTGCAACTATTTAAGGCGAAGTCAGACAGGATCATGTAGGTGGTTATTACCCTTCATTTAAATGATTTTTACATGAAGGGTAATAACCGACGACCTGACGAAAGAAAGTTAAATTCAATCGATGAACACGTAGTTTTAAGAGTATGACCAGAGCCATCTATCGAGCTAATGAACAACTCGATACCAATGAACAGTGTTACAACTATTTTTAAACATTGATGCAATGGACTCCACTCAGTATATTGATAAATTTTTAAAGCAATTATTTGCTAAATTTCTCATAAATTTTTATTAAAGTGGAAAAAGACAATTTGATTCGAGACAGGGATTGAACCTGTGACCTTTGCCTAACCAGGGCAATGTTCTAGCCACCTGAACTACCCGAACCGTATCGAATCAAGTTGAAATTCTACACCTTATTTATATCGTCATTTTAAGAGTATGACCAGAGCCATCTATCGAGCTAATGAACAACTCGATACCAATGAACAGTGTTACAACTATTTTTAAACATTGATGCAATGGACTCCACTCAGTATATTGATAAATTTTTAAAGCAATTATTTGCTAAATTTCTCATAAATTTTTATTAAAGTGGAAAAAGACAATTTGATTCGAGACAGGGATTGAACCTGTGACCTTTGCCTAACCAGGGCAATGTTCTAGCCACCTGAACTACCCGAACCGTATCGAATCAAGTTGAAATTCTACACCTTATTTATATCGTCATTTTAAGAGTATGACCAGAGCCATCTATCGAGCTAATGAACAACTCGATACCAATGAACAGTGTTACAACTATTTTTAAACATTGATGCAATGGACTCCACTCAGTATATTGATAAATTTTTAAAGCAATTATTTGCTAAATTTCTCATAAATTTTTATTAAAGTGGAAATTTTTATTAAAGTTTATGAGAAATTTAGCAAATAATTGCTTTAAAAAATTTATCAATATACTGAGTGGAGTCCATTGCATCAATGTTTAAAAATAGTTGTAACACTGTTCATTGGTATCGAGTTGTTCATTAGCTCGATAGATGGCTCTGGTCATACTCTTAAAATGACGATATAAATAAGGTGTAGAATTTCAACTTGATTCGATACGGTTCGGGTAGTTCAGGTGGCTAGAACATTGCCCTGGTTAGGCAAAGGTCACAGGTTCAATCCCTGTCTCGAATCAAATTGTCTTTTTCCACTTTAATAAAAATTTATGAGAAATTTAGCAAATAATTGCTTTAAAAATTTATCAATATACTGAGTGGAGTCCATTGCATCAATGTTTAAAAATAGTTGTAACACTGTTCATTGGTATCGAGTTGTTCATTAGCTCGATAGATGGCTCTGGTCATACTCTTAAAATGACGATATAAATAAGGTGTAGAATTTCAACTTGATTCGATACGGTTCGGGTAGTTCAGGTGGCTAGAACATTGCCCTGGTTAGGCAAAGGTCACAGGTTCAATCCCTGTATCGAATCAAATTGTCTTTTTCCACTTTAATAAAAATTTATGAGAAATTTAGCAAATAATTGCTTTAAAAATTTATCAATATACTGAGTGGAGTCCATTGCATCAATGTTTAAAAATAGTTGTAACACTGTTCATTGGTATCGAGTTGTTCATTAGCTCGATAGATGGCTCTGGTCATACTCTTAAAATGACGATATAAATAAGGTGTAGAATTTCAACTTGATTCGATACGGTTCGGGTAGTTCAGGTGGCTAGAACATTGCCCTGGTTAGGCAAAGGTCACAGGTTCAATCCCTGTCTCGAATCAAATTGTCTTTTTCCACTTTAATAAAAATTTATGAGAAATTTAGCAAATAATTGCTTTAAAAATTTATCAATATACTGAGTGGAGTCCATTGCATCAATGTTTAAAAATAGTTGTAACACTGTTCATTGGTATCGAGTTGTTCATTAGCTCGATAGATGGCTCTGGTCATACTCTTAAAATGACGATATAAATAAGGTGTAGAATTTCAACTTGATTCGATACGGTTCGGGTAGTTCAGGTGGCTAGAACATTGCCCTGGTTAGGCAAAGGTCACAGGTTCAATCCCTGTCTCGAATCAAATTGTCTTTTTCCACTTTAATAAAAATTGATGAACACGTAGGTTTACTTTTTTTTTTTAACGTGTGGAATTCCCCTCGGATGTCATGCCGGACTCGAACCGGCTAAAACCACACAGTCCCCGCCTAACTGTCTATTGCCGGACGCCCCGGTTAACTCCTCGGAAAGATGTCCCAGACACATAGGTATACTAAGTTTCGTGAAAATTGGTTGAGAAATGCGACCTGTAGAGGATACAAAACACTCTCACAAAAGAAAATTTGGCCATCCCAATATCTACGCTCTGTTAATTCTGTAAGAAAAGTTGAATCGATTTTTTTTAGCTAATATTTTTTTAATACAGTTTTTATTAACTCCAGAAAATAATATTCTGTCAGTTGATCATTACTAATATCATCACTTATGGAAAACTATAATTAGGCTACTTTTATACCATAACCTTTTATTTTATATATATAAAATGGCAGCTATGTTTTTTGTAAAATGTGTGTATTATTTATTTGCAAAGTAAGTCTCATTTGTTTTAACTACCCGTTTATTTTTTCACAAATCTGCGACTCGCGCAAAAAATATATGAATTCTGACCATGATTAGCTAACTTTATTATTCACATCTTTACAAGAATACATTCGATTCGCTTCATAACTATAAACAACATGAATGCAAGAACAATTCAATTTTATTTAACCGGTTGTACAAATATATGATCAAGTTGTACGAAAAGCTTCCCCTTAAGGGAAGGGTGGGAGGTGCAATCTGCTGCCTTTTGTCCGTGTCGTGTCACCCCAGCGCACTCTTCACTCAGCGATCTTTTATAGACACCTCGTCGTACTTGGTGTCCTCTCCTCTTCGTATTTTTTAGAGTTTTATGAAGATGTTTAAAGATTATGATTCTTGTGTGATTTAGTAAACACTTTTCAAATATTTGATTGTTATTCTGAGGGATTCTTTTGGATATATGTAATGTTAAAGTATCTGGAGGAATGCTGTACATTATTTTTAGGATACAAAAAAGAAGCTTTCTACCAGGCAAGGTGATGACGCTAGGTAAACCGCGGTTGACGTTAACTCTCATTCCTGATGCTATGCAGAATTCTTAGTAATAAAGTGGTATAATTGTTGCCATTGGTTACGCGACACTGGTAGTCCGTCAAAGATAATAAGGGCAAAGGTACGATATCATAAAAGCTTTTAAAAATTTAAAAAAGTAAAATTTTGCTACACATAATGGCGACCTGAAATGTAACAAAACAGGAATCTACTTGCAAATCTAACTCAACCGCAACTTCAAGAATGTATGAACTCAATAAAATAAAACTCTAGATTAATACAAAAGTTGTTGTGTTCATAAAATTTGATGTCGCTTCGCGTCTTAGGAACTTGAAACTCATTTTCATATTTCCAACTAGCTGACCGGCAAAACAAATCCACAACTCACGAAGTAATAGCTACGTACAATTGTAGTGCATTAATGTGCCCTGGTTAAAGATTGTAAGTACTAGATGTGGTTAGAGCGTACTTGGATTACTGGATGGAGAGTTTTTTATTATTTATTGTAGTCGGCAATGGGCACACACGGCAATGGGCTCACCACCTGTTACGTGGGACAAAAGTGCACAACGTGAAATGTGGGTACGGTGAAATATAGTATGCCTCTGCCTACCCTTCGGGGATGAAGGCGTGACAATATGTATGTATGTATTGTAGTCGCAGGTGTTGCAGTGTGTCGCTGTTCTACTTAATAGGTGGTAAGCCCAATGCTGTGTTGAAATAGACTGAAGCAGGTTGTGGTTAACTGTTATTAAAAATTTTCAAGCCGCTAAAATCTTCAACTTGACTTAACGACTGCCATTTTACTGGCAACTTGGACCAATGGCTTAACCTGCCTTACGAAGCACGGAAATGCTCGCAAATGAAAATGCCACAAAGTGGACACCCATCCGTGACCAGCCATAGCGAAAGTTGCTTAACGCAGCGATCGTTTACATAACACTGGGTCCACGGGACCACGAGCCAAATTTTGGTCATCACGACCAGCGTTGTATAATAGACGATAGAGGCTAGAAATATTTTTATACAACTAAATAAAGTAATAACCACGAAAGCACAGAACACTAAGTCAGAGGGGTCTCGAGCGCTTCATTTGCTGTTGTAGAATCAACAAAGAAAATGGTCTGCTTCCATTTTCGATTTCCAAACCCTAGTATAAGTAGACCTTACAGTAAGGCTAAAGATATTGGAAGAGATTGTTGTTACAATTTCAAATTTTAAAACTGTTGTTATACTAGACTATAGACTACATAGATATAGACTATATAGATATAGACTACAGTTGACCGTTTAGTTTAGATCATGTGCAATCATTATTATTAGCATATAAGCTGGTGTCTGCACAAGCTATTCTTATAGAATCTATTTAAAAAGCATTCCAAGGAGTTTTGTTTATAAAATTCGAACGCAAAGAGTCTGTCGAAAGAATGAGTGAACTACCTCACGTGCTGGCTTGGCATCTGCTAAAAAGTGAACCCGATGCTCCAAATTCAGGTAGATTTGGAAGCACCTGGGAATACTCTAAGATGAAGGGCGAGAAAAAGCCTTTCTATTAATATAGAACAATGCACAGTTTTTAAGGTAAAGAATTTACAAAGTGTTTTAAATAAATTAATGAAAATTACAATATATTTTGGAAAAAGTAAAAGTTATCCATGACACATCTAGATTTACGGAGTACTCGGAACTATTTATGACTACTGCTTACCACGCTGCATCCGGGGTCTCATAAAATTCTATCGCTGGGATTGCGCCACGCTGATCCGTCTGCATTGGGGTTGTAGATTATGAAATAACCCCACTGGCCACCCTTTTGACCCCTTTTGCAGCAATTATTTGTGAAATTAACGGGTTATAATGCGTGTCGCCAGTTAGTTTACTCTACGTTGAATGTATTGAGAGTTTAGTTGATGTCTACTAGTGCTGATACTATATAAAACAATATTCAATGGTTCCCTAGAGATGTTAGTTTTTTTTTCTTGCATATTTGTATCAATGAGGACTTTTCACATTTCTTATATTAATAATGGTGGTTTGAACAATCTTACCAATTTTCCGCTGGGTACGATTTTTTATAACCTCGGATGTCTAAAATGACCAAACTATATGCTATCACTAAACTATTTCCCGGAGGTCCCGGGTTCGATTCCCGGGTCGGAAAAAATATTTATGTGATCCACAAATGTTTGTTTCGGAGTTTGGGTGTTTTCTATGTATAATATGTATGTATTTAGAAATATATAAGTATGTTTATCAGTTGTCTAGATCCCATAACACAAGTTTATATTAGCTCACTTTGAGCTAGACGACGGTATGTAAAAAAAAATTGTCCCACAATATTTATACCACTAAGTATTACATTTTAAATAAATATTAGAATCGCTCGTGGCCCCGCGGTCTCAGTGTTCTGTAAACGATCACTGAGTTACGCAACTTTCACTATGGCTGGTCCTCGGATGGATGACCACTTTGTGGCATTTACATTTGCGAGCGTTTCCGTGCTTCGGAAGGCACGTTAAGCCGTTGGTCCCGGTTGCCAGTAAAATGGCTGTCGTTAGGCCTGGTTGAAGGCATTATGGGCGGCTTGAAAAAATTCAACAGCAGGTACCCACAACCTGCGTCTGTACATTTCAACACGGCAATGGGCTCACCACCTGTTACGTGGTACAGGAATCCACACGGTGAAAAGTGGGCATATAATATGCCTCTGCCACCCTTTCGGGGATAAGGCGTGATGGATATTTATTTATTTTATTATGATGGATAGTATTACATATCACTGACGCTACATTACTTGCACGTTTCTTATTTTTTATTAAAAAAAAATGTCTTTATTTTGCACAGACCATCTTAACGGCGCTTACAAAATGTCATACTAGAGAAAAAATTGATATATTTAAAGTGACCACCGGTTTGGAACGCGGCCCACCTGAAAAGAACCGGCAAGAAGTTTAGGAAGGCTTTTTTTTTGAAGGCCTATTTACTATTTTATTGCACAAGTCACCGCTTGATTGACTATATGAATAGTAATAGTTGCCTTTGGCATTAAATCCAACAATGTACTTCTTTTTAAGCTTCTGTCTAATACGTTTTTATCGCCGAAGATATGGCAGAGCAATACTATACACCCACAATTCACCGTATGCATTTGATCCCACGTAACAGGTGGTGAGCCCATTGCCGTTCGTTTATGTCTCAAGAAATAAATGCTTTCCTATGTAAAAAATTGTTGTCCCTGAATTAAAAGTAGTTAATCGCACTTTCCAATTGTCCAGCTTGATATTTATGTCAATCAGAAATCAAAGAATGATGTAATTTTTAAAAGATCTTTTAAAATAGAGATGCCATGTAATAAATACTTATATATTGGTGAATAACATTATCCATGTGAACAAAAATTTATGAAATAATTTCAAATCTAATATGAATCGAAAATAACTAATAAAATCGTAACGTACCAGGAATGACTCGCGAACCGAACAATATTGGTACAATGCTTGCCAAATCGAAAACTAAGCTAGGTCGATCTCGTAAGTTTCGTCTATCTCTCTCAACAGCACGAGTTACCAGAGGAATTTGTAAACTAATATAAAAAAATATTTTCGAAGTGATTCTAAGTTATTGTTCTATTATTAAATATTAATAAACAATAAAAACACTTTTTACGAGAGTGTTTTACACTTATCGAAAATAGTCAAGAGACCAAAATTAATAGAAAATTAGTTTATTAGTTTAAAATTGTGTTAATGCGATTTCAAGAAGTACCTAGGTTACACTGAAAATGTTTAGAACTGACCAGAAAGAAATATTGCTAATGAAACTTATTTTGAATTTCAATTATAGAACTCTTTGGTAACCTAATGTAATATACTGCATTCATTTGTCATTTGTTTTTGTGAATTGGCGGCAAATGTAAAACTCTTGTTAAACGTGAAAATGAACTTAACGCGAGAAAATTTTCGGTCAATGATTTATTATGACTTTCGTTGTGGGCTTACTCAACAACAAAGCTATGATAGGCTGCGATTAGTATTTCATAATGAAGTCTCATCTCGTGCCACTATTTACAATTGGTTTAACGAGTTTAAGCGTGGACGTAGCAATCTCAGTGATGATCCGCGTGAGGGACGTCCTTTAACAGCGACGACTGAAGATGATCAGTGCTGTGCGGCGTATCATAGAGGAACATAAGAGAGTGACCTATCAGCAGATACGGGCAAGCCTAGGCATTGGTATGAGTCAAGTTCAAAAAATATTACATGAACATTTAGGCGTCAGGAAGCTTTGTATCAGACGGATTCCCCATACTTTAACCGACGACCATAAACGCCTTCGCATGGACTGGTGTCGCGAAATGTTAGATAAATTCAACGGTGGTGACTCAAATGCTGTATTTGACATCGTGTGATGAAAGCTGGATATATTTTCACTAAATGCATTAATGACGTAACACGAAGAGAAATTCTAAATGGTAAAACAGTAAAATCGTGCATAGATCATATTTATGTCAGAGCACCATCAGCCTTAATTCAATCAGCAGTAATAACTCATAAATTATCTGATCATTATTATATATCGGCTGCGGTGCAATGGAAACGGAAAACAGAATGCAATAACAGCGCGCGAAGTGTCGCCCCGCTCGCCACTCGCTACAGCGGCGATAGTGGAGTTCGAAGCAATGACGCTCGTCGCTTGATGCGCGACACTTCTTCGTCACGGGTTACACCAGAGCAAACCTCGCGTAAGGTGCTAGATAACCGTATGGTAAGGAGAGAACTATTAAATATTAACTTTGTAGAGTTGTTGAAAATTAACTGTCCTATTAAATTATATAATGCCTTAGCCTTGTTATTTCAAAATATTTACGATAAGTGTTATAGAAATCAAAATGCCTCACAAAATATTAATAGCAGAAACAATAAAAGTTGGATTAATGAGAACTTAAAGAAAAAGATTTTGGAAAGAGATAGGCTATTTATGATTTGGTATAATGACCCTAAGAATATGTTAAAAAGTCTTACGTATACTAGATATAGGAATAGATGTAGTAAAGCCATTTCTAAGTGTAAAAATGGCCATGATAGGCAAAGTATATTGGATTGTAATGGAAACATGAAAAAAGTTTGGAATAGGATCCACAGCATGCTGGGAGATCATCGGCAGTCACTGGATGAGGTGATTCTTAACAACATGGATAATCATGATAGTACCAAGAAGATATGTGATCAGTTTGCATCTAATTTTGACGAGGAAGTAAAACTGATAAAACACAATTGATATGAAAAATGGCTGGATAGAAGTACGTATGTAAACAGATCGAACGTTAGTATTAGATGGCAGCCAGTGTGTAGTGAGGATGTACAAAAAATAATTAGAAAAATGGATAAAAATAAAGCACCCGGTTGCGATCTCATACGTATGGCCGACCTTAAACATGTTGTAGATAATATTAGCCCCGTATTAGCAAGATTAATTAATTTATCTGTTATTAACCACACGTTTCCCGACAAATTAAAAGAGGCAATAGTACGACCAATCCATAAGAAAGGAGATCGTAAAAACTATTCCAATTATAGACCTATTGCTATACTGTCAAGTATCGATAAAATTATAGAAAAATCAATAGTTAACCAAATAGGACATTTTCTTAAAAAAAAAACAGTATACTTAATCAGAATCAGCACGGTTTTCAATTAGATAAAAGCACAAATACATAAAATTCACTGATGAAATAAATACATATTTAAATAATAAAATGTTTGTAGTAGCTATATTCTACGATTTCAAAAAGGCGTTTGAAACATTAGAAAAGAATGTACTATTGCACGGAATGGACGAATGTGGTATCAACTATCCACTTAACCAATGGTTCCGCGACTATCTTACATCTCGCAGTTATCAAGTAAGGGTGGGTGACACGCTCAGTAAGGAGGTGCAGGTGCGATGCGGTGTGCCCCAGGGATCTGGATGTGGCCCAGTATGCTATTTGATGCACGTTAACAGCCTGTGTACAGTGCTACGTCACTGTACAGCCCACATGTTTGCAGACGACCTGTGCACGCTTCGGGCTGGTACCGATCTTTACGAGGCGTGTCGATTGGTACAACAAGATATAGATGCCGTGGTAAAATGGTCACACGATAATGGAATAGTACTAAACTCAGCAAAGACTAAATTTCTATTGATTCATTCGCCATATTCAAATCTTTCCAAATAACCACCTCCAATGTATACACATAGTTTTTCATGTTTCCACCACAACCTAGTCAATTGCCAGTGTCTACACATTGAGAAAGTTGATTGTGTTACGTACCTCGGTGTAAAGGTAGATGTTAGTTTTTCGTGGTCTCAGCATATAGATTATATCTCTAATAAACTTAGAATATTATTAGGAAAATTTTATCATCTAAGTTATAAAATTCCTATAGGCACACTCAAATGTTTATATTTCGCGTCAGTGGACTCAGTGCTAAGTTATGGACTTGATTCTTACGGTCTTACGTTTAAAACATATATTAATAAATTAGAATCACTACAAATCAGATTTTTAAAACTTTTAGTAAATAATAAAACCAGAATGAAATGCAAAGGTGATTACCGTAAACTTTTCAAAATTTGCAAAATCTTACCCATTAGTTTAAAACATAAGTACCTTTTGGCCATTAACAATCGTGGCAGTCAGGAACATACTGTAGCGCATTTGAGTCACAACTACGGTACGAGGTCGGTGTTAACTGGCAAACTGGAAGTACCCAGAGTCTCAAACTACTTTGGAGATAGAACAATCTAGAAACGTTTACCATATTTACTAAATAGTTTGCCAGAGGACATTCGCAAGGAAGTGAATGTTGCAAAATTTAAAAAGAGCCTAAAGCAATACTTGTTAAAAACGCTTGTTTGACATTTGTGTCCATTATATAATATTGGCTATAATTACATTACTTATTCGTAGGCTATAATAATATTATATGATGGATACAAGTGTTAGACAAGTGTTAACTAGCTATAGTAATTATAAATTTATAAATGTATAAAACTATTTATAGTAATATAAAACTAAGAACCAAGTATTAAAACGTACATGTAACTATTATAGAGACTCAAACTCAACTGCAGTCAAACTGTTAGAACAGTTTTGCAGGATTTCATTTTATATACTTTTTTTTTTAATAATAAATAAATAAAAATAAATAAAACGAACCCGAAACCAAAAGACAATCAGCTCAGTGGGTGTTTCCTTTTGAGGGTCGGAAACTAAGGTAAAGAAATGAAGAAGTCAAGGAAAAAATATGATTGTTGAAAAAATATGATGTTCTTTGGTCGGAAAGGTCATTTCGCGACCGTTATGCTAGAAGATGGTAGGACAGTTACTGCAGACTGGTACGTCAATCGCTGTTTGCCTGTTGTCTTGGAAAAAAATATACAGCAGCGCCCTCGAAGCAGGATCCTTCTTCACCACGGCAATGCTTCAGCGCACTCCGCAAAACGGACTGTTGAATATTTGACTATGGTAGGTATCGAGATTATGAGTCATCCGCCATACAGTCCCGACCTGGCGCCCTGCGACTTTCATTTATTCCCAAAAACTAAAGATAAACTTCGAGGTATTCGCTTTAAATACGAGCCCTGAAGATGCGGTGAAAGCGTACGAAAATGCCATAGAAGAGACCCCTAAGGAAGAATGGGCTCACAGCTTTTCTCAGTGGTTCCATCGAATGCGACGATGTGTGGAGAGGAACGGAGATTACTTCGAAAAACAATAAAAGTATTAGCAACTTTCTACATTAACCCCTTTTTTATAATATAAACATTTTCAGTGTTACCCACGTTTAAATTAATTTAAAAAAAAATTACTTAAGTCATTCGTTTTATTCGATTATAGACTAGCGGACGCCCACGACCCTTAAAAATATTTTTCAATACACTTACTCATAATATGGCTCTAATCTCACCGCAATTTCGCACATAATGACACCTATTATCAAACAGTGGTTTTTTGATTGTTATTAAATCACGAGTGGGATAATAGATTTTTTTTGTTATATTGGTTGAGTTGTATTATTCTTAAAAAATCGATATAAAATGATCGCGTTCAATAGCACAAATAAATTAATATACCTACCTTGTTCAGTTCATGCAACTTCGTATTTAAATAGAAAATTTTATCTTGTACGTGTATTATGAACAAAACTTTCAATCAAAAATAACTTTTGTTTTCTGTGTTTTTAAAACTTTAAGTTTTAAAAACACAGAAACTTTAACAAAAAAAAAGAAACCTCTTTCTTTACTCTTTGCTCAATGCGCGCGCATAAAAAAAACTAATTTGTTTTATTTAGTATTTTATTATTCATAAGTGTATTGAAACCGTCGTATGATACACGTGTGTATTGTCTTCGGCTCTCTTTAGCGCCTCAGCGGTAATCACCAACTTTACACACTTGTACCATAATCTACTATTATAACATTGTTTTTGGTATTATTAGGCATTTTGATGGTATTTTAGGGATTAAAATAAGTGTAAAATACAGGTATTAACGTGATCATGCTTATTTACCTTAAATAGCTTTTCGACTGGGTTGCACCAGCCGAGGTCACAAGCAGACTGGTTTACTATTTAAGGTAAATAAGCATGATCGAATTAATACCTGTATTTTACACTTATTTTAATCATGCAACGTGAAAGTTAAAAAGTTGGTATTTTAGGGAGATTTTATAAATAAATTTTCTACGGAAAATCCTTTTCTATTAGTCGAGTGATTCGATACACAAACTAAATCAACTAAGTAAGGCAATATACTTGAAGGATTGCAACATTAAAAAAAAATTAAAAAGAAATGTCATCTCTGTATAAAGAAAAAAAAAATTTGAGTATAGTGTATAGTACTGGCAGCCTAGCTAGGCTTTAAGAGAAATTACTTTCTACATATTGAGCTACCAAGAAGAATAATTATATTATTTTTTCTAAGTACTATTAAGCTATTATAATTTGTATTGAGCAATGTATTCGAAACAAATACTACGATTATTACTATATTTAAACATCTCAGGAATCAAAGCTAAAACTTTCACACAGTTTTCTATCTTAGTATTATAATATAAAATTAATATCTTATTTCAAAAAAACGCTTCAAGACAAATACTTGAATCCTAATCAAACTTGAATGCAAAATGACAAAGAAAATAGAACCTATCGTGAAAATATCATCTAAATTTTAACAAACCTGCCTTTTGTAATTATTTAATAAAGCAACACTAAGGACAAGCACGTACGGTCAGCAGGTAAACAAAGCGACGCATTAGGAGGGTAGATTAACAAAAAAGGTGGGGGTGAATAACGGCGGTGCCTGTAAATTTTCTTACGGGCGCCCCCTCTGACGGCTGGGAACATCGACACCGCGTTGACATGAGTACGGTCTGCAAAACAGTAATTTTTAATTGCAGTAGTACTTTTAAATATAAATAAAGAATAAATAATTATCACTGGGACAACACACGCCATCTGATTCCAAACTTAGCAGAGCTTGTACTATGGTAATCAGATAACTGATAAACATACTTATATATTTCAAAATACATACATATTATAGATAAATAACACCCAGGCACAGAATAAACCATCGTGCTCATCACACAAAGTTTTATCCTAGGAATCGAACCCTCGTGGGTTCGATTCCCAGGATAAAACTTTTCTAATCCGACTATAAAAAAAAGTATCCGACTGCGATGCAAGAGGTCGTCCTCTTGCATCGCAGTCGGATACACTCCCTCACCGTCGGACCGCGCCACAGACGCTGTCATACTTTAGGTATTGCAATTAAACCATCAAATCAACAAAATTATAATCTAATACAGGTAGTTTTGAATATATTTTCAAACTAATATGAGCTGATAAATCTTCAAAAATAAAGAAAACAAATACTTTAGTAACCTGTAAAACTTTACGTATTACATTTTCTATAATATTTACATGAGTATTGTCTACTTAAATATCTATTCATAAACAATACATTGTGTTTGAGTATAAGAAAGTATTAAGTATAAAAAAAAACAGATTTACTTTCTATTCTGACGGTACACTCGTCTCCCGATTCGTCCCACCGAAAATTTTCGTTCGAGCCGTTTCTAAAGCGCCTTTTTTAATCTCTATAAATCAAATTTATGACTTGTGTAAGCTTTCTGTTTTATTTACCCTTTTATAATTTTGTTGTCTGTACATACAGGGATGGAGTTAGGGCAGAGAGACGCACACATAGAAAAACACTTGAATGTATTTTAGTGACGTTTATGTTTGAAATTTCTATAGTGACGTATTGAAGGGTCTTCTTTTTTATTTTTTTTATTTATTTAAGACATTGGCATCAAGGCCATCTGTCTAATTGAAGGGTCTTTCTTGATTTTATTTGGTTACTTTGTAGCAAAACTGTCAATGTTTGTGAACCAATCCTAAATCAAAAATATCATAGTGTAATCATAATAATAAGATTGTGGAATACTTTTACACAGCGCCATCTAGCCCAAACTAAGCTATAAACTTGTACTATGAGATACTAGACAACTGATATATATACATATATATTTCTAACTACATATATATTATACATAGGAAACTCCGAAACCAACATTTGTGAATCACACAAATATTTGTTTCGATCCGGGAATCGTACCCTGGACCTCAGTGCGGCAGTCGCATACACTACCACTACGCTACCGAGGCAGTCAATCATAAATTTGTGTGGTAAGTTTTATTATTCGGTAGATGGAGATGAGTTGTTATCACCTTGGCTAAGGTATGTCGAGTTTCACACGCCCCTGTCTCGAGAGACTGTGTAAGGAAAGATTATTCCTCGGGGCATTAGTTCTATACTACCACTAGCCGGGTAAGTTCTTCCGGTAGCATCAGAAAACCTGAGTCCTTCTAACTAACCAACTATCTTCACGCTGTATCCCTGACGGGGTAGTCAGAGAGGACAGATCGCCAGGCTTCGCGATCCATGCATACTTCTTTCGCTTCTTCGAGATTCATCAATCGCTTCATACACGTACGTCTGGGTATCCGAGTACTTTTGACCTTTCCGTTTTTGAGCAATCTGCTCACGTGGTCTTCATATGTAAGTCTCGGCCTACTCTGACTCCTTCTACCCTCTACTTTTGAACAATATATATTCTTCGTCAATCGTTCCTCACTCATTCGTTGGACGTGTCCAAACCAACTTAGAGTCCTTCTAAGATGCTCATTATTACAAATTCGATACATACTGTCACGCTTTTATCCTCTAAGGGTTTTCTGTTCAAGCAGAGGCATACAATACGTCCACACTTCACCATATACATTTTTGTCCCACAAATTAGATGGTGGAGCCCATTGCCATTGCCTTGTTGAAATGGACCTGCTGTTAAAATTTTTCAAGCCGCCCATAAGGCATTCAACTGGCTTAACGACTGCAATGTTACTGGCAACCGGGACCAACGGCTTAACGCTCGCAAATATAAATGCCACAAAGTGGTCACCCATCCGAGGACCAGCCATAGTGAAAGTTGCTTAACGCAGTGATCATTTTCAGAACATTACGTTCGCGGGGCCACGAGCGCTTCTAGGTTAAATTATCCGAAAAGGTATATTAACCCATTTTAAACAAACAAAATAATCTTTCCTCTATACAGATGATCAAATGGTTCTTTCTCATTCACGTAGGTATATATCATAACACCTTCAAACGCAAATTTCACTGATAAACAATTGGAAAACATCTGCGCTCACGGGTTCCTGGGCGTATTAGGTAATTAATTTGAGAATTGTCCCGAACGTGTGTCGGTAGGAATTATTGGGCATCTTTGTGTGGGGTGACGCGATCACGCCCATCTGGTAAAAATGTGAATATGTGGGGGTTGTTTGTTTTGATTTGTCTTATTGAATATGTTGTTAGTTTTTTTTGTTTCATTGTCTTGTATCTACTTTTTAGAGTTCTGTCCCAACAGTCAAAGATTAACAAAAACTGTAAAGTAAAAAGGGTAAGTTTACGAGGAAACTTACAAGTAGAATCACAGATTACGTTTTAGCGTATACATACTCATATATACATATTCTCACGCCTTTATCCCCTAAGGAGAGGTATACCATACCGCCCCCATTTCACCAATTCACATTTCATTTCATTTTAGCGTATAATATTTAAGATTGAAAGGCCAGGCCAGGTAAAATTGATTGGTCCCGGTTGCCAATAAAATGGCAGTCGTCAAGTCAAAAAAATTTGAACAGCTGGTCGATGCAGCCTGCGCCTGTCCATTTCAACACGGCAATGGGCTCACCATCTGTTACGTGGGACAGAAATGCATACGGTGAAAAGTGGGCGTTAAATATGCCTCTGCCTACCCCTTCGGGGATAAAGGCGTGACGATATGTTGATGTTGTATACATATGTCAAACTTTTCAACCTGTATAAGACACGTTTTTATAGAACATACACTGTGGGTATAGACGCCGAAAGTTATGAATATAACTACTTACAAATAGTTTATCTGGCAGTATTAACTACATCCCTGACCTAGATACTAGCGCCAATAACCTAACAAAATATAAAACATCAAGCGTCAACATTGAAATAATAAATCTGAGCGCTCCCCCCACCCCCTCCTCTTGAAGCTCAAGGAGGCATCCATGAACGCTGTCAGGCAATGATGGACGGCCGACCATAAACCTGACGAGACGACTACCCACGCTACGAAATGGCCCTGTGGAGCCCAGTATATCACTTTTATTACATGCCATCTTCATTTTCATATTTCATATTTGCATTTCTGTAGCAATCCCCCCCTCCTAAAGCCCCCCTTTTTAAGCGTTTCGCACGTTTTTCTATGTAATCGCTCGCTTTGTGTACGCGACGTGGTCGGTTCCGTCAAAGGAAAGTTTTTTGCTTCATGGACTCACGTGGATTTATGATATACGGTTCCGTAGAGTTTTCAATTTAAACTTTAATGATGTGAATAAATTGTGGCTGCTTTTACTATCATCACCATTATTTCAGAGTTACTCCCGGTTGCAACTGAATCAAAAAACTAAATATGCTTACATAGTTAAAATTTTGCTTTAGCCATCCCTCGTTTTAGGTTCATTAGGACATTATGCATTATGTCAAATCAGGATTTTTATGACTACCTTTCCTGCAGTGAGCCAGTAGAAGGGACCAGCTAGATTCTTGTTCCCGTGTAACCGGGTGGTATCCGTTCTATTTTGAAAATGATAGGTCCTAACGCGGTCCATTTGCGTTGAATGGACATATTTGACTCGACAAATGACGCTGCCTGTCTGGTTCATGGTGAGAGGTCCAAAGCTTCAGGGCCATTTGATCCCATAGTACAAGCTTATAGCTTAGTTTGGGCTAGATGGCGCTGTAAGAAAATATGTAAATATCCCACAATATTAATTTTGTTTTTGCAACTGAAAAGTCCACTATTAAGATCTTCGTTTCATAAACCCGGGTTTCTAAGATGAGCATTAATTTCTTAAGCATCATATTCATTAAATTCAGCTTAATATATTCCCAGTTACTTCCAAAACCTACCTGAAATTCTAGGTTTGGGTTTATTTGTCTATCTCCTTCTATCGTTTATTTTTTTACTTTCGGCAGTGTTAATTAACCCTACTATCAGGTGTTTTGTCGAATCTGACCACTTTATTTTAGGTGGGACGTGTGCTTATCTAAAAATAAATAATGTGGGATACTTTTCACCCTGTGCTAACTAAGCTTTATGCTTGTGCTACGGGATTTAGACATTTGTATATTTCTAAATAATAGACAGTCTTAGATCAAATATTGGCATGTGGATCCCTAAAAAACTTAAGTGCAGGTAATGTACAACGTAGTTACGAGGTTGTTGTGACGTGTGCCTTGTTATTTATACGTGGAAAAGTAACCCTGGTTAGGACATGAGTTGCTTTGTGAGGTTAATTTGATCATGGACTAAAAATAGATGAAGAAAATTTTGATTTTAATTTTCGATTGCAGATATATTAAATTCGCCAAAACACCTACATAAATCGTACAATGCAGGCAAACGACATAAGTATGTAGGGCCGCCTTATAATCACAATCTTGGATAGTTTCGGATTCTTGGTATTGAATTAACGTTATAAAAAAATATCTTTATTTTGCATAGACCATTTTAACGGCGTTTACAAAATGTCATACACTATTTAAAATATTTAAAGTGACCCGACCGTGGTTTGGAACGCGGTCCACTTGAGAAGAACTGGCAAGAAACTTAGGAAGGCTTTTATTTGATAGCCTATTTACAATTTAATATTATTTCACTTTGCCAGCAGATCATTTTCAGGCGTCCCCGTCCTGAAATAGACGGAGTAATAACCTTTTTCACAAAGCATTTTTTTTATTAACTTTTTAAATTTTTTTAATGGTAAATTTCTCAGGTCACAGGGAAGCTTGTTGTAAAAGCGTATACAGTTACCCTGGAAAGAATCGCCAATCTTATTTAGTCGACTGAGTATTTGGCCCGAATTATCGTTTTTACATATCCACTTTCCCATTTGACATCTATCTAAACACTTGCATTGCTACATTAGTACAGTAAGCAAAAACAATACTGGTAGTCGTAGTAGTTGACAAAAATTTTAATTACCATAAAGCAACTCAAGTAGTGGTAAGGTCAGCACATTCGCGGTGCAAACACGGCGAGCCTTAATCGAGTAGCTTGGCGTAAGCTTTTTGATATCTTTGATACTGGCGGTGCAGTCCAGTACGAGAAGCAAAAAAGATGTTGTTTTTCTTTTACCAATTAATATAAATTTTGATAGAAATATTTTAAGAGTATAGATTGTAGGATATTATTCTATGTCATCCCCCTATATACTATGAGCAAGAAGGTTTATGCCCAGCAACGGTTGACAAGTATTTGCCATGATGATATATAAAAAATAGAAGTTAGCTCTTTTAAACATATGTTAAATGCTGTTGTATTAAAAACTGTTTTTTATACTGTAAGATATAATGGTTAAAGTATAATATTAACATAAAATATCCACATACATAACATTTGTTTATTTTACCAAAAAAATATCGTTAATATTCCGACGCTACAGAGGTACGGTTAGCAAAGCCAGGTGGAGATGTTTACGAGCGCTCGGTCGCGTAGATCACCGCGACAATGCGACCGTGTGTGCCCGCCTTAACTCTCTTCTAATACCATTAGCTTTCAAACGTGTATATAGCAGCTTTTTGTATGAATTCATAACAGTATTTTGTGAAAACATGTGCATGCGCGAATTAACTGTTAAACTGTTAATTTGCACTTGCATGTTTTTTATCATATAATTAATATCTATTGTGGGACACTTTTTACACATCGCCATATAGCCCAAACTAACCTTATACCCTGGTACTGTGATTGTCCTGTTAGAGGAAACCAGGGGGTCAAGTCTGCTATTTTATTCGTATCGAAATCGTCACTCAATAGAAAGCCACTGGTCAATTTCGACAGATTTTCGTAGTCTACTATTACAATCGTACTCCAATAGACTTATATCGGTTGGCCAATAATATTCTACTAACACTTACCGCGCCAGTGACCACTTGTCAGTTGCATTTTTGATAATACACTAATCTAATAGTTAAAAAAAAACTTAACTATCTTCACGCTGTATCCCTGACGGGGTAGTCAGAGAGGACAGATCGCCAGGCTTCGCGATCCATGCATACTTCTTTCGCTTCTTCGAGATTCATCAATCGCTTCATACACGCACGTCTGGGTATCCGAGTACTTTTGACCTTTCCGTTTTTGAGCAATCTGCTCACGTGGTTTTCATATGTCAGTCTCGGCCTACCCTGACCTCTTCTACCCTCTGCTTTCGCACAATATATATTCTTCGTCAATCGTTCCTCACTCATTCGTTGGACGTGTCCAAACCAACGGAGCACGCCCTTTTCCAGCTTAACGCTGACACTTTAATTCAAACCTGCCATTTTGCGTATCACTTCGTTACGTATTCGGTCGGCCAAGGTAACGCCGCACAATTTTCGAAGTGATCGCATCTCCACAGCATTCAATTTACTTTCATGCATCTGCTGACATACCCAGGTTTCGCTACCGTAAAGCAAAGTTGGCACTAGCACTGCGTTATGAATCGCCATTCGTGCTTCTTTTACGATGCTTTGTCGCTTTATTAATTTAATTTACTAATATTTAGACAGCTAAAAACAGCGATTCTATTCTACGGCTTGTCAATAGTAGACACTGCTCCTAGGGTTGCAGCGGAGAGGCAACAGGGATTCAATAGTGCCGTCCCTCGTTTGGCCGGCCGTATTGTTTTTACATGCCTATGGGGAGTTTTTACATGAGCTTTATAACAAATATGCATTGCACAGGGAAATTTGTGAATTTGGCAAGGAAAATATTTTATATATGTTTTGTGACCATACAAAAGTAAACATTTTTATACGTTTTCTAAAAAATCTAGCGGTATGTACACTTATATTTTATTTTATACATTCGTTGTTGGAATTTGACCCCAGTCTACCCAGCGAAAAAAGGCGTTACAATGCCATAGAGTATAAACTCACGAGTTGCAAAACTAATTTTGCACAACGTTTCTTTGGTCATTTGGGCGGATATCTCTATAACAAAATAAACAAAGATCACAATAGTGTTTAAAATTAATTATAATCACAAAAACAGTATTACTCATACCTCTGTCAATTTTTATTCGAAGAGCCCAACCGTGCCTGAAGCAAAAGTGCCCATCACACTGGTCGCATTACCTCTTTGGATGGCAATGGCCAGCCTTTGCACCAACCACGATCCGGCGCGGGGATCTCCCGACTTCTCTCTCAGTCTACGCCCTAACTCATCCACAAATTGCTTGGCCTCCAGACTCCAACAGCCCATCGTCTCCACCGCGAAAGGTACGAAAAGATACCGACTCAGCAACGGCTCGTACTTGAGTCGCTTCCCAGAAGCGGCGTCCTCGGCCGCGGCGGCCGGAAAACGGACCGTACGACTGAGGTGGCTGGGAGCAACCGTGCTTACGCACGTGGCATCCCAGACAAGACATTTGCCGCCCCTCCACGGCACCAAAGTCATACCATCCGGTCTCCTGCCATCAGTCCTGCTCAGACCAGGCGGCTCAAGCAAGCACGGGACGTCCGCAGAAACTAAGGCCCTTCGGATTATGTCGTTGAGAGCATGGTGCCGCGGGAACCTACCTGCGCATCTACGACAGCCTAATGCGTGATGGCCATCGGCTGCCACCGTGGAGCCACAGGTGCACCTATGTGATTCACACACTCTGCAGCCCAGGCGGAGCGCAACGGCCACCCGCAAAGATACATCGTCAAGCAACGTGCCCAGGTGAGGCGAAGGCAGAGCGTGCAACCATGCTCCCGACTCAGCCTGCGTCACGGCCCGAAGTCTAGCCAATTCCGCTCCCGATGCGCCCTCCAACAATTGCGCCTTAACCTGCTCGACAAGTACGTGGTCCCACGCACGCTGAACACCCGGAAGGGCAGGACACGCCGCCCCCAAACTGCGGACCGCCCAAACAGACTTGGCATCAGCTGCATAGGGCACGCTCGCCTCGTCACCATTGGTACCAAGAATTAAAGTGACAAGGTGCGACACCCCATGCGCCGACGCCAAGAAAGCCGGCACACCCACATCATTGGCACGCCGTACTCCTATACCACCACACCTAATAGGGAGCGTCGCCTGTATCCATTGGGGCTCATCCATGGCGACATTTAGTACATCCTCAACAATAGACTTTAAAGCATCGTCAAATGCTGAAACCTCGGCGGGGAAAAGCCAAGTAGGCGCCGTTCGCAAGAGATATGTCAGTCTTGGGAGGGCGAAGCACATGCGGAGCATCACAATCGCCACATGAGCGGATAAATCTTTTATGTGTTCTTGAGCCTCTAGTAAAAGATCCTTATGGTAGGAGATAGCAACTGGAACCCCGTCAGGAAAAATGGGGGAGCCCAAGAGGAAAAAGGAACAATGAGAAAGTTCCTTGATGTCAGGCAAAAGAGAACCGAAGCGCTCAAAGTATGCACGAGCCTCCGCGCTGCAGGGGAAAAACTCGCATTTAGCAGGATTAACCTCCAGACCCAGGGCCCTAAAACGAGGAATAATAGTTTCTAGATCCTGAAAGACGTCCTGCGGTGAACCCCCAAGGGTTCCATCGTCTAAATACCACAAGTTTAGATCAGACTTAAGGTCTGCTATAACTTTGTGGATCGCCAAACTGAAGACAAGAGGCCCTAACGGATCCCCCTGCTGCGCTCCCACCTGAGAAGAAATGAGACTATCACCAAAGAAAAGATTAGAAGGAGAATAGTACACTTGATACAAGAAGGGATAGAGAGAAGGAACCTGCTCTCGGACCTCAGACAAAAGAACATCTCTCTCCAGAGTGTTGAAGGCGTTGCGGATGTCGAGTTTCAGCACCACGCAACCCGAATGGTCAGGGTTCACGACAAAAGCACGCGTCGCATGAATAGCCGCCTCACAACCTCGACTCGTCCCAAAGCCAAGCTGGTGCGGCCGCAGGTACTCCGCCATAGCATCCCTAACAGACCGACACGCAAGCTTAGCCGCCAACCTGCGGAACACACTGCCGATGGCTATCGGCCTGACCCCACCATCTTTTTTCCGAAGTGCGCAAAGTGACGCCCCATACAAATAGGGGCAAACCGCGGAATTCAACTGCCCATTCAACAGAAAATTCACCAACCTTGTCAGACACCCCAACAAGCGCTGACCGTTGTCCCCCGCAGAACCGGACGTAAGCTCCCTCAAATGCCCCGGACGCAACCCGTCCAAGCCCGCCGCCGACCCGCAGTAAAATGAATTCAAAGCCGACGCCACGCCCTCCGCCGACACAGTGACCGCCTCAGACGACGCGTCTGGTTCCGGCGGCCAACTGAGCTGTCGCGATGGGTTCGGGTGTTTCAGTTCCAGGGCACTGAGGGTGCAAGGATCGTGCTGCGCGAAGGAATCCTGAGAGAGCAACAATCGGACGGCCCCCCGAAGGTCACCCTCGAAAACTTTGGACTCAATGGTCTTTCGCTTTCCTCGAGGGGCCGAACATCGCGGCATATTTGATTCACCGGCCAGCTGACTCGACCCAAAAGACCGAATGTTGGCCTTTACTTTTGCTGTCACATTACCCGGTGCATCCTTCAAGGGAATTTTTAAAGCACCATAAGCAAAAGTTAGAAGCGCGGACCATTCATCCACACCATTACGGATAATGCACGCATCTATAACGTCACACAGCTTACCAGCCGCCTGATTACGGGCTCCCTTTGGAACGTGCTTAAGAACCGCTGTACCGACCTTTAAGGAGGCCACCTTTTCAAGTAAACTGGGACCTGACACTCGTTGCTCCTGGTCGGGCTGACCGGGTAACCCAGGACCCAACGCCGCAGGAGGAGTCTGCAAAGAGGCTACTGTTGAACGAACGTCTTTGTGAACCCGAGTTATGTGTGTCTTAAGACCCCGTGAGCTAAAAATCCGTGTTGATGGCGAACAGTGAGGACAAGGACCGGGCGCAGACAGAGAACTCATTCCAAGCACTATAACCCACGTAATTAAAATACCTATGGTAATAAAAATAATAATAATAAATTAAATAAACAAAAATACATAAGTGATCAAAAAATCACAATTACCTAAACTCAATACAGGACAACTCATAAATCAATTTATAAAACACACATACATTCAGTTAAATACGCTATTATCTAATAATTAACACAGAAATATCAACACATAATAATAATAATAATAACCACTATGTCCCCATGTAAGCCTAACAATAACACGTAAAGGATCAAAGAAATCCTAATTATAAACTACTAATTTTAGATCAATTTATAAAACACATACATTCAGATAAATGCGCTATTATCAAATAAATAACATAAAAAAAATGTCAACATATTAGGTAGGTAAACATGAAGACTACTCAGCATATAACATATCTGCTCAACAAGTAATTATTGACAAAATAAAACAATAAATAAAAATAATAGTATCTAATTAATTACATAAAAGTTGCTCGTGCTTTCTACGCTACACGAGAAAGCGGGTTGATATTAATAAACCATATACATAAAGGATCCTAATAGCAAGCTACTACTTATCAATCAATATATAAAACACATACAGGTAAATATACTATCAACAAATAAATACCATAAAAATGTTAACACATTAGGTAGGTATACATGAAAGCTACCGAGCATACCATATCTACTCGACAGATAATTATGACAAAATAAAACAGTAAATAATAATATAATATTAATAATAAATATAAATAGTAACTACCTAATTAATTACATAAAATTGGTTCGTGCCTTCTAAGCTACAACAGATAGCAGGCAAAGCGGGCTGACTTAAGGTTATGTACTTAAAATAATTTCATTATAGCAAAATTGCTAAGGTCAGAACGGAACGTAAATGCTACAAAAAGATCAAACATACAGTTTGGCACAGCAATCCAAAGTTAATCTTCAGCACCAAGGTTCATCAATAGTAGCGGGCTAGGTAGGTATTTCGCTAACAAGCAGGAAGCCAAAACACAACAGGTCAACATACGCCGTCAAGTCGTCAGGCCGCCCTCTATTAGACGTTGCCGGAACCTAAACACTCCGTCCTCAAACAAATCCGTGCACCTGCGATCACGCCAGGCAATGCGCGTTATACAACGATCGAGGAAACAAATCTTCAAGCTGTTGAATAGTAGATTCAGTGTAACATTAAATACAAAGATGGCGCTACTTGGATGTTAAAAATGAGTGATTTGAAGTATTAAAATCTTGAATCACGCACACTTGCAATCCTGGCTCACATTAGCTGGAACTCCCATTATGTGTGTCACTTGCACCTTTACTACTAGATCGTAACTGGAAAAAGGTCGAACACAAAGCCGGTGGTGGGCACGTCAAAGACACCAGGACTTAACACCATAACTCCTCAATGCTAGTGAATTTTTCCGGGATAACGTTTCGGCACTTGCTATACAATCAGATCTTCAGAATACAGCGCACAAACAATGAAACAAACGTAGCAAAACTTGAAATAAAAAGCAAAATACCAAAGCAAAATAACAAAGATCTACAAATTTATAAACTGACTAGAATTAAATGTAAAAAAACAGTCGACTAAATGGCTAGAAAAACTAAGTTATGTTGACATCGAACACCATATTGCACACCGGGTTTAAATATAAATTAATTAAAGACACACATCCTCACATAAGCACTCTCACAGACACCCACACGCGGGCGCGGGCGCGGGCGCGCGCACACACAGACACACACACACGTACTTTATTTAAATTGCCTTACTTTTCTTTTTCTATTTAACTTTACTGTCAATGTTCAATTTAAAATATGTAATAAGCTTCTTACTACGAATTTTTAAAAAAAAAAATTGTACATAGTAAATAATATTTAACATGAAAGAGGTGGGACCAGGTGACCTAAAACACAGGCAGAGGCCTAGCTTATGCATCAGTCTCCTGCAATATATAAAAATAGAACTAAAAAGGATCAGGAACGAGTATTATTTGTGATATATTTGTATATTGTAGTAAGCGAAAATAAATTCCATTCCAATCCATTCCATCCATTCCAATGAGAGCGTATCGACTTAAATAATTTAATGTTAATGTTTTAGCAAAAGTCACTAATATTGACTTTTATCAGGAAGATCCAAACGGTTTATATGACTCCTTATTTAATTCAATTAAACATACATACATACATACATATTATCACGCCTGTTTCCCATCGGGGTAGGCAGAGACTATGGTTTTCCACTTGCTACGATCTTGACATACCACTTTCGCTTCTTCTACTTTCATAAGTGTTTTCGTACACGCTCGCCGGTTAAGGGTACTCTTGACCTGGCCTTTTTCCAAAAGGTCTTCGATTTGATTGAAATACGTACGCCGAGGTCTACCCCTACCAGTTTGCCCATTCACTCTCGCCACATAAATCTGCTTCGTCAGTCTACTTTCATCCATCCTCTCCACGTGTCCGAACCATCTAAGCATCCCTTTTTCTATCTTAGTCACTACATCTTCTGTCATACCGCAATGTTCCCTTATCGTGCTGTTCCTTTCTTTGTCCATCAACTTCACTCCAGCTATACTTCGCAGACTTCTCATTTCCACTGCATTTATTTTACTTTTATGCGTTTTCTGCCATACCCAACTTTCACTGCCATACATAAGTGTGGGGACCAGCACACCTCTATGTACAGCCAATCGTGCCTTCTTCGAAATGTTCTGACTGCTCATAAAGGCGTACATGGCTCTATTCACTTTATTTCCTGCCAATACTCTTCGCTCAATGTCATAGTCATACTTTCCATCTCTCGCAAATTTTGTACCTAGATATACAAACTCTTTTACTTGTTCTACTCTTTCTCCTTCCACAACAATTGAGCAATCCGTCATACTTGCCTCTCTTTCAAAAACCATTACTTTCGACTTATTTACATTCACTTTCATTCCTTTGTTTTTTAACGCATCATACATAATGTTAACCATCAACTGCAACTCTTCCGCCGATGATGCTAGTATTACCTGATCATCGGCGAATAGGAGGCACTTGACGGTCAGTTCATCCATTTTTATACCATACGTACTCTCTTGCAGTTCTTTCAGGCAACTGTCCATGTATAGGTTAAACAGCAACGGCGACGCTACACAACCCTGTCTCACACCTTTTTCAATGTGAAAAAAGTCTGTGCATGCTCCGTTGATCCTGACACAAGCACTGGAGCCCTCATAGAGAGATTTCAGTGCTCGTATCAAGTGGCTGTTTACTCCATACATGGCCAGTATTGACCACAGTTTATTCCTCACCACTCTATCATAGGCCTCTTCCAAGTCTACAAATACGCAATAGACCTTTTGACTTTTCGCCAAAAGCTTTTCTGCTACGCATCGTAAGGAAAAGACCTGATCCGTACATCCTCTTCCTTTCATAAATCCTGCTTGTACATCCCACATTTTTCCTTCAGTTTCATTCATCACTCTTTTTATCAAGATTTTTGCATACAATTTGCCGACGATGCTGAGCAAGCTTATGCCGCAATAGTTTTTGCACTTTTGCTGTGACCCTTTTCTCTTATAAAGCGGCACGATGACAGCCTTACACCAATCTCTTGGTACGCTGCCATTCCTCCAACAAAGGTTGAAAAGGCAGTACAGCTGGCAAGCTACCGCGCCTTGTCCCGCTTTCAGCATCTCGACAGAGATCCTATCAAGTCCCGCAGCTTTTCCCACTTTCATGCTATTCAATGCTTCCGCTATTTCTTCCATACTTATGACTTCTTCCATACCAATTTCGTTAATTTCCCAGATACTAGTCTGTACTTGCATATCCTCTTTTTCAAACAAGCTTTCAAAATATTGCTTCCATCTTTTTAACACACATTCTTCTCCTTTCACAAGACTACCATCATGGTTTCTGATATGGTTGAGATGCGATGTCGTCTGTTGACCCCTCACTGTTCTTATGGACTTCCAAAAGAACTTAATATTCTGTTGGAAGTCATCAGATAACCTTTTTATCAAATTCATCTCTTTCATTCTCTTTCATTCTTTTCATCACCTCTTTTGCAACACACTTATACCTTTTGTACTCCTCTTTTGCCATTTTTAGGTCCACATCCGTTGCCTTCTGCATTCTTTGATTGACTTTTGTAGTCAACCAGTCTAACCATGCTTTCTTCTTATCAGATAACGCCTTTCGGACTTCTGCACTCATTCTCTTTCTCTTACATCCTTGGCTTCTCTTACTTACCCCACACACTTCCACCGCAACTTCCACTAGACCTTCCTTAAATGACTTCCATTCTTCTTCGATCTCACATACGTCATCAGAATTTTCAAATTTCTTGCTCAGCTTACACTTAAAGTCCTCTTTTATGCCTATCTCTTGCAAATTCTCAACTTTTATGCGTTCTAGTACCTGCTGTACCGTACCGCTGAAACAGACCTCTTACTCGACTAACAACCAAGAAGTGGTCGTGTCAATCCCAGCACCGCGGTATGCCCGAGTGTCTAACACTTTCTTTCTCATCCTTGCATCTACAGTCACATAATCAATCATGCTTCTCTGGCTTCCTTCTTGTCTCGTAAACAAATGGATATCCTTGTGGTTGAACATGGTGTTGGTTATCACAAGGTTCCTCTCCAAACATACCTCAAGCAAACTTTCTCCATTATCATTCACTCGTTCGTCACCATACTTTCCCAATACACTTTCATAACCATCACGCTTCACACCAACCCAACCATTAAAATCACCTAACATTACTATTCTTTCATTCCGTTTGCATTTACTCAGTATATCGCTCACACTCTCCCAAAATGCCTGCCTCTCACTTTGGTCCTTTGAAGATCGGCGCCACCGCGCATCTTGCGGAGCATAAACTCCTAAAACAAAGATGCGGGTAAGCCCAACCTTCAGCCTCAACCAAAGGAGTCTTGGGCTCACACATTCATAATCTGTCACACATTCATTCATTCTCGCGGATAGTAACACACCTACACCCTGGCACGCTGTACTGGTCGTGGCTACACCTGACCAGTAGGCCGTATAGGGTCCATGTGTAGTGGTGTCACATCCTTTCCTCTTTGTTTCATTCACACACAGAATATCAATTCGTCTCTCTCGCATCATCTCGCATACCTCCTCAATTTTATCTTTTAATCCTCCTCTTATATTCAGTGTAGCAAAGCGGCTATCCATAGCCCACTTTTCGCCTCGATGGGAAACGGGACGTGACGGGTGGCGAACCGCATCGCCGCCATTTTGGGTTTTAAAATTTTGATACACCATAGCGTTCCCACGAGTGGCAAGGGAAAACAAAAGTCCACCTAGACAGAGCCCCGCTTGTCCAAGTAAGGCTAGCCTTGTTCTGGGGTCGCCCGGTCCCAGGGCATAATGCACGTTAATGCTAGGCTCGCCCCTAGCCACGCAGCACATAGGCACGGCAACCTTGGCTTGGCGGAGAGAGGATGAGGTAGGGAAAGGATTTATGGAAAGGAAAATGACGATGTAGGAGAGGGAATCAATTAAAGCTGAGTACAATAACATATTTAAATCAAAAACATTTTATAAAAACAAAATCCTAAATTTTAACGGATGCAACCGTTAAAATGCCAATTTCTTATTTTATTCTTATTTGCAAATATCATGTTAGTTAAACAGAACATACATTTATACAATAGACACAGTGACATACATTCGATAAATACTAGAAATAAGCATAAATTAATTGGAACGCATCATCGTTTACAAAAGGTTCATGAATCTTTTGCAGGAATTGGCGTACGCCTATATAATAAAATTCTCTTAGACATTATGAACGTTACAAAAATTTAAGGCGCGAAATTAAGACGCACCTCTTGAAAAGGGCTTATTACAGAATTAATGATTATTTAAATGATAAAAATAAATGGAAATGAGTTGCTTTCTCTTCGCTCGAGCTATTTAGGATTCGAATGAATCTTGTGTTATTTGTACTTGTCTTGAAGCTGCAAATATGTTGTATTTTTACATTTCTACATTGTGAATAATTTGAAACGTCAGACCACTAAGGTTTCTAAATTGGCTTCGTTTAGTTCCGGTAATAACTAATATACAAATATGTAATTTGAGTTTGTTATTATGTGAGCACCAAGTAGACTTATTTATTATTTTGAAATTGACATGATAGTTGCTGTGCAGTTTTTGGGTATGTCATGCTCGCCTAAGTGTCCTGGCAGTGGTGGCGTATGTATCGGGTCGCCTTATTCCCTATAATACGGTTGAGTAGGGCGATGGCTGATATATACGTCATACCCGTGAACGGGTGCCGACTGTTGGGACTGGTCAGCTCATAGCTGTTATAGCAATTATTACAAATAATATTATTTAAATTTAAGGCAAACTAAGTTTAGTCGACTGTTCTTACATAAATCTAAAGGAACAATGTAAGTGTAATTTTAATGTTGTAAGCCACAGATACATTTTAAATGAGTATCCATTACTTTCTTGCTAGGTTCTTCTTAAAGTGTAGGCTGCCCTTAGAACTGGCAACTAGAATAGCTCTAATTTTGATATGATTTTAAACATAACATTGATTTTGTTTTTGTTTTGTATAAATTCATTACTATATTATTGGTCAAAAATCATGTTATCATCAAACTAATGTAATTACTGGCGGTTAAAAAAGAGTGGCCATGAGTTTTATTGCCAGGTTCTTCCTCAGCGCTACCTATTGCTTTGTAAATGTAGAAGCAATAATCTTGACGTTCATAAGTGTTACTTTGTGACCTACATGAATAAAGATATTTCATTCATTCATTCATTTCATTCATCAAATAAATTATTATTATTATTATATCCTGTTACTTTAATTCGGCTTGCTTAGGGTAGACAAAATCTTGTCTAATTTAAGCCTACCAGGACACTTATTTTTGCAATCACAGCTAAGAAATAACTATTTGCTGTATGTTCAACTCCAGGGCACACCTCTCACCATCTTGGATGAAAGTGAAAGTGAAGTGAAAGTGAAAAATCTTTATTCATGTAGGTCACAAAGTAACACTTATAAACGTCAAGATTATTGCTTCTACATTTACATTTACTGCCAGATTCGCAACGCAATAGGTAGAGCCTGAGGAAGAACCTGGCAATAAAACTCATGGCCACTCTTTTCTAACTGCCAGTAATTACATTAGTTTTATTTACATGATATTTGAACAAATTATATAGTAATGAGTCTTTACAAAAGAAACCAAATCATATCAAAATGAGAGCGTTTCTAGTTGCCAGTTTTAAAGGTAGGCCCACCCTTATGAGGAAGACTCCGGCAAGAAACTAAATGTCTGCTATTTTAAAATGCAGGTATGGCTTACAATATTAAACTTACATTGCTCCTTTGGAGTTACGTGAGAACAGTCGACTAAACTTAATTTGCCTTAAATATAAATAGTTTTATTTGTAATAATTGCTATAACAGCTATGAGCTGACCAGTCCCAACAGACGGCACCCGTTCACGGGTATGACGCATATATCAGCCATCGCCCTACTCAACCGTATTTTAGGGAATAAGGCGACCCGATACATGCACCACCACTGCCAGGACACTTAGGCGAGCATGACATACTCAAACTGCACAGCAACAGTCATGTCAATTTCAAAATTTATAAAAAGCTATGTGGACGGTGCTCACACAATAACAAACTCAAATTACATATAATTATATTAGTTAACCTGACGTTTCAGATCACTTATGTTGAACAAATGTACATTATATTTATAATGTTTCTTTATTATTATTATTAATTATATTTGTATATTTATGTGTGTTGACTTAGAGCGACTTACTCCTATGCATTTTTATCATTTATATAGTCTGAAATTTTATAATATGCCTTGTTACACAATTTGGCCTTGACTGTTGTCTTAAACATATTTATTGACAATATTCTAATTTCATCGGGAAGTTTGTTATAGAATCGTATACATTGCCCCATAAAAGAATTGCTGATTATTTCGAGACGAGTAGAATGTAATACAAGATTATCTTTATGCCTAGTGTTTTCATTATGTATATCACTTTTTTTAAGAAATGTGTCTATGTTTTTGTTCACATAAAGTAAATTCTCATATATATATTGTGATATAACGGTAAGAATATTAAGGTCTTTGAATCTTTCTCTTAGAGATACCCTGGGACCAAGCTGGTATATTGCTCTCACAGCTCTCTTCTGTAAAATAAATATCCTATTAATGTCCGCTGAGTCTCCCCAGAGAAGAATTCCGTATGACATAACGCTAGGGAAATAACTGAAATAAACTATTCTAGCCATTTCAACATCAGTGAGCCGTCTTATTGTTTTTACTGCATATGCAGCAGAGCTTAATTTGTCTGACAATTTTTCTATATGTGGTCCCCACTGCAACTTTGAATCAATAGTTATACCCAAAAACACAGAAGCCCCAACAGTATCCAAGGGTAGTATGGATACTATTGCTATTCGTTGACGTCCAGTGCCTTAGTGAATTGGAAGATACGGTTAACAAATAAGTAGGTGTCCAAAAAACTTGTAGTGCTCAACAAGTGTACGGCAGTTTTTCGCTGTGGAGGAAACACTGAAATGAAATGAAAAATCTTTATTCATTTAGGTCACAAAGTAACACTTCTGAACGTCAAGATTATTGCTTCTACATTTACATTTACTGCCAGATTTGCAAAGCAATAGATAGAGTCTGAGGAAGAACCTGGCAATAAAACTTATGGCCACTTTTCTAGCCGCCAGTACCTAATTACATTAGGTTTATTTACATGATATTTGAACAAATTATATTACTGTTTTTCTATATTTCGCAGGCATACCTTATTCATCATATCATCTCTTCCAATACCTAGTACAAAGAAATTAGAGAGTTATGAACGGTGTTCTACCTGTAGACGGTATCAGGCCTTGGCGATAGACGATTTTATGTTTATACTAACCATTATATATTATTGTTTATACTCTGATCTAAAGAATAGTTTCATATTATGCCCACGGCTACTTTCAATCATCATTCTTTGCGTCCGGAGCTCGTATACGGTAGGGTAAAATAGGAACTTCAGATTGCGGAATGAGCTCCCCTGCATAGGTATATCCAAAAGCTTAAACTATGGGGTTCCACAAATGGCTTTAAGTTGTAGCTGGAAATTCATGTTGCTGAAGAGCACTTGAAGAGATAGGCTGTATTAAATATCTTGAATGTCGTCATTTATAGTCATTTAAGTTATAGTCATTAAATTTTAATGCACGAGTAAGAAAACTTTTTCTGACCTCCCACCGTTAAGGGTATACGTGTCGTTGTCTTGTCCTCTGTCAGCAGGTGCATCGCTAGAAGGTGAGGTTGCTTGTGCTCCGAAAATCTTGATGGGGTCCCTTACACCGCATGTATGTGCGATCAAGCATTCTATTATTTTCTTGTATGTCCCCTTAGCGGTATAAAAATACGATGAAAGTCCAGCATTTTAGTTTATTCTATAATGTGCCGTTAATTAACTTAAACTGGACTACATTACAACACGTACCACAAAGCTAAGCCTCCAACAATGACCAGAAGGAGTTGGCCATCGCATAATATCAGCGCTGGAATCGCTAACTCAGTCTTACAAACTGCACTATAAATACCGCGCTAAATACCTGCCCTCTAATTAAGGCGAAGCTTGCCCGAACTAAATTGGGATTAAAAAAAACGTGAAAATGAATATCTTCTGTAATGCTTAGCGGTATTGCTTTTATGAAAACAACTGCCTAAGACATTATGTCAACCAAAAACCTACTTTATTCCGCCAGTGTTTCATCAGCTATACCATCTGGTGATTTCGGTGCTCACCGTTTATTCAGTAATTTGAACATATCTTCTTGCGCTTTGTTGAACAGTTTTCGAAGAATAACATGAATAACACAACCCAACTCTGTTCGAATACAAAACCAGTCTAAGAAAAAAAAATAGTTGGGACAACTCACACAACGCCATCTGATTCCAAACTCAGCATAGCTTGTACTATAGTAACCAGATAACTGATAAATATACATATATTTCTAAATACATACATATAATAGATAAATAACACCCAGACACACTAACTCTCTGAATTTCATTTTTCATTATTTTACATACATATACTACTCGATATTTTATATGTACTTTCAAAAATTAGAACAAATGCGAATGCATAAATAATTCGAAAATTCCGTGGGATGATACGCAAATTTTAATCATTTTCCGATACAAGTTCAAAGACTTGATTATTTACACCTTATACTCTTTACTCCTACATATTGAATGAACACCTCTGTGGCACGGTGGGAGTGTATCCGACTGCTACGCAAGAGGTCCCGGGTCGGAACAAATATTTGTATGATCCACAAATGTGTGTTTCGGAGTTTGGGTGTTTCCTATGTATAATATGTATGTATTTAGAAATATATAAGTATGTTTATCAGTTATCTAGATCCCATAACACAAGCTAATATTAGCTTACTTTGGGCTAGATAGCGCTGTGTGAAAAGTGTCCCACAATATTTATTTATTTATCTTCGCAAAAAGTACCTGCCTTCTAATTAAAAGCACCTGCCCCTTAACTATGCGGTGAGCTGATGCTGAACACAAAAACTGCAAGTGTGCGTCGCTCTTTACGACAGTCCCGACGTTGTGCACTGTAGTGGTCGGCAGAATTATAAGAGGTTTAGTGCGCAACTAAACAGATATTAAATTTTCCAACTTTATACAAAAGATTTTCCATTTTAACACCAAATTTCTCGTTAGAATTGTTTTGTTAGTTAGATGAATTAATTTGGACAGCCTTTCTCAACATGGTATAATTCCTTATTAAAATTAATTATGAAAAAATAAAAATATAATTAATAGCCTTCCTTTCACATTGAAAGAAATCAGTGAATTGGAAAGACTTTTATGCAAATTATTATCACCCCGTTAATATCTCTGTCAGGTCAACAAATATTACACAGCCATGAGTGAAACCTAATAATAAACAAATATATTGTTGTACCTACTTGGTAACTAGCCATAGGACATTTTAGTTAGGAGTAACATGCTACCGAAGGCTAGACAAACCAGGTGCTGGTGGAATCACACCGGTGAAGTCATTAGTCAGTCAAATGACAATCACAAGATCCAATGATGCTGAAAAACAGGCAAAGGCGTCCTATTTCGATAAAACAGAGGCTAAAAGTAAAATGAGAGGACATGTCCTACTTATGTAAAATACATTGAATACAATAAAAATCTGAAAATGTTCTATCTAAAGTGCCAACAGCGCTTGTAGATAATGTACACGAATCGTAACTTACGAAACGTAGGATTTAAGGTACCTAACGGTAGGTAATCAGGGAGGACAAATCGGCAACTTCAATATCCATGCATACTTCTTTCTCTTCTTGGCCGCGTGGGCCAAATGGCGGGAGATGACCGGTGTCATTTGTGACCCTAAAATGCCGATCCGGTTGAAGGGACAGGTCTACAAAACCATTATTAGACCTGTCCTTTTACATGGCAGTGAGACGTGGCCGATATTGGAGCGACACAAGCAGGAGCTGCGTGTCACGGAAATGAAGATGCTGCGGTGGATGTGTGGAGTCACGCGGATGGACCGCGTGAGGAACTCTCGCATCCGCGGCAGCCTTCACGTCCGTGACATTGCAGACAAGTTGCAAGAGTGTCGCCTTCGTTGGTATGGTCACGTCTTGCGGCAACCGCCGGGCTACGTAGGTAACAAATGTCTGGCCATGTCAGCCCCGCCGGGTCCCGGTAAGAGGGGAAGACCCAAGAAGTGCTGGCTTGACGTCGTAAGGGATGACATGCGTGCCAATGGTCTCACCACAGGGGATGCCGACGACCGTGCGAAGTGGAGGAGAAAATGTAGGAAAGCGGACCCCGGGCGTCGCGAGACGCAACTGGGACAGACGCTCGGATGATGATGACTTCTTTCTCTTCTTGCAGATTCATCAATCGCTTCATACATGCACGTCTGGGTATCCGCGTACTTTTGACTTTTCCGTTTTTGAGCAATCTGCTTACGTAGTCAAAATACTCGTATAATAATCATTATTAGGTGCATACCTATTAATGATTATTTAATTAGATTACCAAATACATAGAATACTGTTCAAATTGTCGATGGAAGTTCTACTTCCAATTCTTTCACGAGTGAAACAGTTTATGATAATAGTGAAGCTATAAACATTCTTCTTTGCCTTTTTTAATACTCCTCATCACCACGTCCCCCTCTTTAAGTGTAAATATACTTTTACAATAATACCCTATTCTCATAGCACCTAAACTAGACAAAACTATGCTACGAAACAGATTGAGAACCACTTGCCTAGTTCAGAACACGGTGGCAGTTTTATTCAAGTCTAATACCGAATTGTAGGCTGGCAGGTCTAAGGCTAAGCTTGCCAAAGATAGGATACTATCTCGAGTCACTAAATGTATGCAGAAGACTGTATTAAACTAGATTGTATTAATGTTTGTTTATTTGTTGCTTTCTTGCTTAACAGTGTCATTGTACTGGTTTAGGACGTTCTTACTTACTATGATATAATAAATAAATAATAAATAAATATTGTGGGACACTACACAGCGCCATCTAGCCCAAACTATACTTATATATTTCTAAATGCATACATATTATACATAGGAAACACCCAAACGCCGAAACTAACGTTTGTGAATCACACAAATATTAGCTCCAACCCGGGAATCGAACCCGGAGACCTCAGCGCGGCAGTCGCATACACTGCGCCACCGAGGCAGTCAAAAATGTATTTAATTTTAAAGCTATGTGTACCAATACGTTCAAAGTCGGCTTTTTGTTCCACTAATTTTTAAGGTGCTGTCGAGGCTCAGCCTGTACTGATGGCTATAGGTAGATTGAAGGGCCCCGTGCGGTCAGAAGCAGAGCTGCATAGCATCTATTAGTATTTCTACACGTAAGAAAAGAGTGATTCAGGGGTTTATTATTAATTTTTTTTAGAACTATCTCTAACTTTCTGACTACCCCATGAGGGATACAGCATGAAGATAGTTAGTAACATTTTCAGAACTATATTTTATGTAAGTAGTTACATCAAAAATATTACAGTGGAGAATCATTATGGTCACCTTAGTCAACAAAATTTCCGTAAATATGCTCATTATGAGGGGAGACATGAGGATTCTGCACATGACCGTGTGTTGTGGAGTGAATCAGGAGTGATAAAGGTTCTGGCAATTAGCGTAAACTTGACCTATTTATGTGGGTGTATATAGTATGCCTGTAAAAGGGTATTTGTAGCAAAAGGCAAGATTATCTATACTAATACTAATATTATAAAGTTGAAGAGTTTGTATGTTGGTTGAACGCGCTAATCTCAAATTGGGCGGATTTGAAAAATTCTCTTTGTGTTGGATATCCCATTTATCCAGGAAGGTTATAGGTTATATATCATCACGCTACTAGCCTGGATAGCGGAGCAGTAGTCATAAATGTCGTATAATCGGGCAAATTGTATACATTATTGTTTGTTGTATAAGAAAATAAATAGGTGCGCCGGGAGTTCGAAGTATGTCACGGACGAAGCTGGGAGGGTCACCTAGTATTTGTATAAACCAGACAATTACGTATCGTGCCTTAGAAATACTAATATAAACAAATTATATGATTTTAAATCGCTTGAAAAACTATTTGTATTTCTTACAGAAAGCAAGTAGTTTATAAATTAGTTGTGACCGTATGATATTGCACACATAATAAATAAGCTCAGTCCAGTTAGTTTTATAAGCTTTCCCCTTTTTTTAGACAAGTGTGAACTATGTAGGCTGTTCACAGATTTGGCTTATAATTATTTAAATTGTGTAATGTAGGTACTTAATTTATGATTTTTTAAATTTATTTGGATTTATTAACAAAAAATCGCACTAACACCTTTAAAACCAAACTGTGAGTCAAAATAGCACTTAAGTTTAGACATGGAAGCTGCACTGCATACAATAGCGCTATTGAGGTGAGAACATGTACACTTTAAAATTGTAGGTTACCTGCTTATCCCGTTACAGCCCATTAACCTGTTAAATTTATACTCGCCACAATTTTTTTCCCACCAAAAATCTTCAACTCATATACACGTCAGCACAACTTACATAATTCACAAAATTTCAACACTGCCATAACATAACTAATACTGTCTACTAGAATAATAACGATAAACCAATATACCAATGTACCGGTAACACAGCGGAATGTAAATATTATTGTTTAAACGTTACAATGTGGAGAATCAGGCAGTTTCGACGTATAAATCCGTCGTTGGCAGCACGTAAAACAGTACATATTTTGTTGTAGGATTTAAATCAAGGAATGAGAGCCCGTGTATGTTGTGGCCATCATTTTGATTGATAGGTGGATTTTTTTTAATGAAAAAAAATAAGTGTTGCGATATTGTTTATTACTAAATACAATGACGTAATATGGAACAAAAGTCAATGCCACATAGTATTGTGGGCAGTCTATGATCAAATTACAAACAATGAATGATACAGCCTATCTCGCTCTCCCTAGCCATTTAAATAATCCACGACCGTTCAATAAATATTTATGTAGGTACCTAAAAATTTATTGAATGGACCTAAAAATTCCCGACACTTTAGTTCAAGCCATTACACAGTACTCACATTACACAGCGATCACATCAGAATTGTGATTTCATAATAGTCATAATGAAGGACAAAGCTCTCAGTACGGAAAATGGTACATACCAAAATTGGATTGACTGTCCAGTTCAATCCAGGGTGATGGAAGTTTATTAAAACAAGTATATTCTTCTCACCACAAATTGTCTCAACAGCAATGATAATAAAATATGTACATACTTAACCCAAAAATAACCTTTTATATATAATAATAATAATAAACCCCTTGAGGACAGTCGTTATCTTTTATAGGATTAACGCAACCCTATGAGGGCATAGTCGATTCGCTTTTTGAGTCATCCACTCTCTGATATCAACAAAAAATGTATCAGAAAGTTATTGAAAAGCTCACATCCGCAGGGCAGCTTGTGGCGAGCTGAATGTGCGTGGCTACACATCGGTCCCGATTCCTCAGAGTTTTGTTGCCCTTCTGCACCGGTTAGGATTTAATGGCCTAACGGGAGAGCAGTGAGAGTGCTACTCCCTTGAGTGCAGCAAATCGCAACTCTGGCTTGCCTTAATTGGCCGGTCAGAGGGAGGGAGCCAGAGCTATATGCTCGGGGGTGGAAGTGTGATTTTCAAGGGCACAACTACGGGGAAGCCCACTCCGGGCCTGTCCCGCGAAGGTTAAAACCGGCGCCGTACCGCTCGACACCTCTAGCCGCTTACACCGGTGTTGCCCCCTGTCGCCTTACAGGCTTATCATGCCTATGGTGATTGTATAGGGGGCCCGTCTAGTGAGTTGGCGAGTCACCGTCTGCCAGTAGTTTAATAATAATATATTAAAAAGGCAGACGCCGTTTTCATCAATAGCTTAAATCACTCAATCCATTTAACACCCAACCCAATAGCCCATTTCATAGTTAGCACATTTCACAATAGTTTAACTCCCATTGGAGATGGTCTATTCCCGTTCTTCTACATAAGACGGACGTGGATTGTCAGCAGTGGGGGTCCCATTCCCTGTTACATTAAAATTCTCAAAGGGCCTCTGCGTGTTGGACCACTATGTCCCCATGTAAGCCTACCAAAAGACCGTGTATCTTCGTAAAAAAAAAAAGGTACCCGAGAAGAAGAGACAAATAATAATAATATAGAGAACTTTAAGTATTTAATTTTAAACAGATTCATGGTCACCCTACAGCCCTGTGGTACTGTTTACGTAATTACTCAAGGGATACCTATAGGAACAATAATTATTTATCAGTCAAATAAATCATTCGTCACTTTGAAGATACATTTAATAGACAAGACAAAATATTCGTAAAAATTAGGAATGAATGACTCCAGATTGGATCCTATTGGAGCACGAATTTCATTTTACATTTCACAAAACAATAAAAAAGTTATGTGTGTGTACCAGAGTACACAGGTAAGAAGTGAAACTTCTTTACGACATATAGTTTTTCTACTATTTACAACTTCACTAAAATTGGGTAGATAAGGCTTACGCATATGCCGATAAAAAAGTTTCACTTACGTCAATAAAGAAGTTTCACTTCTAAAAACATGGCGCGTAACCGAAAAACTAATTTAAGTTTTTTACAGTAATAAATTTCTCTCACGATAAAGAAGTTTCACTATAATAAATGTTAAATAAGTAGAAGATTAAGACAATGAATCCGACAGAAGATATTTATTGGTGCAATTTCTTCTAGCAGATTTCATATACTTAATTGTTTTTCAGTAGCGATCGCTACGAAACCGCGTAGTGCCCGTTTCCATGGGAGTTTGGGGATTCCGTGGGAATTTTAAAGGTAGGCTATGTTATTCCTTATAGCATCCGCTAACTAATAGTGAAGGTCCCGTTAAAATCGGTCCAGCCGTTTCAGAGACCACTTTCCATCATTACATATGGATCATTACATATATATAAGCTATTTTCATAAGTTTGTAAGCCACCTTATTTCCACCAATCGCAATTGCCATATAAGAACATAAAAGAAAAATATTTTACTTAGTTTAGTTAAAGTTGTAATCGAGAACCTCAGAAATTTCATGCAGATTTACACAAATTAAAATATCATACTAATTTTATTACCACAAGACAAGTCTAAACCTTCATAGCTCTATATAAATCTAATATAAAGAATACTATAGACACAAACTGTGATATACCAAGCTCAATCTCGCTGATTCTTGTCAGTCACCGAGTACACACGCACACATAGATGCTTGGCTATCACACGCACGCACATCTCATAACTGGTACGACAGCTGTTCAACATACATGTAAACATTATGGATGTTATGGGCTATACTCGCATCTAATTATAAATTACTAGCTCTGCCCCACGGCTTCGCCTGTGATATAATTCGAACCCATTCCATCAATCACGGCTTATTCCCGAAGGGGTGGCAGAGGCATATTATATGCGCACTTTTCACCGTGTGCATTCCTGACCCATGTAATAGGTTGTTGCGTCCATTGCCCATTGCCGTGTTGAAATAGACAAACGCAAGTTGTGGTTACCTGCTGTTGAAATTTTTTAAGCCTAAGGCCTTTAACAAGGCTTAACGACAGTCATGTTACTGGCTAAAGTTTCATTTAATTTAAATGAGGTTTTAGATAGGTACACGATACAACTGATCGGTAAGACGTGCCTGATAATCTAGTTCTGTGCGTTTATATTGTTTATATTTTGACTGCCTCGGTGGCCCAGTGGTAGTGTTTGCGACTGACGCGCCTGAGGTCCCAGGTCGGAAAAAGTTAGTTAGTTTTAGTTAGTTAGTTACTTGTGATTTTTTTCTGATTACTCCGATCAGTGATCAGAAAAACTGGTTGTTTTTGAAGTGTTAATTGTGGAATTTAAAATCCAATTGATTTAAAGTAACTTACTAATTTGTTAGAAACTCGATATTTAGCTCAGACACAGTATATATATATAGAGAGAGAGAGTATATTATATATTTGTAAATATAATGTTAAATTTTGTGTAACTTGTATTCTTTGACGTGACATTTAGCAAAACATTTACTTAATTTTATATTAATTGACGTTAGTTGGTATAGATTATGTTTATTTAGTAAAAAGGTTTGCATGTCAGAAAAGAACAGACGGAGTGTGTGATCAAATTCATTATAACAAATACAGCTTATGTACCATACTTCCGCAAATAAATAAAATATCATTTCGAAAAAAAAAAAATTAAAAAATGTACTTTGGCTCAGAAGTGGATTAATGCATAAAAAAAATATATAAGGCATTTTTTTATAACTCAGATTTGCATTTCCTAAAGATATTTTAAAATTACTCGACTATAATCGATCGAAAATTTTGGACCTTTATTAGTATGTAAATAAAATAAAAATAAATAAATATCCTTCACGCCTTATCCCCGAAGGGGTGGCAGAGGCATATTAAATGCCCACTTTTCACTGTGTGGATTCCTGTCCCACGTAATAGGTGCTGAGCCCATTGCCGTGTTGAAATAGACAGACGCAGGTTGTGGCTACCTGCTGTAGAAATTGTTCAAGCCGCCCATAAATCCTTCAACCAAGCTTAACGACTGCCATTTTACTGACAACCGGGACCAACGGCTTAACGTGCCTTCCGAAGCACGGAAACGCTCGCATATGTAAATACCACAAAGTGGTCACCCATCCGAGGACCAGCCCTAGTTAAAGTTGCGTAACTCAGTGATCGTTTACAGAACACAGACCGCGGGGCCACGAGCGCTTTCTAGTAAAAAAGTTATTTTTGCTTTATTAGTATGTGGGGCTGTAAATATTTAAAATTACCTATAAAATAAAATATTCACAGCCTCACATACTAATAATTGTCGAAAATTTTCAAATACCTGCCAACTGCAGTAACACATTATTTACGAATAACGGTCTGTAAAACATAAAATACAGGTTGAAATTAAATGATAATTATATTAAAGGAATGATAAATTTAAACAAATTGCTCTCTCATTTGGTGTAATTAAAAATCATAATTACTATCGCTATGTCGACACACGCTTATAACCGCAATCAAACACAGTTGCACATTAAATAGGGTGAATAATTTAGTTATCTACCTCATTATAAAAATATGCTAATTAATTAATATTCAAAAAATATCTTATACTTAAACTGTGACTGTGAACATTTCAGTTTTTTTAATAACCATCTTCATGCAGTGGCGTGCACAAGGATTTCGGACAAGATATGCATGCCCTAACTACCCGAAATCCCCGCGAGAAATGAAGCGCTTGTGGCCGCACTGACTCAGTGTTCTGTAAACGATCACTGCGTTAAGCAATTTTCGCTATGGCTGGTCACGGGTGGGCGAGCACTTTGTGGCATTTATATTTGCGAGTGTTTCCGTGCTTTAGAAGGCATCTTAAACCGTTGGTTGGCTTAACGACTGCCATGTTACTGCCTACTGGCATGGTAACCGGGGTTAGTAACATGGCAGTCGTTAAGCCAAGTATGAAGGCTTTGTGGGCGACTTTATAATTTCAACAGCAGGTAGCCATACTGAAAAAACGTTTGGTTTCCGAAACTCTTTCAAAAGACTTGGAAAGAATAACATTAAGTACATGTGCTGAACAGCAAACATACGTCACGATGAGCATTTTTGTCTTATTATGCTTTGAACTCCATTAACCTCAGAAGATAAAACTGACGCCCCATCGTAAGTTTGAGCAACTACTTTATTTAGGCAATTAAATTCCTCTAAAACTTTGATAATAATCGAGCTTAAAGTGACAGCTCTCCGATCAGAACTAACATCAATATATTTTATAAATCGATCTATTATTTCTGAGTCACGAAAATATCTTAAAACAAGAACTAACTGTTCGCGACCGCTGACATCCGGAGTTTCGTCAACAATAACAGCAACAAAATCAGATTGTGTTATTTCATTTTTTATCTCATTATACATTACAGACACGACGCTAGAAATCAGATCATTTTGAGTTATATTTGACAACCCCGTAAATGAGCTACCAGATTTCGATTGTAAATGAGTTTCTAAATTACCGTCATATTTAGCTAACAGATCTACAAGTTCCAAAAAATTACCTTTATTATATGATGAAGCGTGTTCATCATGACCACGAAAAGCTAATTCTTGTTTACCGAGAAAGCAAACTACGTCTATCAATCGTTTAAAAATATTTCTATTCCTATCAACTTTGCGTTGTGTCTATCAATGTCTAATTTGGACTGGCTATTCGAAATAGACTCTATTCTACCATTTCCAAAAAATTTAAACTTTAAACAAGAATCTATATGTTTTTCCGAAAAATCGTGTTTAGCAGCCGCTTTGTAAAAATTATTTAAATCTGAATACCCGATATAAGACCAAACATTATTTTTATCTTGTTTTGAAAATAATATACAAGGAAAACAAAATAATTTATTTGTGTGTACACAGCCCGCTAGCCAGTTATAATTTTCGTAATACTTTTTCATAAAATGACGTATGATATTACCTTTTTTTGAATTAGATTCAAATCGCGAACAGAACGTCCTCTGACAATAATATTGTATTTTTCATCAAACGACAACGTCGAGTTAATTTATTTAAACACACATCTCCAGCACAGATCTCACAACTATAATTTTCCATAATTCACAGTAATTCTAGTAAACTAAGTAATTAATTATTAATTAGATATCAAACACGGCGCTTAAATTCACTCGACAGCTCTTTGTAGTGAAACAATATTTTAATTACAAATGGCGTATTCATATTATACTACCAAAAAAAATAGATCTATATTCGAAACAACTATTCTATTTTTGACCACTACTTAAATATGTCGCTTTATACTCAGAGGCAGTCATAATTTCGCACATAATCGTAAAATTGACACACACATACAAATGATTTGCACTATAAAAATAAGTTTACAAAAAGCATACATCAGCTTTGCATAAATCCGCGCGCAGCGCTGCTATTCGCAGTCGCGATACGATTCGCCGATAAGGCACTGACCTCCATACATACTGCTAGGTGTTAGGTTAGTAGTTCCCTAAAATACTAATAGATGGCACTAAAACATATTTCATTGTATAGGGAATTATTTATTTATACAACTTGTAGTATTGTGATTGTGGGCTAGGGTATGCAGTGCTTATTTGCTTATATGGACCGCAAGCGCCTGTCTTCATGTCTTCAAAATACACATAGTCTTAAATGAACCGAGTGGTGTCCAATTGATAAGCTTAATATAACAGAGCTAAATTTTATAGAATATGAAACAAATACTAAAAATATTAATTAATTACTATTAAAATAAATCATCCAGCCAAGGCGGAAGCGCATCCAGTACACGCTGCATCTTGATCGCCGCGTGCGTGGCGGTCAGAGAAGTGGAGATGAAGGCGGCGTCGTCGGCATACAGCGCCAACATCGCGCCATCTGGCGCTGGGATATCGTCGGTGTACTTGGCGTAGCACACCGGCAATAAGCAGCTCTCCTGGGGCACGCCGGCCCTGATGATGCGTTCTCCGGAAAGGACGCCATCTACGATGATCTGGAAGCGTCTGTCCTGGAGGAAGGTGGTCACAGTCTTGAATATTCGTCGCGAAGTAGGAGACGGGGCCAGCTTGTAGATCAGGCCGTCGTGCCAGACGCGGTCGAATGCCTTCTCCATATCGAGGAGTACTGCAACACCGTACTCTCTGTTGTTGAGGGCGACGGTGAGATGATGCAGTACCCTCGCGAGCTGCAGCGTGGTGGAGTGTTCGCCTCGGAAGCTAAATTGCTCTGCTGTGGCTGGATGTGTAATGTCAGGTGCAGGAGTAGAAGTTTCTCGAAAACTTTCGAGAGTGTCGACAGCAGCGTAATCGGCCGATAACTTTCGGTCTTCAGTACGTTTTTCCCGGGCTTTGGCAGCATAATGACTTAGCCGAGTCTCCATGCTGCGGGGAAGTGGCTGGTGCGGAGGATGCCGTTAAATAGTTGCGGCACCGATGCGATGACTCGCGGGGGAAGGTGACGCAGGGCCTCGTTCGGGATCCGGTCGGGGCCTGGGGCTTTCCGCAATTGGGTGCGGCGAATCATACGCTGCACTTGGCCCGGGGAAAACGCAACTGATTCCCTGGGAGTTATCGGCGCCTCGAAGTAAGACGTTGCTGCTGGATAGCTTCTACTCGAACTGCGTCGGAAGCTGGATTCGGCTGGAACTGTTTCTCCAGGTGTTCCGCAAAGATCTCCACTCGATCCTCGGCACTTGTACAGTTGCACACTTGACAGCAAAAAACAGCGATTCGGGTGCTATTCTACGGCTTGTTAATAGTAGACCCGGCCTCCAGATGTGTTGCACTCACTCCTCCGACCTAACATTCGCACTGCCCTGCTACTCGTAATAGAAAAAATCAAAAAAAAAAATGAAAATTTTAGGATCAAAATTAATTACCTCAACGACTGCAACTGGCCCTGCCACCCTGCAACTCATTATTAACAAAAATGAGTATATATTTATTTGCACAGGCCGCAGCCGTCAAAACAACGCAAGCCCCACCCCTTTACCCCTTGTGGGACATGCAGCGCTGTCATTTACCACAAAAACTAGATGATACCGATTAAAACCGGTAATAGTTACTGAAATGTGGCTTAAAATGAATTATAATTTATTTTCTAATGTCAATATTTTGTTGCCAATATTATTTTAAAGCGTTCTGCTGCACCTAGTTGTCCTAAATACATGATTCTGGTATTAGAATTTGATGTATTTTTTTCTTATATTATGATTGCCTATGGTACTCTTCAGGGCTCAAGCTATCCCCACAAAAAATCCCTTACAACTCATTGGTTCACCCAAAGAAGGGCAATCAGATAACTAAACTTTCAAAATATTAGAACGGAAATGTATACTAAGTATCGATACTACAACTCGTAACGCCATCTAGCCACAAATTAAGTAAAACTGCAGACATTATAGCACACGTAATTGCTTAGCACACATGTTTTTACTAAATACATGTTTATGTTCATCAATCACGTCTTAACTCCAAAAGGGTGGCAGAGGCATATTATACACCCACATTTCACCGTGTGCATTCCTGTCCCACGTAATAGGTGGTGAGCCCATTGCGATGTTAAAATAGACAGATGCAGATTGTGAAACTGTTGAAACTTTTCAAGCCGCCCTTAAGGCCTTTAACTAGGTTTAATGACTCCTATGTTACTGGTAACCAGAACTAACGCCTTAACGAGTCTTCCGAAGCACGGAAACGTTCGCAAATAGAAATACCACAAAGCAGTCACCCTACTGTTTGACTGCCTCTATGGCGCGGTAGGAGTGTATCCGACTTCTACGCACAAGAGGTCGTGGGTTCGATTCCCACCCAGGATAAAACTTTGTGTGATGAGCACGATGGTTTATATTTTGTGTCTGGGTGTTATTTATCTATAATATGTATGTATTTAGAAATATATAAATATGTTTATCAGTTATCTGGTTACCATAGTAAAAGCTCTGCTAAGTTTGGAATCTGATGGCGTTGTGTGAGTTGTCCCAACGATATTTATTATTATTGTTTATTATTTACTAAATACACAGGAACGAAGCCATCTCGGAATTCAAATCATCTCAGCTATATCATAATATTATTTTGGACCCGGGACTGAATACCGAGGCATATCTCTTTCTGGGTACTGAGTATTACTATTTCACACTCCTGTACTTGGTAGTGGGATACTTTCACCGATGATTGCTTCTGTCACTAAGATATAGTACCGAATTAGAGATAGTTTTTTGAAATGAAAATTTGACGTGAGCAGATTGCTCAAAAACGGAAAGGTCAAAAGTAGTCGGATACCCAGACGTGCGTGTATGAAGCGATTGATGAATCTCGAAGAAGCGAAAGAAGTATGCATGGATCGCGAAGCCTGGCGATCTGTCCTCTCTGACTACTCCGTCAGGGATACAGCGTGAAGATAGTTTTTTTTTTGGTTTTTGTTAATTTGACTTGAAAACAATCATTTACCCGGTCTTTATTGCTTTAGTAGAATAGAAAATAAACAAGAAATAAAATCGTACAGAATTTTTCTAACAAGATGGAATGATTCGTAGTGACATTATGTAGTTCGAAGTATCAGGCGGGTAGGCCCGAGTTCGTATATTAAACTAACATTGTAGAAATCAGTCTCTAAGGTTTGTTCTACCAATTTTTGTTGTAGAAGAGGCAAGTATATATTTATTTAATTTTAAGAAGACTCAGCTAGTTATATGACAATACAAGACGTGGTAAAGTTCAAAATTACATAGATAATACTAATAGGTACCAATAATAATTACTAATACTAATTAATCACAATTAAATTGTAAAATACAATACAGTCCGAGACTACCAGGAATTTAATTGGTCGTGCTAATTAGTGTTTAGCACATAAAACCTTTTAGCCTTTTTGTTACCATCTCACTAAAAAGGCATCGGGTTCAAAATTTCTTCCAAATTTAACATCTAAAAATAGACACACTTTATTCAATTTTATTCGGCCCTTTAGACCCACCCCAGTTCCGTGCTTCGAAAGGCACGTTAAGCCGTTGGTCCTGGTTGCCAGTGGAATGGCAGTCGTTAAGCCATGTTGAAGGCCTTATGGGCGGCTTAAAAAATTTCAACAGCAGGTCGCCACAGCCTGCGCCTGTGCATTCAACACGACAATGGGCTCACCACCTGTTACGTGGGACAAAAATGCATACGGTGAAATGTGGGCGTTTATTATGCCTCTGCCTTCCCCTTCAGGGATACAGGCGTGACAATATGTATGTATGTATGTATGTAAATTGTAATATTAATTGTAATATCACCTGCCACTCCCTGTCATTGCAACTAAAGTAGGTAGTTAAATTTAACCTGCTATTATTATATTGAATACTAACTGACCGGCGGACTTCCTGCCGCCTTAAAATTAATACATTTTGTTATTAGTTATTAGCTGAGTTTTAAAGCAGAAAAAGCAGCTTCTCTCTTTGTAGCTCTGAGGAATTGTTTGATGTGGTGCCTATGGCTACTTCTTATTATCGCTCCGCTCGCCATAGACAGGGTGTTTACCCTTAGACGTTGCACCCGGAGCGCTCACATACGATTAGGTCCGACAGCGGGTTTCTTCCGCGTACACTTAGATTGTGGAATGAGCTCCCGGTTTTCCCAAACATCTACAGTATGGGGTTCTTCAAAAGGGGTCTTAGAAGATTTCTACAGGGTCGGCAGAGCGAGTGCCGCACCTTTGGTATTGCAAACTTCCAAAGAATACGGTGACCACTTTCCATCAGCTGGCATGTGGCTACCTCAGTGGTTTAAAAAGAGCTTCACATGAATTCTTCAAAAGGAATCTTAGAAGATTTTTGTCGGGTCAGTACCGCGAGTGCCGCCCTTTCGATGTTACAAACGTCCATAAGCTACGGTGACCACATTCGCCACAGTGGTATAAAAAAATAACAAAATCCTTGTAATGAATCAACAGTTGGTGTTTCTCTTGTACAGCAAATTAGGTGACATATCGAAAGCAGCGCCGTCTACCCGATCTTAATGTATTTTAAAACAATCGAGTAACCTATTAAAATATATATACAAAATTTCATTTAAATCGGTCCCGTCATATATGAGTTTGGTGACAAACGCAAGTTTTCGGCTTTCTTCGGCAACCAACTGACACTATCTTTTTTATTTCTTTAAACTTTTTATTACTGAAACAGAACTATTTTGTATTCCAACCAAACAGACCAAAGAGATCGGGACCTCATACTATAGCCATATGAAACACATCGATAAATGTTTGACAACCAAGTGACTCAATTTTTAAATTTCTAAACAAAAAACAAAACAGACTTAAAGAACATCTAAATTTCACAGGCAGTAACATTTTGTATTGAAAAATGTAATCGTCATTTTTAGTTTTTGCTTTATTTATTATGTTTGTTCCTAGCCGTTTAAACCTACCCTGAACCTTAACAAACCTTTCAATATGAAAATCAGCCAAATCGGTTCGGCCATTGGTGCTAATTCTGTTGTTGAGATCACTAAACTAAATTTCTCTAAAATTTTCAATTTGTTGTTAAGAGATTTCAAATGCTATTCTGTTATTAAGTCGAACTAAAGTTGGTGGTAAAGGTGATATCATAAATAGCACTTAATTTGTATCTGATGTCACTAAAATTCATTTTATGTGATAAAATTGAACAAAATGTCAAAAATGTACACAGACAATTCAATCACTAAGTTAGACGGCATCTAAATCCATGTTTTGTTGAATTTCATCACATAAAAGGAATTTTAGATACAAATTATTAAATAAGAAAATTTTAAATAAATATCTATCACGCCTTATCCCCGAAGGGGTGGCAGAGGCATATTATATGCCCACTTTTCACCGTGTGGATTCCTGTCCCACGTAATAGGTGGTGAGCCCATTGCCGTGTTGAAATAGACAGACGCAGGTTGTGGCTACCTGCTGTTGAAATTTTCAAGCCGCCCATAAGGCCTTCAACCAGGCTTAACGACTGCCATTTTACTGGCAACCGGGACCAACGGCTTAACGTGCCTTCCGAAGCACGGAAACGCTCGCAAATGTAAATACCACAAAGTGGTCACCCATCCGAGGACCAGCCATAGTGAAAGTTGCGTAACTCAGTGATCGTTTACAGAACACTGAGACCGCGGGGCCACGAGCGCTTCAAAATTTCAAAATTTTAGAGAAATTTAGTTTAGTGGTTTCAACAACAGAATTAGCACCATTGTCGAGTTTTAGCAAGACTAACGCACATCAATTCATTTTTATATTGACCCGGCGGACTTCCTACCGCCTTCAAATTAATACATTTTGATTTTGGTTATTAGTTTAATTTTAAAGCAGGAAAAGCAGTTTTTCTCTCTGTAGCTCTGAAGAATTGTTTGATTTGATGTCTATGGCTACGTCTTATCACCGCACCGCTCGCCATAAACAGGATGTTCACCCTTAGACTTTGCGTCCGGAGCGCTCGCATACGGTTAAGTTCGATAGGGATGGATCCGCGTACAAAAAGGAGTCTTGGAAGGCTTTTACCGGGTTGGTAGCGGGAGTGCCGCCCCACCTATGTTACAATCATCCATAGGCTGCTGAGACCACTTTTGTCAACTAAGTGATTTAAATAAAATAACAAAATACTTGCAACGAATCTACAGTTGGTGTTTAAAAATATGTATGTTTTTCTTGTACAGCAAATTAGGTGACATACCGACAGCAGCGCCGTCTATCGGGTCCAATTGTATTTTCAAACAATCCAGTAACCCATTAAAATATACACACAAAATTCCATTTAAATCGGTCCCGTCGTATAGGAGTCGGGTAACAAACACACGTACAGTACCATTATAAATTAATATTTTCTTTTTTCGGCAATCAACTGACACTATATTTTTTATTTCTGAAACAGAACTACTCGTATTTTGTGTTCCAACCAAACACACTAAAATCGGTCCGGCCATCGTCGAGTTTTAGCGAGACTAACGCACATCAATTCATTTTAGTACAATTTAGTGATATAATCATTTCCTCATCGTTTGTAAATATATTTACAGATTAACATGTCGTTATTTAAAAAAATCATTTTTATATACCTAGTCAGGTCATAAATTCTGTCACATGTTTAATATAAAATAATTGAAACAAGTTTATTGATTATGTAACCATTTATATACCAAAATGAACTTAACAAAACATAGATTCTTATGACAATAAAGTTTATTCAAAATGACCTCCGTGATTTAAAATACAGGCCTTCAATCTGCGCGGCCAGTCGTCTATCGCAGCACGAACGAGGTCCATGTCAAAATCGGCGGCTGCCTTAATCAAGGATGTCTTGAGTGACTCCAAATTGGGATGAGGCTTTGAGCACGCCTTTTCCTCCAAGTGTTGCCATATCTTGTAATCTAACGGAGTCAAATCTGAACTGGAGGAGGGCCAGTCTTCGTGCCGGATGAAGTCGATTTCACGCGCCGCCAGCCAGTCTTGTGTGCTCTTCGCTCTATGAGCTGGCGCCGAATCTTGTTGGAATACCCAGTGCCTGTTATTGAACATGGTATGAGAAACATGTTTCACAAGGTTCGACAGGACTGTATTTTGATACACAACTGCATTCGTTTTTACACCTTTTTCACATAAATGTACCTCTGTTAAGCCCCGATAAGAAACTCCCAACCATACCATGAGCGAGGATGGAAAATGACCTCGTTGGACACGCAGAATACGGTTGCTCGCTTCTTCACTACTGTGTGCGTACACCTTATCATTTTGTTTGTTGTAGCTCTCATCTACGGTAAAAAATTTTTCATCCTAAAAAATAATTTCCTGATATTTTTTTCCCGCGTACCGCTTCAACAAAGCGCGGCATCTCTTCAGTCTCAGGTCCATTAGACGAGCATTTAAACGATGTCCTGTTTTTCTTCGATATGACCGAAGCCCTAAGTCTTCATTTAACACCCTTTTCACCGTGGTTCTGCTTAACCCCATCTGAAGGGCCAACTGTTTCTGCTTACGTCTGGGATTTCTTTGAATTCGCGCCTTCACAGCTTTTATCACTGCTGGAGTCCTAACAGACCGAGGGCGACCACTTCTTGACCTGTCGTCTACACTAGAGTCTTCATTGTATCGTTTGATGGTACGATAAACGAATCTTTTGGGTAAATTCAAATTTTTCAGTATGTCAAAAATTGGAATTGGCGCGTAACCGCAACGATGCAACGCAATAACTGCAACACGGTCTTCTTTAAGCGTCCACTCCATATTTAAAAATGAGTAAAATTCTAAAATGTATAAAAAATAAAAATAAATAAATATCATCACGCCTTATCCCCGAAGGGGTGGCAGAGGCATATTATTGCCCACTTTTCACCGTGTGGATTCCTGTCCCACGTAATAGGTGGTGAGCCCATTGCCGTGTTGAAATAGACAGACGCAGGTTGTGGCTACCTGCTGTTGAAATTTTTAAGCCACCCATAAGGCCTTCAACCAGGCTTAACGACTGCCATTTTACTGGCAACCGGGACCAACGGCTTAACGTGCCTTCCGAAGCACGGAAACGCTCGCAAATGTAAATGCCACAAAGTGGTCACCCATCCGAGTACCAGCCTTAGTCAAAGTTGCGTAACTCAGTGATCGTTTACAGAACACTGAGACCGCGGAGCCACGAGCGCTTTAAATGTATACATTTTTATTTTCATGAACAATTCGAAATTCGAATTCAATAAACTGTTTTGTGGCCAGCATTCTAAAAGAAAAGTTTTTACTGTGTGACAATACTTATGACCTGACTAGGTATAAGATAAATATCGTAAAAAAAATATTTAACATTATTTTATTTATGACGAATATGTCTTTGGCGTTAAATTCTAAATATATAATTTAAATGTCAGGTATTCCCCTCAACGGGCTTTAAAAGCGACAAGTGCAGATTGATCATTATTTTTTTTCAAATTTCCTAGTTCTACCCACACTTTCAAAACTTACCCAATTTCGTCGTCAATTTTGTCTGAACACAAATAAAACAGAGCGAATTCAAATATATTTTCCCTAAATTAAATTAGCGATCACCAATCATGAAACACACTGCTGTAGACAGAGGGCCCTCATTGTACACCACAGTGTAGTTCTAAATATCCGATATATTTATTTATTTATGGCATTTATAATTCAGAATATATATCATTGAACTGTCATACCGGCCGCGATAATGCAAAATTTGCGGCGTGCGAAATGCGTGGAGTAGTTTAAATAATAAATATCCAAAATAAATTACTGACATTCCACTTCGTATTTTTTGTATCTTTGGATTTGATGTTTTAAGTGTTAGGTATGATTTTTTGTAGATACAACGATGGTATGTCATAAATATTTTAAATATTTTTAGTACTTTAACAACTTACTTTTGTACAGAACGGGATTTCGCAAGGCACTATATTACATATTAAAAGTTTAGAATAAAATTTAAATAAAGTTTGCGGTTCAACGCGTGTTAGTTTAAAACAAATGCACAACTTCTTCAGCAATTGAACAGGTATTTCAAAAAGATCAAAAAACGCTTAAGTACTCGTATTTGGCTATGGCTCAATTTTTATCACGGACTAAATAAGGGACTCGATAAGTTTATTAATACTATCACTACAATGCTTCATATAAATTAGGTTACATCGCAACCATTAATCTATACTAATATTGTAAAGAGAAATTGTTTGTAAGTTTGTTTTTAATAGGCTCAGAAACTACTGAACTGATTAAAAAAAACCTTTTACCATTAGACATTCTTCGTTAATAACACATGTTATATCGGATTTTCCAAAATGTTTAGGGTTCCGTACGAAATCTCGAATAGAAAAATATCACCACGCGGGCGGAGTTGCAGGCATCAGCTAAAAATCAAAAATCTAAATATGCATGTTTGATAATCTTTCACGCAAAATCTACTAAATGGATTTTGATGAAACTTTACAATAATATGGCTTACACAGTCATCAGAATAACACATAGGCTACTTTTATCCCGGGAACAAGTTCCTGTGGAAAACGGAAACGAGAAAATTCCACTACTCGTGCGGAGCTGCGGGCGTCAACTAGTATAAATATTTATTATGAATATACAAAATAGCTTGTATCAATCTGAATAATAAATAATTTTATTTAATTTTTAAGGATTCACTATCCTGTCAATATTTCTGTGTCTACCTTTTCTTACAAAAGTCACGTATCATTTTTGATTTTATTCATCTAACAAACTCCATGGTAGTCCTGGTTTTTGTACAGCCAGCAGCAACGAAGTGCGCCAGTAACGAGAGGCGCGTCACAATAATTCTCCGGCACGACAATGCTTTAATGTGCGTTTGATTCATTCGTTACAAAATGAGGTTATCATTCCCAGCTACGCATTGTTTTATTGAATTCGATTGTCGCATAGCTCAACACCCCTGAACGAGTATGAAATCACGGTTGTTTTCAGCTTTCCATGTGAAATTGTAAGTTTTGTTTGGAACTAACCATTGTAATGAAGTAGATACATAATTCATTTGTTTTTATTATTTATTTATCTATCTATCACACTTTATCCTCGAAGGGGTGGCAGAGGCAGAGGGTGATATTTGTGAGAAATAATTATAATAATTTCTGAACGTATACGATACTAATCCTTTTTATCTATGGTAATGCCTCTAGCCGGGTAACCATTCCTTTTTCTTTTTGCTGGCTGCTCTGTTAAGACTATTTAAGCTGTACCTGTACCGTTAATATTACATTGTGTGATTGTGCTCACTTTATTATTAAGTATATCAACAGAGAAACAAAGAATCTTTTATTTTATTACAATATTGTATGCCCACTTTTCACCATGTGTATTCCTGTCCCAAGTAATAGGTGGTGAGCCCATTGCCGTGTTGAAATACTGGCAACCGAGACTAACGGCTTAACGTGCCTTCCGAAGCACGGAAACGCTCGCAAATGTAAATACCACAAAGTGGTCACCATCCGAGGACCAGCCATAGTGAAAGTTGCGTAACTCAGTGATCGTTTACACTGAGTCCACGAGGCCACAAGCGCTTCTAATTCATTCAGTTCTAGATTTTATTGTGTATTGTATACACATAATATGACATAAAGTGACATCAAAAGAAAAGAAGTACATGTCACGAGACTTGTAACAAATGTCTTCGAAACGTGTCTTGAAGACTTGCAATTCATTTCCTTCAAACTTATTTCAATCTTCGTAAAATTCTAGGCCCAATTAGTTTAAGGTCTAGTCAGCTAGTAAAGCCATATTCTTTTTTTACTTTCTTCTCTTTACTTACCAGAATGGTGTTTTAATGCTTGTTACTTTTGATCAAGCGATATACTGTCTTATAAATGTTTCACAGAAATGGGGTTCGAAACATCTTTATAACTTGGCTGGTTATTCTGGCTTTTTCGTTCAAAAGATTTTAAATTGTCTACAACGAGAATTTGCTTAAAATCTTTTGCGAACTATTCCACATGAGGTCTAAAATTTTGTAAAATTGATAAGGATTTGCTTTTACTTATTTTTTGGTTATGAGGTAATTTTCTTTCTAACTTGTTTAGTAAATACTTTAAAAAAAATTACTGTTACTGTAAAATATTTATTGTTAAAATAAACAGTATGCAACAAATAAATTAATATGTTAATATCCAACTCTTTATCTGTGAATATATCGAAACTAATTACATCGTAAACATTTCAATATGTAAATAGTACAACGATTATACCTTGTATATTAAAAATCAAAGGCATCATAAACAGCACCCTAAAAGGTGTGAAACCCATAAAAATAAAGTAAGACGCTATACCAACCCCTACATTATCATTATAAATGCAAGACAAAAACGTACATCATGCGATGGAACGCTGACACCACCGAAACTTATCCGCCCGGTACTTTTCACCCGGACACCTTGAGGCCATTAAGGCACTAATGACTCCCTGTAAATTGGCCATAACTCAGGCCTGGCCGTAAATAACTGCTCCGCTCTTGATAAGGGCCCCGCTGACTTGTCGCGAACGTCCGAACATGTCTGTCTTAGTTTAACATGTGCGATTTATAGTCGCCCAAGTTTGTCGCAGTTTATCTACGCACATAATAATGTAGATTCGGGTTCACTGAAATTGATTGTGGCGCCATCTGTTGAGTTGAGTTGTAATTAAGAACCTTTACTTAAAAACAACTGTTTCAGAATTGATGATTGCGTAGGTGATAACATCATCACATCCAGATAATTTCGTTTCCACGATTTAATTTTAACGCATTACCTATCAACCAACCGGTCCTCAATGCAACTGTAAACTATGATTGAAAATGCACACGTTCATGCACTGTCATCTGAGCAATAGTCAAAAATCCAGATCATTATAAAGATAGTTTAGAATCAATAACAAATTTTACCCGGACAGACAAATACAAGAAAGTGAGTTAATTAAAATATGAAACAAAATTGTTTTAACAATGCAAATAGAAAATTGGGCACATAATACCATTTATTTAGTTATCACTTAATTAGTACTTAACCGATATGGTACAGTTTATCGATTCATTCGGTTATTATGGTATTCTGATAAGTATTCTGTTATTATAAACATACGTCTAATGAGACGTGACAAATATTTGCATGCCGTGTATGGCAGAATGTGAAGAAACTATATAATAATTATTGTAACACTACTTTGACCATATTCTGGAAAATAAATTATTTGAATTGAATTTGAATTTTTGTTAGAATGTTTCATAGTTAGCTAAATAATTTACTATCTTTTAACGAGTAGTATTTTGGTCATAACATTATAAATAGTCAAAATAGAAAAAGATACTCACGTATTTTGTGGGTTAAAGAAAATATCTACCATTTTCTTGGGTGTACCAAGGGGAGCGGAAAATAAGTATCAAAAGCAACTCATTTCTTACAATAAAGCTCTTACGACACAAAAGCTACGAACAGGTAACTATGCAGTAAACAGTTACGCCACCGTAAGGCCGCTCTTTATAGTGTAATGGACATCTCTGTCTCAGTATATCATGATGTCGCTCACGGTGAGACCCAGGAGCTAAGAATATTGGTAGGTCCATATGGTACATATCCAACTTTTGCAGCATGTCATCACCTTGGGGTATGCTCTCTAAGGCACATACTGGCTTTATGACAAAGTTTTTTTTTATACCACTGAGGTGGCAGACAAGCATACGGCCCACCTGATGGAAGTGGTCACCGTAGCCTATGGACGTTTGGTGGTGCAGCACTCGCGCTGCCGACCCTTTATAAACCTTCTAAGACCCCTTTTGAAGAACCGCCTATAGAAGTGCCACGTGGTTTTAGTCGGTATGAGTCTGATATACCCACCATGTCCACAATCCTGATGGGATAGTGTCCATGAAGACTTCCACACAGTTATTAAAACATGTAACTCGCTCTGCACTACCGTAACGAAATATTCACACGACTTGTAAACCGAAACCAGTTTTAAAACGAATGGGTTCGCCACCTATTACATGGGTCAGGAATACACATGGTGAAACATGGGCATATAATATGCTTCCGCCACCCCGTTCGGGGATAAGGCGTGATATATGAATAAATAAAAAACCGAAAGTGGTAGGAACTTCAAAATCGGCTATGCATGTATTCATGGTGTCTTGAATCGAATGCCGCAAACCGTTTGTTTCTATCTCTTATAGATCCTGAGAAATAGATGGGCACAGATGGACGGACCGACTGAGTCGTTTTATACGTTAAGACTTTTCTAAACTCTACGGTTTAAAAGTACTCGTATGTAATGTTTTCACGACTTTTATTTGTTTCTTAAAGGACAGTAGAGAAAGCAGGCGCTGCTGTTGTTGCAACCTCTAAACAGGACACACAAATATAAAATTTAAAAGTCTTTTGTCGTTTTGTGTCTATACGTATAGAATTGTTTCTTAAATTACAGATTGTATTTTTCGGCAGAATTTTCATAATTCTTTACCCCTTCTGCTACTCACATTTTACTATCTCCTGTCTCATAGTAGGAAGTAAGATTGATTTAACAACTCTATCACAGCAACTATACACATTTGTCTTGACTTAGAAACATTATTGGAACAAATACATTTGACGCATGAATAACTCTTTGAATTAGATGCGGTATATAGTCATATAAAGGAATGCCACCTCCATTCTTTTATCGATCTATGTTTGACGAAGGCCTGTGGCGTAACGTCTTGTTTAAATCAAGCAGGGAATGATGGCAATAACAGTTAGCAGCCGAGTTACGTTCGCCAGAGATAATGGCAGCCCCGGAGATTCCCTCAAAGTAATTGCTAATTTTCGGCGCCCGCGCTGTAATAATTGTTTGTTTGCTTCTTTGTTTAATCAGGGAGGATGTTTATCATTGTTTGTTCGTCCTGTGACTTGGTTTTGTGTCAAGATTGTACCCTTATAAAGATAACTAACGTCTAGCAGGTCGGCGTATTTGAAGAGGTTGGTGAAAATTTCAAAGGGAATTAAGAAGAATGGAAAGATTGACGTAAAGTTTAACAAAATGTACAGCAGATAACATAGTAAAAAAGTTGCTATTGTAGGTTTAAAATCATAACATTGAGAATACAACGTATTTTTTTATACTACGAAAGATTGTACCTAATCGAAAATGGTTACCATAACCTATGGACGTTTGAAACACCAGATGTGTTTCAATTACAATTCACTGTTTATTTCATAACAGTCTATACAAAATACTATAATTAATATTATATATTTTTAGGCGATTTTAAATTATGCTGACTGCAACCAGTGACATCATTTGCTTCCCGGTAAGGTTTTCCTTGATTACAGCCATTTTACAATACATGATATTTACTATAGCGGTCCAAACCCCCGCTGACACAGTTTTCAGTAAACGATCACTGCGTTAAGCACCTTTCGCTATGGCTGCTCAAGGATGGTTGGTCACTTTGTGGATTTATATTTTGAGTGTTTTCGTGCGTCGTAAGGCACGTTAAGCCGTTAGTCCCAGTTGCCAGTTACATGGCAGTCGTTCAACCAAGTTGAAGGCCCTCAGAGCGGCTTGAAAGTTTCAACAGCAGGTAACCTGCGTCTGTCTATCAACACGGCAAAGGGATATTACGTTAGATACACATGGTGAAAAATGGGCCTCAGGGATAAGGCGTAATTGATAAACAAACAAAACAACAAACTCCTCTAAATGAGTTTTTTTTTTTTACTTTTTTAATATCTGTTAAAAAAGACCGTAAGCAATTTGGGATAAAATAGTTAAATTTTGCTACAAGCCGAAAAGTAATGTGAACTTTGAGTGTATTAGGTTTGTGAAAAGGAACTTAGAAGATTGCGATAGAAAGAATCTTGGTGTTGCAAAAGTTCATGGGCTATAACGGCAGAAATTACTTTGATTATTTTTATACCGCTAAGGTGGCAGACAAGCATACCTTCAATAGAAAGTGGTTACTGAAGCCTTATGCCGAATGATTAAAGTTGTCTATGTAGTATTTGTACGAGTATAACGTCTTGATGCTATTATTTAATTAATCCGCTCATAAGGTCTTCTATTTACCAACCCAACGGCTTAACGTGCCTTCCAAAGTTCGGAAACTTTCGAAAATGCTACAAAGCGGTTACCCATCTGAGGATCAGGCATTGCAACACAGAGACTACCTATACATATACCTTTACCTATACGTAATCAATAATTTATTAGAGTTTCACGTATCGACCCTTCGGGCTCAAGAATTTTAAAACAATATTATTCCACAATCAAGGTGGACAAGACAAGAAATTGGCTACACTTTAAAACTATTACAGGGACATTTCGGCGGATCGAACGGCATTTGTCTTGGGGACGGCCGGTACAGTGTCACCAAACTATACATATTTGGTGGGACATGACCTGTATGTCCTCAAAAGCATAATAATCAAAAAAAATATTTAGTAACTTTATAGTAAAGAATATAACATTACGCATTACTAAGTGGAAAGATGAACAAGATCCTGTTGTGTGCTTATTTAAAATTTATTTGTTATAAACTGTTTCTAATGTTTGCATGCCAAGTTTAGGCGGAACATAATGTACCTACCAATAGTCATAAGATCTTTATAACAATGTTCTGACAAATAAAGATATCTAGCGATTTTAACTATCTATTAAAGTCTGTTAAAAACACCGTCTTATTTCTTATTTCAAACAATACTTGCCTATACTCGTAACCAAGATTTCAAAGACATGTGATCGTTGTAAGACGTACTTCTATTTCCTATTTCATTTACTTATTCTTAAAATTCTTAGCTATAATTTATGAAAAGTGAATAATCATTTTATATACACAGAAGCCACTCTGAAGATAGGGACTTATTCTTATTATGTATAATTTTTTGTCCAGTCTAGTACAGTTAACAGCTACCTTGAGACCGAGATGTTTTGATGACTGAGATTTACTACCGTTTTATTTTAAAAAAATCTGGTAACTCCAACATTATAGCATTAGCTACTCTCTTTTACATTGTACACACAGTCTCTGCATTCATATACATATTATCTAAATATTGTTTTTTTATGTGCTTACAGAGGTAGATATCATTTAAAAGTCCTACAATTTCCGATTAGCTGGTATTCGTAGCCACCCATCGCCTCACGGATTACACGGGCAGAGGGGAGACATTTAGTAGTGACATTTGGAGTATTTATTCGCATAATAATAATTCCTCATGGCGACGACGGGGGCGCCTCCGCTGTTAAGAGTTATAGCCGGGGGAGACACCTTCAAGGTGAAACTGTAAGACTTGCGTGGATGTGACAGTGTTAGAATTCGAGAAAACATTAACATCTGTTTTAGATTATTTTTATACTGTACTCGTATACAATTTAGAAAAAAAGCTACTCTTTATTTCGTGTAGCACTATTTGGATATGTCTATGTATATACATATAGTGTAACGGATTCAGTTCTACGTGGGCTTAGCAGCTTAGGCAAATCTAAGAAATGTTTATTATAGGAGCACATCCAAGATTTGAAACGATCAGCCCAAACATTCAGTCTACTCAAGTCTCTACTCTATAACTACCCTAGATTCAGGAATATGTATCAGTCAGCAAGAGTACAAACCAGCAGACTTTGAAAAAAATAATGCCTAAACATGGTGTCGATTTATACTTAAAGCAAGGCAATGTGTTGCTTAAATGCTTGCATGCTAAAAATAGAAACTTTTCTCAATTTTTCAAACTTACCGTACATGGCAGACAAAGTTTCGTTAACTATTTATTGTAGCCATAGAACATAGAGCTCACTCACTCACTCACTCACTCACTATCACGAAAACTATCAATAATGACCTTTTTAATTTAATGTTTAGTCTTATAACTCCGAAATGGTTACCATTTCAGAATTATTATGCGACCGATTATGGTTATGTTTGCTTAAATTTATTATCTACATGCAAATATTTATAAAATTTATTTATTTTTTTAAGTCTATTTATTATTATTATTCCGTGCTTCGGAAGGCACGTTAAGCCTTTGGTCCCGGTTGCCAGTAAAATGGCAGTCGTTAAGCCTGGTTAAAGGCCTTATAGACGGCTTGAAAAATTTCAACAGCAGGAAGACACAACCTGCGGCTGTCTATTTCAACACGGCAATGGGCTCACCACCTATTACGCGGGACAGGACTACACACGGTGAAAAGTGGGCATATAATATACCTCGGCCACCCCTTCGGGGATAAGGCGTGATGGATAAATAAATATTATTATTTTATGAATAATTCGATATTTATGGGACAATTATTTCTTGTATGCATTTTAACTGGTGTCTATTTGAAATTTTCTCATATCAATGTTGTCAACTTTTATAGACCGTCAATAAATAGGAGCAGCTCAGTGTTCAGCTCAGATTCAGACAATTTGTCACGCCGTCAATTAAATATCCGTACAAAAATATCACTCCATCATAAATATGTATCATTTAAAATCATACGAATAGATGGAGTTCAACTGTTCAACTGTTGAAACGAAAAAATGCAGGTAATTTTAAATAAATTAACTGCAAATTTTCGTTTCAACAGTTGAACTTTTGAACAGTAAGCCTTGTTCACTTACATCTTTAATGTTAGTTAACTTTTGGCTTAGTAAGTTCAAATAAATATGTAATAGAACTTGATGATGACTGTTATTAAATACATGTTTAATCGTAAATTGTTTAGATTTAGAGATTTTTTCTATGAAGTAATTATGACTAATAAAGAATTCATAGTTATATTTCTTGTCAATAATATTATGTACATAATTAGTGATATAATTGCTAGACAGCACAACAGATGGCAGTGGCATCACACATTTCAACACGGTTCTGTAGCTTAGCTGGACAGGGCGTTGGCCTTATTACTTACCACTGATTTAAGTCCTAGACAAACATTTTTTTTTCTATTAATAATGATGTGGTCGCAGAGGCATATTATATGCCCTCTTTTCACTATGTGTATCCCTGTCCCACGTAATAGGTGGGACCACCTTTACATCACAAAATGCAACGTTTTAAAATATCATAATACTTTACCAAGTTTCATTCCGAAACGAGCTATAAAGTATATTCTCACAATCGTTGAAGGCGTCCAGAGTCTCAAGATTAAGGCATTAACCGTTACACGGCGTGTTGTCGGAGGCTGTGACCGGCCGATCTTTACGTTACGTAGAGAACAGAGACATACTAATAGATGGAATTGTAGATTTTAAGCTATTTTATCGCGGGCTTGGAGCGCGGCGACCGAATCAAGAAATTCCGAAACGAAAAAACCTAACACCCGAGCTTCACCGAGCTCGGCCGAGCGTTCGCTTAACATGTATGTTTATGGTACAAATGTACGAAGCTCGCACGGATCGAGACTATATATATAGAGATTATAATTGCATAATATGATAAAAAATGCTATGCAATAGCTTTTTTTAATTCTTTTTTGTGACTTGATACGTAATACTTAAATAAATATAGTCACAGCTTTTGTTCCTGAAGGGATGAGCAGAGACATACTATTTTTGAAGTCAAACTTGTTTATAAACTTATGAAAGAAATTTTATAGCTGCAAAAAAAAAGTCAACACGTTTTTCGGTTACGCGCCATTTTTTTTGACTTAAATTTACTGATGTTTTTTGTTTTTTGAATTTTCTGAAGAATTTTGAAAAATTGTTTAAATAAACAATTTATCCTATCTAGTTATCCTTCACACTTCTACCCTTTTCTATTATTCTAGTTTGTGGTCTCCTCTCGCCGGCCTGCTGGAAGAGATTTCTTTTAGAAATAAGCAGTGCCATTGTACTCTTTTCTTATTACTGTTTCTTTATAAAATATGTGTGTACATAAACTATTAAATAAATAAAATACTTATATATTTCTAAATACATACATATTATAAATAAATAACACCCAGACACAGAATAAACCATCGTGTGCTCATCACACAAAGTCTTATCCTGGCTGAGAATCGAATCCACTTCTTGCGTAGCAGTCGGATGCACTCCCACCGCGCCACAGAGGCAGTCATACATACATATTATCACGCCTTTATGCCTGAAGGTGTAGGCAGAGGCTTACTATACACCCACATTTCACCGTATGCCTTTATGTTCCTCGTAATAGGTGGTGAGGCCATTGCCGTGTTGAAATGGACAGGCGCAGACTACCTATAACTATACTACTATGACAATCATTCTTTGAAATATTATTATTAAAAGTGGCACATTCAGTATTTCTATATATCTATTGCCCAATGAGCGGTGTCCTAGAATTAGAGCAATACCCATGATTACCTCATCAGACAAATATCCAAGATTAAGTTGGAAGAATTAACTAGTTACTGTCGAGTGGCATCCTCGACCCCACAGGGGGTGACACAAACAGCAATGCGATATAAAATAATATTTGTAACTAGTTGATGTTTTCCCGTTCCCGTTTTCCACAGGAACTTGTTCCCGGGATAAAAAGTAGCCTATTTGTTATACTGATGTGTAAGCTATATTATTGTAGTATTAAGTTTCATAAAAATCCATTCCATAGATTTTTGTGAAAGAGTAATAAACATTCATTCATACTTACAAACTTTCACGTTTATAATATTACAGTAGTAGGATGTATGCGTAGAACGATAGTATTGAGCGTACCTACTGTAAAATGATAACGGTTTTATACCTGAACTGGCTGATGCCCGCAGCTATGCCTGCGTGGTGAATTTTTTCTATTCAAGATGTACGTAACCATTCTTACGGAACCAATGTTACTCATGAAGATTGTAGCTTTGGAATGAAGAAAGAATTTTTAAAATCGGCGCAGTATTTCTCAGCTTATTCATTACAACGAACTTACAAATCTTTCCTCTTTAGAATATTAATATAGATGGGGCAAATTATAGTGTTACGTCTTTTGCCGTGAAGGGGTAAGCAGAGGCATACTATACGCCCACATTTCAACGTATGCATTTTTGTACCACGTAACTCTTACTAATACGAAAACAGACTGATACAAGAAATTAAAGTTTATTCCTACCAATTTACCTTTCCATCCAAAGGTTGCCTGGCAGAAATTGCTTTAAGCGATAAGGCCACCCATTGTACTGCTATTTTGTATCATTTATTTTAAATTGTTATAGTATCTCGGCGTACAATAAAGTATATAATAAATAAATAAATAATAGAGTGTAAAATCTTTTTTAACTGCCCTTAAAAAAATCTCAGCAGATGCTTTCATTAAAATACTTATCAGTCACGCCATTCACCTCCGAAGGGGTAGGCAGAGGTCTACATTACATGGGTTGCATTTTGTCCCGGTGATGAGCCCATAGCTGTTTTAAAAATTTTCAATCTGCCTATAACTAAACGCCTTCAACGATTTAGCTGGAAGAGGGTAATAATATTGACAGACAAAAATTAACATTTATAAATTTAATATTTTACACGTTATTGACTAGAATAATAATGTATATTCATGCTTAAATTACAACTTACTAGTACTAAAGGGGTCTCTGAGATACAATGCAAAAAGACTAGCTGCCAATTTATAAAGAGTGACCATGAATTTTTTTCCAAGTTCTTCCTCAGGCTCTTCCTATTGCTTTGCGAATCTAGAAAGCAGTTAATAGTTATAAGACAGCAGTAAATGTAAATGTAGAAGCAATAATCTTGACGTCCATAAGTGTTACTCTGTGAGTTATATGAATAAAGATAATATCATTTTCACTGACGGACACGCCAAATCTCTAAAAGTCTTTATTTTACTACAAAACCCTAAACGCAATTCATTTCATGTACGTAGATCCTCTAATAGTCTAGTAAACCATTATTAACACCTAAAATTTTAAATAATTAACATTACCTATGACTTTAGAAATATAGAGAATACAGGAGTTCATTCCTTTCGCTGTGATACAAAACAATCAGTGCTGTACAAGCTGTACTGCGATCAGTGAAACAAAACAAGAAAAGAATAGGCTATAAAATGGGTAAGAAAACTGGCTAGGAGAAATCTTCAAAGTCTTTCACAACGGTTCACATAATAGAGCCCGAATCCGACTGGATATATTGCTCGCGATAAAAACGTATCCATCCCGATATGCCCACAGTAAATCACCACTTAATAGTCGAGGAGCTCGTAAATATGTCAACAAGCGCCAATATCTAAAGATGTATATGTTGAAAAATCTTTTTTTGTGCGAAGTTGCAGTGCGTCAGGATCAGTCGTTCTAATGTGGGCGGTATAAGTGCTTAATTTATTGCTGTAATTCTAATGTTTAAGTGCATTGGGATAGGGCACTCGTTTTACATAAGTTTGCTATAGAACTGACTCACTTTGATTACATTAATTTTTAAGGAACTGTAGTCATTTGGTAGGAGATAAAAATTGTTACAACGACGATAGAATAATTTTCACTGCCTATCCCATATTACGAAATATGAATTCCTGCGCGAGTATAATGTACACAACAACAGCCCAACATCAACTGTTGGGTCATTATGACTTTCTTATTTGTTATTATTTTTCTGATTGACTGTAGCAGTAAGAAAGGTAACCTAAAAATGTTGTCTTGACGTCTCGTGAATGACAATATTTGCTGAAGTAGCACACAACAGCAGAATGCAAACTGGTAAGATTGTCTAAAAAGCAGGCTTTTGTATATAAGTAGTACTTATAGTACAGGCAGAACCAAACCTTCAATTTTTGGTAGGACTCCGCGCTCTAAGGCGAAGCTCACGACTCAGCTGAGAAAAAAATCGCTGAATATTATGTAATGGCATATAGATCTGATTTTCTGGTCTTTGAGGGGCCTACTCCTCAAAGACCAGACAGTCACCAGATGCTCTACAGAAGCGTAGTCAATAAAAAGACTTACTCAACGACAGTGCTCCAAACTAATTAAAATCAAATTAATCGTAAAAAAAGGAATCACGTCAAATTGACCGTAAAATTTGAAGAAAGAAAAACAATGGGGCGCGGGCGATAACGGTGCTGGACTTAAATTAAATCGGAGTCTTTTCGACGAACCCTTCACTTTTGTAAACATACAGTTTCATATTGTGCCCAACTTCTATTTATTTTCTCTTTGACAGAAAGAGCAACAGAAAGTATTTTTTATATATTTTAAAATTAAAATCAAACATCCAAGGATCGAGGGCCACTGTAACAGAGGACAAAGCTTGTCCATAAGTTGACTACATGTCTATTTAAAATAATATACCTTTACACTTTCTGAAGAACCCCTTAAAACGCACACTTAAACCGCTTGAAATACAAATTATGTACAGCCTATGAGATTGTCCTATCCAACTAATCATAATTCTAGCTTTACTAAATGTGGGATATCTTTCCGAGGAGTTACCCGGGGCGTCCTGCAATAGACAGTTAGGCGGGGACTGTGTGGTTTTAGCCGGTTCGAGACCGGCATGACATCCGAGGGGATCTCCAAACATAAAAAAAATAAGCTTTACTAAATAAATATCTTGGAGTATTTGTTTAGTAAATCACTCATATTTATAATATTTCGGGACTTATTCGCGACGTATATTATTACTACTAATACTTGTCTTGATTCACCTCGACCTTTGCTTTTGAGAAAGTATTGCAAGGGACAGAGGGAAACTAAAGAATATTGTATAAATATCTTACATTACCTGAAAATTTAGCTCTTTATTAAACTCAGAAATACGAACAAGGCTAACGCTTTTATAACCTATGATCACAAATGATTAAATAACTTGAAACTGAAATGTAATAATACGACACTACATTTTTCTCTCACCTATGTGCCAACAAGATCGACTTTAACTAAGCGCAGTGTGTTTCCATCGTAGAGGGTTAACTCTAAACTTCAGTCCAAGGTATGAATATTTACGAAAGCATTAATTATTTTTTAACTTTCTTCCTGTTTTAAGAGGCTTTTCTTAGCGCGAGGTGGGTGGGAAATACTGAATGACTGTTGTTTTAGTTTAGTAAAGAACACTCTATTGCCCTCCCGTTAAAAGTACTCGACCATTAAGCCGAGAAATATAACGAATTGTTGGTTGAAGAGAGTTTTAAAACTATCTACCGTGGCTTGTGAAAATTAAGTATTGATTAAATGATTTCTAGGTGTAGATTTTGTTCCTGTAACTTTACTTAGAATTTATTTAAGTTATTATAAAACAGATCTGAAAATAAACTAGTGAGTAGTTGTATGCCATCTTAGTGCTTCTGTACTTTATTAAAGAACTGTTAGTATTATAATATGTATGTAGTAATCTATGTTAAAAATTATCAAACGCCACAAAGTTGTATAATTTTATTTATTATATTATATTTAGTTTTGAAGTTTAACTTCTTTTTGGCGCGTTAGGGAAAAATTAAGAGAGTAAATTTTTACGATGCGCGCGCACATCGTCATGAAAAACAGACACCATGAAGTTAACTGATAAGTGTTTCCATGACAAGTTATAACTACATTCAAAGTAGTTTTCATTCTTTTGATGATTTTTATCTTAAAAAATTATCATTCCTGTTACAAACAAAGAGTTGTGTGGTATACGAAATTGAATCTTATTAGACTAAAGCAGTATAACTTCTAACGCGCGTACATAAGTACACACACATTTATTTATTATTAAAAACCAAAATCAATATGCTGTAGAGGAACGGGGTGAAATGTTCGTCACAACAGAAGGATCCTCCGACATGGCCTCGGTCGACCTATTGACTGTTGTATATAGATTTTTTAGCGCGAAAACTCCCATAGTGCGAGGAAGGATTCTTAGGCCCACTTGTGCGATCTTGGGTTAACGTATATAACTCGGAGGTATGGACTAGCCCCAAATTAAATCATTAAGGCCCACTTGCGCGATCTTGGGTTAATGTGTATAACTCGGAGGTATGGACTAACCCGGAGTTAAATCATTAATTTGTCTCGCATGACCCCGAGCTAAGGGTATACCTAGGGTTAAATCGCTAAAATTTTAACTCACAGACTTCTGAGGGTTAATTCGTCAAACGTTGGGTTAGCAGCTGACAGTCAATGAAATGGCACTTGACACATGCGTGACACGGACTCCTTAAAGTGACACGCTGCGCAAATATAATACGATGAAAATAAAATGCACTCGTCTGTCATGTTATATTCATTCGTGTAAGAAAAAGTCTTATGTGGCAAACTGTAGTGTTAAAGAGATAGACATACCTGTTTCATTCTTTGTTCAATCATTAATGTTTGGTTGGATGACACAGAGTGACATAAAACTCTGGGTTAGTTAACCCGATGATATTTTTCTATGGTGCAAGACATGATTTGGGTAAAAAAATTATTTACTCAATTCCGAGTTAACTAACTCTTTAATTAATTATTTAACCCCAGCATATATGCAAGTGGGCCTTAGTATCGTTTTCTTACTGACTTGGTTATTAGGCAAGTTCTAGGGTCCACAAAATCTGAAAATTTAACAAAATAAAAATATACCAATTCAAAATAAGAGATATGTTATATCTACGATTACAATATCCCAAAATATTAAGTCTCAATCTAAAAAATAAGTTTAAATATATTTTCAAACTGACAGTCCATTATGTCAATTCGTAGCGCCGTAGCATTTCGTAGGCCGCGTAGCGACGTAGCTTCATTATATAAGTGGGTATGCAAAATCGTAAAGTTTAATTTTCTCACTGGATAATAACAAGAAAACACGACAAATTAACATTACTAAGAGACAAAGAATGCCTGGAGTTTGATACTATGTTCAAATCAAGCAAGCATACACATTAAATATAACAGCTTAGGTCTGCGCCTTCAGATGAGGACAGAATAATAATGTGGACATTACCCTATTCAATTTTATGCGATACAAAAAGAAAAAAAAAGAACCGTTATTGATTCAAACACGATTTATTTTTGAAATACGTATTTATATATTTTAACTAGTTGACGCCCGCGGCTCCGTACGCGTGGTGAAGTTTAACCATTCCCGTTTCCCACAGGTACTTGCTCCCGGGATAAAAAGTAGCGTATGAGTTATTTTGATATGTAAGCTATAGTATTGTAAAGTTTCATCAAAATCCATTCAGTACATTTTGCGTGAAAGAGTAACGAACATCCATTCTTACAAACTTTCGCGTTTACAATGTTAGTAGGATGAAAAATAAATTGAAGAAAGTTCTGAGTACAGCTTCCTGCAACTATATTAAAACATCTAAAATAAATTCTTATTCAAACTTACAGTAACTTCCATGGTTGGTATGCTATTTAATTCAAAGCTATCTTAGAAGAACAACTTTGGCATTGATTAAAATGTCAGTTTATTTTGATGAATATCATGGATTGCTGATGTTTCAGCATTCAGCTGTCCCAAAGATAAATAATGTGTGTGCGATAATATTTTCGTTTTCCTTCAATTTAATCTAGGTGAATACAAATTTACTATTATTATTGAGTTTTAAATGGTATGTAACTCGACTTTATTTTATAACACCATGTTATTTTTTTATTTCAAACAAGGTCATATCCACATTAATCTGTTGCCATTCCACAGCGGCGCAGCATACCAACAAATTCTTGGCTCATTTGTTTTTTATTCATCCACAGCCCAGTGTAATCGAAAGTATAAATTCGCTTTAACTGCGCAAGCAGGCCTGCCGACCGATAACACACCCCTTGTTAACTGCGTAATAAGAAAAATAAACTTACATTTACGTAGCCTTATGGAATATCAAAGTTTAAAGTGAGATAGTGCGAATGGCATTATGAAGAAAGGTTATTTTTCTCTTTGTCTTTAAAGAAGCGCTCGTGGCCCCACGGTCTCAGTGTTCTGTAAACGATCACTGAGCTACGCAACTTTCACTATGGCTGGTCCTCGGATGATTGACCACTTTGTGGCATTTACATTTGCGAGCGTTTCCGTGCTTCGGAAGGCACGTTAAGCCGTTGGTCCCGGTTGCCAGTAAAATGACAGTCGTTAAGCCTGGTTGAAGGCCTTATGGGCGGCTTGAAAAATTTCAACAGCAGGTAGCCACAACCTGCGTCTGTCTATTTCAACACGGCAATGGGCTCTCACCACCTATTACGTGGGACAGGAATCCACTCAGTGAAAAGTGTGCATATAACATAGCCTCTATATAGCATAGCCTCTGCCACCCCTTCGGGGATAAGGCGTGATGGATATTTATTTATTTATTTCTCTTAAAATGCATTGAGTGAACCTTTTGTTCAATTTCGCAAAAAGCTATAAAATAACCATAATTTGTCAAAATAAGTATACACTACCAGTGTTCCACACAGTGTATACTTATATTGACAAATTATGGTAACTTTATAGCTTTATGTGAAAGTGAATTGTATGATCTCTTTCATGCTGTATCCTCGACAGGTAGTCTGAGCGGACAGATGGTGATCCTAGTATAAATACATTGACAGGTCGCGAATCCTGTCCAAACTTCGCAATCCATGTATAAGTACTTCTTTCACTTCCTGCAAATTCATTTATCATTTAATGAATGCACATCCACATGTGCATTCATCATATCTTAGTATTTTTGTAGTTTCAATTTTTGAGCAATCTGCTCATGAGTCACGAGATCTTGTAGGGTCTCTTTAGGGTTAGCGACCGAGTTCTAGGAAACACCCTCAGACCTTACGAAACAAACCAATAAACTCTTTTACTTTATAACTATTAATACAGATATCAGTAGCAGAAGAACTTAATACAACAAAATTGCAATGGCTTTCAAAAGCTCTGGCTATTAAAACAATTGAGCGTATTTATTTCAACCATTATAACCCTACCAATGCATAGTGTACCGTAATTATCATAAAATTCGACCATGTTTATGTATTTTTAATTCCGTCGTATATCGTGTATGGTTGCAATGTAAAATGGCGCGCCTGGCGTACGGAAATCACAACAATAAAGTTCTGTTAATGTTTGAATTGTTATGTATCACTATTGTATTATAATATTGCCATGACAGTATCGCATGTTGATATTTTAAAAACAAGGCTTATTTGGTCCATACAAATAAAAAAGGGTTTTCATTTGTAAGGACCAAATTTAATTCGAAGCCTTTGTAACCAAGTGTTCTAAAAACTATCACTGCGTTCTCGTCCTCAGATGGGTGACCACTTTGTATCATTTTCATTTACGAGCAATTCCATGCCTCAGAAGACATGTTAAGCCATTGGTACCGGTAGCCAGTAATATGGTAGTTGTCATACCAAATCGAACGCGGTGGTTTGAAAAAGCAGGTCAGTCGCCTTAACTTAGTGCTGTACTAATTAGTACGGCTAGCAGCACTTCTACATATTTCAGAAACAATAAGTATAAGAAAATTCCTGGCACTCTGAAAATCCTTGAACATTAGTACAGGAGACCACAGCTCATTGTTTCGGATTTAATTGCCTTACCTCATAAGGGAGGGACATGCAAAATTACACACCTCCATTCTGGGTCTGTTTCTATCAGGGCATAAGTACATAACACTTTTCATTTCTCCCAAACCTGCACATAATCTTTGAAGGGTTTTTGACTTCGATAAGACCCTGCAAATCATTCAAACATTTACGCTGCCCTCGTTGCGTCTTTTTTGAAAACCAAATTGCAGAATTCTACGCATTTTCGCTTTTACTATGAGATCTGCTCGGCACACAAGACCGCTGCGGTAGTGTTTCTGCTTCTTTAAGCACTACAATCATAAATTTTTAATATAGTGAAAAAAGACAATTCGATTCGAGACGGGGATTGAACCCGTGACCTTTGCCTAACCAGGGCAATGTTCTAGCCGCTGAACTACCCGAACCATATCGAATCAAGTTGAAATTCTTCACCACATTTTAATCGTCATTCAAGAGTATCACTACGATCAATCAATTGGGAGATTGTTTGATATTTAATTGAATATTATATTAATTGAATATATATTGAATTGAATTTATAGATAATTGTATCCTTTATTAACGTACTGCGATAATGCTATAGATAAGACTACCGTTTGCTGGCTCTTCCATAATCACCAAATAAGTCGTTGTTATGTGATATAGTCAGTACATTGAACGCATGCGTGACGTTCTACCTAGATAATGGCTACTAATCCCTTGTGATGGTTAACCATTTAGGCGTTTAGAGAAACATTTAGCCTACCCTCCTACGCCCCACATAAGTACAGGACATCTGAAATAACACTAAATATAAACCAGTACACCCACTAACCACACGGGATCTAATTACCAATAATTATCGTTTCGTGCCATTTGTACGCGATGCAGTTTTAATTCGGCCATTTTGTTCCGCTACTCCGCGACTAATGAGAGTAACAGATCGCTTTTTGATAATGTTATTGATATGGTTTGGGGAGATACGCCCATTGAGATTTAGTTGACTTTAACAATACCTTAAATATTTTATATAATTAGTGGTACAAGGAAAGGTATCCATGGGTATGTTTAGAGTTACCCATTAATGTAATAGGAAGCTCGATTCTTCTGACCGTAAATGTATACAATTCAGTAACTCACAAAGTTTTCATTTTGGAGGTAAGAGTTCACTTTAAAGTCTTGATTTGGTCTGTTGTATCATTACATGGGTACAAGTGGTGACTCCTGAACAAGTAGTATATTTTAGGCACATGTTTTAGGCATATTTGAAATGAAATTAGAATATCTTTTTTTTCATGTAGGTCAAAAAGTAACACTTATGAATGTCAAGATTATTGCTTCTACATTTACATTTAGGTACTGCCAGATTCGCAAAACAATATTTACAGCTTGAGAAAGAATCTGGCAATAAATCTCATGGCCACTACTTTTTAATCAGTTTTAGATATTTTTTCACCTTCTCAACTTCTAATGAGGTGTTTGGCCATCAATAAATCTATTCCTTAGGCATCCAGCCAGCAAACAAATATAATGACAAATTAACAGGTGGGGCAAGACCATAATCATGTTGAAATGGAAGGCGCAGATTGTGACATGACCACCTGCCGTTGAAATTTTTGAAGCCTCCCTTTAATTTTTCTTTACGACGGCCATGTTACTGGCAATGACAACGAAAGACGTAAACGTTAGTGGCAAGGACTAATAGCATAACGTACCTTGAGAAGCTCGGTAATATCACAAAGCGATCATCCATCTGCAAAACCATCCATAGTGAAAGAAGTTTAACACAGTGATCGCTTACAGACCACTGTGCTAGTGGGGCTAAACTAAAATGGGTGTAATTACAAATTTTGACTGCAACAGTATATGTTGCAGGAGGCACTAACCAAAAGCCAAGCAGCTCGTTTAAAATTTGTCGACAGTTGAAGCAGGCTAAGGTTAAATAAACCCTTTACACTAACCATTTACATTATGACACAATTACGACCCCAAATTTGTATAAAGAGAATCCAATAAATAGTTAAATGTAAAGCAGTGGTGCATTCGAGGATATAACAGTAAATCGCATACAGGGTGTTGTTCATGTATCGCACGCAGCCGGCGCCGAAGTAATAGGTGCAGCTCAGATATTGCCAATGCACGGCCGCGTAGATTTAAGATGGCCGACGTCGACTTGCCTTGTTTTAATTGGTCAGTATGTTTGTGATTTTGTTGAGGGGTTGAAACCTATCTGAATTTATATTTTTCTAACTTTTTTTTGCGGTCTAATTGTTCTGTAAACGATCACTGAGTTACGCAACTTTTACTATGGCTGGTCCGCGGATGGGTGACCACTTTGTGGCATTTACATTTGCGAGCGTTTCCGTGCTTTGGAAGGCACGTTAAGCCGTTGATCCCGGTTGCCAGTAACTTGGCAGTCGTTAAGCCTGGTTGAAGGCCTTATGGGCGGCTTGAAAAAGTTCAACAGCAGGTAGCCACAACCTGCGTCTGTCTATTTCAACACGGTGATGGGCTCACCACCTATTACGTGGGACAGGAATCCACACGGTGAAAAGTAGGCATATAAAATGCCTCTGCCACCCCTTCGGCGATAAGGCGTGATGGATAAATAAATATTATTATTACAAACGTCCCCCCGAGGAGAGCCTCATCTTGGGGCATTCCCTTAGCCTTATCCTGTGACCCGGTTGTCAAAAAGACGGAGCACCACGTTTTACCACTAAGGTTTAATGGGTAGGACGGCTTCCAAAGGGCTGGGAGTCCCACTCACCGTTCCTGCTGCCCCTGCAGTAGGAATGACGGCGCGTAAAGGCATTCGCGCGACAAAAAAAAAAGAATAAAACCTCACAAACGTACAATAATTATAAGTTTAAGTATATCACATTATAAAAATTATAAAAATGTCAGGAATAATCTAGGAACATCTTAAATTCATTATTAATTACGTCACTTGCTCATAACAAATAGTTTAAAATGTCATAAATTCTTATCTATAAATTTAATATATAAGGCTGAAGAGTTTGTTTGTTTGTTTGGTTGAACGCACTAATCTCAGGAACTACTGGTCGGATTAAGAAATATATTTTTGTATTGGATTTATCGAGGAAGGTTACAGGCTATATATCATTACGCTACTACCCAGGAGAGCAGAGCAGTAATCATAAATATCGACAAATTAGGTAAATTTTCACACATAATTGTAGATTTTATATGCGACGGGATTAAATAAGTGCGACGGGAATTCGAGGTATGTCACGGGCGAAGCCGTGGGGTTTATCTAGTCATTAAAGTATTATTCAATATGTCAATCATTCGAATATATATCACATCAATCATTTGAATTCGCAAGGTTAAAGGACACATGTCAATTTAAACAACTCCATACAGTTCCATATAGGACAACAGCGAACCACACTTGTCGGAGTTACGGTGCGCGGTGGCGTGCGGACATGCGAGCGGTTCGTATTGCTACGCACTTTATTGCGCAATGCCAATACATTTTGACAACCATGTAGACAACTACGCTCTGAAATACAATTCGATGCTGTTTTTGGAACAGCCTGTATTTTATATCAAAGAGTGAACTACTTTTAGATGTAAGTATACAATAACAATCATAGTGTAATACAATAAATCACGAAAGTTTTCCAGTTATGGAGCTAGTAATCATTATATATATATAATTATAATATTAAATTGTAAATAGGCCATCAAAAAAAAGCTTTCCTAAGTTTCTTGCCGGTTCTTCTCAGGTGGGCCGCGTTCCGAACCGGTGGTCACTCTAATTTTTTTTTCTCTAGTTTTAGTGTATAAAATTTTGTAAGCGCCGTTAAAATGGTCTATACAAAATAAAGACATTTTTATTTTTTTATTTACATTAATATTTCTCACACCTGGAATTGGAAAAAAAATCTTCTATCCTAATTTTGCACAAAATATCAGTAAAATGTACGACTAATTAGAGTGCACATATTAATCACCGGTTATACGGCACGCGGGCGCATCCTTTCGTTGATTATTATCACTAAATCATATTTAGTGCAGTCATTATCGCCTCTGCGCACGATATTATTGAGTGCGTTCACAATAAATAACAGCTATTTGGTGAGATTCTAATTTTAGTCTCGTATTTTACAGTAGTAACGCTGCGGGTTTCCGATTAGCTAAACAATAGATTAGGTAATAAATTGCCGCTAAAATAGGCAAGGGGGTGATTAGTGTAAAATCTTGTAAAGGTGCAGAGAAAATTTATTGATTGTGATACAAATATTTTTTTACTTTTTTATATCACTACTATGATAAGATGAACTAGCATTTAGCCTACTTAACACTTTCACAGCGGAGCATTTAAGGCGCCGCTGAATACGGTACGCGGGCGATTTTCTGCATATTTGTGAATGACATAAAAACTTAACTAAAATGAGTAAACAGAGAATAATTTTTGTGTATATAAGATATACTATTGTAGTTTATGAATAATAAATAAAAATACAGTATATTATTTATGTTATATTTATTTTAACCTATTTTTTTCCAAAATAAAATATAGCCTATGTTACTCGTGGATAATGTAGCTTTCAATTGGTGAAAGAATTTTGAAAATCGGTCTTGTAGTTTTTGAGCCTATTCATTACAAACAAACAAACATACTAACAAAGTTTTCCTATTTATAATATTAGTGTAGATTGATGATTCTTTACCTTGTGATATTTTTGAAACACGGGTTTATGCACAATGGCACATTACAGTCCGGGCAGTAAAAAACATCATAGTCTCTTTGCGTCCTCGTTTTCTAGTTTCGTATTTGAGTCATTTCGCGCCAAAATGCAATGACATTCACCCTGTTTACTCGCCGGCGGCGGACTAAGCGAGCGGCGTGGGCGATTGCATTTTGTGGCTCTCCTGTTCCCGTTTCCTACACGTATTGCATATGTGTGTATAGCTTATAAACTATAGTTTATAAACCATTAACTATAAAAAATATATAAATAAATAAAATTATATAAATTATTTATATAAATTAAAAAAAAATATTATTTTAAAATACAAAATTATAATAATATAATTATTATTTATATAAATAATTAATAATAATAATAATAAATAATTAATATTAATAATAATTATTAATATAAATAAATATAATATTATTATTTTAAATATATTTTTAAAATTATTTATATAAATAAATAAAATTTGTAAACTATGAACTATAAACTTATAAACTATAGCTTATAAACTCAGCTACAAACGCGTGGTTTTCTAATACTGAATGAAATATGTTCGTGTTTTCAATAATCATTTAGTCAATTCAATCAAGTTTTTCAGATGGTGAGGATATAGACTAGAGAAGAGGTTGACCGAAGTAAAGATAACTATTTAGATGGCGCTTTCTAGGTGGATTGGATCTGGACAATGGACACGAAATGAATAAATTTTAATTTTTAACAATGCGGTTACGACAGTCTTTGGAATTCGAACTCCGTTAACTACTCTGACATATGTTGTCTCTCAATTCAAATTTCATCCAAGCAGTCATAGTCGCGGTTGTAATCAAACTCCACCAATATATTTACAATACATTGCAAACCTTAATTATTCAAGTCAGCATCAAACGACTCACTGTTACAATCCCATCTGTACTGAACTCTCTGTTCTCGAGATATTGGTACTGATATTCTCTACTCTATATGCTCCAATGGTTACTAACAATAAACGACATCTGAAATTGTGACTATCGCATTTGACGCATATATTCACTTTACTAAACAAACATTCCCTGTCATTACTACAATAAAGTCTAAACACCACTATTCTATTTTATCGGCATTACCCCATAAAATACTGCCATACAAATTGTTCTAAACGCAGACCGAATCACGCGCTCCATCGCCATGATGACGGCTTTACGATCGTATGAATGTTAATTTTCGAGAACGTTCGGCAGCAATCGGGTGCCCTCGGGTATATGTGGTTATTCGGCTGATGATTACACGTCATTTTAATGTGAGCACCTTGTTTTGTTGATTGGGCTGTAATTACGTTAATATTTGAAATATATTGAGTGAGTCGTGCGTATTTGTGTACGGATTTTGGTTATTTATATATACATACATACATACATACATATTGTCACGCCTTTATCCCCGAAGGGGTAGGCAGAGGCATATTAAACGCCCACATTTCACCGTATGCATTTTTGTCCCACGTAACACGTGGTGAGCCTATTGCCGTGTTGAAATGGACAGGCGCAGGCTGCGGCGACCCGCTGCCGAAATTTAATATAATGAGCATTAATATAATAATATAATTTAACTTATTCGGCTCCATACAACTTAATATTAAAGTTACACTAGTACAATCCTACTAATATTATAAATGCGAAAGTTTTTAAGAATGGATATTTGTTACTCTTTCACGTAAAAACTACTAAAATGATTTATATGACACTTTACAACAATGTAGCTTATACATCAGAATAACACATAGGCTACTTTTTATCCCGGCAACAAGTTCCTGTAGAAAACGGGAACGGGAAATCTTCTCTATGCGGGCAAAGCCGTGGGCGTCAACTAGTTTAATATAATCCTTACGTGATTATTGTCTTTGTCAATAAAGTTCAAGTAAATCTTAGCTACTTGTCAGAACTAGGATGAGCCTGTGTGAGCCTTATGATTCAACGCATAATGAATGAATAACTGAATCATTCATTCATTATGCGTTGAGTCATATCTAATATCTCATATTTATTTCTCCAGTAAAATTATTGCATATATTTAATGGGGATTCATTTTGATCTCCGGTCTTGGGAACCTATAAGTTAGAAAAATGTACACTTAAAGGTACACAAAAGTACAAAGGTACAACAAACTTCTGTTGCAGACTCCCGTGGTAATTTGGACAGGAGTTGCTTTGCAGCAATCTGAATATATTTAAATTACGTGTCATGTTATTTGTTCGCGATGGACTCCTAAACTATTTAACCAATTTTAATAAAATTTTCTCACCGTGTGCAGTTTGATCCAACTTGAATGATAGCCTATATATCATCACGCTATTACCCTGAAGAGAGGAGAAGTAGTCATAAATGTCGACTAATCGGACAATTTTTTAAGCGTTATTGTAGAATTTACAAGCGGCGGGATTAAATAGGTGCGACGGGACTTCGAACTATGCCACGGGCGAAGCGTTGGGGGTCATCTAGTAGTTTATATAGCACACTGAGGGTGAACTACACTAGATTCATGTCCGATGAGGGCATCATCGTTATCCAGAAACCTATTTTTAATTCGATAATTCAGACTAAAACCCATTCCTTACAATTAGCCTGCTTATCAATTTCCTCGAAACTAGCAGCACGAAATTATTATAGCTGAAATAATTATCGAAACAAATTACTAGTAAATGGCGTACTAACCCATAAAACTAAACGCAATCAGTTTAAAAACTACCGCAGAGTGAGGCATAAATCAAAATTTAACAACCAGTAGTCGGGGGAATGATTAAATTCATAGCTAACTGGGGGGCTATTGTTTAAATGCTATCAGTTTCTATTGTATTGCTATATATTTATTTTTATAACAATGACTGCCTCAGTGGTGCAGTGGTGTATGTGACATGGTGTGTGTGCAGGTAGTGTATGTGACTGCCGAGCTGAGGTCCGGGTCTGGCCTTACTCTTGAATGGCATTACCAAGTATTTTTAAATATTCCGGCATTCCGGCACCCCCTGATACAGCCGCCCTCTCCGTTGCACCCCTGTATCCCTCCAGAGAGGGGAGCTGGGAGGTAGCGGGAGGGAAAAAGAAGGCGAAAGCCGCCAAAAAAGCGGCTAATAAGGCGGCAAAGGCCGCCGCGACGAAGGCGCCAAATGCGCCAAAGAGGCTTCGCGCACCGCGTTCCACTGCCGTCGTCCTAACAGTGACGACACAAGGCTTGGAGCGAGGCGTGGGGTACGCCGAGGTCCTAAAGCAGGTGAAGGCCTCAGTTGACCTAAAGGCCCTCGAGATAGAGGGGGGACTCCGGTGCAAAACGACGCGCACCGGAGCACGCCTACTCGAGGTCTCCGGCGCCACCAGCAGCCCCAAGGCTGATGCTCTAGCGGCTAAGCTAAGGGTGTCGCTGGACACAGACGCTGTCCGTGTCACCAGACCCAACAAATGTGCTGGTATACGCATTTCGGGTCTGGATGACGCGGCCACGACGGAGGAGATAATCTCCGCCGTTGTGGAAGATAAGGTCAGGCGAAATTCGCTTTGGGCCAACTGGTCACGGGTCAGTAGTCGTGAGCTGTCCCGTCACGGCAGCTCAGAAGATTGCGGATGGACGGAGCCTACTCATTGGGGGCTTCCTCAAGGCGCAGGTGCATCTCCTGCAGCTTCGCGAGTCCCGGTGCTACAGGTGCCTGGTCGCGGGGCATGTGGGGGTGCAGTGCACAGCGGAAGTCGACGTAGGTGATAGGTGCTTCCGCTGCAGCCAACCCGGACACAAGGCCATTGCCTGTAACGCTCCACCACGCTGTTTTAGATGCGTGGCGGAGGGCAAGACGACTGAGCACCGGGTGGACAGCAAAACGTGCGCCGCCTCAAGGCCAAAGCCCCGTTCATCCCTAGGGGGGAATAAGAGTGCCGTTCAAGAGCGCCCACGTTCGCGGCGGGATGCGGATATAGATGTTCATTAATGAATGCACATATCCGCATCTTGCAGATCAATCTGAACCACTGCTCCGATGCTCAGGATCTTCTGTACCAGAGCATCGCGCAGTGGTCCGTCAACGTGGTCGCAGTCGCCGAGCCGTACTGGGTTCATCCCGGAAGCCCGGTGGCCCTGGATCGCATGGCGACTATCTTTGGGGGGTCCGGCGCAGATACCTCGCGCCTTGCAATAATTGCTAGGGGCCCAGGTTGCGTCGCGGCGGACTATGAGGGAGTGGCGGTCGTGGCCGTTTACATCTCGCCGAACCGCGACCAGCATCAGTTTGAGCTATGGCTCTCTGAACTGGACGTCGTTCTCACTGCATGCCGTCCTCGCCCTGTCCTGGTCCTGGGAGACTTTAACGCCTGGTCGATGACTTGGGGCTCCCGCGAGACCAATGGCAGGGGGAGAATTCTGGAGGATTGGGTCACTACCCGTGGCCTAGAAGTCCTCAACCGGGGGAATGTCGCCACCTGGGAGCGAGGGGGACTCAGTTCAGTCGTGGACGTATCGTTCGCGACCCCTGATCTCACTCGCCGTGTCCAGAACTGGCGCGTGGTGGTGGACGAGGAGACGAGGTCCGACCACAGATATATTCGGTTTGACGTCTCCCCTCCGCCTAATGTACCGCCAGTAATTGCGAATCCCCCGGAACCGCGTTGGGCGCTTAAACGGCTAAATCGGGAGGCTCTCCAGGAAGCGGCCATCGTGCAGACCTGGACTCCAGCACCGGAGAGGCCTGCCGATGTGAATACTGAGGCAGAGTGGTTCCGGAGAGCCATGTCGCAAATATGCGATGCGGCGATGCCTAGGGTCAAGCCCGGACCGGTAAGGAGACAGGTGTACTGGTGGTCGCCGGAGATTGGACAGCTGCGAACAGCTTGGAGGTTCCGCCGAAGGCGTCGCCGCCCCGAGGAATTCCGAGAGGAGGAGCTATATGAGGGGTACAAGAGAGCCAAGAGGGCCCTCCAAACAGCCATAAAGCGGGCCAAAAGGCTGGCCCGCGAAGAGCTGCTGGAGACCCTGGAGCAGAACCCCTGGGGGCGCCCGTACCTTATGGTTAGGGGCAAACTTCGCCCTAGGGCGCCTCCGCTGACCCAGAGCCTCCAGCCAGACCAGCTCGAGAGGGTCCTGGGTTCTCTGTTCCCTGCGGGAGCACAGGAGCACACTGCCCCATGTATGGCTCCACCTCAGACGTCCAACGCGGATCCCAGTGAGGATGACGTGCCCGAAGTCACCGAAAGTGAGCTAGGGGCGGTGGTATTGCGGCTCAAAGCCCGCAAGAACACCGCCCCCGGACCCGACGGCATACCAGGCCGAGCATGGGTCCTGGCCCTTGAAGAACTAGGGCCTCGACTGGCAGGGCTCTTCAGCGCATGCCTTGAAAGGGGCCAGTTTCCCAAGGAGTGGAAGACGGGGAAACTGGTCTTAATCCGTAAAGCGGGGCGGCCGGCGGACCATCCGTCCGGTTACCGGCCGATCGTGTTGCTCGACGAGGTATGTAAGCTTTTTGAGCGTATTATAGCGGAACGCCTCGTCGAGCATCTCACGGACGTGGGGCCAAACCTGGCGGATAACCAGTTCGGTTTCCGCCAGGGGCGCTCCACCGTGGATGCGATCATGCGAATGAGGAGCCTGACAGAGGAAGCTATTTCAAGGGATGAGGTGGTGGTGGCGGTGTCTCTTGACATGGCCAACGCCTTTAACACCCTACCCTGGAGTTGCGTCAGGGAGGCACTTAGCTATCATAGAGTGCCCTCCTACCTCTGTCGTATTGTCGGGGCATACCTATCCGAAAGGGCGGTGGCTTACCCGAGTTGGCTAGGGCTAGGTCGGCGAGAGGTGTCGTGCGGTGTTCCACAGGGGTCAGTCCTAGGATCGCTCGTGTGGAATATTGGCTACGATTGGGTGCTGCGTGGTCCGTCGCTCGAAGGTGTCGGCGTGACGTGCTACGCCGACGATACCCTCGTTACGGCGCGAGGAGTAACGCACCGACACGCAGCCCTAAAGGCCACGGCAGGTGTTGCTCAAGTAGTGGGTCGAATTCGGCAGCTGGGCCTGGAGGTTGCCCTGCACAAATCCGAGGCTCTGTGTTTTCACGGGCCTAGGAAGCAGCCTCCTCCAGGATCCAGCGTTAGCATCGGCATCGAGCCCTCGATGAAGTATCTGGGGCTCGTACTCGATAGCCGATGGAACTTCAGACATCATTTCCGAAGTTTGGTCCCAAAATTGAGGGGGGCCACAGCTGCGTTATCGCGGTTGTTGCCCAACATAAGGGGACCTAACGCTCCCTGCAGGAGACTATACCTCGGGATCGTGCGGAGCATGGCCCTATACGGGGCCCCCATATGGGCGGAGACCCTGACGGCCCGCAATGCGTCTATATTACATAGCCCGCTAAAGGCGATGGCCGTCAGGGTGATAAGAGGGTACCGCACGATCTCCGTTGAGGCGGCATGTCTCCTTGCCGGGACCCCTCCATGGGACCTGGAAGCGAGAGCCCTTGCGTCATTGTTTAAATGGCGCAAGGAGGCGCGGGAGCAGGGCTATGGGCCTACGCCTCGAGAAATCGAGGCTCAGCGGTCCCAGCTCCGACAGGAACTCATGGAGACATGGAAGGTGCGACTTGAGCATCCAAGGTGGGGAAACGCCACAATCAGGGCGGTCAGACCGGTCATGGATGAGTGGTTGGAGAGGAGCCATGGCAACCTCTCCTACCGGTTGTCACAGATACTTACCGGGCACGGGTGCTTCGGTAAGTATCTGTGGCGTATACACCGGGAGACCACAGCCGAGTGCCAGCACTGCGTAGAACGCAGCGAGGACACAGCGCTCCACACATTGGTGGAATGCTCAGCGTGGGCGCAGCAGCGCCAAGACCTCGTGGCGAGTCTGGGCGTAGACATTCTCTCGTTGGAAACTATGGTGCAAGCCATGGTCTCCAGCGGGAGCAAGTGGGACGCCGCTGCGTCTTTCTGCGAGCAGGTCATGCTCGCGAAAGAGGTGGCGGAGACGGTACGGGAGAGGACTCTCCCGCCCGAGTTCCGCAGTCTGCGGCGACAACGCCGAACGACTACCGGCCTCCGTGACCGGGGGCCTGAGGACGGCGGGTGGGCTGCTCGTCGTCCTTACAGAAGCAGGCCCAAGACGTAGGCATGACATCAAAATGTCACGCACGCCTCATGCCCCAAGAAGCGGGATAGTAGCCGAACCAACCCCCCAAAGAAGCGGGATAACACCCGAACCCCAGGTGAGGCCGCGTTGGTAGCCAAAGTCTGCCGGGAGCTCTGGGACATCTTTCCGAGGAGTTACCCGGGGCGTCCGGCAATAGACAGTTAGGCGGGGACTGTGTGGTTTTAGCCGGTTCGAGTCCGGCATGACATCCGAGGGGATTTCCACACGTTAAAAAAAAAAAAGCCCTTTATATTTTAAGTCTTTATGCTCTCATAATGTTTGTTTACCTTTTGTAATTTTTAATGTCAGTTAGTGACAAGCCTAGATTTACTAGGAACTATACTCAGAACGTGTGCGGCTGCCGATCTGGCCATTGTGAACACGTATTTCAAAAAGAAATCCGAACATCTCATCACCTACAAGAGCGGGAGGCGTACAACTCAGATCGATTTCCTACTCACTAGGCGACACAGCATCGGCAAGGTGGCCAACTGCAAGGTCATACCCGGTGAGAGTCTTACTGCACAACACCGTCTCCTTGTCATGGACCTCTGCGTGAAGCCCAAAGGCAAACGCATCGAGCGGTGCCAGCGCCGCATCAGATGGTGGCTGCTTGATGAAACTAGGTCCCAGGAGTTCGTCTCAGCTGTCGGTGACATGTGCACCGACACTGAAGGCGAACCAGTTCAAGATTGCTGGGACAAAGTTCAGGCGGCCATCCTTGGAGCGGCGAAGGTGGTGCTCGGTGAGTCTAAGGGTGGACGCAAATGTGACAAGGAAACTTGGTGGTGGAACGACGCAGTCCAGAGGGAGACTAGGAAGAAGAAAGCCCTCTTTAAAAAGTGGCAAGCGACCGGATCTCCTGAAGACCGCGATGCGTACAGGGCTGCCAAGCGCGCCACAAAGAGAGCTGTAGCCAGAGCCAGACGTGACCACTTACAACCTCTGTATGATAAGCTGGAATCGTCTGAGGGGCAGAAGCTCATCTATAAGCTGGCGCGCTCCAGGGTCAAAGCGGCACAGGATATATCCAAGTGTCGCTGTGTAAAAGACCTTGAGGGCAACCTATTAAGCGAAGACCTCGCGGTAAAGGAGAGATGGCGCTCGTACTTCCACGAGCTGCTTAATGCATATAGAGGTGCAGCCTCCGGACCTCCCTCCGAATCAGGGACTAGTGCCACCGGTAACGCCTGGACAAGTCCTGACTGCGCTTCGCCGCATGAAGAATCGGAAAGCTGTCGGACCCGACAGGCGTCCCCATCGAAGCCTGGAAGGCGATGGGTCCTCGCGGTGTGGGCATCTTAGTAAACCTTTTTAACCGCATACTCCTCAGCGGGCAGATCCCAAACCAATGGAAACTGAGTATTATTACTCCAGTCTTCAAAGGTAAGGGGTCAGTGCAGGAGTGCGGGAGCTACCGCGGTATTAAGGTGATGTCCCACACCATGAAGATCTTCGAGAGGATTATAGACTCTCGGATCCGGCAGGAGTGCACTCTCTCGGAGTGTCAATATGGGTTTCGCCCTGGTTATGGGACCACGGACCCTGTTTTTGCCCTGAGGGTTGTCGCAGAGAAATACAGGTCGAAGAACACGCCTCTGCACTGTTTGTTTCTAGACATGCAGAAGGCCTTCGACTGTGTTCCTCGTGCGGTGATCTGGTGGGCACTGCGGTCCAAAGGGGTTCCAGAGGTCTATATTGACACTATCCGGGACATGTACTGTGACTCCGATTCAATGGTTCGGACTGCTGTTGGCGACACGAAACCCTTCCCCATCACCGTCGGGGTACACCAGGGTTCGGTCCTTAGTCCGCTTCTGTTCAGTGTAATATTAGACGAATTGTCGGACAGCATCAGAAACCCACATGAGCAGCCTCCATGGTTGCTCATGTATGCTGACGATATTGCGCTGGCAGACGCGGACAGGGGCAGATTGGTGCGACGTGTAAAGGCGTGGAAGGAGACGCTTGAGAACGGCGGTCTGAAACTAAATGTGGCGAAGACCGAGTACTTGGCACTAAACTCAACAGATCCCACATCCGTCCGCATAGGCGGTGATTTGGTCGAGCGCACGGACCAGGTTAAATACCTGGGATCTGTTTTTCACACGTCCAGTGACATCGATTGCGATGTCAAGTCACGCATTGCTGCCGCGTGGGCCAAATGGCGGGAGATGACCGGTGTCATTTGTGACCCTAAAATGCCGATCTGGTTAAAGGGACAGGTCTACAAAACCATTATTAGACCTGTCCTTTTACATGGCAGTGAGATGTGGCCGATATTGGAGCGACACAAGTAGGAGCTGCGTGTCACGGAAATGAAGATGCTGCGGTGGATGTGTGGGGTCACGCGGATGGACCGCGTGAGAAACTCTCGCATCCGCGGCGGCCTTCACGTCCGTGACATTGCAGACAAGTTGCAAGAGTGTCGCCTTCGTTGATATGGTCACGTCTTGCGGCAACCGCCGGGCTACGTAGGTAACAAATGTCTGGCCATGTCAGCCCCGCCGGGTCCCGGTGAGAGGGGAAGACCCAAGAAGTGCTGGCTTGACGTCGTAAGGGATGACATGCGTGCCAATGGTCTCACTACAGGGGATGCCGAAGACCGTGCGAAGTGGAGGAGAAAATGTAGAAAAGCGGACCCCGGGCGTCGCGAGACGCAACTGGGACAGACGCTCGGATGATGATGAGTGACAAGCCTAGATTTTATTTTTAATTTATTGTTAGAGCTGCCAGTAGGTTAGGTAGTTAGATATTAGACCTCGTTATAAATTTAGAAAATATGTTTAGAATTATTGTTTAAATTTTGAAATGCTCTGTAAAAGAAGGAAGCCGGGGCCGTCAGGGGAGTCTACTTTTGGTGCTCACCTTGAGAGGAGGTGCTGGGAATAAGTGCTGAGTGTGAGGGTTGTGCCCTCCAGAAATAGTGAAGTGATGGTCTGCAGTGTTGTGTGCTATTAACCGGCTCTGTGAAAGACGCCGACCGCTCGTTAGTTTCAGCTCTCTACCTGCCTGAATTCGCGACCAGCTTATCCGAGGTCGGCGACGTGGAGGCCTTGAGGAGATTTGAGGCCCCTTCTCAGCGACGTGGAGGCCTTACTTGAGGCCCCTTAGTAACGTGAAGGCCTACGCGAGGCCCCTTCTTAGCTACGAGTGCTGCTAACCGGCTATTTTAAAGAAACATTGCAAGAACTTATTTACCCCCGGCTTTCTCTGGTTTTATTTTTTACATTTTTATATTACCTATATTAAATTAACTTTACCTTTTCTCCTTTTTCTTTTACTTTTCCTTTTAAGCCAGGACTCCTCCAGTCCTGGTGACAGTTTTCTCACAAACTTCACTTTTTCCCCTCCCGGAAAATAGTAACGTTACAACATACGAGTATTATTCCCTAACATAAGAAGAACCCCTACTTTGACGACCCCGATAAATGCAAAAATTGCATGGTAATGCGACCGATTGCCAACTAGAGTTACGTAATGGCTCCGCGGTGGTATTCCATTGGTGGAATGGCTCGGTGCCGCCATAATGAGTGCGCGATTGTCGTTGTTTTGATTTAATGACTCGAAATAATAGCAATCAACTCGGTCATAGTTCGACACAGATATTTTTGCGAGCTACCCACAGGTTGATCAAAGACACGCTACAAAAGTTTTACAGTACCGTTACCTATTCTCACAAGATTTTACAGGAAGAATTAACCAATAATATATAATTTAGGTGTTTTCGGGTCTTAAGGTATTTAAAGTGTATATTAAACCGGGTGTCCCTTTTCTGTCCTTTACACAAAATTGTATCCAAATTGGACCGATTTGGATATAGATTGGTGAGAATTCAAACATGTGCAGTGTGTTAGCAGTTACATGGGACACCAGTCGCTATATGCAGCGAGGTGTCCCATGTAACTGCTCAAATGTTCTGTAGGAGGCTAGCCCACCTAAGTTTCATTTAAATCAGAGAGAATAATGAACTTTATCTAAAAAGGAACATCCTATATATGATGGGTATTGACATCAAATTGCGTTATGAACGCACATTATTTTAAGCTTAATTAATTTACGATAATGTTCATAAAACGTATTTCAAATATGTTTCGGAACTTCATTATGTAAAATAACGAATTCCTGTTTAATGTTATGATCAGTGATATCATTGTGGAGATACCAGTCTGATAAATAATCTACATAGATAAATAAAATTGAAGTGTCTGTCTGTAATTCCAAATTAACAACTTTTCACTAAATGCATATTAAAGTCTTTACGGTACTTACATAAAAATATCATTGTTTTTTCTCTCTCCGTCTCAAAAGGCCTTCTGAAACGGCTGGATCGATTTTATTGGCACTTTTACTGACAGATACCTGATGTTATATGGAGTAATATTTAAGTATTTTATCGCGTATCCCCACGGAAATTTGCATTACGCGCAAACCACGGGGCGTCCGTTATTAAATAAATCTAACCTAACCTAAATATAAGCTTGTGCTATAGGACCTAGACCACTGAACACACTTACATAAATTCTAAATACATATATTATCAACAAACCTCGAAACAAGCATTTATAGATCACATAATCTTTTGTTTCGACTCGGAATTCGAAACCGAAATGTCGCGTTACACACTTATACTGTTCTCCAGTAATGAGGTAACAAACATACAAACAAACAGTGCGACATTAAATTGAAAAGCTTTGAATTCGCATGCTTTTACTTTTATATTGGGTAATACCCTTATCGGATTTTGTAAAAAGATCTTTAATATTAACGAACGCCCATTTGGTTTGCTATATATCAGGCTGCACATGGACCTAATATATTATAGTTACGAGTATATGTACTTGAACAAGATCTACGTTTAGTACTGGAAGGAATATGAAAAAACTCGTACTAAAAGATATATATTGTTCACTTCCTTTCCAAAAGGCATGATCGTTTTTATTAACAACCTACAAATTACAGACGGAGCCGAATTGGCAAGCACGCTGTAATAAGCAGAGGATATATCCACTTAACTATCGAAGAAACCAACATGGCATGAAGGCATAAACCAATAAAATAAGAATATAAATAAAAATAACTGCTGGGGTATAAATTATGTGAAGTACTTGTATAGGAGTGTATTTCAGACGGCTCAGGGTGGCATGTCACAAGACTTGAGTTATAGCGTCACAGAACATAAAATATACAACAAAAACTGTTGTTCTTCCAACAGTTTTGCCCCATATTAAGAATGAGCACAAACAGAATGTGGATTTGGAACAGAGTGACACAGTTTTGCGGAGATGGCATTGATGCTAAACATTTTGGTTTCAGTCACATTATTAGCATTTATTCACTACTGACCTACTTCGACAATAAATCTGGTAGTATTTGGAAGTTTTATATCTAATTCAGAGCTTAAATTACATATTACATACAATAATTAATCAAGCACACTTGTTGTATTATTATTTCGATCCTACATTTAACATAAATTGTATATATGAGCATATGCTATGAGAGTTTTTTCAGGCGTTAATTTTTTTTTGAAATTGTACAGTAAATTCAATTCATTGGGACAGGAATCCACACGGTGAAAAGTGGGCATATAATATGCCTCTGCCACCCCTTCGGGGATAAGGCGTGATGGATATTTATTTTTATTTTTAAATTCAATTCTGCCCGCAGGCTCCAATAAGCGGGTTGTCTCTGTTCCAAGAAGTGACTAGAAAATTTTTTTTTCATACACTACGTATTTTAGAAAGACTAATTTAAGATAAAGTTAGGTTAGTTTTGAACTATAAGGTGCAAAGGGACTTACACCAAAGTGCTTAAGTAATAAATCAAGTGGCTAGATGACAGCAAATGAGTAGAATACATATAGGTCAACTTTTAAAATAGGTAAATCGAACTCGGAATTAGAAAGGTGGGGGAAGATGCTCTGAGCAAAAGTATTCAATCAACACCCTCTCCATTGATTGCCTTAACCGCATCCTCCGGGTCGATTCAAGCCCAGTTCACGGGGTAATTCGTTATTTTTATTGTTTTTTGTTATTATGATTCTGTCCCCCGGATTACTGTCCGTGATACATGGCCAGCGCTGGATGCGTTTAATTGCCCCCAACGCTTTCCAGGGATGTGATAAATAATAAGATTAAGGTGGAAATAGTGGATTTGGATGTTTATAATATAAACATAAGTTATCCTTTATGTGAGAACGTTTTGTAGGATATATTTGCACGTTTTTTATTTTCATGGCAATTACCGTTAACTGTAATATAAGAAAATTGTCTTCAGCATTTTATGAGAATTACAAAATGAGTAACAAAGCTTTGTAAATTTTAGTCACACAAAACAATTTAATGTTTTCAATGGTTGCAATAACAATAGATAGGTGGCTTTTACAAGCATTCTCAAAAAGAAAAAGACTGTATAAAACACTATATTAAATGCATTTAGCATTAATATCGTGTTTTATAGTGTCTTTTTCTTTTTGAGAATGCTTATAAAAGCTTTAACTTACTCAATATTTTCTTGCTTACCGTATTGTGGTTTTCTGATCTTTGTCGAATCGTATACATTTTGAGACTACTTGTGATTATTACTTGTAAATCGTGATCATGAGACTTGCAACTAGTTAGAACCTAGATTAGATCTATTATAACTAGATCTATTTATTAACACCTAGACTGAAATGAGTAATTTCCTATACTATTTCTACAGACTGACAAACACAACAAACAAACCATTTTTTATAATCCTATGTCCTGCTTCGGAATAGATATCAACTTAATAATTATTAGCCATAACATTTGTTAATGACTTTATAATTAGCAGTCATAAATAATTTGATACCGACTGAGTTTGTAATGAGAGTAATAATGACATCCGAAATACCACAACGTCTTAATAATAGATCTGCACCGATGTCCGTGATGACTTAAAGTACTGAGAAGTGGCAATAAACAATGTAACTTGTTATCGTTCAAAGGAAATGGTGCATCGGACCATCGACGTAGTCTAAAAAATCACCCAGATCAGGCAGCCGTGGGCAACACATTCCTCGTAGAACGGATGGCCGATGGGGAGGAAAAGTTCTCGAGTGGCAACCCTTATAGACCTACGAGCTCATAAAGGTCTCGGTAGCCATATTGATGAGGGTTGTGCTAAACAGAACTTTCCTAAACATCCAACATTACACGCATCCCACGTGTTATAAGACGTTACATAAATACATATTATCACCTGTGTAAATAAATATTGTCATCTAAGTCCCATTGGGGTAGGCAGAGACTATGGCTGTCCACTTACGATCCGGACATACAACTTTCGTTTCTTCTACTTTCATGAGTGTTTTCGTACACGCTCGCCGGTTAAGGGTACTCTTGACCTGGCCTTTTTCCAAAATAACTTCGATTTGATCTTGTAATTGTTATTTTTATACTTCTCATCCAAGTATGCTTGCTTGATGAAAATACAAGTAAAAATCCATGAAAATTTTTTGATTAATACATATTTCAAAATCCTGAATAAACCTAATGTATGGACTAATTATCAACATCTTCTTTGAAGCGCTCGTGGCCCCGCGGTCTCAGTGTTCTGTAAACGATCACTGAGTTACGCAACTTTCACTATGGCTGGTCCTCGGATGGGTGACCACTTTGTGGCATTTACATTTGCGAGCGTTTCCGTGCTTCGGAAGGCACGTTAACCCGTTGGTCCCGGTTGCCAGTAAAATGGCAGTCGTTAAGCCTGGTTGAATGCCTTATAGGCGGCATGAAAAATTTCAGCAGCAGGTAGCCACAACCTGCGTCTGTCTATTTCAACACGGCAATGGGCTCACCACCTATTACGTAGGACAGGAATCCACACGGTGAAAAGTGGGCATATAATACGGGGATAAGGCGTGATGGATATTTATTTATGAATAAACCTAATGTATGGACTAATTATCAACATCTTCGGGATTGTTTTTATTCTACATTTTCGCCATTATCAGCATACGTCACAAGATAAAGAGCTTGCAATAAACATGAACAGCTGATGTTTGCTAACGAAAAATTTAAAAATAATACTGTCGGGTTCACAGTTTGAAACAGAACAACTTTACGATGTAGGTAACAGCAGCCTTCTCATTAGGGTGTTGCGATATGAGTATTTGTATGGAAATATACCATCAAAAGTGTTAAGTAAAAATATAAAAACATATAAAGAATAAAACCTTTTTTAAATTAAATTAATAATTTAAAAAAAAGAGAAGCGCTCGTGGCCCCGCGGTCTCAGTGTTCGGTAAACGATCACTGAGGTATGCAACTTTCACTATGGCTGGTCGTCGGATGGGTGACCACTTTGTGGCATTTACATTTGCGAGCGTTTCCGTGCTTCGGAAGGCACGTTAAGCCGTTGGTCCCGGTTGCCAGTAAAATGGCAGTCGTTAAGCCTTTGGTTGACGGCCTTATAGGCGGCTTAATAAATTTCAACAGCAGGTAGCCACATCTGTCTATTTCAACACGGCAATGGGCTCACCACCTATTACGTGGGACAGGAATCCACACGGTGAAAAGTGGGCATATAATATGCCTCTGCCACCCCTTCGGGGATAAGGCGTGATGGATATTTATTTATTTTATTTTATAATTAATAATTTAACTTATAAACCTAAAGTTAACACAAAATCCTTAACCAAATAAAAGTACTGGTCATACATCACATTAGAAACGTTCGTCGTTATCTCGTTTGCTATCATAAAAAAAAAATTACAGTTGAAATGTGGGCGTATAAAACGCTTCTAATAACCCTTCGTGAATTAAGACATGACTGTAAAAAAAAGCTTCTAAAGTTTATAGGAAATGCGGCAACATTTGTCGGCATGCATTTGTCATACGCATTTAGTTTGCTTGCATTTGTCGGCAGCGCGAGTGCTGCACCTCTGGTGCAAACGTCCATAGGCTACGGTAATCACTCTCCATTAGGCGGACCGTATGCTGGTCTGCAACCTAAGTGGTATAAAAAAAAAAAAAATAGTCTACACATACTTACATACACAATTGAGGGCCATTATCAACTTTTTGACACTCACCGACGCTCAATATTCTATCGGACCGGCTCGGCGTTGTTATTTTGTGTAGTAAGTAATTTATAAAGTGGGTCCTGTTAACACAACCATGGGTAGATGTTCAATCGATCTGAAATCAAAAACTTCATTTAAATTTACAGAACTAGTCTGTACATACACAGACATACGTTAAAATTAGAGTGATGTTTATTTTTGTGTTTGGGCCTACGTCCGTGTCAAAGGCTGAATTGATGAATTGATTTTGTATTAAAGCTGTATAAAGAGTATATTATTACACAAAATTCTATGAATTAAATGCCATTCAATATAAAGTAAAAATTTAATACGTGTACATTTTTTAAAATCAGCTTACTATTTTTGAACGCAACTGTACCCAGTATTATAAATCCGGTGTAACGCTCATTTCAAAACGATAATTAAGCGACAAGCGCTCGTTGGTAACAAAAGGTGCCTTGTTTATAGCAACGTATGCCGCCATGCGTCCGTTTTTGCATAGAATGTGTGTGCTTTATTGAGGAATATTGTATTGAACATATCTCACACTTATTGCCTGATACGATAGACGGATAAAAATCAATTGCTGTTCGTTATTGTTGCACAAATTTGATAATATCTTGACGGATTTCAATTTCTTTTTAATAGCATGAAATTATTAATAAAGTGGGTTAATTCACCAACGTAATGTATTTAAAACATTAATACTACACAGTATTTCGTTCCATGTTTTCACGTAATTTAGTTATATTTATGTTGTGTTATATTTATTATATTATAGACTAACACTGTCCCATTAAATTTTACTAATCATAAAATGAGATCAAAAGAAATTTATGAAGTGCCAGACTATCATTAATAAAAAAAATAACATTCTCGAATAATCGCGTAAATACTTTTATCACAGCAAAACAATTTTACTAATGAGGCGATGCAATGAAAGAGCGTAAACTTATTAACCACGACACAGTGGACAAGAATTCAGTCAACACAAATCGTTTGCAGCGAAAGGACGTTCGAAAAAATGTACTCCAAATTCATTGATCCCGACGCAATCTTATATGGAAACGAACAGTGGACAAAGCTAGAAGAAAAATGGGGAGAACCAGTTGATTTAGACACCGAAGAAGATACACCATCTACCACACATAATCTGCGTCCAGTCTTTAGTACATTAGATTTAATGAAAACTACTTTTGATTCTTCTATCCTTTTAAAGAAAGTAAGAAGAAAAGTTGCAAGAAGACTATCGAAATGTGGAGTTATCGACTATCAGGAATTTCTAAAGGACCTAAAGTCTTCAAGCCCTCCTAATGATTTCTACTGTGTTAGTGGCCAAATATTATCGGCAATGTCGGTAGAAGAAATTTGTAAGAAAATTGATGATATATTCAAATCCGTTGAAAAATTGTGTTCGGCTACGAGTACAGTACGTAAAAATGCCATTCCGGATATTGTTCAGTGCAGTATATCAATAAATGATCTTTCTTTTGATGATACACCCTCAAAGATACAGACAAACGGAGAAAGTATTGAAGATTATATCGACGAAGCTTTGGAAAACTTTCAAAACTTATCAGAAATGACAATAGAAGATGATGTGACGAAAGAATCAGTCACTACATTGGTGAGGAAGTTCAGCTCAATATTGTCGAGCTCATCTGGGATATGTAATCCCAGAAGGCAGCGGGAATGCAGTAATAAGTTCAAGGAATTAGCTGAGTTTTGGCAAAATCAAGCGTTTAATGAAAGTGGTAAAAAATAAACTTAAATTTATGCAAAGTGAAAAACATTAATTATATTATATTTAACCACCGACACAAAAATAATGTTGTCTTACGTTTGACAAGTATTATCATGCGCTTTAATGTATTAGTGTTTGTGAAATAAAGCTTGCAAAATGGCAAACCGATTTGGATGCAATGTTTGAAAGCGAAAGTGGAACAATGGTTTTAGAAATGATTTGTGAAGAAGTTTACTGGACTTTAAAGATATTCAGGTAATTTATACGTGCTAAATAAATCGTTAGCTTCCATTGGTTATTATTTGTACAGATTGTACCTATGTTTTATGAGTAACTTTTTATAAAATAAGCCAGAAGTAAAATACACTATGTCAATGTAAGTAAGATTTACTAAATTATTAGATGTATCAATATGTATTGAGGGTATTATGTTATGTAGGTATCATAGTCTTTTCCTTCACTTAGACTTAGTGTATTCCAGTTAGACCCCGCAAATTCCAACCCCGTAAGGTTGCTTGCATCGCTACTATGTCCGTTAGTCTGCAGGCTAGCAGATAAGTTTGATTGGGCCCCGGAGATATTGGTAGGGCCCCGTACACTAACAAGTAATGTATAATAAGAATATAGTAACAATATTGAGTGTTTTTGTAAATTATATTTGTACTTTTTGTATATTAGGTATTATTGTTTGTTTGTACGTAAGTTAATTAAAATAGAAATGTATAATTAGTTTAAAATGATGGTTATTAAATGAATAAAGAATTTGTGTATCAAATAGTCTCCATGTTTTATTTTAGTTTATCTAAATTATTTATGTGGGCAACATGCCAAATTATAGTTTTCTAATAATATCTTTAGTTTCACACAATTCGTATAATTCAGCCGTTTCAGAGATTAGGAATTGGAACAAACAGAGAGATGAACTTTGTTATTTAAATACCATATGTACCTTCATAACCATTTATTGTAAAGCAGTTAATTTGGTGTTAATTTAGACCTTTTAATTTATTTATTTGAGATTACGGGTTTATGGTCTTTTTCGCGTCTACTGAATGTTTTAAAAAAAATGGAAAGTTATATGATATTGAAAACTTGAAATGGGAGTAAAATCTAGTTATTCAGTCAGTTTCTATCAAAATGTATATATCTTTTAAAGAAGTTTCTGCAGTCTTCCAGTGTGTACGTATAGGGTAAACAAAGTCGTTAGAGCACCTATTACTTAATTACCTGAACACTGGACAACAAATAGAAATTCATGGTTCATTACCCAAACAACCGTGGCTTGGTTCCGTAGGTCCTCGCAGGACACGGGCCAAGTTAGATGCTAAATCACGAACGGTGCCTGTGGACCCCAGGATGTGTACACACGGGAAGAAATTTGGGGCGAGAACGTTGAAAATTTACAGCTGATGTTATTTCTGCGTACCCACAAAACTTTTGTGTATGAATCTTTCAAAATAACTGCTCATTTTCTTGAATGGTTGACCGATTCAACACAAAACTTTAAAAAATGTGAGTCTATACCAAAAAAATTGGAGTTATTGTTCGAAACAGCTAACCTATCGAGTGCAAGTAATCTCCAGTTTGTTCGGTGCCATATTCATTATGCCTTAGAGACCATAGAGATCTTGCAAAAATTTCAGCAACTATTCTGGAAGGAATATTATGTACTTAATCATTAGAAGTTATATTTCACTAGAAGTCTGATATACTGAAAGTAATTATTTTGAGTTCAGTGTAAAGAATGTAGGATAAGAGACCCCATAGTAGAGGGACATAGATATATAGAAAGAAGGTGGGAACCTGACGTCCAAGGGACAAGGCTCGTTACAGAAGCACGTAAACGGTTCGGATTGTCACATATAACTAGTTTCCAACAGTGTTTAAACTGGAGTGGCAGCTTGAATTATTCACCATTTACTACAGCGTGCAAGCGGACGTTAAAGAAACCACAATATGCTGCAGGAACTTGGTATATTTAGGGACTAGTTATAAGCGAAGACAGAAAGCAGAATGTTTATTTCCAAATAAATATATTGTCTTTTATAAGATCGTAAAAATTAAGGTACAATAACAAGATACTGGATTCAGAGTAGGCACAATAGACTGACGCCTGTACTGCACGAGGTAGGCGTGGCCTATATCTAGTGGCGTATAAATGGTGTTCTAATCAATCCATTCGTAAGACAACTTGTCTGCCTACTCGCCACAAAACAAAATGCTATGCTTGGCTTCGAGACGAAGGTTTTTGAGCACCGTTTAAAAAAATATTTAAATTGCTTTTTAACGATAAGGCCTCTGTATAATTTAAAACTGTAATGTCTTTCAAATAATGTTTTATATTGATGTTTGATAAAGTTAATTGTATTCTATTCTAAAAATCGTTTTAATCTATACTTACTAATATATACTACCCCGTCAGGGATACAGCGTGAAGATAGTTACTAGTTAGTTAGTTATTACTAATATATAAAGCTGAAGAGTGTTTTGTTTGGTTTGAAACGCGCTAATCTTAGGTACCTACTACAATAACGAATTAAAAAAATATTTTTTATTTGGATAGCCCATTTACCGAGTAAGGAACTTTGCTTACTGCTCCACACATGACTATATGTCATGTGTGGAGCAGTAATCAAAGATGTCAACAAATCGCACAAATTTTCATACATTTTATAAAATTAAAACCGATGGGATTAAATGGATGCGACGGGAGTTCAAAACATATCACAGGCGAAGACGCGACGGTCAGCTAGTTTAAATAATATGTTACAATCTTCAGTTCATGGTGCAGCGGTACAGGTAAGAACATTGCCCCGTATATTATGAATATTTCGCGCACTGACCGGAAGCAGAAACTTATTCGGCTTGTTCATGAGAGTTGGACACTTTGTCAATTTATGAGCACCAGCACAATAACGCGAGCGCAGCGGATCGGACTGAAGGCAGATGTTGCTAATTGAGTTAACGTGATTAGCTATGTCCCAGCGGCCATCTTTGTATATGACATGACAGTAATGTGCTGGCTCAAGAATATCAAGACTACAGAACAGAAGTGATTTTTTTTTCCATTGAAAATTGTATTATACTGGTGTGGTGTCTAAAGTCTATTTTCTGATGGGTTCCATCAAGATCTGTGGAACTTCAAATCAAGGTAACTTCAAGTTAATACTGTTCCGGTATGCACCAATGCAAAAATCTGTAAATTCTATACAATGTTTGTGGTGACAAAAAGGTGATCAAAATATAAAGTATAATTGACTTATTTAAAAGCCAACTTAATTATGTATGTTTTAGAGTTTGCTTTGTATGAAATGTATAGTTTTAGAAATAGGTTGTGGCGACCTGATGTTGACATTTTCAAGCCGCCCATAAGGCCTTCAACTTGACTTAACGATTGCCATGTTACCGGCAACCGAGCCCAACGGCTTAACGTGCCTTCTAAAGCACGGAAAAAAATTACGGGTTCCACTCCGGGAGTGCCGACAGAAGTGAAAACTAAATTCATTAATAATTTATTTATCTAGACTCGTTGGCGGTCTGCTATATGTACATGCATATATGCACACACTAGCTACGTGTATGTCGCGAGTCCAGAGATTTTATCTCATCTAAAAATATGCATACCGCGCCAAAAGAAGTTTTTACTTCAAAAAGTATTTTATAATAAATTATAATTGTTTCAGTCACACTTTTATCACCAAAAGGGTGGCAGAGACATTTCTTCAATAACTTTTATGCCAAAAAAGCCGATAAGCTAAACTTAGAACTATTAATTTACTGTTCGCTATCAATATTACACTGGAAGCATATTGTTCTTTTTTTGTGTCCGATCGCCAACCGACTTACCTATAACATGAAATACTAAGGAAAGCCCTATTAGTCATACTTTTAAGGTACATTCTGTCTAGATTTACATTTTTATCGCCGTTGGTTTTCGAAATAAATATATAAATTTAAATACCCACATTTCACCATACGCGTTTTTGTTTCACCATTTTCTTTTAATAAATTATATTATTTATTTTTTATAATTAAGTCAAATACGACAACAAAAGCTACGCTATACAACACATTTTCTCTTATTAATTAAGAGACAAAACTCTATTTAATAGTACAGCAGCAAGTTCTTGCACTTAATTAGCCACGTACAGTATGTTGTGTTGTGGTGAACTGAATGGTTGTAAACCTCTAGTGTTAGTACACTGGGCAAGATTTCAACTAGTTTGAACCTGTATTTATCAAAAGTATAGTTAGTCTGGTTCCGTAAAGAGGACATTGAGGTAAATTGTTTTGCTTGCAAGTCTTAACCATACTTGTGCTTAACTAACACGACTTTCTTTTATATATAGATAGATATAAGATATATATATATAAATAAATAAATATCTATCACGCCTTATCCCATGTGGGTGGCAGAGGCATATTATATGCCCACATGTTATTTTATAGACTACTAGCTCACCCGCCCGACTTCGCCCGTGACATACTTTGAACTCCTATTGCACCTATATAATCCGCTTATATATTTTAAAATAATGCATTAAAATTTGCCCGATTTGGCGATATTTATATCGATTTATATCGAATGCTCCGCACTCTAGGATAGTAGCGTAATGATTTATAGCCTATAGCCTTCCTCGATAAAGGGCAAACTAACACAAAAATATTTTTTCAAATCCGACCAGACCAGGTTCTGAGATTAGCGCGTTCAACCAAACAAACAAACAAACTCTTCAACTTTATAGTATTAGTATAGATTCACTAACGGCATTTCACTACCCTGCTGTCCCTAACCCTGGAGTGGGTTTTAAAATAATCGGGTGAATAGTTCAAAATAAATCAAATATCCGTACCTAAATAACGTCAAACAAACAAAATAGTAATTGTTGATATTTATTTCAACATATTGCAGTTAAAGGTTCAAATTAACTGCAATTTAATTTGAACCACCTAAAACCTAAAACCTTAATACATATATAGCATAAATATATATTGCTAGTTTATGCCCGCTGCTCCGCCCGCGTGGTGGTTTTCCCGTTCTCGTTTTTCACAGGAACTTGTTGCTGGGATAAAATGTAGCCTATTCTGATGCGTAAGCTTTGTAAAGTTTCATCAAAATCCATTCCGTTGTTACTGCGTGAAAGAGTAAGAAACATACATCTATACATTCCCACAAACTTTCACGTTTATAATATTTGTACAGATTAATATAATCTCATGTTTTTTAAATAATCTTATAGGAAGTGATGATAAAAAGGTGATGGAAATAGGTGCTTTGAAATAATTTGAACATTATATCCTGTGTCCATCGTAAATTAATATATAATTAACTTTAATATAATGAAAACAGTTAGTAGTTTACGCCTTTAATCGTGCCTGATGGCGCATTAGATGTGTCTCGTATATAATACCTATCACTTAAGTTCCAAGTGAGTTTTTGGATTTTTGATTTTAATAATAAAACTAGACATTATTATTCTTGTTATTAATCATATTGAATCACCCCAAATTGCTGCATCAAAAACAATAATTGACGTCTTAAAACCTCTGTGCCCACGTCACCAAGATTTAAAAAATAATGTCTTCAATTACATAAAGATTGCTGTCCACTAACGTGGTTACCGTAAAACACGGCAGTGTTCCATTAGTGATGTCAGAGTTCGGCCGCTCTCGATCAATTTGTCCAAAATCGCCGGTGCGAAGTGTTTTTTAATTAATTTTATGACTGAAATTTCGTATGGCACAACACGTGGAGTCGCTAACTTTTTAATAAAAGTTTATGGTGAACTTTTGGTTTCTTGACGAAATAATTTCAGTATCAATGAGTATTTCAATCAGTATCAATAATTATATTACGAGCAGATCATACAGTTTTCGCTCTAAAATTAGGTAAATTAAGTTAATTTGTTGACATTGGACCCTTTTTAAAAGTAAATGTTTCATAAACCTTTCAGTAAGAAACAAAATTATAATTCACGCCTTTATCCCCGAAGGGGTGGTAGAAGCAATACTATTAGTCCCACGTATCAGGTGAGGAGACCATTGCAATAGATAAGAGCAACTTTCGCTATGGCTGGTCACGGATGATGACCGGTTTGTGGTATTTAGATTTGCGAGCGTTTCCGTGCTTCACAAGGCACCTTAAGCCGATGGTCCCGGTTGTCAATGAAATGACAGTCGTTAAGATGAAGGCCTCATGGACGGCTTGAAAAATATCAACAGCATGTCGCCACAGCCTACACCTGTCCATTTCAACACGACAATGGGTTAACCACCTTTTTTGATACAACATTGCTTATGGTGAAATGTGGGCGTTTATTATGCCTCTAGCTACTCCTTCGTGGACAAAGGCGTAAATATTTGATGTATGTAAATATTATGAGGACACAATTGAAAATATGCAGGTTGTTATGATCAAATACAGTTCATTCTATTTTGTTACAAACCAGTATTTTCATACATAATCCGCTATGTAATAATGTGTCTTTCTTCTCTCTTTTCTCTTCTCAGTCTGTGACATGTCTGAACATAAGTTTTTTTACAAATGTCCATTCTAGTATGCTACTGTTCGAGCGACATTGCCGTCGTCGACGCACTAATTCAATACGGCCGACGTAAGCCATTTGCGTTCGCGCTTGACGCATCGCCCGTGAAAAAATCAATTATGATTTTTGATAGCCGCGCTTGACCGGCGTTATAGTGAGGAGGTGGCTTTATTTTATTATTCAACACGAGGCCATCGCGTTCTCCACATAATTAGCTAATGCACAAAATGTGTTTTGCCATGAGCTTAAGATATTTCACCGTTATAAAAGTAATCTAAGACATTTGCAACTTTTAATAAATATTTTAAAACCTTTTTTTTAATATTTAGGTAGTTATGTAGTTAGTAGAGTAGTGTAAATCAATTAATGTGAACATTCAACTTAATAAAATTTAACATATTTACAGAAAACAGTACAAAAAAGAGTTGATGGGGATTTATACAAGACTGACAATTATGCAGATTTGCTTAGCGGGAAATTCGGAAAATACGATTAGCAGTATTCATAAAAAAAGTAGATTATTCCATAATAAATATTCATAGGCTATTCCCTATTATGTTACCCACTGAATGGTGAGTGTATATTTTCAATAACACTACTCCGTCACATGGACAGTTGACACCTCAATCTAAAATGGTACCTGGCGTTTGTCATGGTTTGAGAGAAGTGCTATACCAATGAATGTTGATGTCTTTTAATAGTGGAAAATTTTCATATGTCAATAATATGTTGTCATTTTTTTGTTTTATCTTTCCCCTAATGGATCTGAGAGGTTTACCTCGGGGAATTTCTCAAAAATAAAATAAATTATACTCATAAGCACGCCTTTTTTTCCTGAAGGTATGATTGTAATTGGTGATGAACCATGTTACTCTATTTAAATGGTCAGAGACTGGTTGTAGCTGTTGAAATTAAATAGCCCATATAGCCTTCAATTCTATTTTGTTTATTAAGCTATTGCATAGTTTTTATCGCGGGCTTTGAGTGGGCTTTAATCAAGAAATTCCGTAAGGAAAAAACCTAAGACGAAGGTCGAGACGAGGTCACACGAAGTTCACCGAGCACGGCCGAGCGTTGGCTTAACGTGTATGTACATATATTATATGGTACGATTGTACGAAGCTCGCACGGATCGAGACGTGATGATAGTGAGTGTGAGTGTGAGGGTGAGGGTGAGAATGAGGGTGACTATGAGAGTGAGGGTGGGGTGAGGGTGAGAGTGAGGGGTAAGGGTGAGGGTGTTTTATTTTTTAGTCTAACTTGAATTAATATCAAAGAAAAACAAAGGAATGCTATGCAATAGCTTTACCGCGGCAGTCTCCGAGTGCCACACGTCTTTTTTATTTATTATTATCAAAAGAAACAGAGTAGGTATATACAACATACTCGTACATAGTACATTAAATCAAAACTTGCAAATCTGTTCTAAAAGTTTGACTGCAGGTAAGAGTCTCTAAATTACTTACATGTAGATTTTAAAACTACTTAGTTTTTTATTACTACTATTGCCAATATTATATGATGTAAACAAATGTTAAACGAGTGTTTTTAACAAGTATTTAACATAATTAAATAAAAATAAATTTTACATCATTTACTTCCGTGCTAATATCCTCTGGCAAACATTTTTCTGGCCGTCGTGACCAATGGTTTCAAGGGCCTTCCACAGAAACAGAAAGAAACGGTCACCTAGGACGGACCGCTTCGTAGGATACGTAACGCAGTAATCGTTTCCAGAACGCTAAGCAAGTGGAGCTACGAGCGCCTCTCTTAATATTTTATTTATCTATCACGCTTTATCCTCGAAGGGGTAGCAGATGCATATTATATGCCCACTTTTCACTATGTGTATTCCTGTCTGAACCACCCGTTTAAATTTTTCAAGCCGTCCATAAGGCGTTCAACTAGGCTTAACGACTGCCATGTTGCAACCGGTACCAACGGCTTAACGTGCCTTCCGAAGCACGGAACCGCTCGCAAATGTAAATGCCACAAAGTGGTCACCCATCCGAGGACCAGCCATAGTGAAAATTGCGTAACTCAGTGATCGTTTATGTTCAGTCACTGAGACCGCGGGGCCACGAGCGCTTCTTATTATCTTACTGACGAATTTAATCACTTAATAGTGTATGATATAAGGTTTAGAAATTTATAAAGATTTCTTTTTCACACTCCACTAGACAATAAATATACCATTTCAAACAAGAAGGTGGTGTGGTGTGACTTAATTAAACACAAGCGGATTATTACTTGCCATTGCAAATGCTAGAAGTTACTTGTACTGCCGTCATCATCGCCGCATCTAAAACAAACTGAAAATATGTATAATCCTCGAGAATCGAAAAAAAAAACTAAATCTAGAGACGGTCTCCGATAAATACATTGTTGAAGTCAAAATTAATTCTGTTGATTTGTGTTGCTGTAGTAAGTGTAGCGTGTGTGTTCTACTTTTAAAATACCTATAAAAATAAACCACATTACATAAACTGTATGTGTCTATTGTAGGTATAGTTAATCTATATATCTATCTATCAATCTATCTATCTTCACGCTGTATCCCTCACGGGGTAGTCAGAGAAGACAGATCGCCAGGCTTCGCGATCCATGCATACTTCTTTTGCGTCCTGCAGATTCATTAATCGCTTCATACATGCACGTCTGGCTATCCGAGTACTTTGGACTTTTCCGTTTTTGAGCAATTTGCTCACGTGGTCTTCATATGTAAGTCTCGGCCTACCCTGTCTCCTTGTATCCTCTACTTTCGCACAATATATATTCTTCGTCAATCGTTCCTCATCGTTTAGTTAATCATATCATCAAACAACGGATATGTGTAGGAATTTCAATTTTTTACTCGATAACTAAAATAAATCTCACATGAATCAAAATGCATGCAATAACATCATCAATTAATAGGCAAGCGAACGATAGCAATATATCGTGCGCCGGCGCCGCATTAGACGCACCTGCGCTGGCCAAGCCAACTGATTTATGTGCACGCCTGGCTAATAAGTCGAGCGGGTTTGGCGAAGATTATCAGAATAGGGGCACTAGAATATGGTCATTGTTTACTGTGTAAACTTTGTTTAGGTAACACGGGGTTTATTTTGATATTCTTGCATTACGATTATAAGTGACATTTCTTGTGACTTATTAGTTTTGAAAAAACTATTTAAATTTTAAATCTTTGTTGGTAAATGTCATCTTTGACTAGTTATCAAAGATGACATTCACCAACAAAGATTTAAAATCTAAATAGTTTTTTCAAAACTAATCATCATCATCATCATCCGAGCGTCTGTTCCAGTTGCGTCTCGCGACGCCCGGTGTCCGCTTTCCTACATTTTCTCCTCCACTTCGCACGGTCGTCGGCATCCCCTGTAGTGAGACCATTGGCACGCATGTCATCCCTTACGACGTCAAGCCAGCACTTCTTGGGTCTTCCCCTCTTACCGGGACCCGGCGGGGCTGACATGGCCAAATCCCTAGCTGCAATCCTTTTGTGTCTGTCCATTTCTGTTTCGGCGGGTGGCTTTTATGGGAGCGACGCCCTCAGACCTCACAACCCCAGAGGGGAAAGCCAGCGCCAGAGCCTCGTCCGTTAATCAGCAGGTGCACGCACTAGCACGGGAGGGTGACTTGGGCCCCGAAGATCTTGGTGGGGCCCCTTACACCCTAAAGTGACTTATTAGTTTTTTCAAAACTAATTAGTCACTTTAAATACACAACAAGTCACATTTGCAATTTAGATATTTTAGGTTTAGTCACACAAGTAATGATTTTAGGAGCCATTCATGATTAATCGATTCTATCTATGGATATTAATTACAGGAACATAAGTATAAAATTCCGATCTCAAGACTTATCGTGAAATAATTAAAGCAGTGGTCTTTAAAGCACACTCTGTAGGTGGGGGGAACTAAACAAGGTGCTTCCAACAGAAATGTTATTAACGAGAAATTAAAATAAATGCCACACATATACCAATAAAATAAAATGTCATACATTAGCCAAAGATACAGTATTATATTAATATCATGACCACCAGTTTGGACCGCGCCCACCTGAGAAGAACCGGTTAGAAATTCGAAAGGTTCTTTTTTGATGGTCTGTTTACATATTACTATTATTTCACAGCCATATTACAGCCAGCGAATCATTTCTAGGCATCGCTGTCCCTGCTACGAGCTCTGGGACATCTTTCCGAGGAGTTACCCGGGGCGTCCGGCAATAGACAGTTAGGCGGGGACTGTGTGGTTTTAGCCGGTTCGAGTCCGGCATGACATCCGACGGGATTTCCACACGTTAAAAAAAAGGGCATACCTGCCCTACAAAATAATCTACGGCGTGATATGTTTATCAGATTTTATTTTGTAAATTAACCCTTACTTATTTTTTTAAGTTCGTATCTAGTAAAACTCATTAACTAACATCAAGTAACCAATAAATTAACTTGAAATGTAACTTATTATCGAAGCAGGTAGGTGTCGCCACTCGATCAGGCAGTGTCGACGCCGCCCACAAATTAATTCTGTTACACTTGGTTAACGGGCGCATCACCTGAAGCTAGCAACCCCACGCCCAACATTTCTCATCACGCAGATTATGTTATACTGGATCATCCAAACTTATGTAAGGAGTCTGACATATTATTGTCAGAGTAAAACGGAAAGAAGTTTTTTTTTAATTTATTTATTTAAATTTCTAATACATCAGGTTATTTCATAATTTTCGCCAAACTATATAGTTTGTTGGCGACCACAATGCACTCTTATACAAGATGTATACATCTATAATATATACAAAAAAAAACATTTATCCACATTTATGTTTCTATCTACTTTACTTAACTAGATTTTTGGTTATAAACATCTTCAATTTTCTCTTAAATTCGTGTTTACCACTACATTTTTCATCAAATATACGATTAAACATTCTAGGTATCATATAACTTCTTGTACGTTCACCATAGTAGTTACAGGCAATTGGTTCTATGAATTGCTTACGTGTTGTAGTCCTTAAATTTAAATAGTCTTTAAATTTCTGTGATATATTTTGTCTATTTTAAATTCCTTACTATTATTTTGTTCTAGTGCTAGTAAATAATCTACTTTCTCTTGTATGGGCAAACATTTTTTTTTATTTATTTGTTTTTACCGAAAACTTACAGACTAATAACATAAATTACCAATTGCAGTGTTATTGAGGACATTTGCCGATAACAAGCTTCCACAAATAAGTAAAGTTTACGTACATAATTCGGTTAAGTTCGATGCAGTAAACATATAATATATAAACACGGATCATTGATATAGTATAGTAGTAAATATAAAAAAAAGAAAATTAAATTATTATAGTTTTCCTTACATCCTAATTTTGTTTTCTTATCTACTAATAATTTCAATAATCTGATTTGCAAGTCCATCACCTTGAAGAGATAAGTTGGAAAGGTACGACCATATGAACTTAGGCCATAACTTAATAATGCTTCTGGAAGTGCGTGATATAACATGACTAATGTCTCTCTATTAACCCTATATTTTATTTGCCTATATTTACTCAATATAGACCTTAATTTACTGCAGACACTATGAATTTGTAACTTCCAACTAAAATCACAATCCACAACCAAGCCCAAGTACCTATAATTATTAACAAATTCTATATTCTGGCAATGAATACAATCTATTTTATTATAATGCAAGCATTCGTAAGAATGACCTATTATAACAAGTGGTTCAGAGGGTTTTTTTACATCAGGTAAATGTATTAACATACCTACATTTGGTTTTCGCAATATTCAAAATTATGCCATTATCATGCGACAATTTAAGTACACTTTCTAGGTCCTCTTGTATAGCTCTTTGAATGTTCTGTATGTCCCAGTCTGCATACAACATGCAAGTGTCATCCGCATACATATAGACAGTACAATTTTTTATGACATTACACATACTGTTTACATGCATAATGTACCCCACAGGACCATACACAGAACCAGTTGGGGCTCCGAACAATACATCTGCCTCTTCCCCAGTTACATTACCAATTCTTGTACGTAGTGTTCTATTACTAAGATAACTACAAAACCATTGATGTACCGGACCACGAACACCACACTCATGCATCGCCTCCAGTAGTTGCTCATGTTCCAGGGTATCAAACGCCTATTTAAAATCAATAAATAGGTCGATAACATACTTTTTTCATTGAGGTACTTGTTGATACTATCAGTGAACTTTCCTAGAGCAGTGGATGTACTCCGTGAGCTACGAAAACCGTGCTGGGAATCTGTTATTGTTGAGTGTTTTTCCAAAAACGAACCAATTCTTTTAACTAATACCTTCTCTACTATCTTGTTGATCACTGACAATATTGCGATAGGGCGATAATTAGATTAGTCCAGGTGATTGCCGTGCTTAAATAAAGTTCGTATAATTGCTTTTTTAAGAACGTCTGGATAGGTACCATAAGACAGACAATTATTTATGAATTTTGCAAGAAATGGACTTAAACTTAAGTGAATTAATTCGTCAGTTTCGAGTAGGTCTCGGTGGTGTAGTGGTAACGCGTCTGGTGCGTTTAACCAGAAGACGCTAGTTCGAATGCAAATCGCGACTTATAAAGAATTTTGCAATTTTAATTAAGCATAACATTATTTTTTGTATAGTTTGCATACTAATTGCTTTTCTTAATTGTTTCTAAGGTTAACCTCAACCCTGCAATTTCTTATCTTTTTATCTCAGTGTAGTATACATGGATCGTAAAATAAAATAAAATAAAATAAAAAATAAAAATAAAAATATCTTTATTTTGCATAGACCATTTTAACGGCGCTTACAAAATGTCATACACTATTTAAAATATTTAAAGCGACCACCGGTTCGGAACGCGGCCCACCTGAGAAGAACCGGCAAGAAACTTAGGAAGGCTTTTTTTTGATGGCCTATTTACAATTTAATATTATTTCATTTTGCCAGCAGATCATTTCCAGGCGTCCCTGTCCTGCAAATAGTCTGTAACGGAGTAAAAACCTTTTTCACAAAGCTTGTTTTTAATAAACTTTTTAAATTTATTTAAAGGTAAATTTCTCAGGTCACAGGGAAGCTTGTTGTAAAAGCGTATACAGTTACCCTGCCTGTAAAGCCTGTAAAGCCTGGCGAACTGTCCTTTTTGACTACCCCGTCAAGGATACAGCGTGAGATAAGTTATTTAGTTAGTTTTTTAAAAAGTAAACAAGTGGAACAATGCAAGCGTTTTCGATCCAGAAATATGAGGTACATTATGACGGAAGCGGTTCTCGACAAATGGAAATTAATTGTAATGATTTGACCGGAGTTTGACTCCAGGCAGAAGACAATAAACGTGAACCCATTCCTAACAATGTAACTTAGATGAAATAGTGACTAAAATATCAGTAATCTCCGTTACCATTCCGTAGCCATTACAGAAAAAATGCAGCTTTAAATATAAATGGCAGTTCCAGTATGGTTCTACGAGTAGTTTATCTCATCAATACATGCTGACAAAGGCAGCGTGTGAACACAGCCGCATATTAGACAACGTTGAGATGAACATTACTTATATCTACAGAACTACATCGGTATACCTTCCATTTCTCTTTATTATTCATATATAAGATAAGGAGGTAATTATGTAGTATGTTAGGTTTGAATGACAGTGTCGGCATTAAGCTGGAAAAGTCGTGCTCCGTTGGTTTGGACACGTCCAACGAATGAGTGAGGAATGATTGACGAAGAATATTTATTTATTGTGCGAAAGTAGATGGTAGAAAAAGTCAGAGTAGATCAATTACATACGATGACCACGTGAGCAGTTTGCTCAAAAATACAAAGGTCAAAAGTAGCCGGACACCGATAGGATTAATGAATCTGCAGGAAGTGAAAGAAGAAAAAAATATGTGGTGTCGTGGGATACCAGGTAGGAACGAAGTTAAAAGTTCACGATTCAATGAATCATACAAAATGTCACCGTTTGTACTAGGATTCGAATTCAGGCCTCCCGCGTCTCAGCCGAACAGCATACCAACCAAACCACACAGCTACGTTACTGCAATTTCCAAATTAGTGTTCACTTCACTGAGGTAGACAGTTTAAAAATCGACACAATTTGCAAAACAAACGACTGTCGCGCCTGCGCACGTCTCATTTAACGCTTTTATTCCACGGAATTTTTCATACCGTTTTTTTCTTACAGTTCTTACTATCACATATTTTTCAGTTCGGTCGCGCAGCAAAATCCCTATCTCCTCCAAGCCTGCCATAAGGAACTTCGTTCCAAAACAGGAATCACGAAGCGTGGCGATTTTTCCTCTCTGACCACCCCGTCAGAGATATAACTTTAAATTAGATAGATAATTTAACAAGTAACCTCTAAATTATCACCGATGCACACCTACTAAATGCCTTTCGGTACGGTACAGTATATTTTGATGCCTGATGTTACGTCAAATTCATCTTTCTTTCTTTCTTCTTTGGTCAGCTTGCGTTTTGGATGTTTTTGCCCATAATGCATGTAAGATTAAATAAAAGGATTGAATATTACCGCTCTATTCACTCATTAATTACGTACTGATTATTTCGGTAATTTTCAATGAAAGAAAATTAAATGTATTAAAAGTACCCACCTGCTCAGTCATCTCTGAAACTCCTTCTTTGGCCGCAATTCGAGATTATAGGAGCTATTTGGGTAAAACTTTTCAGAATTCGATAATCGTGAATTATCTGCACAAAGATGATAATTCTGAAACTTATAACATTAGATACCATCACTAGTTTAGCAACACAATACTAAATAGCCGTTTTAATTTATTATCAAACTTGAGCAGTTTGTCGCTGCACATGCAAGGGGCCAAGTTTCGATACGGTGGGACCATAAATTGATAAGATTGTGTGCATTTGGACTTTGATTTACGCCCTGACTGGTATAATTGGGACGAATTTTGAAACTATAATGGCCGATCCAATCTAAACTCATAACAGAACTGTGTAGCAATTAATTTTATATTATTTGTAGTTATAGGTTATTCTTATTACCACTAGCATTTCCTGATTAGGGTGCACCCTTTAACGTATCATGTATTGGATGATAAATGAACTAGAAAAAAAATTAAAGAATTTGATCTGCTGCTTCTTTTCAACAACTTACCAAAACAGTGGTGAGCCGAAGGTGATCCTCATATTGGGAAATTACCTTAGCCGGGTCGCGGTGATTAGCCCTCAGGCCTATCCTGCGACCCGGTTGGGAAGAAGGTGGAACACCGCGGGGTATAGTGAGTAGGATGGCCCCCAAGGGCCGGGCGTCCAATACACTGTTCCTGTTGCCCCTGTAGCAGGAAAGACGACGCGTATACGCAAAAATAAAAAACTAGCCAACCACCTATGGTGAAATTACATTACATCTGACATAAAACCATCCATTACATTACATTACAGTGTGTTATTATCACACGTTAACTAGATATCACATACCGTACACCTGGGACGGTGTTAGCGAGACATGTTTATGGTCAGCCAGCGATAATTATGCTTCAACGGCGCTGGAAAATAGGTACAATTTCATTGACTTATATGTTGCAATAATGTGGCAATTCCACGGGAAAATAATAGTTTGGAATAGTTATTGTACAGTAACAAGTATATTTAAGATTTATATCTACAAACGGGTAAAGAAAGAAATGGCTTTTAGGCCTACTTTTTTATAGAATAACAGCTGGCCATAGCAGAACCAACCTCCAACATCTTCAAAACCTTCACTTAAGACACAAGTATTAATATTATTATTTACGCAAAGCAGTATGATCAAGTTGCCAGTAACATAAGTTGACATTATTCAAACCGCCTATAAGACCGTTTGAATAATGTCTACGGTCGGTAGCCACAACACACACCTAATTATTGCAATATGGAAATGTCCTCACCTTGGGTCAAATGCAACTGGAGAAATGTGCTTATAAATTGGCCTCTGCCTTACATATACAAATATAGTCATACACTTTTTCCTCCATCGAGTATGTGTCTACTAAATCCACATTTCACTAACTGTATTTTAGTCACACGCAATAGGTGGTGAACCATGTACAAAAAAATATGCGGTTGGGAGGCTCCCATCAGGAACAAAGTTCCTTACGTATAAATATAATATGTGTGTGTACCAGAGTACACAGGTTAGAAGTGAAACTTCTTTACGACATTTTATTTACAGCTATAAAATTTCTATTCTAAAGAAGTTTAACTTCAAAACAACATAAATAGCGAATATGTATCTACACTAAAATAAAATAAAAAATGATTTGAATGTAGTAGGCTCGATACACTCACACATACATTATGTGTATGCATATGGCATTTCAGCCATTACGAGTGCCATTGCAGCTTCCGACGTAGCTTGGCGCTGTTCAAAAAAAGTTTTGTCTTGGACGTCCGTGTGTCTGTATGTGCGTATTATTTTCTTGTTAACACGATAACGACCGAAATACTTTACTAATCGAGTCTTTTTTTTTCTCTTACGCTTCAGTATAATTAGGAATAGAACCCATTCAATTTTCACGGTCTGATTCGATGTGGTTTAATTGTTATTATCTTTTTTTCAATATTTTCGAATATGATCGTATACTAGCGTCATCTATGGTAAGAGTTGTGTACTGTCTAATACACATTCTCGTATAGTTGTTAACAATTGCGAATATAGATGTCGCTGTGCACAACTATTGCCTGGTACAATAAAAAGGAACGACTTTAGTTTTAATTTTTAATATTTAACTTTTTTTTTTAAATATAATAAAAGCCTGTGACTTTTGGATTTTCCAAACATTTTATTATTCCTGTTACAAACAAAGAGTTGTGGTATATGTGATGAAATCTTATTAGACTTATTAGACTATAGCAGTATAACTTCTAACGCTTGTACATACACACACACTTATTTTTATAATATTTACTAATTTCCTATTTACTTTTACAATATCTTACGTCATATAAATGATATATCTATAGGAAATAGAATATCGTATGACCCGAGGGACCAAAGAAACCATATTTGCTCCTAGCAGTTTTCTAAAAGTCAAGCTAAGTAAACAGAATTAATTACCCATTGACGATTGAAATAAACCTCCTTTCAAAGTAAACAGCAGATAAAGTCAGAAAAACATTAGCTGCGACAGATTGACGGCAAAGGGCGACACTGTGGCACATTGACAAATAGTCTTGGAGTGACCCGTGACACTGTAATTACGAGGTCATTAATACTAGACCCATCTATGGACGAGGGAACTTGGACCGGACTAAGGTGCCTACCGGATGGGTATCGACCCGATACAATACGTGTAGTGCCGCTAACTTAGTGTTCTATAAACGATCACTGCGTTAAGCAACTTTCACTTTGGCTGGTCCTCGGATGGGTGACCGCATTATGGCATTTCTATTTACGAACGTCTACGTGCTTTGGAAAAAAATCCACAGCAAGTCGCCGGTCGCCACAACCTACGTCTGTTTATTGTTAAGATGGCAAAGGACTCACCACCTGTTACGTGGGACAAACATGCTTACGGTGAACTGTGGGCTTACAGTATGCCTCTGCCTTCCCTTTCGGAGATAAAGGCTTAATGTATATAAATAATCAAGTGCCTTTAGCATCTGATGTTGATGAGATAGTAAATCTTGTCAAATCAGAAGTTTATTTGCAAACCGGGACTTTACGGTAAGTTGAAATTAAACTTAACAGTAGGAATAATAAAACCTCATATTTTCTAAAATGTACCTTAATCCAAAAATAGACATACACACTCTTTTAGTGAGAGATAAGGGTGTCCATTTGAGCTGTCAGTCCTGGACAGCGGCCGGCCGCGACGTCACTGCTAATCCTGATGCGACTTTTGACGCGGCAAAACGTCGCTGTCGCTGATATGTCGTGCCGGATAAGTCCGACTCACGAAAAGAAAATCTTTTCGTGTTTCGTATATTATTATGTGAGTTTAAGATGGAATTAAAAGTATTTTTATTTGAGCTACATAAATAGATTTTATAACCAAGTTTTTTTCTTGGGACACTCAACGTTTTATGGGTATAGTGAGTAAAATATCGAATCAAAAAAAAAATTCTACGAATTTTTTTAATTTTAATTTTTTTAATTTTAATTTTATTATTTTCTTATTTAGCTTTAATTTAATGAACTACGCAACTCGTAAAAATTACAGGGGATGGGGGTAGGCCGGTGATACCTCCTTTGACTTTTACCTTTTTCAACAGTTCAGCCAAGGACATTACCGTTGTTGGTTATGTCCTTGGCTATCCACTCCTAGCAGGTTGCTGGTGTTTTACAAATGACCCTACTAGCTTGAAAATACTTAAGATATCGATACATAATTCGTAGGTCCTTCCCTGGACCTTAGCCTATGGCTTCATTAACATTATAAAATTGTAGTAATTGGTTTTATAATTAGAATGTGACAGACCAATTACTACTTTTACATGTCTATGGTACCTATGTACTCATCCATTTTGATTCTGATCCACTTTATAAAAATATATTCATAATGTTATTTTAATGTTCTCAAGCTTTGTTTTAAAAGCTATGATTAGTTTCCATGCAAAGATCTTAAGAAGTCTTTAGATATCAACCTAATTAATCACCAAGTAAATTTTTGTTACATCCACAGATCACAGGCTGATATTAATCTAACCTAACACTAACGCGACACGGGGTAAGGGTGACCATTCTTCATTAACACAAAGGAGCCGGCCTTTTGTCTCCACTCCATTCATTTGCGATTGTTCACTACACTGAGTGAAAACCCAAGCGACTTATTCTGGATTGATGAAGCTATGCATAAATTGTTTATATTAGCCATTATTTATTATTTTATATTAACTAACTAACTATCTTCACGCTGTATCCCTGACGGGGTAGTCAGAGAGGACAGATCGCCAGGCTTCGCGATCCATGCATACTTCTTTCGCTTCTTCGAGATTCATCAATCGCTTCATACACGCACGTCTGGGTATCCGAGTACTTTTGACCTTTCCGTTCAATCTGCTCACGTGGTCTTCATATGTAAGTCTCGGCCTACCCTGACTCCTTCTACCCTCTACTTTTGAACAATATATATTCTTCGTCAATCGTTCCTCACTCATTCGTTTTTTTTTCATTTTATATTAGGCATTATAAATTGCAACTTTCACTATGGCTGGTCCTCGGATGAGTGACCACTTTGTGGCATTTACATTTGCGAGCGTTTCCGTGCTTTGGAAGGCACGTTAAGCCGTTGGTCCCGGTTGCCAGTAAAATGGCAGTCGTTAAGCCTGGTTGAATGCCTTATGGGCGGCATGAAAAATTTCAACAGCAGGTAGCCACAATCTGCGTCTATTTCAACATGGCAATGGGCTCACCACCTATTACGTGGGACAGGTAAATCCACACGGTGAAAAGTGGGCATATAATATGCCTCTGCCACCCCTTCGGTGATAAGGCGTGATGGATATTTATTTATATTTATTTTTATTTATAAATTGAACGAATAAAAACTTGTATACAAATTTTCAAAATCAAATTTCTCAATATTACTACAAAAACTATTTGAAGTAAGGAATAAGAAACTATAGAATAAGTACATAATTTTTAGGTATAATTACGTACACAAAACAGTTTTGTATTGTATTGTGTTATGTATGTAATGAAATTTCTCTACAACTAGTAAGGTTACCTAAACCTGTTTTACTTTTTATTGTATTTTAACACCATCCCGGGAATCCCTCCGTCAACTTTTCGAGTTGCCTAGGAAGATATTAAAGCCGTTTGCCCTCTGTCGGAGTCAGCACGGATATGTTACATTTCCAAACCAAAACTATACCTTCGTATATAACTTTAGCATGTATAAGAAAATAATTTAAAATTAATTACTCTGTTTGGTATATTATTTTTGACAAGAATTGTCTAATTTGATTCCATCGTATAATAATACATTTAATTATTAAAAAGTACCATTATAGATTCGATTTAAGTTAAACACGATAATCATCTACAACGTTAAAAAGAAACGCCTCTAGAATAGGTCCACTGTCGTCCACTCGTGATCCCTGTCAACAAATCCACAATACAAACTGACTCGTTGTCACCCCAGTTCAACAATGAAATGATTAATTAATATTTCTTGCATAACACTATTGAGCCTTCGATTCTACGCCTTGGCGATTTTTATAAAAGCTTTGAATAGTGTTAGGCCCGTATTCCAGAACGTTTCTCAATACTCGATCGACGCTTGAAACTAGATTTTGCCTTATAAAATCTACTCTCAAGTGTTTCTTGAGTGTTGAAATACGTTCTGGAATACGGACCTTAGTGTTCATCAATAAATTGTCAATTGTAATCTTGTTCGTCTCAGTGTCCAATGAAGGTATCTCGCAGCTTTGTCTAGGAAATTCTTGGCGGGACCATCCAACTGTCAGTATGTGCACGGAGTCGAAGGCCTACTTGATGAGTGATTAGAAAATAAGTTCAAATTAATTTTAACCTTAAATTCTTACGAGGAATGAATAAAAAACCGTGCAATATTATCTCGCTTTACAAACTCGGATAAGTAATTTAGGTAATGAACACCACTTCATACCGCCTACGTAGGTATATTACCAAAAATTGTTTATCAAAATACAAAATAGTAATCTGAGTCAAATGCAGATAATCAATTCAATTACAACCCTCACACAGTACTTCGGTAAGTTGGTTTTAACTGGAGCTAGTGACAAAACAAACTTCTTGCCGCGAGCTCAAACCGCCTTAAACTGGTTTACGCTGCTTTAACCAGTTCATACAGGTTAAGGCGATTTAGAAGTTCACTTTTAGCTTTGATTTAAACTGTGTAGGTGTTTAGAACAAAATCTTTTATCTCACTTTATTTATTGGAAAGAGCGCTTATGTTGCATTTCGTATATGACTCAACTGTGTCGTAGGTAACTCAAGTGTGAATTACTAATTTATCATAATACGGCTTAAACTTTTGAACAGATTTAGCTGAAATTAGACATGTGTGATACGTTTTTTGAAAACCCCTATTGTAAAGGAGTATAATCAAGGTTCGAAGTACATCACTTGGAAATTTTAGAACGAGAACAATTTAAAAAAAAATATCCACTTGACTTCCTTTACTTAAAGCGCACGTGGCCCCGCTAACTCGAATTAAGCATATTTTGCCATGACTAGTGTGACGTTTAGGGGGTAGGCTGGGGGTGAATTTAAGGTTACTTACGCACAGAGATGAAGAAAAGATGCATTTGCATACGTGAGCATTTATTTGGCAAATCATGCGTTATACAAAGCAATGTGAAGAAGGTAAGAATTTAGAAATTTAGTAAGCTAGAATGATCAAACATGGGGGTGGGTACGGTAGGCGAGATCGTTGAGACGTGTCCCAATATAAAGTGGTAGATATCACCTTATTGAGAAGCTGCAGCAGAGAAGGGCCGAGGACCGCCAGAGCGGCCCTTTTATATGGCTCTTGCGCTGGGCTGCAGGTAGCTAAGACGCCACACTAGTCCTCGGATGAGATGACCGCTTTGTAACATTCATATTTACAAATGTTTCTGTGCTTCGGAAGGCATGTTAAGCCGTCCCAGTTGTCAGTAACATTGTAGCTGTTACGCCATGTTGAAGGCGCTATAGACGGTTAGAAAAATTTCAACAGCAGGTCTGCACAATCTACGCATGTTTGAAGCAGATGCACTCATAGTCTAACTAGCTCAGTGTTCTGGAAACGATCACCGCGCCTAGTATCATACGGTACGGTTAGTTTTGAGATGAGATGAGAGAGGCTGGCAGTAGTAAATCGAAGTTGAATACACAACAAACCCGTGTCCATTTTAAAACAGCAACAAGCTCATCACCAATTATATTTATTTATTCATCTATCACGCCTTATCCCCGAAGGGGTAGCAGAGGCATATTATATGCCCACTTTTCACTATGTGTATTCCTGTCCCACGTAATAGGTGGTGAGCCCATTGCCGTGTTACAAATAGACAGACGCAGATTGTGGCCTCCTGCTGTTGAATTTTTTCAAGCCGCCCATAAGGCCTTCAACTTGCCTTAACGACTGCCATGCTACTGGCAACAGGGACCAACAGCTTAACATACCTTCCGAAGCACGGAAACGCTCGCAAATATAAATGCCACAAAGTGGTCATCCATCCGAGGACCAGCCATAGTGAAAGTTGCGTAACTCAGCGATCGTTTACAGAACACTAAGTCCTCGAGGCCACGAGCGCTTCACCATTTACATGGGATAATATATAACTTGTGAAATATGGGAGTTTAGTTTCATATGCTTCTGCCTATTCTTTCAGAGAAATAGGCGTGACTTTATTACTTTCGTTTCCTACTAAACTTTAGAATGGTACCAAGTAGTCACGAGTGCAATGGGCCGCGTCTACAACCACGGTGCATTAAGTCCACAGTAATCGCCTTCAAAGTGACATTCCCACTCAGTATGCTGGCATTTCGCTAAAAGGGTACAGTGATAGGCTAATATTTATTTGATGAGTAGAACTGTGTATTTTATTGGCTGTTCTGACTTTGAATTTCACAATATTGCACTTACCTACATAATATTAAGTAAAGTAAGTAAAGCAAGTAGTCAGGGTAGACCACGACTTATTTATGAGGTAAAAAGAGTACTCGGATATCCAGACGTGCATGTTTGAAGCGATTAATGAATATGTAGGAAGCCAAAGAAGTATATATGGCTCGTGAAGTCTGGCGTTCTTTCTTCTCTGACTACGCAGGTCAGGGATACAGTGTGCAGATAATTAAGTTTGAGTAACAGCGTTTTAGTAATACAGAAGCTAAGATCTCGTCAGTGCTGTTTACCTCAAAGAATTTAAATCTACTAAAGACAGTTCAAAGTTTGGGTATTTGAGTGAGATATCTTCGAGGCCCAAGCCACTTGACCTGCTAATGGTGCACTGCCAACCAACGGACATGTTAACAGGGTTCGATTTCAGACGGCTGTATGTCCCCAAAAATATATAAAGTTTTTTTATTTATCTATCACGCCTTATCACCGAAGGGGTGGCAGAGACATATTACACGGAAACGGTGTTGAGCCCATTGCCGTGTTGAAATAGACAGACGCAGGTTGTGACTACCTCCTGTGATTCTCCATATATGTAATGTATAAAGCGGTCCAACTGTGTACTACAAACTTCGATTATACTCCTTTAAAATAGGAGGTTTTAAAAAACCCATCATACATGTCCAAATTGACCTAAACGACTGCCATGTTACTGGCAACCGGGACCAAGGGCTTAACGTGCCTTCCGAAGCACGGAAGCGCTCGCAAATAAAAATTACAAAGTGGTCACCTATCCGTGACCAGCCATTACAGTTTACAGAACACTGAGTCCGCGGAACCACGAGCGCTTCAAGGTCGATGTTAGTTATATTGCTTTTTTTAGGGATCTTTATGCTGGTTTTAGGGGTCCCTTTAAGATTAACGGATAAGGCAACGACGCAAGCGCCCTTACGAGGTTGCAATAGCTGCTCCTAGCAGCCAAATAAAATTAGAGCCCAGACTCAAAATCTAGGTAGGGTTTAGGAAAACATTTAAGATGAAGAAATTATATTCCTTCAAATATATAAAAAAAAACTGTTAGGGATAATATAAATCTGGGAAAAACAGTCAAAATTAAAACCCTAAAAAACAATAAAGTTTGAAGACAAAAAATCTAATTAATCTTTACCAATATACACATAAACCTGAAGAGTTTGTTTGTTTGATTGAACGCACTAATCTCAGAAACTACTAGTCGGATTTGATTTTTTTTTTGTGTTGGATAGCCCGTTTTTTCAAGGAAGGTTAAAGGCAATACCATAACGCTACTACCCTGGAGAGCGGAACAGTAATCATAAATGTCAACAAATAGGGCAATTTTTTTTACATTTTGGTAGAATTTATAAGCGACGGGTTTAATTAGGTGCGACGAGAGTTAGAAGTATGCCAAGGGCGACGCCGGGGGGGGGGGGGGGGGTACGGGGGTACACCAGGTGATCTAATAAGAATCAATAAAAGATCTCAACAAAACAAAAAACTATGATGAAGCACATACCGTTCACCGTTACAGAAATTCGCATTAATTTTACTACCAACGCCTAACAGACGTTTCATATCAATACAATTGTTAATATTTCTGTTGAATGCCACATTTCTGCGATCAAAAGATATAGCTCACCGAATTACCTTCAAAGAGCAACGCAACAACTGAAAATGAAATCCATTAACTAATCGTTTAGGAGAACGCGACAAGTGACATAACGCGAACACCACAAAGCAAGCATAACAGTACAAAGTTTGCGAACCAAAACGGGTGGATTAAACCGGTTTGTGCATCGGAGCACCAGTTAGAAGCGGTTAGAGGTGGTTAGCGGCAGTTAGTCAGGTGAATCTCCCGCGGTGCGCGGCTTACTATCGAATTATTGTCTTTGTGCGAATACGCGTTTTGTTTGCCAAATGATTTTGTTTTTCGCACGAATTTATGTTCAATATTTCGGTTTCATTATTTTGGTATTTTTTAGAATTGATCGGTATATTTGTTTTCTACTTATTTTCTCTTTTACAACTTCAGAGGTGCAGAGCAGAGCAGTAGATATTATATAAGACCTAGTACAATAGACTCAAATTCGATCTTTGAAGTGTTTTGTATAATATTTACCGTGTGTACAAGCTCTGTACTCTCTATGTACTTGTGCCAATATCGGTAATAACGTACACATGGTTAATTAATTAATATCCTGTTGATTCTAATACTAATGTTAGTGTTTATAAAAGTTTAATAACTCATTCATTGATAAAAAGGGTAGTTGCCTATTTGTATTGAAACATCCTCGGTGACATAAGTGGTAAGGTAATGTATGCTACTTTCGCTCTGGGCTTTCGGGTTCGAATCTTGGGTCGGAACAAATCTTGACACATAGATGACCGATGAGGAATGAGATTATGACATAAATTGTTTACATTAACGCTTTACAATAAGATTTATGTTTTACTATATATGTACTTAATAACATATTATTTTATTTAACACCTAACTAAAACTTACTGTTGTAGCTCACTAGATTCCAAACTATTTTAGGCTCCTATATCTGAACATTCAGAAGCCATTCCAAGACGAACGCACCCGCCGACATCAATCCATGTAAACAGGCTCAACACAGCCTCTTAAATCAATGGGTCTTTGTCCAGGTACTTTGGAGCATCGAGAGCATTTGATTTAATATAATGGCCATGTGGGAACATTAGACGATCAATTGACCATCAATTGTCCGGTTAATTTGCAGTAAATACTGCATAATTCTGTCGCTTGTCGGCTTGTGGATTTGACAATGTTATACCATGATTAGTAGGTATAATGTTGGTTAAATGAGAATGATTTAAATAAGAAATAATTTTAATGAATAGAGTTTTTTGACTGCCTCGGTGGCGGAGTGGTAGTGGATTCGATTTCCGGGTCGGAATTTTTTTTTGTGAGATCTACAAATGTTTGTTTCGGAGTTCGAGTATAGTATACTATTTATTTAGAAATATTTAAGTATGTATTGTAATGTATGTTTACTTACGTTAAATCTTTTATTATTCAATCTCTCAAATTATCTGCATGGCCATTATCTGTAGCATTCCTAGGCCTTTATATTTCGAAAGTTTTTATGCTCTCTTAATGTTTGTTTACCTTTTGTAATTTTTTAATGTCAGTTAATGACAAGCCTAGGTTTTATTTTAATTTATTGTTAGAGTTGCCAGTAGGTTAGGTTGTATAGATATTAGACCTTGTTATAAATTTATATTCTTAAAATATGTTTAGAATAAACTTGTTTAAATTTTGAAATGCTCTGTAAAAGAAGGGAGCCGGAGCCGTGATATCAGTCTACTTTTGGTGCTCGCCGTGTCAGGAGGTTCTGAGGAATAGTGCTGAGTGAGAGGGTTGTGCCCTCTGAAATATGCCTGCTTTGAATTACCGCGACCTGCTTCTTGGAGGTCGGCGACGTGGAGGCCTGACTCGAGGCCCCTTCATAGCGACGTGGAGGCCTGACTTGAGGCCCCTTCCTGGCAACGTGAAGGCCTACTGGAGGCCCCTTCTTAGCGACGTGTGCTGATAACCTGCTCTTTTAAAGAAACCTTCAAGACCTTCATTTACCCCCGGTTTCCCTGGCCTTATATTTATACTTATTTTAACATTTATTAAATTGATAAATTTTTAAAGCAATTATTTGCTAAATTTCTCATAAATTTTTATTAAAGTGGAAAAAGACAATTTGATTCGAGACAGGGATTGAACCTGTGACCTTTGCCTAACCAGGGCAATGTTCTAGCCACCTGAACTACCCGAACCGTATCGAATCAAGTTGAAATTCTCCACCTTATTTATATCGTCATTTTAAGAGTATGACCAGAGCCATCTATCGAGCTAATGAACAACTCGATACCAATGAACAGTGTTACAACTATTTTTAAACATTGATGCAATGGACTCCACTCAGTATATTGATAAATTTTTAAAGCAATTATTTGCTAAATTTCAATCAATTTATTAAATTATTTTACCTATTCCTTTTTCTTTCTTTTTCTTTTAAGCCGGGACTCCTCCAGTCCTGGTGATAGTTTTCTCCTTGACTTTACCTTTTTCCCCTCTCGGAATATAGTAACGTTACAGTATATCCGTTGTCAAGATCCCATAATACAAGCTTATTTTTAGCTTACTTTGGGCTATACAGCACTGTGTGAAAAAAAATGTTCCACATGATTATTATTAAAGTTTCTTTCACATCTTCTCTTATCGCCATCTTCAGTTTGAAATCTACCAAGGATAATTATAATTTGACTGTTTTCAAATTTGTCGATAGTTTGTTTGTGTTGGTAGCCTCTTAAAGTCCTATAAATCTTAGCATGTGCGCCAGGTAAGGTTGGGACTTCCATGAATTATTGAAGGTTTTTAATTATTATGTTACATCTTACAATATATATTATCAAAAGTGGAGTTGGCTTGGAATTATGCTGCACTGGCAGTAAAAGAACCTGAGCCCATTGCTGTGTGGAAATTGGCTAATTTAAAACACGCCTCGAAAAATGAAAATTAAATGAAAATATCTTTCTTTTATTATCATGTAAGTCACAAAGTAACACTTAAACGTCAAGATTATTGCTTCTACATTTACTGCAGGAAGCCTCAGGTAATGTAGCTTCAGGAAGAATCTGACAATAAAAATCATGGCCACTCTTTTTTAATCGCCAGCAATTATATTACTGTTCGTTTACAAAATTAAAGGGAAAGGGTTTTTTTTATACAGTATTGTCTATTACATTATGTTTACAAGTTTCTTGTTTATTTATTTTTGGATTTGTATATTTATGTATGTTGACCTCGAAGTGCAGGCACCTGTGTATGTTTTAATAAAATTATATTATTACACAATACGCAATTTGTAAGTGTGCGAAACATGTTACTATATCGGGAGCACTGGGATATCTTTCCGAGGAGTTACCCGGGGCGTCCGGCAATAGACAGTTAGGCAGGGACCGTGTGGTTTTAGCCGGTTCGAGTCCGGCATGACATCCGAGGTGATCTCCACACGTTAAAAAAAATGTAAAAACTATATTTCAAGTTTTTTGTTTATATTTAGACTTTTAAAAGTGTAATTTTTTGGTAGGTGCGTTTTACCTAATAAAACTTTTATCCTGTTAGGTACAGTCAAAGCTGCATGTACCTATTAGTACTCCTTCAAGCACCGAGCATTTGTAGCCTAATACCTCAATGTACAGTTTGCTCGTAAATCGGCTGTCTCAATTTACCACCCCCTATATTGCCAAGATGGAGGTCTGGTGTTGGGCCTTTATTGATAGGCCGTTGTCGCCTTGAGATATAGCTCACCAATTTGTAGAATCTTGTACTGCCTTCGAAGGCTGTATTAGCGGTAATCAATTGGATGTTACTCGTTAGGGACAACTGATGGTGTGTTTAATGGTGTTTGTTTAATTAAAGTTCTAAACTGAAATTTATTTTAAAAATTGCAGTTAATTTGTATTCGTAATAAAGTCGGTTGTACATGTATTTTTAACCATTTACTACTTTCAGGTACTCCACATAAGAGAAGAAGAATGTTACTCTTTATAACATTAGCTATCTGTCAGTGAAAGTCCTGTTAAAATCGGTCCAGTCGTTTCAGAAATAAGCTGTATTTATTTATTTAACATTTATGTACACACATAGCTTAGTAAAATGAATAATAACTAAAATGGAGAAGTAGAGTACAATGGTACTGCTTATTTCTAAAAAGAAAGAAATTTCTTCCAGCAGTCCTGTGAGGGGATAGCTTGAAGAAGTACAACTAAGGTAGAAGTGTGTAAAAAAATCTTGATCAAAAAAAAAAAAAAAAATGCACACACAAACTTATATTAATATACTAAAGTAAGTAAAGTAAGTAAGTTAAGTAGTCGACAGCCTTGGGCATCACGGTCTCTCATGCAGCAGGAGTGCAGGTCGCAGGTCACGTCATGCATACCTTAATGACATTATCCGTCGGGCTCTTGTCACCGCCGGTGTTCCAGCCGTTCTAGAACCTAATGGTTTGGCGCGTGACGATGGCAAGAGGCCGGACGGTATGTCATTGGTGCCATGGAAGATGGGAAAGCCTTTAGTTTGGGATGCAACTTGTGTTGACACCCTGGCTCTTTCTCATCTTCTTAGCACGGCGAGTTGCGCTTGTGCTGCTGCTGCATCCGCCGAGACTCTCAAGCGGCGCAAATATAATAATTTAATAGGTAATTATATTTTTGAGCCGTTTGGGGTCGAGACACTGGGCTCGTGGGGCCCAAGTGCTCGTTCACTGTATAGTGATATCGCAAAGCGACTGGTCGATTCTTCTCGTGACCATAGGGCTGCCCTCTTTCTCGCTCAGAGAATAAGCATTGCCATACAACGTGGCAATGCGGCCAGCCTTATGGGAACCTTACCGGTTGATTTTGATGGGGAGGAATTCTTCGACACCTAGTCGGGGCATCATTGTCACTCTTGTAATAATTCCCACCACCCGCCCCCTTCTTTTTGTATTGTTTTCTGTAAATATGTTAAATTTTAATTTGTTAATAACTATGTAATTATTTAAATAACTTCGAAATAAATAATTTCAAAATATACTAAATATATATAAATATATACTCAATTCATACATATATACATAGTTCAGTACCCTACGTTCTTATAGTTACACAAACAAAAACATGTATTTATGTAAAATACAATGACCGAAATGTATAAAAGACTGAAAAGATCACAAAATAGAGGAGAGGTAGTGTAAACGAACTTGTTTTTTGAAGGTAGAAATGGACTTGGAGTCCCGTATATTAGGCGGCAGGAAATTCCACAGTCTAACCGCATGAACTGAAAAGGAATAGGAGTAGAAATCAGATTTGTGGGCAGGAAATTTTAGTATTGAACGTAGATGGGACCCACAGGGAGCACTAGGATCACGAGAAAAGGAGAATCGATCCCTGAGGTAGGATGGAGAAGCGGGATTATGTAGAATATTAAAGAGAAGACAGAGAATGCGAGTGTTCCTGCGAAGGCGGGTTGGGAGCCACTTGAGTTTCTGGCAAAGATGTGAGAAATGATCATATTTTTTGAGATTAAATATTAAACGAATGCATAAGTTTTGAAGCCTCTCAAGTTTATTTAGGAGCTCCTCAGTGCCAAAATAAGCTGGAACAAACAGACAAAAATAAAAAATATAGGAATGTACTACCTTTAAACGTTCCTATGCATTTATTGAGAGGTGTGAATTAGGAATTACACACAGATATTTCAATTGTATTTATCTGTATGTATGTATATTTGTACAGTTAGGGTAAGGTAGGTAGTTGGTCCCATAAATAGTTCATTTAAAGTGGTACGGTGGATAGGCCTTGAAGTAAATTTTACATATTTCTAATATTTATTTTCGGAATACTATTTCATTATTTTCTAATTATCTAATAGACCTTAAGGGACTGGCTATATCTGTCAAAGAACCTATGCTATTGGAGAGAATTGCTGTCGAGAGGAGACCGTGACTCCGCAAACGTAAGACAGGACGCCCCTTGATATGGCTGAAGACATAAAAAAGATTTCAGGAAGGGACTGGATGCGGAAGGCGCAGTACCATGTGATATGTCGAAAACTAGGTGACACGTGAAGGAATTTATTATCTGATTGATTTTTTAATTGGGACTAATCCCACCCGCATTCCCATTACTGTGACTCCTGTATACCAGGATCTACAGCAATGACCAAAACACCAGAAAAGTTACACCAAGCTCGATCTCGGTGAAGTCCCATGAGAATTTAGCATGACCTGGAACCCGCAACGAAATTAATCAGAAGATAATGTGAGGAAGTAGGAAAAGAACGTCCTTTGAAAAGCGGAAGACCTGGAAAGCAACTAAGTGTATATCCTATAGAAATAGGGAAGCACCACGGTAATAGTAGATATAGTATTGGTCCTATGTGAGCTATGTTCGATTCCAGTAATATGTATGGCAGAAACGTTTAAAATCACGAAAATTCACCCTCGATGCCACAAGATCCGCATAGTAAACTACTCACGATGTTACTTGTAAAAAGTTAAGCGTATTATATGCTACACTTCCTAAGTATATGATGGGCGGTCTGATCATATTTGTCATCAGCAGTTGAACACTGACAGAACGGTGACTCCACCAGCTTAAAAGAATGTAATTTGCTCCTAAAGTTACTATGGCCCGTAAGAAATTGAGCAACACAGTGATCAACCTCCAGCCACGATATTCTCAGGCGTTCACGAACGTCTGGGAAAAACTGGTAGAGGTGGCGCCCTTTGATGGAAGTGTTCCAACGCAACTGCCATTCGTCTAAAAGTTCTTCACGTATATTATCACGATACAGTCTGGCAATTCTATGCGATATCTTGCTAACAAAAAAAACCTATCATCCATGCCATCTTTAGCCGGTATAAAGCCGCGCGTCTCTGAATTTTGAGGTCAACCGGGAGGACACCTGCCGTCACCGGCAGAGCCTCCGTGCTAACCGTCCTGTAGGCCTTGCATAAAAATATCAAGGCAAGGCGTTGCCTTATCGGCGCATACCGGCGCCCAGTAACACATACAGCCTAGATAAGTGGCCCCGTAAACGACCTTCAGTGTTTTGAACGAAAGTCCCCATGAAGCAGTAGATATTCTCGACAACGCGTAAAAGCTATTTTTAGCCTTTTCATCTATAGTTTTTATGTGCTCAACGAATGCAATTTTTTTCCCTCTTCTAGGAAGATGGCCAGCACATATTGACAAACCGTTGTGATGACAGTTTTTCGCACTGATATCGCTGCGTCAATAGTAGATTTTCGTTATGTAAATCCAAATTGATTTTCGTGAAATTTTATACCGCCCGGCAGGAGCCGGGGTACTATGAGACGCTCTAAAAAATCTGATTGATTATAGACACTATGTTAAATCTGATTGATTATAGAAACTGTGTGTGTGTAAAATCGAATAATATAATATATAAAAGTACCGGATACCCAGACGTGCATGTATGAAGCGATTGATGAATCTGCAAGAAGTGAAAGAAGTATGCATGGATCGTGAAGCCTGGTAATCTGTCCTCTCTGACTACTTCGTCAGAGATACAGCGTGAAGATAGTTAGTTAGTTGTAAAATCGTATTCAAAAGCAACCACAGATTCAGTTCTATGAAAATAAAACATAATCCAATCCAAAAATCACTTCCTGAATTAAACTATTGTGGTAAAATCTCTGTAAATAGGTTAGTGTGGCTCTAAATATATTTGACAGCCTTGATTTCGGTTCGAGACGAAATATAGAAGTCATCTAAAAATAATCAACATGGCGATATCTGGAGCAGCAGGCTTATGCATATTGATGACGTCACGCCACTGGGTTAATCAGTCTGACACTTTCAACTCGATTTAATAAAAATAATAATTTAATAATTGTTGTTGTTTGTTGCTCTGTACCCAAAGAGTAAAAACGGGACCTTATTACTAAGACTTCGCTGTCCATCTGTCTGTCTATCCGTTTGTCACCAGGCTGTATCTCAGGAACCGTGATAGTAAGACAGTCTGTAAATCAAATGTACAGTTAAAACAACTAATAGAAACAAGTAAAAAACAATTATACACCCAAACAGAGCAATATGAGACTGATATACATCAATTACAGACAGAAATTATGTGTTTACATGATTCCTTAGAGTCTATAACTTTAAAATACAAAACATCACAGAAAGAAATTGGGGAGTACATTAAGGCATTGAATAGCTTGGTGGAGTCTTGTCACAGCAATGAACAAAGGTTCTATTCACTTGAGAAATTATATAATGAAACACCTGACTGTGAAAAATCCCTGCCATGTTCTTCCTTGTCTATAACATCCCGGGACGAGTCAACATCTCCAATGGTTGACTCTGTGGGCAGTATATGTGACAATATTATAAACACAAATAACACTTGCTGTAATAGTCCTGTAACAAAAATTACACAACCTTTAAACGTTGGAAAGACTGTTGTTTATTGTGATGAAATAGGCAAAAGTTTAGGTTATCACTTAGTTCAACATCTGGGTAATTCGGTCATAACCCTTTCATTTCCTGGGGCATCCTACTCTCAAATAATTAATAAGGTATTAACCAGTACACATTGCCCACAAACAACAATAGTGATACTTATTGGCAGAAGAGATAATGTAAACGCTAAAACTATCATTAAATTTTACGAACAGTTATCAAACTTGCAAGTTAAACAGGTTATACTGTCAACACTGCCATATAGCAAATCTTTTACACAAATTGAAAACAACATTAGATACAATATGAATAGAAAATTACATACCTTGACCACATATTGTAGGAATATAGAATTATTTGACTGTAATCTTTTATTACAGAATAATTACTTTTTGACATTAGATAGTTATTTACTATCAAAATTTTTACGACGTCAGATAGCTGTATTGTTATCAAATTTTTTATTGAATAAAGCCAAATTATTGGCTTATAAACCAGCTCCTTTTGAGCTTAGTAATAATGACTTATTAACTTGGGATATTATCTCAAAAAACTAGTTTGTAAGACAACAGGTAAAAAATCTGGCCATGGTTTTAGGTCTTTTGAGCCCATTCGGTCTACTTTTTTTAAAGACACTGATAATAATATTGGTTGTAATAATTCTGAGTATATTAACAATACTTCTAGTAGTTTAAACTTAGTTCACCAAAATATTGAAGGCATATCTGAAAAACTACTACAAATAGAACTTTATATAAAGGAACACAATGTTCACATTTTTTGTATTACAGAACATTGGTTAAAAAGTCATGAACTATTGTTCAACAATGAATTTTATTCACTTAGCAGTGCGTTCTCAAGAAAGAAAGCCATTCGTGGGGGCTCTCTTATATTTGTATCTAATAATTTAAAATGTAAAGAACGTAAAGAAATTGTGGCTCTTTCTATTGAGCGTACTGCTGAATTTTCCTGTGTTGAGCTTGAGCAACTCATTGTCCTCTGTGTCTACAGTCCTCCAAAAAGGGATTATAATTTATTAGAATCTGTAATGGAAAATGTATTGAAGCGTTTGTTTACTAGTAGAAAACATGTTGTGGTGTGTGGGGATTTTAATGTTGACATACTTGTGCAGTCTTCGAAATGTATCAGATTTATAAATTTGTTTAAGTCTTTTGGCTTACAAAATTTATTTTGTGAGCCAACTAGAATCACCTCACATTCTAGAAAATGTATAGATAATATATTCTGCAACTGTGCAACAACAACAAGGGAGATACTAAGTAACTTTCCATCAGATCATCTTGGTCAAAAAGCAGCGTTTCCTATTAATGTCACTTCCAAAGGAAATAAAATTGTATGTAGGCCAATGAGTGCATATCGACTTAAACAATTTAATGTTAATGTTTCAGCAAAAGTCACTAATATTGATTTTAATCAGAAAGATCCAAACGGCTTATATAACTCCTTATTTAATACAATTAAAGCTGAGTACAACAATATATTTAAATCAAAAACATTTTATAAAAACAAAAACCTGCAATTTTGTGAGTGGGCAACTACAGGTATTTACAAAAGTAGGGCTAAGTTGTACGAATTATATGGTATGAAGCAATTTAATTTTGATCCTGCTTTTATTCAATATGTAAAAAAATATTCCAAGACCTTCAAAAAGACCTGTGCTGCTGCCAAGTTGTTACATATCAGTAATAAGATTAAAGTATCAAAAAATAAGGTAAAAATGACTTGGAATGTAATCAATACTGAAACCGGTCGATTACTACCCCGTGATAATAACTTTGAGTTAATTATAAATAACAAGGTGATTAATAATAAATTAGATGTAGCACAAACTTTTAACAACTATTTTATAGACATACCCGCGAAAACAACTAGCTCCTTAAATTCTTGTCCAATCAAAGCTCAACGCATACTTGGGGGCAGCGTAGATCAGTGCAATGTCTTATTTAGCTTTAAATGTGTTAACCCCAACGATATCGTTAAAGTATTCAAGTCGCTTAACTCAAAAAAGACAGCTGACTTGTGGGGTATTTCTGTGAAATTGATACAGTCTATTATTGTTAATTTATCTCCACATCTAGCTGAAATATTTAATAAATGTATCGATAAAGGAGTGTTTCCGGATTTAATGAAACACAGTAAGGTAATACCTCTATTTAAGTCTGGATCCAAAACTGACCCTGGTAATTTCAGACCTATTTCAATATTACCTGCCATTAGCAAAATTTTTGAAAAAATTATATTGCAACAACTACAAGCTCATTTTAATTCAAATATGCTACTACATAAAGAGCAGTATGGGTTCACAAGGGGTCGTTCTACCATTCATGCAGGTGTGACACTTCTGAATCATATATATGACGCCTGGGAGAATAGACAAGATGCTATTGGTGTATTCTGCGATCTCTCTAAAGCATTTGATTGCGTTGAACATAAAACACTATTGCGAAAACTCTTTTATTATGGTATCAAAGACTCTGCACTGGATCTTGTTGCCTCCTACTTAAATGATCGGATACAACATGTTGATGTTAATGAAATTCGCTCCTCTGGAGCATCTGTAGCTATGGGCGTACCGCAGGGATCAATTCTAGGTCCGTTTCTATTTTTAATTTATATTAACGATCTGCCATTCTATATACAGAACTTGTGCGACATTGTTCTATTTGCTGATGATACGTCACTTATTTTTAAAGTAGATCGTACGCTTACTGATTTTAACAGCGTTAATAGTTCACTTGCCCAAGTTGTAGATTGGTTTACGACCAATAATTTGCTACTAAACGCTAAGAAGACAAAATGTATCAGATTTAGCATGCCTAATGTCAGGAATTGCGGTACAAATATAACATTGAACGGTGATACCCTTAATATTGTAGAATCAACTGTATTTTTGGGGATCACTTTAGATAGCAAACTGCAGTGGAACGCGCAAATAACGTGTCTTGCAGGTAAACTCAGCTCGGCAGCCTTTGCCGTTAGTAAAGTCAGGCAGCTCACTGATGTAGAAACTGCCAGGCTAGTATACTTTAGTTATTTTCATAGTGTCATGTCTTACGGCATTTTGCTGTGGGGTAAAGCAGCTGATCTACAAGTAATTTTTGTACTCCAGAAGAGAGCTATACGTGCAATATATAAATTGAGTGCTAGAGTGTCTCTTAGAGAGAAATTTAAAGAAATTGGCATTTTAACGGTTGCATCACAGTATATATTTGCAAATATCATGTTAGTTAAACAGAACATACATTTATACAATCGACACAGTGACATACATTCGATAAATACTAGAAATAAGCATAAATTAATTGGAACGCATCATCGTTTACAAAAGGTTCACGACTCTTTTGCAGGAATTGGCGTACGCCTATATAATAAAATTCCTTTAGACATTATGAACCTGCCGTTACATAAATTTAAGGCGGAAATTAAGACGCACCTTTTGAAAAGGGCTTATTACACAATTAATGATTATTTGAATGATAAAAATAAATGGAAATGAGTTGCTTGCTCTTCGCTCGAGCTATTTAGGATTCGAATGAATCTTGTGTTATATTATCTACTTGTCTTGAACCTGCATATATATGTTGTATTTTTTTTTTTTTACCTTATTTTTGTTTATTTTCTCCAGTATAAATAATTTGAAACGCCAGGCAACTAAAGGTATGGCTGCGTTTAGTCCCGGTAATAACTAATATACATAATTATATGTAATTTGACTTTGTTATTGTGTGAGCACTATGTAGACTTATTTATTATTTTGAAATTGACATGATAGTTGCTGTGTAGTTTTTGGGTATGTCATGCTCGCCTAAGTGTCCTGGCAGTGGTGGCGTATGTATCGGGTCGCCTTGTTCCCTACAATACGGTTGAATAGGGCGATGGCTGATATATGCGTCATACCCGTGAACGGGTGCCGTCTGTTGGGACTGGTCAGCTCATAGCTGTTATAGCAATTGTTACAAATAATATTATTTAAATTTAAGGCAAACTAAGTTTAGTCGACTGTTCTCACATAAATTCAAAGGAACTATGTAAGTGTAATTTTAATGAACTCAACATTTATTTAGTTTTTTTTTTTTGTATAATTTCTTTACTGTATAATTGGTCAAATATCATGTTAATCAAACTGTGTCAAATGGCGGTTAGAAAAGAGTGGCCATGAGTTTTATTGCCAGGTTCTTCCTCTGGCTCTACCTATTGCTTTGCGAATCTGGCAGTAAATGTAAATGTAGAAGCAGTAATCTTGACGTTCATAAGTGTTACTTTGTGACCTACATGAATAAAGATTTTTGATTTTTTTTTTTGATTTTTGAGTTGAAATTTTCACAGATGATGTATTTCTGTTTTTCATTTCAGTCCGAGACTACCAGGACTTAAATTGGTCGTGCTAATTAGTGTCTAGCACATAAGACCTTTTAGCCTTTTTGTTACCACCTCACTAAAAAGCAACGGGTTCAAAATTTCTTCCAAATTTAATATCTAAAATAGACACATTTTATTAAATTTATTCGGCCCTTTAGACCCACCAAAGTTCAAACGGAACTCCCGGTTGTCAATAATATGGCAGTCATTAAGCCAAGTTGAAGGCAATATAAAAAATTTCAACTTCAGGTCGCCGCAGCCTGCGCCTGTCCATTTCAACACGGCAATGGGCTCATCACCTGTTACGTGAGACAAAAATGCATACGGTGAAATGTGAGCGTTTAATATGCTTCTGCCTACCCCTTCGGGGATAAAGGCGTGACAATATGTTGTTGTTGTTGTTGATGTATTTCTGTTGCCGTTATAACAACAAATACTAAATAATAAAATAATATTTAAGGGGGCTCGTATAGAACAAACGTAATTTTGTTTGCCGATTTTGACTCGATATTATAATAATGTTTTTAGCTCAATCATAATAACGGCAAGGAGTAAACACTTGAAATATTCATAAAACATTAAGTTGTGTATTCGCTTTAAAAATAAATAAATAAATAAATTCCTTAAGAGGGGCTCCCATACAATAGACGTATATTTTTTGCTGTTTTTTATAGAATAGAAAAAGAATTTTAAAGAATAGTACGGAACTCTTCGTGTGCGAGTCCGACTCGTGCTTGGCCGGTTTTTTTCATTAGGTAAGTTTATTTACTATGATCTATATTTCGGTTTGCCTCCTTCCCGAGCTCTTAACTTGTTATAAATTCCAGGGTTTAGAAATTCAAAATGTAGTTCCGTACAACTGCATGTCTAGCTTATTAGTGCGCATTTTTTACGCGGGGAATTCTTCACGCATCATACTTCACACATCTGTTGACAAACAGAGAGTATTTGGTGCACTTGCATATGAATAAATAGTTATAAAATTGTCTTCTATCATATATATTATATAAAATAGGCAAATCAAATTTTAAGAAAAATGTCTTTAGTCAGTACCTGGATGCAAATTAGGAGGATTTGGAAGGAACACTAAGGTCCGTATTCCAGAACGTTTCTCAATAGTCAATCGACGCTTGAGAGTAGATTTAATAAGGCAAAACCTCAAGCGTTGATTGAGCATTGAGAAACGTTCTGTATCCTAAGATAACATAAACTTAAATTAGATTAATTTGCGCAAAACGGCGTTTTGTAAGATTGTGCCAAAATATTTATTTATAAATTGATTTATTACAGCAGGCCGCCACAGCCTGTCCATTTCAAGACGGCAATGGGCTCACCACCTGTTACGTGGGACAAAAATGCATACGGTAAAATGTGGGCGTATAGTATACCTCTGCCCACCCCTTCGGGGATAAAGGCGTGACAATATGTATGTTTGTATGTAAATTGATTTAATTGTGATATAGTTTTCCATTTTATAACCTTATATCTTCTTTAGATCATTTCGAGCAAACGTCAAAGCTTGCCAACTAAAACCACACACAATATTACAGATCAAATCACAAATATCGGTAAACAAAGCCTACGTGTACATAAACACTGAAGAAGAAAGCAAAACGTATGTGGCATATCGGCGGCAAAGCCCCGTACAAATCTGGCCAGTGGATAGCGGGGCTGATCGACAAATCCGGCAGATTACGCGCTGATACTGGGGCATGTTTATGAGACAGCAGCCGGACTGCGCTGGACATCGGGCCATCGACAGGGCTGCCAGCTTTTTATAACTTTACACCTAAAACAGCATATTTTAAGGTGTAGGTTGTGTAGGTAAATTTATAATTATATTACTGTTAGTAGCTGTTTTAAAAATTGACCTATTATCATATCACCTTTGAGAGAAAGTCTCAATATACAGTCAAAAGATAGATTTTTTTAAATAAATACACCGCAAATCGCGGATTCAGATGAGCGATGTACATAATCGCTGTGATTCAATTATAAAACTGGTCAAGTGCAAATTAGGTTAGAATAAGCGACCGATGAGGTCGGACGTTCCCGTTCTTGAAAATAAATCTTTGTCACTTTTGCAACTATGTAGTCGGATTTTACCAAATATATATTTAGCATAAGATATTTCTGTTACTATCGGTCGTGTGAAATTTTTCATCCGCATATACCCATGACCTGCGCCTGTCCGTTTCAACATGGCAATGTTATTATTATTAAAATTTAAAACAGAACTAGGCGTGTACTATATTGTACTATTATATTTTACAAGTAAATTATCAAAATGTCTACACGTGCTTGCTCATTAAATTATGATGAAATCGAGAAAGGTACTAATATTTTATCTATTCCCAGAAATGTAACTGAATAGTCTTACATAACATGTCAAAATTTTTTCCAAATATCGCCATGGCTTTCCAAGAGGTGTGAAAAGAATTGTTTTGACGTTACCATGATTTTCCTTGCATTACATGACTAGAAAAACATCTATGATGGAAAAGATTTCTCACTTGAAAAGATTCTCCAGCAAAATTTTATCAAAATTCATTTCATTTCAAATTCCCCAACACAACATAAGGCTAAATAAAACTCAACTAAAACGAGCTTTCATTTTATAATACAAAATATAATCTAAAAGCATCTTCATCCCCTCCTTCCCCCTACTTATCAGAGAACGCAATAAACTGACGAAAAACTACTCCTAGATAAAATTTAAACAAAAGTCTTTCGTATCTACCGTCGTCGGTATAAAATGTAAATGTGTTTGGCAACCCTAGCTACCCATTGAGATAGAAGGAAGGTAGTCCGTATAATATTTCGGCTTACAAAACGAGTCCAAGTTTTAATAGTGTGTCCCATGTTTATGTTATGGCTTCTGTATCGGAAGTATGAACCTGTCCTAAGGGACTTCACTGATATAAGGTAGATAGAGTTTTGGACGAATTTGCTTCTTTTTTATGATATCTTGATATTGTTTGATGGTCCGTCTCTGAAAGTAAATTGTTGCTATCCTTTTGTTTAACATTTTACGTATATAGTATCGGGGTATATTCATTATATCTTTTTCTTAGTGTATTCCCAATTGCTTCTAACCCTTACCTGAATTTGGAGTCCAAAGTTTACTTTCTTTTTGGCTGTAGAGAGCTTTAGTTTTTCATTTTCAGCATTGTTGGGAGAGACGCCGTCTTCCTCCTAACCCTGTTAGGACCCCGGCGTCGTTGCCAGTTTCGTTAATCGGCTGGTGTGGTTCTTTGGGGCCCGTAAGTCATGGTGGAGACGTTATATCCATTCATTTAACTGATCATAAAGCTCTTTCGTATCTACTGTCGTCGGTATAAAATCTAAATGTTACAGAAGCGCACGTGGTCCCGCGGACTCAGTGTTCTGTAAACGATCACTGTTAAGCAGCTTTTGCTGTGGCTGGTTACCGCTGGGTGACCACTTTGTGGTATTTACATTTGCGAGCGTTTCCGTGCTTCGGAAGGCACGTTAAGCCGTTGGTCCAGGTTGCCAGTAACATGGCAGTCGTTAAGTCAAGTTGAAAGCCTTATGGGCGGCATGAAATTTTTTAACAGAAGGTAGCCATAACTATAACTTGGGATAGAAATACACATGGTGAAAAGTGGGCAAGTAATATGCCTCTGCTACTCGTTCGGGGATAAGGCGTGATAAATGATAAAAATATATATCATAATTATTCCAGTGTTATTCCCCGCTTCAGACCTCGAGGTGCGCTTATCTCTTCACTGGTACTTCAAGTTTATCAAAGGACAATATTTGACGAGCGTAATAATACTCATTATACTACGAAATTAAACGAAATATTAATAAGGATGTCGAATTTTTCGCGTATGTATTTTGATTAGTTAAATTTTTATTTAAAGGTTCCATTTAGTTTTAGTGACAAATCGACCAGAAATATTCCTATTCTTAACGAGTAGTGAAATGTGGACGTATAATATGCCCCTGCCATCCCTTTGGGGATAAAGGCGTGATTCGTACGTAACTATTTTATTTATTGTCACCAAATAGAAAATGCAAAAATGTGATACAATTATGTTGACCTTAATGTAATCGCTTTCCAAATTAAATGCTAAATATTTTTTAACTTTAGGACACGAAGCAAAATAAAGGGTTTGTACATAAAATAAATTTTGCAAACTTTCTAGGCATACAATAACAAATATGACAATAATCCGAAACAAAAACATACCCAAAAACATTAATGAACAAAATAAACGATACGAAACCGATTACATTAGCCTACAGTACACGTGTAACTACACAGGGTCGGTCATTACGCATAATCTCCGGACAAAAACTACAAAGGCCGTAATTATTAACAATAACCGGAGGTGTGGCATACGTTTTAAAACTACCGGCGGTCCGGTTCGGCGCGGCGGTGCGTCCCATCAAAGTCAGATAACATGGGCTACTATGAGAAGGCTTGTTTATTGAGAGAATGTCAGGCCTCTGTGCGTGTTCACACTGAGCGATTACGACAGCCATTTTATATAAACAAACAAATATTGTCAGATTTTTTGACATAGTGCCATCCAGCCCAATCAAAGTAAGCTAATGGTATAGGATCTACACAACTGTTAAACATACTTTTATATTTCTAAATACATCGAAGAAGCGCTCGTGGCCGCGTTGACTCAGTGTTCTGAAAACGATCACTGCGTCTAGCTACATTCGCGATAGGTGGTCCTTGGATGGCTGTTTGCGAGCGTTTCCGTGTTTCGGAAGGCACGTTTAGCCGTTGGTAAAGTAAAAGTAAAGTAAAAAACTCTTTATTGTACACCAGGAAAACCATGTATAAACAGTTTATATTAGATTTATAGGTATAACAATTGGCGGCCTTATCGCACAAGGCAATCTCTTACAGGCAACCTTTGGATGGAGACTGTAGGGTGGGAAATAGTTTTCGGGCAGTGAGGTGTACATTATCAACTATCTATAAATTGAATATCTAAATAAATAAATAAATAAACATATCGTTTACTTTTAAAACTATAAATATACACACTTATAATATATTAAAAATAGATATTTACCTACTTATATACAATATTATATATTTGATGTATTTATAATACATACAAAAATAGTTGTAGTACTGTATATTATGAGAACCATTATATGGAGCATTATAAGTTGTCACCAGCAGGCAGGTAGTAGTTCGTGACTAATGTCTTGAAGGTATGCAACGTTTGTGCCCGTCGGCTTGTTACTGGCAGCGCATTCCACAAGCGAACCGCCTGGACTGTGAACGAATTTTCCATAAAATCTGTGAAGTGGCCAGGCATTTTCAATCTCAAATTCTCGTATGATGCAAATTTCTAAAGTGGGAGACGTTCAAAAAATTGAAACGTTTCTTTAGATAAGACGGAGTAAAAGGATATTATATAATATGGAGAGGATATGAGCATTCCGACGAAGGCGGATAGGTAACCACTTCAGTTTTTTGCAATATTCAGAAATGCGATCATATTTGCGTAACCCAAATATGAAATACAATAATTCTGGAGTCTCTCAAGTTTTTTTAGTTGGTAACTAAAAAAAAAACCTCTTTTTGATGTCTGTACAGGCGTCAAACAGGGATGTGTCATGTCCGCCTGGCTGTTCATAGTGTATCTGGATAGTTGCCTGCAGAAGTTGAAAGATTTTAATATGGGTGTGAATTTGGGTGACTTTACAGTAAACTGTCTGCTGTACGCTGATGATGCGGTGCTCATGGCCTCATCAGAAGCCGACCTTCAGGCATTAGTCACTAATATGAAAGAGGGGTGTGAAAGTAAGGGTCTCCGCTTGAATGCAAGTAAAACTAAGGTTCTAGTATTTGAAAGAGGTGACGTAAGAACTAAATGCGAGATTAGGGTAAACCAGGAACGTCTAGAGCAAGTGAATGAAATTGTGTATTTAGGAAGTATGTTTAGCGCGGATGGAAGATGTGATTCGGATGTAGAACGGCGAGTAGCTGCCGGAAACAAAGTTAACGGTGCTTTGTCTCAGTTAGTAAAGCGACAAAGCATCGTAAAAGAAGCACGAATGGCGATTCATAACGCAGTGCTAGTGCCAACTTTGCTTTACGGTAGTGAAACCTGGGTATGTCAGCAGATGCATGAAAGTAAATTGAATGCTGTGGAGATGCGATCACTTCGAAAATTGTGCGGCGTTACCTTGGCCGACCGAATACGTAACGAAGTGATACGTAATATGGCATGTTTGAATGAAAGTGTCAGCGTTAAGCTGGAAAAGGGCGTGCTCCGTTGGTTTGGACACGTCCAACGAATGAGTGAGGAACGATTGACGAAGAATATATATTGTTCAAAAGTAGAGGGTAGAAGGAGTCAGGGTAGGCCGAGACTTACATATGAAGACCACGTGAGCAGATTGCTCAAAAACGGAAAGGTCAAAAGTACTCGGATACCCAGACGTGCGTGTATGAAGCGATTGATGAATCTCGAAGAAGCGAAAGAAGTATGCATGGATCGCGAAGCCTGGCGATCTGTCCTCTCTGACTACCCCGTCAGGGATACAGCGTGAAGATAGTTTAGTTGGTCTTCAGTGAAATCTAGATAGCAGGCATCAGCATAATCAAGGATAGGGAAAAGAAGTGATTGAACAAGCGCAATTTTAGTTGTAATAGGTAGAAAATTCCTGAGTCTCCGCAGGGATCCCGATGTGGCAAATACTTTTACGTCTCAACTCCTGCAGTTGAGTACCCCAAGACTTACACGAATCTATGTGTATACCTAAGTTCTTGACAGATTTACTATTGGTCCCGGTTGCCAGTAAAATGGCTGTTGTTAAGCCTGGTTGAAGACCTTATGGGCGGCTTGAAAATTTTCAACAGCAGATCGCCACTGCCTGCGCCTGTCCATTTTAACACGGCAATGAGCTCACCACCTGTTACGTGGGCCCAAAATGCATACGTGAAATGTGGGCGTATAGTATGCCTCTGCCTACCCTAAACAATTGAGGATCATACAAATATTTGTTCCTCGGCACGGCAGTTGCATACGCTCCCACTTTTGCTACAGGTACAATAAAATTATGTTTGTATACTTAAAGATGTTTAGCCTTGAATACATATTATGACGCATGTCTCCCATTGAAGTAGGGTAACTATGACTTACCACTTAAAAATATATAATAAATAAGAAAAAATCATTATTATTTTTCCCTAAAAATATTAATTGGACTCCAGGGTCTAACATCAATTAGATTACTGAAAAGACGCTAAGATGAAAAAGAAGTGTTAATAAATGAAGAGATGAAAAGAATGTATTAATAAAACTTACTGAAACTTTGAAAAATCGCTTCCTACATATAAAATTAACTAAAAATATATTTGCTTCACAATAATCTGGTGTCCCAATGTGAACACGCATTTAGGCTATATATCCGCCGATAAGGCCTTTTGTATCTCAAAATAAATAAAATAGCTTAAATACGAGTATGTCCGGTCGGGACGCCAATATGGCCGACTAGGGTATAACAGATATAATACGTAGGTTTTGAAATTAATTCTATCGGTACATTACATTTTATATGTGATGGGAAGTTCAACAATACAAATGTTATTTATAAACAATAATTACAGCGGAAAAGGGCACTATAAGTTGCAAAAAAGTGAAGATAGAAGGACGATTTTAGTTGTGAAGCATATCCACTAAAATCCTAATAATATTATAAACGCGATAGTTTGTAAGAATGTTTTTTTTTAAACCACTAATATGACATACAAGCATACGGCCCACCACCTGATAGAAAGTGGTCACCGTAGCCTATGGACGTTTGTTTAACACCAGAGATGCAGCACTCGCGCTGCCACCCTTTATAAACCTACTAAAACCCCTTTTGAAGAACCCCATACTGTAGACGTTCTGGGAAACCTAGGCAGAGAGCTTATTCCACAATCTAAGCGTACGCGCAATAAAGCCTCTATCGGACATAACTGTGTGCGAGCGCTCCGGACGCAAAGTGTATGTATGTAGCTTTTTTTACTCTTTCACGCAAAAACTAATAAATGAATTTTATTGAAACTTTACAATAATATAGCTAACACATCAGAATTACACATGGCTACTTTATCCTAGGATCAAGTTCCTGTGGGAAACGGGAACTTTCAAATCGCTCAATTCTGGCAAAATTCTCTCTACTCTATGAGATTGGCATCCCTACATGTTGTTTGAGATCAAGAAGAAGAGGATGGGATTAGGTTAAAGAATTATTAAAAAAAAATAGTGTGTGTTTCGCAATTTTCAAGAGGCAAATAATATCAGTCGAGTTCAAACAAGAATAAGTGCAAAGATGGAGTCGAGTTCTTGTCTCCTGCGTTTTATACGAGCCAGTTTTGATACAAGCTGCAGGTTATTTGACGTCGCTCGTTCTCTACAAAATAACGTCTACCCTCATAAGAAAAAGGTTAACTTATTGGTATTGTAGGTAACCATGACCTTAGGGGATGAAGAGTAGAAGCGTGCACGTCGCCATCCCTGCCAGCTACGGCTGCAATTCTACGACACGAGTGCCACCAGGGCGAACAATGTTAGGGCCCCTTAGGCGACGCGCACCAGTTCGTCCTCGCTGGTGCGAAAAGTGTGTGCCAGAGCGGCGTAGGGGACCGCCACAGCGCGGCCCGACACGGTAGTAAGTGGAGGATGGAGTGCAGGGTAGGTGCGTGGAATGTTAGAGGAGGAATAGCAGATAAGATGAATGAGTTGATGGATGTTATGAATGAGAGTATCTTCGTCGAACGCGAGTGAGCTAGAGGACTTCTGGGAGAGTATGAGAGAAGCTCTAAATGTGATAGAAGAAAATGAAAGACTTATAGTATGTGGAGACTTGAATGGATGGGTGGGTACCGCTCGCGATGGTTTTAAGTCGGTACTCGGGAAGTATGGGGATAAAAGGGTGAACGACGCTGGCAAGCTTATACTGGCATTTTGTAAGGATAAGGATTTGTTTGTGGCGAACACAATGTTCAACCACAAACAAATTCATATGTATACGAGGAGATGTAAGTCAAAGAGAAGCATGATAGATCTATTCCTAATGGATAGTCGGCTCCGTAAACAGGTGATGGACACAAGGATTTATCGAGGCGCTGAGCTGGGATCTGACCACTACCTAGTCATAACTAGGATTAGGGGTCTGTTCGCGGGTTGGCGTCATCGTACTGAGTGTCCTGAACCTGAGCCGACTTATAGCATCAAAAGCTGGAAGCTGCAGGATGCATCCATTAGGGATAAATATAAAGAAAGGGCAGCCGAAAAGCTTGGCGACGTCAATGTTAGTAGTGAGAATGTGGAAAGTGTATGGCAGAACCTTAGGGATAGTATGCCGCTGTGGATGTGTATGGAGAAACGAAAAGAGGCAGTAGTAATAAGCGTGATGGTGGAATGAGGAAGTGAAAGAAGCAGTTCGAATGAAGAAGAAAGCATGGTTAGACTACTTAGCCTCGCGGAATGATTTTAATATGAAAGAGAGATACAAGCTGCAAAAAGTTAACACGAAGGCACTGATAGAAGAAGCTCGTGAAAGATGCAGAATGAAAGCGGATGAAAGGCTCTCGTCCAATTTCCGGGATAATGCCAAGCTCTTCTGGAAATAGGTAGGCAAGACCCGGAGTTGTTCGGCAATTTGCAGTATGAAAAAAGTGCTTAGTGTTAACAATGACGTCCTAACAGACCAAACTGACGGGAAAAGATGATCAAGTACGGTGGGTCGCGCGTCTGGGACACACTATGTCTGTTATGCAACTTGTGCTGGCGGACGGGTGAGGTCCCAGATGACTGGCGAATAGCAGTTGTAGTAACTATTTACAAAGGGAAAGGCTTGCGCCTAAACTGCTCCAGCTACAGGGCGATCAGCTTGGTCAGCTTAGTAAGTAAGGTGTATGCAAAGGTTATAACGGCAAGAATGCAAGAAAAGTCTGAAAGGTATTTATGGGAGGCTCAATGCGGATTCCGGCGTGGAAGAGGTTGCATGGATCAAGTGTTTTCTCTCATGATCGCGGAGAAGTTTCTGGCTATTAGCCAGAAGGTTTTCTGCGCTTTTGTGGATTTGGAGAAAGCATTTGATAACGTTGTGAGAGAAACTTTGTGGAATTTGCTGCCCGGATATGGTGTGGACGGCTCGCTACTGCGAGCAATACAGTCGCTTTATAGAGACTGTAAGGCTTGCGTGCGAGTAGGGGGGGGGGGGGGGATGTGTCACCTCTTTTTGATGTCTGTACAGGCGTCAAACAGGGTTGTGTCATGTCCGCCTGGCTGTTCATTGTGTAACTGGACAGTTGCCTACAGAAGTTGAAAGATTGTGATATGGGTGTGAATTTGGGTGACTTTAAAGTAAACTGTCTGCTGTACGCTGATGATGCAGTGCTCATGGCCTCATCAGAAGCCGACCTTTAGGCATTAGTCACTAATATGAAAGAGGAGTGTGAAAGTAAGGGTCTTCGCTTGAATGCAAGTAAAACTAAGGTTCTAGTATTTGAAAGAGATGACGTAAGACGAAGAAATGCGAGATTAGGGTAAACCAGGACGACTAGAGCAAGTGAATGAAATTGTGTATTTAGGGAGTATGTTTAGCGCGGATGGAAGATGTGATTCGGATGTAGAACGGCGAGTAGCTGCCGGAAACAGAGTTTACGGTGCTTTGTCCCAATTAGTAAAGCGACAAAGCATCGTAAAAGAAGCACGACTGGCGATTCATAACGCAGTGCTAGTGCCAACTTTGCTTTACGGTAGCGAAACCTGGGTATGTCAGCAGATGCATGAAAGTAAATTGAATGCTGTGGAGATGCGATCACTTCGAAAATTGTGCGGCATTACCTTGGCCGACCGAATACGTAACGAAGTGATACGCAATATGGCAGGTTTGAATGAAAGTGTCAGCGTTAAGCTGGAAAAGGGCGTGCTCCGTTGGTTTGGACACGTCCAACGATTGAGTGAGGAACGATTGACGAAGAATATATATTGTGCTAAAGCAGAAGGTAGAAGAGGTCAGGGTAGGCCGAGACTTACATATGAAGACCACGTGAGCAGATTGCTCAAAAACGGAAAGGTCAAAAGTACTCGGAGTACCCAGACGTGCGTGTAGGAAGCGATTGATGAATCTTGAAGAAGCGAAAGCAGTATGAATGGATCGCGAAGCTTGGCGATCTGTCCTCTCTGACTACCCCGTCAGGGATACAGCGTGAAGATAGTTAGTTAGTTAACATATGTACCAAATTCAAACTAATAATTTGAATTGAATTTATTACAATAGCCTATGTATCAAGTGAAGCGCTCGTGGCCCCGCGGTCTCAGTGTTGTGTAAACGATCACTGCGTTAAGCAACATTCGCTATAGGTGGCTAAGATGAACTTATGCGCCATTTAAAAGATTTTATATATTTTCTAAAATAAAATCAAGCTGTTCATAGATAGATAACGTTAAATACATCGCCACAAATATACACAATAAATAGCGCCCAACTAATATTTACAACTATGGTTTGGCAGAGTATTTCGTGGTTTTGAACATTACATATTTACCAGAATAACTTATTATGAGTATTGTATCGATAAAATTAAATGCAAGTCTCGCTTATGGTCATAACTAGCGAATACCTCGCGGTTTCATCCTCGTAGTTACCGTTCTCGTGGGAAGACAGGGATAAAATGTAGTCTATGCTACTCCTTATAACATCAGTAAAAATCCCGTTAAAGTCGGTTTAGCCATTTTCGAAATTAGCCGGAACAAACAGACAGAGAAGAAAAAAATATTTTTTAAGTACATACTTTTTATATTGTATATAAAAAGTATGTATATATCATTGTATATACTTCCATATGCATTTAGTGAAAAGTTATTAATTTGAATCTCATATAGACACTTTACTTTTATGTAGTGTAAAGATAGATCTCTTTCAAGGGTTCAAATGATATATATATTGTAATATTGTAATTGTAATATTGTAATATTGTGGGACACTTTTCACACAGCGCCATCTAGCCCAAAGTAAGCTAATATTAGCTTGTGTTATGGGATCTAGATAACTGATAAACATACTTATATATTTCTAAATACATACATATTATAGATAAATAACACCCAGACACAGAATAAACCATCGTGCTCAACACACAAAGTATTATCCTGGGTGGGAATCGAACCCACGACCTCTTGCGTAGCAGTCGGATGCACTCCCACCGCGCCACAGAGGTAGTCATATATATATATATATATATCTACATAGTTACTAACACTTCATAGGCTAATAATTCTGTTAACATATGTACCAAATTCAAACTAATAATTTGAATTGAATTTATTACAATAGCCTATACGAGCGCTTCACTTGATACATATATGTATCAAGTGAAGCGCTCGTGGCCCCGCGGTCTCAGTGTTGTATAAACGATCACTGCGTTAAGCAACATTCGCTATAGGTGGTATTTCGTATAGCGTTTTCAAGAGCAGGTCGCCACAACCTGTTACGTGGGACAAAAATGCATAGGGTGAAATGTGGGCGTACAGTATGCCTCTGCCTACCCCTTAGGGGATAAAGGCGTGACAATATGTATGTATATATGTATTTATCAAGGAAGTAGTTGATCAACTGTATTATATATCATCACGTTACTACCCAGAAGAGCGGAGCAGTAATAATAAATATAAATCTCGCAAATTTACATTCATTATTGCAAATTTATAAACGACAGAATGTAGTGGGTGACACAAAGGTTAGAAGTATGTCACGAGCCAAGTCGCGGGACTCAGCTGAACTACGGTTTAGGTTTTAGGTTTTGTACACGTGTTTCGCCTTAAACTCGGGGCATTATCAAGACTGTTTGGCAAATCTTAATAATGCCTCGTGTGTAGGCGAAACACGTGTCGACATCGTACGACAATTTAAAAAAAGCGGAATATTGCAAATATAACATTTAAAACAAAATAATTTTAGTTTTTAAAAATGGATTTTCGCCATGTAACACCTGATTCAACTAGTTGTATTAGGTTTTAAAATAAACCTAAATCATTTTACTTAACATAACAGATCAAAACAGCATTCAACAAAACCGATGCTCTAAAACTTTCCAGAACCATTAAGTACCAATACAATCCCTCCACAATAAAAATAAAAACTTTAATAAACAACAAAACACGGAACAGAGTTTAACAAAAACAGCCCTATTACTACCCCTTAACTCGACATAATTACGGTCATTTGGTGTCATCTTACCCTTAACGAGATCATCAACACAACGCACCATGGATTTAGGAACACAAGTGTGCTCATTGGTGTGTGGAGTTGTATTTTTGTATTTTACAAGTTGAATCTATTTGACGCCCATATCCTCTATGTATAACAAAAACTCAAGATTTATAGAAAATGGAAAGTATATTATGCGTAACGTTATCTTTACATATTATAAAACTGTCGGTCTGTTTGAAATAAACTTCAGAACTGCAGATCAGATTATCATGCAAATTTAACCAGTAGAGACAGAGAATGAGGGCTTTCATTGAAAACGCCATCTAAACCACGAGAGATAATAAAATAATGTTGTGGGATATTTTTTTACACAACACCATCTAGCCCAAAGTAAGCTAATATAAGTTGTGTTATGGGATCTAGACAACTGATAGACATACTTATTAATTTCTAAATGTATACGTGTTATTCCAAGTAAACACCCAAACTCCGAAACAAACATTTGTGGGATCACATTATTTGTTCTGACCCGGGATTTGAACCCGGGACTTCAGCGCGGCAGTCGCATAGACTACCACTGCGCCACCGAGGCAGCCATATATAACAAAATAATGTTGAACGATATTTTTCCTGTTTTATAGGTCTTTTATAGAAAAGTCTGCGGTGGCAAATGACCTTTTACTATGCGTAAGTGGAAGAAGAGTAAGAGTCAGGGTATACTGAGACTTACATACGAAGACCACGTGCACAGATTGTAGATACTATTAATGAATCAGCAGGAAGCGAAAGAACTATGAATGGACCACGAAGCATGGCAATCTATCCTCTCTGACTACCAGACTGCATAAAACGAATAGATGAAATGTACTCGGAGCCCCCGACGACATGCATGTATGAAACAATTTATTTCTATATTTATTTTATTTTTAGTAGCTAAAAAAAATATCATGTCAACTCCATTCCTTCGCAGATCCTTCATCGAATAAAGCTTCAAACTATAAATAATATTTTAAATTAATGCTAATGCCGTTGGTTCGCCTAAATGTAGGGTAGATGTTATAACTCAAGGCCAGTGGCGCGCGTTGGTTAATGTACGAATTTGCTACCATTTTACTATTGTTTATTATGATTACCTGCGTCAAGGTGTGATAAATAAGCGAAAGCCGTTATGGTAGTTAGGTATATACTATTGCTAAGCTACTAAAATATTGTATACGCAGTCGTCCTGAGGGCTGAGTCGAGTCTAATATTGACAAGCCGTAGAATAGAATCGCTGTTTTTAGCTGTCAAAATGTTAGCAGACCATCGAAAATGCATCTAACCAGCGGCCACAGGCGCGGTGCGTGTTAGTAGAATTCTATCGGCCGACCGATAGAAGTCTATTGGAGTACGATTGTAATAGAAGACTACGAAAATATGTCAAAATTGTACCGGTGGCTTTCTATTGAGCGATGATTTCGATTTTATTTCGACACGATTGAAATAGCAGACTGGCCTCTCTGAAGAAAATTTTATTTATCACCTAAATGTTGGTCTACAGGTGTGGAATATACAAAAGCAATAATTTAAGAACTGTCTTCGATTATTTGTTCCGACCCGGGATTTGATCCCGGAACCTCAAACGCGGCAGTCGCATACACTGCCACTGCGCCACCGAGGCAGTCTTTTAATTTGCCGAGTAAATTAAAAACAATGAAAAACTTGAGGTCAAAATTGCGAAATACTAATGATTACAACTAAAAATTTGAAGCCAGGTGGCTTCAAATTTTTTGTCATATGACATTGTGATGTATGACATCTGCATACAAGTTGTTGAGTACAGGAAGAAGAATTCACAGACAAAGACCAAATGTGCCAAGTGTCAAATTTTATCACACTTATCATTTCACGGCATACCTACTAGTAAATATTTTAAATGTTGAAAATTACTACGTGGCAGCACGTGTTATTAAGGAAATGCGAAAATATAAGCATGCTGTGCCTGCAATATGGATGACACTCAGCAAACACTGTAAGATGCCACTTGTAATCTACAAATAAATACTAATGCATGTAGCCACATCACATTTTAATACAACTATTCTTTTTGGTACACACACAAAAATAATCTTCTGAAAACCTATTGAAATCAAACTAACAAACCTCAACTCTGAAAAGCAAATCAAACAGTTGAACACCGCGGTACTTTGGACCCATCCACCCTTAGTTGAGTTATTTGCCCAAGTTATCGGCCCACCGTTTATCACTAAAATGTCACATTTAATAATAATTAATGATAATTGCCTTCTAGCTTACGACAAAGGCGATCGGCCGATTCTCATAAGTTATTTCAGTTTAACTTAGAGAACACTTGGAATTTGAGTAGAGAACTGTATCTTGCGTACTTCGGTGAGAGCATTGGACATAAAATGGCATGGAGTTGATATTATGCACTTAGTGATTCTACTTACGCTACTGGGTTATTAGCCTGGGTAATTAATTTTACTAAAAATTCTATTCTATTTTATTTCTGCGGCTGTCCATTTCAACGCGGCAATGGGCTCACCACCTGTTACGTGGGACAAAAATGCATACGGTAATATGTGGGCGTTTAGTATGCCTCTGCCTACCCCTTCGGGGATAGAGGCGTGACAATATGTTATGTTTATATTTTAAAAATTCTAAAGAACTTTTAACATAAAAACATAATATAACTTCTAAAAAACACTCTTCTCAGCTTATGTAAACATTTAACACATTACAGTATTTATGTTGATAAATTAAGCTCTCGTGGCCCCGTTGACTCAGTGTTCTGTTAAAAATCACTGCGTTAAGCAACGTTCACTATAGGTGGTCCTTGGATGGGTGACCACTTTGTGGAATTTACATTTGCGAGCGTATCCGTGCTTCGGAAGGCACGTTAAGCCGTTGGTCCCGGTTGCCGGTAAAACGGCAGTCGTTAAGCCTGGTTGAAGGCCTTATGCTTGAAAAATTTCAACAGCAGGTCGCCACAGCCTGCGCCCGTCCATTTCAATACGGCAACGGGCTCACCACCTGTTACGTGGGACAAAATGCATACGACGAAATGTGGGCGTATAGTATGCCTCTGCCTACCCCTTCGGGGATAAAGGCGTGATAGTATGTATATATCAAAAAAAGCTGCATCGAAATCTGTTGCTTAGTTTTAAAGATCTAAGGATACATAGGGACATACAGATAGGAAAGCGACTTTGTTTATACTTTGTCTGATGATAATGCATTATGGGTGGTATAAATTTGTATAAATAACGCAACAAAATAGCTACTCCAACCTATCCCTGTTCTCAGCAAGTATTCTTAATCACTTAGCATTGGTATTGGTTCACGCGACAAGGTAAACAATATGAAGACTACAACTTGTACTATAACTCATAGTTACATGTAAGTTGTAAGTTGTGCGCAAACCTTGCTTTGTTTGAGCAACCAACCGAGCAGTGTGACTAGGTCTCAGGGGTTAGGTGAATAGCTTCAGTTACAACAAAGACTTTGTATATCTTTAAGAGCATAAGAATATACTCAAATATGCGTTAGCCTATTTTAAACCAATCATAATGGAACCTTTGAAAGAGTGATAGCTGATGAGAAAAGAGAATTGCTTTCATATGGAGAGTTTCTTGTTTTTAGTTTCACGTGTTCCAATTTCTGCGCAACTAACATTTTCAATAAGCTGCTACCGGCAGCAAGTAAGTAAAACTTTATTGTACACCAATATAAATTACGTAACAACAAATCATAATGCATGAAATGTACAAATGGCGGCCTTATCGCTAAGAGCAATTTCTTACAGGCAACCTTTGAATAGAGAAATAAGATAGCAAAATTGTGAGAAATTTGAGAATTGTGAGTTTCGGCATTGGTAAGAAACTACTACTTTATAATCATCAATCTTCTCTATGAATGCCTCGTCAGCCAGTTTACCTTAAAACCTAAGGTATCGAGATCTGTTTGTGTTCCCTCTCAATTTGAAGCTTTTTTTTATACCACTGAGGTGGCAGAAAAGCATACGGTCCATCTGATAGAAAGTGGTCACTTTAGCCTATGGACGTTTGCAACACCAAAGGTGCAGCATTCGCGATGCCGACCCTAAATAGCTCCGAAAAACACGATTTACCTGATTTCCATAATCTATGATTTTAATCGCACTGTCCTACATTTTCTGCTGGTACCAATACTTTCACTACTAAGTTGACAAGCAAGGTCAGGACCTAAGTAATGGAAAGTGGGCACCGTAGCCTATGGACGTTTGCAACACCAAAGGTGCAGCATTCGCGATGCCGTCCCTAAATAGCTCCGAAAAACACGATTTACCTGATTTCCATAATCTATGATTTTAATCGCACTGTCCTACATTTTCTGCTGGTACCAATACTTTCACTACTAAGTTGACAAGCAAGGTCAGGACCTAAGTAATGGAAAGTGGGCACCGTAGCCTATGGACGTTTGCAACACCAAAGGTGCAGCATTTGCGATGCCGACCCTAAATAGCTCCGAAAAACACGATTTACCTGATTTCCATAATCTATGATTTTAATCGCACTGTCCTACATTTTCTGCTGGTACCAATACTTTTACTACTAAGTTGACAAGCAAGGTCAGGACCTTAGTAATGGAAAGTGGGCACCGTAGCTTATGGACTTTTTTACAAACGCTGTCCATCATGTAAAAACCTTTACAGTCCCCTTTTGAACAACGTACACCATCCCTTTTACCAACTACTGGTTGCCAATAAAATGGCAGTCGTTAAGCCAAGTCGACAAAAATGCATACGGGCAAATGTGGGCATTTAATATGCCTCTGCCTACCCCTTCGGGGATAAAGGCGTGACAATATGTATGTATGTACACTATCCCTTTATACTGTAGTGCCATTGGAGAGTATAAGAACAACTCATTTCCTTCATAAGCAGATACACATACTATGTAATTCAACTTGTAATAAGTTTTACCATCAGCAAAACAAAGTCTTTGTCGTTGAATCAAAGGGTTAATCGATTGGATACGATCAAGGGTTGTCCCTAAGCGATATTAGCAAGGTGTTTCTCATTGTCCCTACGAGTTTGTGCCGATGTTCCGATGAAATTTGTTCTAGAACTCAGTTAATGACGCCGTATGATAACAATCTCCAATTGACAGAGGTTTGGAGTAAGCAATGTTTCCTCGAGTTTAGAGTTGGATAAGGACAAATATAGCCTCTGCCTTATTTACGCTTCTATTGAGTTAAGAAAATAATTTATTCTGAAATTTGTGTTGTAATATAGTGACGTATCTAATTTAAATTACTTATTTCGGTTCAATGGCTCAGTTGGCTAGATTGCTGTTCCTTTGGTATTTTACTTTGAATACGCATTTTAAAATAGATAAAATATTTTGTTTTTAAGACCTATTTGTGACGTTCTACAAATTATGCAGCTACAACTTTGTTGAGTTCCTATTTGGGTTTTCTCATCGATATCGGATTGAATGAGACTATTGGATAACTGATAAAATAAGTTAGTCACAGATATAAATTACTGGATCCAGATATAAATCACAGACATAAATTAACGTACATCGCACATAATGTTGTGTTTTCTACATTGTTTGATTTTAAAGACTGCTAAAGTACGTACGTTGTTTGAAAACGATCACTATGTTAAACTTCTTACACTAGTCTTACTTATATAAGTGTCTTTATATGACGTTTCGATTTATGAAGGCAGCAGCTACCGGTATTGCGTTAAAGATTTTAAGGGTAACTTGAAATTTTTCAACGAAACATGTCCCCAATTTGCTCATGTCCGTTTCAACACAGCCATAGATTCACCACAAATAACTTAGCCATTCCAAGCATTTAGAAGTCATAAATAACATTTTTGATGTATTTTCTGCTCTTTTGTAATAAATAAATAAATATCGTTGGGACTACTCACACAACGCCATCTGATTCCAAACCAAGCAGAACTTGTACAATAGTAAGCAGATAACTGAAACTCGTAAACATACTTATATATTTCTAAATACTTATATAAAATAAATATCCATCACGCGTTATCCCCGAAGGGGTGGCAGAGGCATATTATATGCCCACTTTTCACCGTGTGGATTCCTGTCCCACGTAATAGGTGGTAAACCCATTGCCGTGTTGAAATAGACAGACGCAGGTTGTGGCTACCTGCTGTTGAATTTTTTTAAGCCGCCGATAAGGCTTTCAACCAGGCTTAACGACTGCCATTTTACTGGCAACCGGGACCAACGGCTTAACGTGCCTTCCGAAGCACGGAAACGCTCGCAAATGTAAATGCCACAAAGTGGTCACCCATCCGACGACCAGCCACAGTGAAAGTTGCGTACCTCAGTGATCGTTTACCGAACACTGAGACCGTGGGGCCACGAGCGCTTTAAATACTTATATATTATAGATAAATAACACCCAGACACTGAATAAGCCACCGTGCTAATCACACAAAGTTTTATCCTGGGTGGGAATCGAACCCACGACCTCTTGCGTTGCAGTCGGATACACTCCCATCGCGCTACAGAGGCAGTCAATAAAATAGAAATTGCTCTATTCTGCTCTAGACAAATCTTATTAACTTGTCTCTTCCGTTCTAACTATATCTTTGGCCAATCGTCATTTCAGGCCTTTTAATATGATTTCGATGTTATTTAGATGTTATCTGAACACGTTGTATTGAGGTGTATAAATGAGTTCTGTTGCTTTAACAATGTTCTATCACTAAGCTTTTGTGTTTCGCAAATTTGTTTAGATCGAGTCGAGATGATGACTTTGGGGAGTATTTTGGTCTGATTAAGATTTCTCGTTCTCTTCACCATTTCAGAGATAGTGAGAGATTTGAGATAATAAAGATGAGAGGCTTATCAGTGATAAGGATACACTAGGGATCAGACCAGTTGTGATATTCTATTCCGTTGATTCGTTCTATTTGTTGATAGCCTATACATGTAAAAATACCTGTGAACAATGTTTCACCGACATTATCTTTTTTTAAATAGGCTTTTTACGTCATGCCTGTATCCCCGGAGAGATGGCAGAGGCATATTATACGCCTACATTATGCCGTGTGTATTTAATGACCCACGTAATAGGTGGTGAGTCCATTGGCGTCTTGATATAGACAAGCGCAGGTTTTGGTGACTGCTGTTTAAAGTTTAACGTGTCAACCAATAGCTTAACGTGTATTCTGAAGCACGGAATTGCTCAAAAATGGAAATGCCACAAAACTGTAACCTATCTGAGGATCAGCCAAAGCGAAAGTTGCTTAACGCTGTGATCGTTTACGGAACACTGAGTTAGCGGGCCACGAATGCTTCTAATTTATATTTTTCAAAAAGTTTAATTAGGTACTCAAAATAAGCCTAGTTGTCTCTTGTTTGGGTGACGTCATAATTTTTTATACTACTGAAGTGGCAGACGAGCATTCGGCCCACCTGATGGAAAGTGTTGCACTCGCGCTGACAAACCTGTAATTATGAGTGTTTTTTCAATGCTATTGCGCTTATACTCGTAAGATGTGTCTAGCATGGATAAATTTAATTGAAATGCAACTACGAACATAATTTATAAAGATATAAAATGAATATTTGAACAAGATATTCTCAACGATTTAAAGAGAAAATTCTACAGATCTTCTTATTATGTTATATTAAGAGTTTTACAGACGTGCTGCTTCTTACAAGACGTTGTTTAATTAAACTCAAATTAGTAAATCGATTAACAAGTGTTCTTGTATCAAATAAAGCTTTGGGTTGCCCGTTTCAAAGAACCTTTACCCTTAAATTACGTTTATCAGTCACGCCTTAATCCTCGAAGGGCTAGCAGAGACATACTAAAGGCCCACATTACACCGTATACCTACATTTTTATATGCCTTTAACTTAAATATAACTAAATAATAGCTAATGCTGGTGACTTCACCCGAGTTGTGAATTTTTCTCCTGTTCCTTTCCCATAGGAACTTCTGCACGGGATAAAAAGTAGCTTGTGTCAATTCTAATAATACAGTACTATAAAGCTTAATAATGACCATACAGTTGTTTTAGTAACAAACATACATACATTCATACAATCTTTCGCGTTAATAATAATATTATAAGTGTGACAAAAATGTTATATAATGTGGAAAATTAGAAAGAAAAGCCAATGGCAATGATAGGACTCATATCCTACGGTACTTCCACAAAACTTGTCATGGCTTCAAGCTCCTTCTAAGTTATTGTCCTTATTTACAGACCTGGATTTTGATCCTTAAGTCACATTTCATAGCTGCAACGATTCTTTCTTTTCATTTTAGCGTCCTTCATCATGATTGGAAATGTCTTCCGCCTAAGCTTTCAATCTCGTAAGGCCTGTATCTCAGGCCTCGTCCATTAACAAGTAACCAGGTCAAGTCGCTAGGACCCTGGATATTTTGGTGGAGCCCCTTACACCCTGTGCTTTATGGAAGCAAAATGCTCTTAGCACAGATTGTTTTTAATTGTAGGTTAGCAAATGATCTATCAAAAAAAAATACCAACACTTTTTAAATTAATATTTTAGGATATCATAATCTTAGCGTTGGCAACCCAGCAACTTATTTAGCGTGTCCCGCTCCCGACAAATGAGGTGATCGTGCCCTCCTACAAATTGGCCGCATTAATATAGACAGGAGAGGCTGTTCAGAGGGTAAGAGTGCACCGCTAAATTCTGGAATTTAGCTTCATTCAGAAAAAAATCTCTGTACGGTTTTTAAAGTCAGTAATAACTGAACTCAACAGTTTCAAAGGTTTTAAGTTAAATTATTAAGTATTTAATACCTATATTTAAATGGTCCTAGCTATTTTAATTAAAATTGGGTTATATAGATAGAGGCCATTTATTTATATATTGTAATTTTTTATGACATTTTACTAAATAAATTTACCAAAATACTTTGTTAATACATATAATTTAACAAAACATTTTTGTATTATTAAGATTCATTCATATCAGCCACTCCTTTATTTTATATACTACTCGGGACTTCACGCGAAACAATTTAGTACTTACATTCACCGGCGTGAAGCCCCGAGTAATATATAAAATATGAGTATAAACCGCGAAAGTTTAAAAAGGCACGCCTTTATTCTCGAAGGGATGGCAGAGGCTTATTTTACGCCCACATTTCACCGTTAGAATTTTTATCCTATGTAACAGGTGGTGAGCCCATTGCGTTGAAATGGACTAGTTGTCCCGAACTGCAGGCTATTGAATTTTTTAAGTTGGTCATAAGGTATTATACAGATGACTTGATATATATTATGACACCTACAATACAACGCCTTTAACAAAACTATTCTAACGTCATTCATAAATAAAAATACATTCGTCTCCGTCAAAATTTAAAAGTAATGAACATTGCTATTAGAATACAAAATATCACAGGAGCAGGAATATTAATAGTACCAATCTTTTTCAGACGATCTTAGAAACGTACATACATACATACATACATATTGTCACGCCTTTATCCCGAAGGAGTAGGCAGAGGAATATTAAACGCCCACATTTCACCGTATGTTTTTTGTCCCACGTAACAGGTGGTGAGCCCATTTCCGTGTTGCAATGGACAGGCGCAGGCTGCGGCGACCTGCTGTTGAAATTTTTTAAGGCCTTCAACTTGGCTTAACAACTGCCATTTTATTGGCATCCGGGACCAACGGCTTAACGTGCCTTCCGAAGCACGGAACTGGGTTGGGTCTAAAGGGCCGAATAAATTTAAAAAAATAATTCTTTGAAACACTGCCCATTCAATGGTAGAGTTGTGTTTAATGTACTGGATGCCTGTGTCGATTCGGTAACGGAGCCTGTCGAACACTCGTCTCGCAAGCGCTTCAGCTTCACAAGAGGTGTAATACTGTAGCTTTATCTACAAATGGTATAATGAAAATTACAAGGCTTTTGTAAAAAGAAAATATTTCGTATTTGTTTTTCGTTCTTTAAAAATATCTTTTTGTAAATGTCTTTTTGACTCTCGATCCGGATCGTTTCTGGTGCAGAGGCTGGCCATCGCAATCCAGCTTGGAAACGCAGCAAGTGTGATGGGCACTTTTCCACCGGGAACGGTCAGGTATTTAAATTGTTTGTAAAGTTGACATTATTTGAATTTTAAAAATGTTAAGTTATGTAAGTTACTTGAATAAAGAATATCTTTATGTATATTGGAATAAGAAAATTTTAAAAATAAAATAAAACTAACTATCTTCACGCTGTATCCCTGACGGCGTAGTCAGAGATGACAAATCGCCAGGCTTGACGATCCATGCATACTTCTTTCGCTTCTTCAAGATTCATCAATCGCTTTAAACACGAACGTCTGGGTTTCCGAAAAAAAAAATTAATCATTTGAGAATTCTATAAAACCTCTTTAATTAAACTTTCACGTTCCATATCACAGTACTGATACAGGATGTAACGCGAATTTAATTAATGCGATTGTTATTTTTAGGTAATAACATTATCTCCCCATTTTTTGACACGAGATGCTTCGATTTAACAATAAAAACTACGTTAGTATAAATATCAAACAATTATGCTAAGGATAGAACTGTAGGGGGCATATACTGACGTGTTACAAAGCATTTGGGCACTGCTCTACCGTAGGAGCAGCAGGACGACTTTGTGTTATGGCTGCCAGCCCTTTTCGGATGAGGAAGTAAGAGGTAAGATGTAGGGTAGAAGGAATTTAAATAAACCAAGGTTTTTACACGGAGATCACGTGAACAGATTCAGAAAAAACTAAAAAAAAAAGATAAATAAATTTACAAATAAAATCACAATTTTTCATGGTACTGATTTATTAGTTTTACTCCGGTACTACAACGTGAGCCGCCGTCAATAACAGCCGAAGTGATATCGGTGGTAATTCGCGCATCTTGACGTCGAGGTAAGAAGGAATGTTAATTAAACAGACAGACAGATCACCTTTACCTATAGATACTGCATTGAATCGATTGTCTGTATTCGAATCCTGAGTGATTAATAAAATAGGTTTATACATTTTTTATTGTTCTTTTCTATTGATGTAATTTTAAAAATTTTGTAGATGAAAAGGTGATAAGACCTCCTTTTTCACTATCTCCATTAATTCTTAACTAGTTGACGCCCGCGGCTCCGCACACGTGGTGAAGTTTTCCCGTTCCCGTTTCCAACAGGAATTTGTTCCCGGGAAAAAAAAGTCGCCTACTTTTTAAATATATATTTATAAATATATAGGCTACTTTTTATTGTAAAGTTTTATCAAAATCCATTCAGAAGATTTTGCGTGAAAGAGTAACTAACATCCATTCTTACAAACTTTCGCATTTATAATATTAGTAGGATTTGCTGGTTGTTGCCGGTCTTATCGATCTACAATCTGAAGGTTGCTACGGCCTACGCCGTACTAGGTCGTATCTCTAGAGCTACGAGCTAGTTTTCGTAGACAATACATAATCATATTCTATATACCCTCATAGCTAGCTAGTAGATGTGTGGCAGTTAAAAGTTTTACCCGTTTTTGTTAGAAAATATCAATGACCCATAAAATAAAGTGTGTAATTATTCCAAAGTCTCTAAACCAATAAACCCAACGAGGACTAAAAAGTCAGCTCAATTTTACTCCAACCCAATTACGTACGGATGTACAAAAAGAAACAACAAAGGCAATAGCAATAGCAACATATAACGGTTTCTATCGGGGACGAGACAATGCAAAAAGGCGCTAATTTCCCGAAACGAAAAAGTGGTAACGATTATGCGATGTGGAGCCAACGCGTTTGTCTCGCGATAACGCGCGCTTACAATTAGCATGGATGGTGTTATGTTACAATAGATTTCGGTTTTAAATTTGATGCTTTGCAGATGTTGAAAATTTCATAAGTGGTATTTTTCAAAGGAAGAATTTTTTTTTTTTTACAGTTGAAGCCAGTCATCATTCAGTCATCTGAAAGCAATGACTGCCTCGGTGGCGCAGTGGAAGTGTATGCTACTTCCACGCTGTGGTCTTGGGTTCGATTTCCGAGCCCGAACAATTATTTGTGTGATCCACAAATGTTGGTTTCGAAGTTTGGGTGTTTCTTATAAATGTATGTATTTAGAAATATATAACTATGTCCATCAGTTGTATAGATCCCATACTACAAGCTTATATTAGCTTACTTTGGGCTAGATGGCGCTGTGTAAAAAAAAAATTCCCACAAAATTTAAGTATTATTATTTATTACATATTTTGATGTAAGTAAAGGATTTCCAGTTAAAAAACCAAATCTAGGCAAATAAACAAAAAATTGAGACAGACCTTTGAATTCATTAATTATGCTTTTTAAACATTGGAACCTTAATTCCAGGGTACGTCTACGTGCAATATTTATTTGCTAAGTCTACTGTTCACTCATATGAAGACCAGGTGAGCAGATTGCTCAAAAACGGAAAAGTGAAAAGTACTAGGATACCCAGGAAGCGGTTAATAAATGTACAGAAAGCGAAAGAAGTATGCATGGATCGTGATGCCTGGCGATCGGTCCTCTCTGACTACCCCGTCAGGGATACAGCGTGACGATAGTTAAGTTAAGTTGTACTGTTCACTCAAAGTCAATTGTATAATATTAAACCTAAACTGAATCACGCATGACGCCATCCAGTTCGCAATTAGACGTGACTTGGCGACTATAATCGTTAATGTTTAGCACCGGTCACATATTTCTGTACCTTTGTGCAAATGCACCCTCCGTCTAGCCACTCCAGCCGACCAATCAGAGCTCACCTTAATTGTTAACCGTTAAACTTGATAGAGCTTGCTTTATAATTTTTAAATTTTGATTTGATATCATCATTTTATTCAAAATTAGAATTTTCAATCCTTCATCAATCCAAAATTAATGAAATTAAAAAACTAACTTCAAATTATTAGAAAGGTTTTATAGGAACTTTTTATTCCTTAAAGTACGATGACTTTTGGCGCGAAGATTAGCAGTGACGCACGTTTGTAGTATATATTTTTTTCAAAAACTAGTGTAAAATTCGTGTTTTCGTGTTTAATATTGGTGGGATATTATTCATAAAGAGTTCGGAAGTGCATTAGTTAAAGAAAGTGATATATTGCAATGAATAGCGGTGTTGTTAGTGCCAAATTTCCATAGAGAGCAGCAATAAGGACCTAGGACTGAGGACTAGACATCGACCAAGACCGGACAGGACTAAATACTAGAAATACCGAAGACCAGGCTGTATGGACAAAGTTTCCTTTGCCTGCCCAATATGGGCGAAGACAACCAAAAATAAATATAAGGACGATTAAAAAATAAGCATTCCTAAATACTTCTATACAATCTTTCTAGGCTGATAAAAGGACTAAATTATTGATTACATACATGAAGCGCTCGTGGCCCCGCGATCTGTGTTCTGTAAACGATCACTAAAGTTACGCAACTTTCACTATAGCTGTGACGGGTGACCACTTTGTGGTAATTACATTTGCGAGCGTTTCCGTGCTTCGGAAGGCACGTTAAGCCGTTGGTCCCAGTTGCCAGTAAAATGGCAGTCGTTAAGCCTGGTTGAAGGCCATATGGGCAGCTTGAAAATTTTCAACAGCAGATAGCCACAACCTGCGTCTGTCTATTTCATCACGGCAATGGGCTCACTACCTATTACGTGGGACAGGAATACACACGGTGAAAAGTGAGCATATAATATGCCTCTGCCACCCATTCGGGGATAAGGCGTGATGGATAAATAGATTACATACACAACCAACACAAAATTAATTTCCAATAATTTAACTAAATTGTATATATTATTTAGTTTTTAAATTATATTCATGTTTAATCGTCAATGTTTTGATAATTTTCACGATTATTTATATAATAAACTAGCTGACCTGCCCGGCTTCGTCCGGGACATACTTCCAACCCCGTGGCACCCATTTAATCCCGTCGCTCATTACTTTTCTAAAAATTTATGAGAGTTTCCCCGATTTGTTGATATTTATGATTATTGCTCCGCTCTCCTGTGAAGTAGCGTGATGATATACAGCTAAGAACCTTCCTCAATAAATGGGCTATAAAATACAAAAATATTTTTTCAAATCGGTCAAGCCGTTTTCATGCTATGTCGTGACAACGGAAAACGGGTTTCATTTTTATATATATAGATACATATATATGATATACACTCATGTAAAACTGTGGCGCGATCTTGCACTAACATGTTAATAATAGCTATAGAAGAGAGAAGCCAAGACACCTTTTTCCTTAAATGTTTTAATTATTCGCATTCACAATCCGCGTAATATTTACGTAGGAAAGTAGCATAATTAACCGCGGCACATATGAACCTCGCTGATTTCTCTGGGGCACCCCTGCCATTTGATGGGTACGCCCTTTATTTGTTGGGCTTTGAAGAAAGCGGTAATGTAATTTGAAGAAAAAAATGTTCTTTTTATAATGATGATGAATGAAAATGATCACATCTGCTAGTTGTTCGCCAGAGAGCGGAACACTAATCATAAATATGAAAAAAATGTTTTTTTTAAACTGGCACGGCACATAAATGTTTATCTTACCTTTGGATGCCAAAATGATCACATCTGCTAGTTGATCGCCAGAGAGCGGAACACTAATCATAAATATTGTGAGACATTTTTTTTAGACAAAGTCTAGCTGTTAGTCCTCTAGCCCAAAGTAAGCTCATAATTATAAGCTTGTGTTGTGGGATCTAGACGACTGATATACATACTTGTACATTTCTAAATGCCAAACTCAAAAAAAAAACATTTGTGGATCATACAAATCTTTTTTACTAAGCTATCGAACCCGGGTGCTGTGTATGCGATGTTCGCCTAAGCAAATAGTGTTCCTTTAATTTTTATTTTTGATGTTTTACTTCTTTTGGCGCGTTAGGGAATAATGATGAGAGTAGATTTTTACCGTCACGAAAAACTGACACCATGAAGTCAGATGATAAGTGTTTCCATGACAACTTATAAACACCCTGAAGTGTATCCGTACAACTGCAAGTGTACGTAATAACTACATTCAAAGTAATTCTCATTCTTTTGATGTCTTTTTTTCTTTATATTGCTGTTACTAACAAAGCAAAACACGGCAATGGGCTCACCACCTGTTTCGTGGGACAAAAGTGCATACGGTGAAATGTGGCATATAGTATGCCTCTGCTAATCCCTTCGGGGATAAAGGCGTGACAATATGTATGTATTATACAAACAAAGAGTTGTGGTATTTTTGATGAAATCTTATTAGTCTTCAGTATAACTTTTAACGAGTGTATATAGAACACGTACTTTTTTTAAGTTTATCTTTTATTTTTTACCAAATAGTTAAGCTGTAACCAAGCCTTTTTCCTGTCTATGTAGAAAAAACATTTTTCTTTCTTCCTCTTGCTCGCTCTCACTCGAATTTAAACAAAGTATAAAAAAATACTTCAAAATGTAGTCGAAAATCGCATACACAAGCATGTCAGTTACGCACCATTCGTCTGTAGTGAGTGTGTTAAGGACTGAGCTTACTTCAGTTTGAACCTGTGAACTCAAGCAAACCCGGGTATCATAAATGTACCGCTTAATCATTTATGTTAATAAATCGCAGTTCTCCGTGCTCTACGCATACCTTGATCAGAAAACTTTTTCATCTGACTAAATCTTCGATCCCGGCGATCAGTACAGCGCAAATAATCTGGTTACAAGAGATTTATCAATTTGCTGGTACGATGGAATAAAAATAAGTCAAATAAAATATAATGCTGTTTAAAGTTATACAAATGGGTGAAGATTTGAAGCTATAAAAAGTATATCTTGATTAGAATCATCAAGTACATGCTGTTTATGCTGTTGATTGATGGCACTTGGTGAAACATGCAAAAATAAACTCTTGTACTGTTCCACTTATTATTTTTATTCCACTATTTAAATCTGACCGGTTTCGCCTTAAGGCATTTTCAAAGGTTAGCACGCACATATTTTATACATTTCGGAATATCAAACATCAGATTTAAATAAGTTTTAATAATAAATAAGTGGAACAGTACAAGTGTTTATATTAAAGATATCAAGTACTTACATATTTTTCCTAACTCAGTATCTACACCCACCACACGTTGAATGTGTGAGTAGTTGTTTCTCGTGTAACACTCGTAGTTACGCACTCAACCTGCCATTGTTTTGTGGTGGCTTTGTAGTGTTAATTCTTGCTCATTTTATTTGATATTAACGGATGCAACCGCGGTTTCACCTGCGTAGTGACCGTTCCCATGGGAAAACGGCGAAAAATTGCCAGAGTTACTCCTTATAACACCAGCTATCTGCCAAGAAAAGTTCCTTTAGAATCCCGTATATAGATACTTTCATATGCATTTAGTAAAAAACTACATATTTACATATTGTCACACCTTTATCTCCGAAGGGGTATGCATACTATGCGCCCACATTTCACCGTATGCATTCTTGTCCCACGTAACTGGTGGTGAACGCATTGCCGTAACAAACTTTAGTAAAAACGTTAGTAAAAAAATGTTAATTTTTAATTTTTGAAAAAGACTAATATATCTATTGTACTATTATATATTATACTCTATTATATCTATTATAATGTATGTTCTAAAAAGACACTTAAATTATATTAAAATGTGTTTAGAAAAGTCTCAATAATTAAAGTTGAAAAGGAATAATAATCACCACCAGTTTTAGTTAAGACTAATCCTAAAAACCGAATCAAATCCGGTCGTCTCGTCCCGACACTTTAAAATTTCATTTTCATCCAATTAATTTGGTACAGAAGATATGTTCAATCAGATCTCAATATAGCGCTCTGTGATTTCTCCGAGGGGCCACCAACCCTTCCACATTTGCACGTCTATAGTTACGTCCGTCTGTAAATCCCACTTAATATTTTGTACATCTCTGCATTCGTACTTTCTGATTACTAATTAAGTATTTTTTGTCTATCACGCTGGCTTTTTTGAAGTAAAATTTCTTTATCCAAGTTGAGAAAAATTTTACAGCTGAACAAATCGTCACGCTTTTCGGTTACGCGCCATTTTGTTTTGAAGTGAAACTTCTTAATCATAAGTGAAATTTCTTTATGGACGTATAAGAGAAAAATTACAGCTGTAAAAAATGTCGTATAGAAGTTTCACTTCTTACCTGTATACTCTGGTACACACACATATTTTTTCTTTGTTTATATTCTTCTTCAGATATAGCCAATGTAAATATCAAAATTACACTTCTTAAAGTTATTTGGTTCTTTTTTTAAGGGTAGTAATCCTCATAGATGCCATGCCAGACTTCTGCCGATAAATTTTCTTTCCGTCTGCCAATGGCCAGCAGTCCCGAGTGAGCCCGCAGAGGGAAAACCCCAGGGCTGACGACAGACTTGGTTCCCCACAGCGGCCTCGCTTCAGGGGAGTTCGGGTGCTATACAATTTCTTCGGGGGTTAGGGTATTATCCAACATTTTTAGGGGAGTTGAAGGGCGTTCGTGTAGTTCTCACGCCACGTCAACGTCTAGCAGCCCACCCACCTTTAGTCATTTGGTACTAAAATAAATAACGAAGATGCATTTGAAGGAATAAAAATGTAAATGTAACATTTTCTGGTATTTACTATTTATCTTTCTTATTAAATTCATTCAAAAACTGGCACTGTCAATAATGACATCAATTTTAATATTTCTTAATTTTTCATCGGTAGTATGCTTATAATTATTGTTTAAAAACCTCACAGACTACCTACATTACCGAAAACGTCTATACAGCAATAAACATCTCATACAAAGTTCAATTTATTTTTTTTATTTTACATTATTTGTAAGTAACATAAACACATAACAAACAAAATACACAAACATAATCTCTCGGCATTAACCTTAAGGAATAATAAGAGAGTCCCACGGTGGGCGCCAAAAGTGAAGCCTCTTAATATTCATACCCGATGTAAAGTTGTGAAAACATCTGCGGAGCTCATCAAATTATAACTTGGTTAAAATGGGAAAAAGAGATGGCTATGGTTTGGGGCTCAAAGCATTTAGCGTAGTACCTTTAACTTAAAAAGTCAATAAGCCCAATAATATAAAACATTATTATCGGCCTCGATTTAAATTTTATATTACACTAGCTGTCCCGCCTGGCTTCGCCCGTGACATATTTCGAACCCAGTGGCACCCATTTAATCCCGTTGTTTATTAATTTCACATTCACAATAATGTATAAACATTTTCCAAATTCATTGATTACTTCTCCGATCTTCAGTACCTTACTACCTACCTACGCCCACACGGAAGGTCGAATTATGGTTACACGAAATTAATTTCATTGCGTTTTATTTTCAATTTGCGTTAACTCGTCAGATATTCATTTAATTGGCAAGGTGTTAAGGGACAAAATAATCTTCATGAAATGCTGAAGCTAACTAACATAGAAAAAAAGATAAGGACTAATAGCATATTTGTGTAAATAGCCTTCAAATAACCACTTTATAATTGATGGTTTTTTAAAGTATTAAAATGAATATAGTATGTTATTCTTATAAGATAGACATATATCGTTTTGGACTTTTTTGTAGACCTACATTAGATACACAATTGCACAGTACATTATTTTGTTATATCTCAAAGGGTTTAGGCAGCGTTCTTGTTGGAAGCTCCCAGACGGCTTATTTTTTCCGACAACCCCAACAAATATCGTTATAATTTGGTCAATGTATACAAAAACTTAACAAATTATACATAAAAACCTTCTATGAGAATCACTCTAACTATTAATAAAAACCGCATCGTAATTCGTTTCGTAGTTTTAAAGATCTAAGCATACATAGGGACAGACAGCGAAAAGCGACTTTGTTATATAATATGTAGTGATTCATACTTTATCTGCTGAGTCTTTATTGTAAGTATATATGACTTACATTTTTATCATCTTTAGTAATTATCTGTACTATTATTATAAAGAGACAGAGAAAAATGTTTGTTTAATCCATAAACTCTGGAACTACTAAACCAATTTTAAAATCACCATAAGAAAGTCAAGTCAGAAGAAACAGAGTAATAATATTAATGTACTTAATACACACTAAACAGGAGTAGTAAAAACTGGGCAGATTTCCATAAAATACGGGCATATAGGTATACAGGTGCTACAGGGTTCAAAGTATTTTACAAGCAAACGTTCAGTTGCCACCGGCAACCAGTGTGCTCCCACGAGATGGCTTCTTTTGAGTGAGTTGAGCAGTCCAGCCGCGACCACGGACGCTGCAACGCGTTCGAAACGTCGGTGAATGTAAGTAGAATTTTGTTTCGCGTGAAGTCCCGAGTAGTATATAAAACATGAGTATACACAGCGAAAGTTTAAAAATGACCTCTTTCTCGAAGTTGAACTTACCTAATCTGGAATAGTATTTTTAATTGTTAAATGGTTCTTATAAACGTACAACTCTCTATTGAAAGTGTAGTCATTCACATTTCCTTCCTTGACATTTCAGTAACTAATCAAACTATTGGTGAAACTGCCGCTGCTGTCGACCGCTCGAGGCCAACTGACAAACTTTTAATTTCTTCATCGCAAAGATTGACATTCGATTGCGATTGGCAGGAAAGTTACATTGCACAGATAACACCAACTTTTGAGAACAGAAGGAAGAAATTTAATAAAAAAGATGCGTTGGTTTTGAAATTATGAAGTATATTTGACAAATTGGTTGGATTTTGCCAAGGTTTAGTATTTGAAAAAGGATTATGATATATTCCTTGTTGAGAACCTTTAATCTTATTTTTTCTGAAATGTTAAATACATACTCTAAGTTGTAACGGTACATGAAACACTAAATCTAACTTTTCTTGTCTGAGGATTATTGATTTACATTTCAGTCTTCAGCTACAGCCAAAGTAGCTGTTCTGCAAGAATTCATAAGAGAAAATAAAACCGTTAATATGTACTCTGAAAATGTTTCCAATACCATCAAAAAAAGCCATCTTATTACATTTCATCCCATATTTGGACCACAATCCCAAACACTAAACTAATAGTATCTATTTACACCAAAAATCAACAATGCAACCCAGAAATGTAACGAAGGAAAAAACACTGTCAGTTATTAGCTTGGTCAGCATATCGTCCTAATGACACATGTCGGATTGCTAAACAATGTTTTAATGTGAAACACCCTTACACAGATGGCACAGGTTATTTGCTTAGGACAACCAAACTGCCGCCCGTTTAGCGAGCGACCCGTCAACGCATAATGGTTCAAGGTATAAGCGATAGCGATTGGAAATAGGTTAGGTAGTGGATGCTACGTAGGTGTGTCAGAAATTAAGAATATTGGCAACAGATTTATTTTTGCCAAGACTATGGACTATTTGGTTTCCGTCATAGTGGAGCTGGCCGCTATATAACTATTAATCAATTTATGCATAAAATTGAAATGTCTGTTTGTAGTTCCATATTAACAGCTTTTTACTAAATGCTTATGAAAGTAACGAATCTAACGAAAAAATAAAAAATCTGTCCTTATGTTGATTCAAGCTATTGTTCAAATCGGCTAAAACGATTTTGACGAGACCTCCACTTACATTAGTACGTGAAAAGGAGTAACTTAGGCTTTATTCTATCCCTTTATTCCAACTGGTACGGCAGGCATCAAAATCAGCCTATCACAGTCTATCAACCTTACTGTATCACCCTGGTCAGGGGAGTTCATACAGAATTTATTCTCGAGTTCTCCCTCTCCCCACCATTTCGTCCGTTAACCAATAGAACCACTTGAAGGTGTGGCTGGTTTGGCCTCATTGCATCCAGTGTTATATATTGGGACCGTGAACCATAGAAGTCTATAGTTCACATCATGTGTTTTAGTTCCATTTTGGTGTACTAGTTGTTACAAGAGGCCCACTAAGATCTCCTGGGCCCAATCGACTTCACCTGCTAGTGATTCACTGGCTGATTAACCGACGAGGCAACGAGACGTAGACGTCCCTACGGGAATGGGAGTCAGACGGTGATCGCTCTTACCTATACCGAAAATTAAAACAAATCCAAATAGTAGTGAACATTTTCACGGTATGGAAGCAACTAGGAAAACACTCAAGCTTCAAATCTATGCAGGATTGGAAAGCAACTGGGAATACAGAGAGGTTAAGATTTACTTTTTGATTGTGGGTTCCACAAAATACGAATAGTCCGCATAGTGAAAATGTCAGCATTTACTTAAACACTGATATATTTTGTTACAATTTTTTTTTAAATGGAAAATTTTAAAAGAAAAAAATATTATTTACGAAAAACTACAGATTTAGTAGGTACCATACATACATACATACATATTGTCACGCCTTTATCCCCGAAGGGGTAGGCAGAGGCATATTTAACGCCCACGTTTCACCGTATGCATTTCAGTCCCACGTAACAGGTGGTGAGCCCATTGCCGTGTTGAAATGGACAGGGGCAGGCTGCATTGACCTGCTGTTGAAATTTTTTAAACCGCCCATAGGGCCTCCAACTTGGCTTAACGACTGCCATTTTATTGGCAACCGGGACCAACGGCTTAACCTGCCTTCCGAAGCACGGAACTGGGGTGGGTCTAAAGGGCCGAATAAATTTAATAAAATGTGTCTATTTTAGATGTTAAATTTGGAAGAAATTTTGAACCCGTTGCCTTTTTAGTGAGGTGGTAACAAAAAGGCTAAAAGGTCTTATGTGCTAGACACTAATTAGCACGACCAATTAAAGTACTGGTAGTCTCGGACTACCAGGACTAGTAGGTACGAGTGTTTTCAATACTCCTTTGATTGGGTATAAAAAACTACTGTCGTTTCTTAGAGAATATATCATACTTCGCAGAGTAAATTTTCAAGAAGGCATTGTCTAAAACTATGATATAGATAAACAACTTAACTGTACAGTTTCGAAAGCGACACTACCTTTTGATAACTACGCTGCTAACTCCTAACTTGTACCAAAAATATACAGGCTGATACAGGTGCGAGATTAAATGGCCGCCGTGTATACAGGGTGTTCATTACGATATTGCTGTGAGTACAACGAATATTGCGAGCGGTTTTTATTAGGAATGTCATAACGTTTTACTTTTTTTGATGAGAATTGAAAACGTGTTTGATCTGCCGTTGGAAAGGGTGTGTGACGTCATTGTTTATTTCCCAACCACTCAGCGTTTGGACGCGTTGATTTTAAAGCATCATTAATTTGTTCTTTTTTAATTTTTTGTCAGTGATAAACGGTTTTAATTGTGATTGTTATTCGTGATTGTGTGTTTTTACTTTTATTAGAATTGTTGATGGGAATATTGTTTCAATTCCTGAAATATGATCATGTAAGAATTTTGTGTAGTATTATATTATTGGACTCACTTAATTATCATTCACACCTTTATCCCCGAAGTGGTGACAGCGGCATATTGTACGCCCACATTTCACCAAAAGCATTTTGTCCTATACCTACAACAGGTGGCCGTGTTGTCGTGTTGAAATGGACAGGTAATGGTTGTGGCGACCTAGTGTCAAAATTTTTCAAGCCTCCCATAAGGCCATCAACTTGGCATAACGAAGCAAAAATTCGCATCAGAAAAGAATGGAGCTACGCTCACAGCATTCGCTTCGCTCCATTCTTCCCCGATTCGGATTTTCGCTTTGTCCTCGAACTCCTCCCAACACTTTTTGATCAAATTTGACCCATAATACGACATCAAGCCATAAAAAGTAGAAAAAATAAAATCGAAAATCGGACACACCATGGAGGAATAAAAAAAAGCAAAACGCTTCGTTCCATTTAGACTTACCGGGAACGGCAAGTGCACCTAATTAAACAGAATGTTGTTAATCATTGTCTTCTGGGTGCACTGGAAACCCACTAAGATATTCAAGGGCTCAAGCCAACCTCACTTACAAGTATAGTAGGTACGATTTAAATCACAATTTTATAGTTCGACAGATCGTTCCTCAGTCAAACCTTGGAAATTTCAGTCTTTTATATTTATGTACTACTCGTTGACGACCGAGGCTCCGCCTTCATGTTGAAATTTTCCCGTTTCTGTTTCCTACAGGAACTTGTTCCCGGGATAAAAGTAGCTTATGTGTTATTCTGATGTGTAAATTATATTATTGTAATGTTTCATCAAAATCCATTCATTAGATTTTGCGTGAAAGAGTAACAAACCTACATCCATACATTACCACAAACTTACACGTAAATCTTAATAATATAATAAATTCGAAAGTTTGGCTGGATGTATGTTACTCTTTCACGTGGACACTACTGAATGGATTTTAATGAAACTTAACAATAATATAACTTATACATCAGAATAACACATAGGACTTTTCATCCCGGGAACAAGTTCCTGTGGAAAACGGGAACGGGAAAACTACTCTACGCGGGCGTAGCCGCGGGCGTCAACTAGTAATTCATAACGTTTCACGTGACAAATACAAGCATTTATTTTTAGGGTAGCATAGTTTCTAAAACATAATTTCCATCTAATATTATAATTCAGGATCCACGTCTTCGCTATCAATAATAGACCACGTATGGCCAATAAATTGCTGGTGTGCTCCCGAAACAAGCGGCCATCGTAAAATCGATGCACTAGGTTCTTGAGTTACGGCGGGACGTACACACGAACATAAATATAACAGTAACTCATTGGGGTAGTTCCCTCCACCTGTTACACTTAATAGATGAACAACGACGGCTATCAACCCAGCTGCGTAGGTTTCAATGTAGCTTCATGGTAGTGTTGTAGACTGTAGATAATCTATGCCGAACTCAAATACGAGTATTACGATTTCACGGTAATTAGAGATATGATATTTTTTGTTCAATTACAGTCCGAGACTATCAGGACTTTAATTGGTCGTGCTAATTAGTGTCTAGCATATAAAACGTTTTAGCCTTTTTGTTAGCATCTGACTATAAAGGCAACGGGTTCGAAATTTCTTCCAAATTTAACATCAAAAAAATGGACACATTTTATTTAAATTTATTCGGCCCTTTAGAACTGGAACTGGGGTGGGACTCCAGTTCCGTGCTTCGGAAGGCACGTTAAGCCGTTGGTCCCGGTTGCCTGTGGCAGTCGTTAAGCCAAGTTGAAGGCCTTATGGGCGGCTTAAAAAATTTCAACAGCAGGTCGCCACAACGTGCGCCTGTCCACTCAACACGGCAATGGGCTCACCACCTGTTACGTGGGACAAAAATGCATACGGTGAAATGTGGGCGATTGTATGATATTTTTTGTATGCTCTATAATTTGTTTTTATTTTTGTTGTCTTCGCCCATATTGGGCAGGCAAAGGAACCTTTGTCCATACAGCCTGGTCTTCGGTATTTTTATTTTCTTAGTATTTAGCCCTGTTCAGTCTTTGTCGATGTCTAGTCCTCAGTCCTAGGTCCTGGTTCTTGCCCTCAGTATTATGGTGATTCTTATACTGAGGTTTTCAGTGGAAGAGAGTGGGAGAGAGAAAATAGCATTTCACTGCAAATATATCATTGTCTTTCACTATAGCACGTTAACACAACTTTTATTTCACCAAAAAACACCACTCCCGCACATAAAACAAGGTAAATGCACTAGTTTTAGAAAATAATATACAGCAAGCGTCCGCACTTGACACTCTTCCCGCCAAAAGTCCTCTATAATTTGTATTTGCCTGTCTGTACTACAAACATTCATTCAATTATTCATTCATATCATGGAGTGCATCCGACTGCTACGCAAGAGGTCGTGAGTTCGATTCCCACCCAGGATAAGAATTTGTGTGATGAGCACGATGGTTTATTCTGTGTCTGGGTGTTATTTATCTATAATATGTATGTATTTAGAAATATATAAGTATGTTTATCAGTTATCTAGATCCCATAACACAAGCTAATATTAGCTTACTTTGGGCTAGATGGCGCTGTGTGAAAAGTGTCCCACAATATTTATTACAAAAAAAAATAAACACCTGGCGTTAAGATTAAAAATGTTACTTATATAATTTCCCATTACAGCGATAATGAAGAAATTGTAAAGCGGAGTATTGCAAAATGTTGACAACCTGGAGGGTAAGGTTTTCTTTTATCTATCCTACATCCTTTCCTTGAGGAGTTCGGTTCGTCATTCCTCCGTTACAATAAGTAGAGGTTATCGAGGGTATGTGGTGGGATCCTCCTCCTCTCCTTTATTATCGTTCTACGATGGATTTCCGCCATGTAACGCCCGATTCAATTAGTTAATTGACCAGTGGTCCCCGACCATTAGTAAATTATATATGCTACATTACACGGCCTTATGATTGAGAAAAATATATTCTAAATTTATTAAAATTTAACATATTTACAGAAAACAGTACTAAAAAAGGGGGTGGGGTGTTGTTACAACTTACTTGGGGTGTTGCTACTCCCCATAGAAATCAACCAGTAAAGTTCCCGTATGGCTGGCCAAAAAACAATTTCTTATTTATCGGAATTTCTGTGTTGTTCTTTACTTTTTCTGCTTCTTGGGGTGGAGACTATTCCAACAATGCAAAATTAGCCTATCCATTCTTAAGTTATAAGATTTCAAACAAAACTTCACTTTTGCTGTTTTGAAGTGAAACATCTTTATCGACGTTGAGAGAAATTTTTTAGCTGTAAAAAATGTCGTAAAGAAGTTTCACTTCTTACCTGTGTACTCTGGTACACACATATTTTTACTTTACATTTTCAGCTATTCTGGGTTGGCCCACATGTTCTTAATTATATGTGATGAAACCTGACTTTATATAACATAAGTACTAGTGACCAAGGCGCAGCGATCTTTACGCCTTCTTAAGTTCCTCCTCAGTTCCATAGAAAATTTATTTTTTATATAAAACTTTATGCACAAAGATAGTACATTGGCGTACTTAATGCCTAAGGCATTCTCTACCAGTCAACTATTAGGGTGGTGCCGAGTGCAGAGCTAAATACCAGGTAGGCGCATTTATGTAAAACAATACTATTTGAAGTTTATTAATTAGTAGGTATTAACTTACACATACATACATACATATTGTCACGCCTTTATCCCCGAAGGGGTAGGCAGAGTCATACTATACGCCCACATTTCACAGTTAGGATTTTTGTCCCACGTAACGGGTGGTGAGCCCATTGCCGTGTTGAAAGGGACAGGTGCAGGCTGTGGCGACCTGTTGTTAAAATTTTTCAAGCCGCCCATAAGGCCTTCAACCACGCTTAACGACTACCTTTCCACTGGCAACAGGGACCAACGGCTTAACGTGCCTTCCGAAGCAAGGGAATTAATAAAATGTGTCAATTTTTGATGTTAAATTTGGAAGAAATTTTGAACCCGTTGCCTTTTTAGTGAGGTGGTAACAAAAAGGCTAAAAGGTCTTATGTGCTAGACACTAATTAGCACGACCAATTAAAGTCCTGGTAGTCTCGTACTGATAAATGGTGATGAATTAGTATTAACAAAGAACAAAATATACACAATATTATGATCTAAGTATTTATACTTATAATACCAAATAAAATTTCATATTTATATAGGTACGAATATATATTATATATTTATATAAATACATACAATTACTTATAAATATTTACATACTTACATTACAAGTGTTTGAACAAATCCAACTTTAAGATTAAACTAAACGAACTGAAATATTAACGTAAACGAGAACAGACGTCGTCACTTCGATGTATTGATTGATTTTGATGAATCTACAATAATATACCTCACACATCCAAATAACACTCAGGCTACTTTTTATTGCGGGAACAAGTTCCTGTGAGAAACAGAAACGGCAAAACCGCCTTCACAACGCGTGCGGAGCCGCGGGCGTCAACTAGTTTCAGAATAAAAATGGTGATTTCTTTAACATAAAAGATTCAACAACGTACACTAGTAGGTACACAAAAGTGTTTACCACTCGATTTTTTGTTGTGTGTACCACTTTACTGGATAAGAAACACTTTACGATTAACTTGAAAAATTTACACACAAATTTACTATTTAAAAATTACTTTAAGATTCATACTATTTTCATAAACTAAAAATTTTACAAGATAAGAACTTAAACCCTGGTACTCAAAACTCTAAAGGGTATGAAAACAAACAAATTAACAATAAATCTAAAACCGTTATACAGGTTTTTAGAAATGTGGTAAATTAAGTCCTCTAACTACTTATTATAGTAAAGCCAAGGTCGTGTATAAAACTGGTGGTAATGTTGGCATTTAGTGGTAATTTTTTTTTTTACACATAATCTTTGATTCTAACATACATACATATTGTCACGCCTTTATCTGCCTACCGCAGAGGCATATTATACCACATTTCACCGTATGCATTTTTGTCCCACGTAACAGGCGGTGAGCCCATTGCCGTGTTGAAATGGACAAGCGCAGGTTGTGGCGACCAGTAAATGCCACAAAGTGGCCACCCATCCGAGGATCAGCCATAGTGAAAGTGGCTTAACGCAGTGATCCTTAACACTGAGTCCGCGGGGCCACGAGCGCTTCGGCTTGGTTTTAATATTACTACTAAAAATCTTTGACAAACCGATCAATAACATTTTACAATAGCAACGATACTACAAAACAAACGATACTTTATCTGATAATACTAACCTACATCCTAAAAAACATCCTACAACAACTATTACTAAAGTATTAATCAAATATATCCAAATAAAATCGTAAATATGAACTGACGTAAATTTTGTGCCTTTATTAAAGCCATTAGGATGGTAGACGCGTTCCTATATCTCGATATTATTGTATTTCCTCACATGAGCACAGAAGGTACCCTCCATCCTCCGTCCGTCGTAATTCGTGGGTACGTTTGGTCAATACAATTAACGGAGGGCAAGATTTCACACGTACAATTTGAATTTTAAACAATAGTTTGTCATATAAATTTAATTTTATGCCTTCATGTTTTGCATATACAGGACGATGTGATAATGTTTCATGCCAATATATTCACGATTTTAGTCAGTGTTTTGTAAGTTATGACCGGTGTCCAACAGGTAATAATAATACGTTAGAAATTTTACATGTTTCTCAAAAAGGCCTTAAACTGTTCGTTTTAGAAAAAAAAAAATAATAAACATGGAGGAAATACATTGTTTAACGAACAAACTGATTTCCACGCTTCCCCATTACTATTTTTTTTTCATAACTGTGAATACAGCTTACATAATACCCCGGTTAGGAGTTGGGGTAGAGGTGAGTAGGGTTAAAAAATGGTGGAGCAGCACGCGCTGAGCACCTTTGTTGTCAAGCAGTCTTGAGGATGCTTCCTGTGTAGGTGAAACACGTATCGACTTGTCGACTAAGTGTCACCTTGTAAAGCGGAGTATTGCACAATTTTGACCACCTGGAGGGTAAGGTTCCCTTTTACCTATCCTACATCCCTTTCCTTGAGAAGTTCGGTTTGTCATTCCTCCGTTACAATAAGTAGAGGTTATCCTTGACCGTTGTGCGTTAGGATTGACGAATCGAGAGTGTGTGGTGATATCCTCCTTCCTTACTTTATTATCGTTCTACGATGGATTTCCGCCCTGTAACGCACGATTCAATTCAATATAGAATTCTTGCCTGGTAAAGAATTCCAAGTTTGTAAGGTACGGCTAGTGTTTACCTTCTCTTAAAATCTTTGGTCTTGAAGCGAAGCGTGAAGGAAATATTCGTAGGATGTCAACTGAGGGCAACTCTTAATGACCTTTCTGTTTGTAGCCTGGAGTTCTGCATTTCCATCAGGCTGGTGGCGTCATTTGAGTGCGAATTCAATTTAAACAGTTTGTATTACTGGTGTATGTACCACAAAATGTCAACAGAAATAAGACTGACTTCACCGGACTTCACAAATACATTGACAGATGACTGCGCAGTTCGTCGAATTTCATATTACTAGCGACATCTCTCGACGCAGTCATCGCGATTCTTTTAATACTTTAATGGGAGAAAAATAAAAATAAATAAATATCTATCACACCTTATCCCCGAAGGGGTGGCAGAGGCCTATTATATGTCCACTTTTCACCATGTGGATTCCTGTCTCACGTAATAGGTGGTGAGCCCATTGCCGTGTTGAAATAGACAGACGGAGGTTATGGCTACCTGCTGTTGAAATTTTTCAAGTCGCCCTTAAGGCCTTCAACCAGGCTTAACGACGGCCATTTTACTGGCAACCGGGACCAACGGCTTAGCGTGCCTACCGAAGCACGGAAACGCTCGCAAATGTAAATGCCACAAAGTGGTCACCCATCCGAGGACCAGCCATAGTGAAAGTTGCGTAACTCAGCGATCGTTTACAGAATACTGAGTTACGCAACAATTAATAGAGGTTATCCTTGACCATTATTTGATTCTAATTAATGGGAGAAGGAAAAATAATTTTGAAATGTACGAAAATTTTTAAATGGCAGATATATTTAAATTTAGAATATTACGTGCAACCACTTAAACTCAATTGATATCACTCTTAATTCTTCAACGTCTACATGACACTAACTTGTTTACTCACCTGCCTAACATGTTTATTTTATTTCCAAAACCAAACAATAGTTGCTTCTAGTAACAATCAAAAGTGGAGCTCAGGGTTTATTTAAACATTATATCTGCACATCCTGTAGGTCACTGAACTATAATCAAAATAAATTGTCGTTTAAAACTAGGGATAGACGAGGGTTTAAGCAATTAACTCGTGTCCCCGTTAAGAATAAAACATTCGGATTTGGTCCGACACCGTCACTACGGTTGCTTTCCAAACTATGGACGTAACTTTTCACTGTTTAGAGTTTAGAGGCCGATTGCATCGCGGTTCTAACGGATGTTTTTAATTTTTTTTTTTGTTTTAGCAAGTACTAGAAACCTGGTCCGGCTTTTCACGGGTTGTAATGTGTATACTGACTATAAACCTTCCTCTCGAATCACGGTATGTATTGTTGAAAACTGCAATAAAAACCGTTGAGTAGTTTAAAAGATCTAAGTGAAATGGCAACGGGAGTAATTTTGTTTTATACTATCTTAACTATCATTATGGTGTATATGATGATGGGGTAGTCAGAGGAGACAGATTGTCAGGCTTTGCTATCAATGAATACGTCTTTCGCTTCATACTACACTGGCCTGCAAACGAAGTACTACACTTTAAAATGTGCATTTTTTTAAACTATGGAAGTAAGAGATTTAAAATAAAAACGTTTTATAGCAATTTTTATCAGCTTTTTTGAAACTATTGTAATTTATACATTAATAACATTTTTAACTCTAAAAAAAGATAAAACAATAAAAATTGCTATTTTTAGCTTATTAAAATTTATAAGTATGTTTATAAAAAAACTAAACTATCTTCACGCTGTATCCTGTACGGGGTAGTCAGAGAGGACAGATCGCCAGGCTTCGCGATCCATGCATACTACTTTCGCATATTGTAGATTCATCAATAGCTTCATACACGCACGTCTGGGTATCCGAGTACTTTTGACCTTTCCGTTACGTATGTTTTACATTTTATTATTTATTTTTATAACTCGTATTACCACCTCGGGCTCTGCTTACACCTTCAAGTTGATTTGGCATACTGAACACGAGGTTTCGGAGCCGATGTTAGGGATTATTTTCCCATTCTTCTATCAGGGCCTGTTTTAGTGCCCTGAGGGTGGTAGGTGGTGGTCTGCGGCTTGTGGCTAGCCTCCCTAGCTCATCCCAGGCGTGCTAAATTGGGTAGAGATCAGGACTTCTTGATGGCCAAGTCATCATGCTGATACTAACCTCCTAAATAATCACTTGTACGACCCGAGCCGGTATTATCATGCATCAGCATCGATCCCATATGGGATAAATGCGGCCCTGCATACTCATTGTGAATCTCCGTAGTATATCTTTCCCCAGTCAGAGTGCCATTTTATATGGCCACTAACTCTGTACGACCTTCTAAAGATATGTCAGCCCATACTTGTACACTGCCTCCACCGTACTAGACCCTTTCTGAGAAGCAGGCTTGAAAGTATTGCTCACTAGGGGGCCAAGTCTACTATTTCAATCGGCCCCCAGGTCACCTGTAGACACTTCGCCTTCCATCAGAAGTGTAAAGTGAGAATTGAGTCTCATCTGTAAAACAAAATTTTTGACCATTCTTCTTGATCACACTATATGTGGTCACGGGCGTATCGCTGTCTCTCTACTTGCTTCTCTCTCTCGAGTTTGGCCACTTGCTGGTCTTCGTGTTTCAGGTTTGCTTCAGTCAGACTTCTTCTCACTGTACTGTCACTATTGTAGTTCTTTCAGGTCTGAAGAAGCTCTTCTGGACTTCAACTGCTTTTTGGTGGCGATTTCTCAACATAGTTTAAGTACAGTAATAACGTTCTTCTCGGGCACTAGTACACCTGGGCCTGCCATTACCAAGTCTCCTCAGATGGTTTCCAGTCTCTTCGTACCATCGCTTCACCTTTTGGACAGACTTTTCGAGATAAATAAATAAGTTTATGTTCTGTTGTCTAACTTAGCTTTTGTAACAAGAATCATCGATCAAGAAAAAAATTAAAAACAAATATGAATGGTAAAAATTATAATTCGAAAAGTATTATTTCTGATTTTATTGTTTTTTTCAGCCATTTCTTATGGTTGAAAAAATATATATCATACCAATTACTTGATGATTCTGTATTGAAATTCGTGGTCTTTCATTTCAAAACTGTTCCAATGTGACTTGACTTATATTAATATATTTTTTAGGATATTATCGTGTGATAAGTATATTCTATTCATGGGCCGGAACTAACATTTGTGTGATCCACAAATGTTCATTTAAAAGGTTGGCGCTGTGTAAAAAAAATTTGACAATTATTTACTTAATTTAAAATTATATTTTGATGATAGCTGTGGCTGAAATAAAAAACTTAAGATAAAAATTTTGAAAGTTAACTACACAGTGCAAACCACCGTCAGCGATTGTTACTCCGCCAGTTAACGGCTTTTATAGCTTGTACAAAACGAGTGAAGCCACAAAATACTAATTTTCCGTTCTGAAAACGTATCAAACTTTTCTAATTACAGTAAATGTGATGTCCCCACGCGTTTTTGCTTTTACTATATTGTTGGGCCTGATGGTAAGTACCAGAAAGGCGATGGCAATCTGGCATTTATTTATACTGCTGTTGTTGTCAGTTATTATAGATTATTTTTTATGGCAACGGTCATGCCAAAGCTCGAAGTTTTTAAACATTAAGCTTGTGTTTGACTACAAGCTCACCTTTTCGGATATAATCTTCCTCAACCCGTCCTAGCTACCTACTCTTCACAGCTGCTTGTGTGTAGCATGACTTTTCAACCAACATTTTTATTTATAAGGGATTTTTTTATCCCATGCGCTGTCAAGGTGGTAAGTCGTGTTAAAATGGACATAGCTTAGGCATAAAATGTAATCAATAAACACACGAGAATTACAGAAATACATAAAAGGTCATGTGCGTCAAAAGATCTCGGCGTGACTTTTTGTAACACTAATTCATACATACCTATATAGAATAACAGACATCAAGACGTTTCTAAAATTTGATGAGCAGTTCATCACTAAAATCCATTAAGTGGGACTAAATATGAATTGACAAAGTTTGACGTAGTTTGGTAAACTTTTGCTAGCTATAAAACATGCAAATTGTCATAAATAGAAGAAATTAGTTCGGCAACCCATTATTTTCAGTAAAATATACTACACAAATTTTCGAACTTCTTTTAGACAATGACGTCAATGATATTTTGACAGCATTTTGACAACGTAGCTAGCATGAAAAATGTTAGTTTAGTACATAAGGACAAAAACGTTCAAATTGATTCTGAAAAACAAAATAGACAAAATCACCACTCAACGTAACAGAAAATAAAAGCAGTCGAAATTAGTTCAATAATTAACATCACATGCAAGGACAGACAATAATTCGCACGCGTGTGTATCCGAACGTACCACGTGACACATAAGATGGCAGCCCAACGACCATTTGGCGAGAATCGATGCTGCCATATCACAATTTGGTTTTCCTTTGATTTGGAGTTATGAATGTACGTAAGAGACACTACTTATTACACCACTACGACTCGTCTGTGGATTATAGCCTTCAAGAGTTCTGTTAGTATTGATAGGTATATCTATAAAAATAAATAAATAAATAAATATCCATCACGCCTTATCCCCGAAGGGGTGGCAGAGGCATATTATATGCCCACTTTTCACCGTGTGGATTCCTGTCCCACGTAATAGGTGGTGAGCCCATTGCCGTGTTGAAATAGACAGACGCAGGTTGTGGCTACCTGCTGTTGAAATTTATTAAGCCGCCTATAAGGCCTTCAACCAGGCTTAACGACTGCCATTTTACTGGCAACCGGGACCAACGGCTTAACGTGCCTTCCGAAGCACGGAAACGCTCGCAAATGTAAATGCCACAAAGTGGTCACCCATCCGACGACCAGCCATAGTGAAAGTTGCTTACCTCAGTGATCGTTTACCGAACACTGAGACCGCGGGGCCACGAGCGCTTTATATATCAGAGCGCTTCATATTCAGGTATATCTATACTAATATTATAATAAATAGTACCTATTTACAAAGGGAAAGGCTCGCGCCTAAACTGCTCCAGCTACAGGGCGATCACCTTAGCTAGTAAGGTGTATGCAAAGGTTATAACGGCAAGAATGCAAGGAAAGTCTGAAAGGTATTTATGGGAGGCTCAATGCGGATTCCGGCGTGGAAGAGGTTGCATGGATCAAGTGTTTTCTCGCCGCATGATCGCGGAGAAGTTTCTGGCTATTAGCCAGAAGGTTTTCTGCGCTTTTGTGGATCTGGAGAAAGCATTTGAAAACTTTGTGGGGTTTGCTGCCCGGATATGGTGTGGACGGCTCGCTACTGCGGGCAATACAGTCGCTTATTAGAGACTGTAAGGCTTGCGTGCGAGTAGGGGGGGATGTGTCACCTCTTTTTGATGTCTGTACAGGCGTCAAACAGGGTTGTGTCATGTCCGCCTGGCTGTACATAGTGTATCTGGACAGTTTGCCTGCAGAAGTTGAAAGATTGTGATATGGGTGTGAATTTGGGTGACTTTAAAGTAAACTGTCTCTGTACGCTGATGATGCAGTGCTCATGTCCTCATCAGAAGCCGACCTTCAGGCATTAGTCACTAATATGAAAGAGGAGTGTGAAAGTAATGGTCTTCGCTTGAATGCAAGTAAAACTAAGGTTCTAGTATTTGAAAGAGATGACGTAAGAACCAAATGCGAGATTAGGGTAAACCAGGAACGACTAGAGCAAGTGAATGAAATTGTGTATTTAGGGAGTATGTTTAGCGCGGACGGAAGATGTGATTCGGATGTAGAACGGGGAGTAGCTGCCGAAAACAAGGTTAACCGTGCTTTGTCCCAGTTAGTAAAGCGACAAAGCATCGTAAAAGAAGCACGACTGGCGATTCATAACGCAGTGCTAGTGCCAACTTTGCTTTACGGTAGCGAATCCTGGGTATGTCAGCAGATGCATGAAAGTAAATTGAATGCTGTGCAGATGCGATCACTTCGAAAATTGTGCGGTGTTACTTTGGCCGACCGAATACGTAACGAGGTGATACGCAATATGGCAGGTTTGAATGAAAGTGTCAGCGTTACGCTGGAAAAGGGCGTGCTCCGTTAGTTTGGACACGACAAACGAATGAGTGAGGAACGATTGACGAAGAATATATATTGTGCGAAAGTAGAGGGTAGAAGAAGTCAGGGTAGGCCGAGACGTACATATGAAGACCACGTGAGCAGATTGCTCAAAAACGGAAAGGTCAAAAGTACTCGGATACCCGACGTGCGTGTAGAAAGCGATTGATGAATCTTGAAGAAGCGAAAGAAGTATGCATGGATCGCGAAGCCTGGCGATCTGTCCTCTCTGACTACCCCGTCAGGGATACAGCGTGAAGATAGTTAGTTATTTTTTAGTAATATTATAAAGCTGAGAACTTTGTTTGTTTGGTTGAACGCGCTAATCTCACGAACTACTGTTCGGATTTGAAAAATTATTTTTGTGTTTGATAGCCCATTTATCGAGGAAGGCTATATGCTATATATTATTACGCTACTACACTGGGGAGCAGAGCAGTAGTCATAAATGTCGACGAATCGGGCAAATTTTTATGCATCATTGTAGAATTTAAAAGCGACGGGATTAAATAGGGGCGACGGGAGGTCGAAATATTCCACGGGTGAAGCTGTGGGGGTCATCTAGTTACTAATATACCTATCAATACGTTTCTAAATTTCTTGTAAGTTTGTGTTCAGTCTTTTTACAGCTTGATTTTTGAGTATTTACCCAGATATCTTCGTTGAATACGAAGACTACAATAGCATTTACCTATTAAATTCCTAAATCCTAAACGGAAAGTTCAAAGAAGTCAGGTTCAAACGTTGTTTATCACGCAAAAATTTTTTTTTGAAAAAGTTCAATTTACCTATGCTGCGGTATAACCGTGCACCAGAAAAAACAATACACAATTGTTTACAAAGCCTAAGGTTGACTGGAAGAAAATGCCAAAAGGCATTAAGTCCACCTTTGTACAAATTTGTGCATAAAGTTTTTTAAAATAAATAAAAATACAGTCTAAGTAACAATCTACCGAAACAAAAATAGAAACGTTATCACGCACAGTTACCATTTCAGACTGGTAACACTCAAATATCGGGAAGAGTCTCGTAATGGCGTCTTTTTACGCTACCTGCTTGCTAATTGGAAATTAGGAGCCTAATGTGTAGGAGTTTAGTTACGATTTGTATTGTCTATGTCGTTTTACTAACAATATGTTTTTGTCCTTTTCTATTTGATTATTTCTGTTAGTTACGATTATTGGCAATTAGGGTTGCCATACACTTTGTTAAGGTACACGATATAAAATTCTACTACTTGTACTAAATCGTTAAGGGGTGTTTTAAGGATGTGCAAAGGTTGATTCCATATCGTAAGTTTCTTTCAGATAAATTTAAAGGTCTTACAATAACGATGAATGAAAAGTATTTTACCAAATTCTTCACTTATTCTAATAACAATGTTAAAACAACTAAACAAATTGTTTAATATCAGACAAAAATATTTAATACAAAATGTGCCTTAATTAGATCACCTATGAATATTTCGCAAGATGGCTCCCGCGTTCCCGCCATCTGTCGGTTGTAAAGCGAATTTATTTATACATCTAATTGCTCCGTACGGCGAATGTGCTACGCGTATGCACTTAATACCTTTAATATCGCGCTTAAAAGCGCTATTTTGCTTAAAACAAGGGTTATTGTAAATGTCGTCAAGTTTTAGTGTTACCAGCATCCGTCTTTTAAAGTGAATTAGTATAATGGCAACTGTATAACGCTTTGAATGCACCTTTTAAACTCTTCAGTCAGAAACTCTGAGTTCTCGAAACTCAAATAATCTCTATCTTGGTCCTTGGTGCTTTCGAATATGTCTATGAGTTCTTTCGTTAGATTAAGTTAGCAGTGCATCACCTTGTGCTTCAAGTTAGCTAAAGGTCTGTACTTTAAAAAAATAATGCTTTTCTCAATTGACTGCCTCGGTGGCGCAGTGGTAGTGTATGCGACTGCCGCGACTGAGGTCCCGAGTTCGACTCCCGGGTCGAAAAAAATATTTGTGTGATCCACAAATATTTGTTTCGGAGTTTGGGTGTTTCCTATGTATAATATGTATGTATTTAGAAATGTATATGTATGTTTATCAGTCATCTAGATCCCATAACACACACAAGCCTATATTAGCTTACTTTGGGCTAGACGGCGCTGCGTAAAAAATAAAAAATTATACTACTGATATGCTGAGTACCTATAAAAAATAATGATATTCTCAACTAATGCTTTTTTTTGGAAATCCACTTGGACGCTATGCCAGACTCCTACAGACTAAAACCATACGTTAACTTTCCACTTGCTATGGCCGAGAGTCCCGGGTAGGGCGTCAGAAGGAAAGCCCAGCGTTCCTGACAAACTTTGCTTGCTGCCGCGGCCTCTTCTCAGTGAGTTTGGATGTTATCCCATCTCTCTTTGGGGGTTTCAAAGTTGTCTTGCGTCTTTGGGGTGTTCGGGCTTTATACCACTTCCATGGGCTGAATAAGTTGCGTGTAGCTCTCAAACAAATCCACCTTCGAAGGCCTGCTTCTGTAAGAACGGCAAGCAGCCCACTTGCCGTCCTCACGACCCCAGCCACATCTGATGCTTCTTATTTAATTTAAATTTCAATAAACTTACAAAAGCACCACACATTGCCCACATCACTTAACAAAGTTACCATTGAGCCCCTAAACCGCGATACGGCTGGCGGGTGCCATTAGACATACAACGCCCCATAAAACACTATAGACCCCATAATATGCATTAAAAACATTAGAATACTGCACTTCGATAGATGGTATGCTGCCTTGATGTAGGACGTAGTAACATGCCATTTAATTTTCAAGTATTTATGGCTACTAATATTATAAATGTGAATGTAAGTTTGTTTGTTACGCTTTCACGCGGGTGAAGCTGTGGGCATCAGCTAGTAAGTACATAATTGTTTTCAAACCTAGTTTAGTAACCTTACAAGTGAAGAAAGAGCGATACAAATAATGTTAAGTAGATATTACTGTAATGTTCACAAGGAAAAAGAAAATACAATTTGTGGAATTAACATGACTGCCAGGAACGCTAACTACACTGTCAAATGATATGAAATGCAGTATGCAACCTTTTGCTAATTACGACTTAATTTTAACACCAAGAATTCCGCCTGACTGTGCTAATTTTATGCAGTTTTAATGCTCTTTATATACCACTATGTGAACCCCACGGCTTCGCCCGTGACATATTTCGGACTCCCGTCCCACTTATTTAATCCCCAGTAAGCATAAATATAAACATTTATGCTTACCGCTCTGCTGTTTAGGGTAGTAGTGTGATGATATATCTAACCTTTGGCTAACGGCAAATGGACTATCTAACACAAAATCAAATAAACAGCTTAAAGATTGCTAGTTAGTTAGTTAATATTAAATGGCCTTACGTCGCCTTAAGACGAAAAGAGGTGGATTAATTCGTCATTTTCGAGCAGGTCATGGTGGTGTAGTTTCTAAACGCGTCTGGTGCGTTGAACCAGAAGACGCTGGTTCGAGTCTAGCACGTGACTGAAAAAAACTTTAAAATTTAAAAAAATATCGGATATTAAATCTACTATAAACATACCAATTGTTTTATTTCGAGGATTATTAAGATATGAATATTTTGCTATTACAATCAAGTCTTGTATGCAACCGGGAAGTCGTAGATGATGATAATGTGTATCAGTTACGACGTCCACCATTGCAATACAGAGGCCATAAATCGTTGATATATCTTGGTTGTTGACGAGCTACAGTTTTTATTGCATCCCAGTCATTACATGGTCCCCGAGGCAGAGGGGCTGTCTCATATATTGTCTATTTGACTATCCCTGGGCGTGTTGTGTTATGTCTGGGGCATGAGGTGCATGTTGATTTAATGTCTATAGTGTTCTGCGTGTTGCCAAACCATTCTTTTCCATAACATTGTGACATATGTGTTTTTCTTAAAATAGAAAAGTTTTGGGGCAATAAGAACCCGGGAATGTATTATTTATTGGATATGTCCGTATTTCATTAGAAATATTTATGTGTGACAATAGTATTAATTTGACAAAATGAGTCCCGTAGCCAACAGAGATTTTTCTTTATTCATTTATTAACAAAAATATTTACATACTGTAGAACAATCTATACTAATATTATAAAGCTGAAGAGTTTGTTTGTTTGTTTGGTTGGTTGAACGCGCTAATCTCAGGAACTACTGGTCGGATTAGAAAAAATATTTTTGTGTTAGATAGCCCATTTATCGAGGAAGGCTATATATCATTACGCTACTACTCTGGGGAGCAGAGCAATGGTCAAATTGTAGAATTTATAGGCGACGGGATTAAATAGGTGCGACGGAATGTCGAAATATTCCACGGGAGAAGCTGTGGGTGGTCATCTAGTTTTAAATAAGAATCAGACAAACTACAAGAAATTTGAAGCCCTGTCCCTTAAACGTGGGGGAATCCTGTGCCTTAAAGAACAGTTCAATTTCGGCAATTATGTAGCCAAAATCGTACTTCTGACTAGAACTTAAGTCGGAAATTGGATACTAGCATGCATGTGAGTATATCTTAATAATATCTTAATATTATTCTATCTTAATAATTATCTTAATATTATTATAAATACGAAAATTTGTATTGATGTTTGATACTCTTTCACGTAAAAACTACTGAATGCATTTTAACGAAACTTTACAATAACATAGCTTATACATCAGAATAACACATAGGCTACTTTTTATCCCGGGTTTCTGTGGGAACCGGGAACGGGAAAACTTCTCTACGCAGGCGAAGCCGCGGGCGTCAACTAGTAGTATATGTTTTGGTATGTATGTATCTGTGTGTGTTTTGCAGCACTGCTAAGCTACCAACTAAGCGAGTCGGGGCTTTAATATCCGTTTCTTAAAATTAAAAATAAATTTGTCAGCTGGATGACCATAATTTTTCGATAAACCGTCGTGTCCTTTTAATGATGATAATTAGTAAAATAAATTAAATTAATATAATAATAAACTATGGTTATAGAAACTGCTTTAGATAAGTAATGCACTACAATAGAACTTCTAATAACACGCACTGAATACCAAGAACAATAAAAAAATGTAAAAAAGAGTTAGTAAATCTTTTAAACTAAAACAATATTTGGAATATTAAATTTGAAAGAACACCGAAAATGGCTTAACGAACATTCAAATGAACATCAAAACGCGCTGTTGTTTATTGTAAATTAAATGCAATTTAACCCTCAAAAAGCATTCGAAATTCCACAACAAATTCTGTACCAAATTGGTGGAGGATCTAGCCACGATGTTTATTCAGGGGAGGGGGGCAAAAGTAACCCATTTGAATGCATACTTGTCCGTCACTCAAGGCGATATCGGGCGGGAGCGAGCGCAGAGCGTGTTACAAACCGACAAATCTACTCAGGACCCCTTCACCTCCCGATTTATTTACTGTAAGAGATAACTGCAACAAGGAAATGCGAGTTATCGAAGTTCAACTTACGGTGGCCGTTTGCCTGTACGAGCTAACTTGTCACATACGCGATTAAACCCGATTGTGATGTAGGCTCACAGGATAACTGTTGATTTGATTTTATGTCACACCAAAACGTCTGTTTGCGCGTTTATTGCTTATAAAGTCTCGTTAGGACACGAACTGTATCGACAGATAAAATTGCCTGTTAAACTGTTATGATTGTAACTGGATTTTGTATTTGAAATGTTAATTTTTTCGTTCTTTTTCAAGTTTGGAATTATCAGATAGAACGTTCTTCGTTTTAATAGAAAATTCAATTTGTAAGTTAAGTAGATACTCATTTATTTAGTGTTAATTTATTATTTACTTAGGTAAAAGCGGAAACCCACGGCTCCACCCATTTAAATAAATAAATAAATATCGTTGGGACAACTCACACAACGCCATCTGATTCCAAACTAAGCAGAGCTTGTACTATGGTAACCAGATAACTGATAAACATACTGATATATTTCTAAATACCTACATATTATAGATAAATAATACCCAGACACAGAATAAACTCTCGTGCTCATCACACAAGGTTTTATCCTGGATGGGAATCGAACCCACGACCTTTTGCGTAGCAGTTGGATGCACTCCAACCGTGTCACAGAGGCAGTCAACAACAAGGAAATGAGTAAAACTTTGGAGTATCAACCAGAATCAAAACTTGAGGGTGCAGAGGAGTTATGCTTTCCAATCTATACTAATATTTTACAGCTGAAGAGTTTGTTGGGTTTAACGCGCTAATCTCAGGAACTACTGGTCCGAACTAATAAAAATGTTTTTGTGTCGGATAGCCCATTTATTGAAAAAGGCTATATGCTACGTATCATCACGCTACTACCCAAGAAAGCGGAGCAAAAATCATAAAATGGCAACAAAGTAGGCAATTTTTTTTGTAAAAATCATAATCGACGGGATTCCATGGGGGCGACGGGGTTCAAGTTGTGCCACCGGCAAAGCCGCGGGGGTCAGTCATGCTCTTATAAACCAAAAAAAACCGAGATTTGGAAACGTAGGTAGGCATTCTTAATCTCCTGATCAAGACAAGAGCAATGGCATAAAGGTCAATCAGATGAGTCGTTGTCTTTTATTATTTCTAAGCTAAGCAACAAACATACATAGGACTTATGGCGAATATTTTTACCTTACTTACTGCTACTACACTGACTTCTCGCTCGGTATCAGTTATTAGAATCGATTACATATTTATAATTTTTTTGAAAATTATTTTTATTCATATTAAAAAATTGTTTACGAAAATGTTTATGAATTTTTATAAGAACTTGTTTATGTAATTTGTTTATGTATAAATTTTATTGACAATTTCATAATTTTAACGAAGCGACTTGAGAGTTAAAATTTTTCTTGTAAAATTAATATTTTTAAATAAATGTACTTAATATGTGGATATATGCTTCAATAAAGATAACCAACAAAAAAATCCTTCTTCCAAAGAGCTTGCGATACATTTTCAGCACTTTATACATAAATCTATACGTATACCTACTTATATTAAAATGAATTCGCAAATATCTTGATAAGCGCAAAACTCGTAAACGGCTTGACCGATTTTTAAGAAAATTTGTCTGAGTGTTTGACTAGGTTCGGCAATTGTTTTTAAACAGTTGGGGCCGGTGGAGGGATGTTGTTAATATAGAAAACCACGCAGGCAAAGTCACGCAGAGTAGCTAGTATTAACAATAAATACTTTTTCATCCACATTAATGCATTAGTTATAGCCCGGACGAATATTAATCTAAAATACAACAATATTATATAAAGACATTTTAACGTCAATCACATCAAGAAAAACACAAGAGAAATCAAATTCGATTTCACAAATCACCGAACCCGACCCATCTGTTTATTGCTCAGCTGATACCCGAGCTATTTTACCTTTTGCCAAATAGAAATGAACAGAAACAATTCGTTCAGTCAATATCATCAACACCGAACACATTCTGTTCGACAAACTTTAGGACAAAGTTTCTGCACCCCAAACGCACCATAAATAAAGAGAGAAGGGGGGCACAACAAAAACTCTCGCAGCCATCACCTAGCCACGTCACCCTGCTCAGATTTCATTACCATAAAGAACTGGAAGCCTTAAAACCCCCCGGCTGTGTAAAAGGTGACGAATACCGACCATTTTTACAAGACCTCTCCGATTTTCCAGACTACCCGTCGGTTTTAAGAACGGTTATGTCTAGAAAGAGGGTGGGTGGACCTTGCTTACGTGGCCTGTGGAAATCCCTAAGCGGGCCGGTCCCGGCGTCGAAATGTGCCCGTAAATCGTCATAAAACTGTCTGAATCCATGATGTGACGCTGCCCGGGGGTAATTAAACTGGAATTTATAGTTTTGCGCGATTCACCCCAGCTTCCCCCTTTGGTTTGCCAGCGTCTCATCTTAACGATCGAAGCTCGCGTTTTGTTATATACAGACGATGTCAATGTGTATGAAATATTTATTAAAACTTGATTGAATACTGTCACAGTAATATTACACGCTGTCTCTGTGTACAATTCATTTTGAGTGTTATTAATGTACTATCTATTTTTGAAACATTCAATAATATTTACAAAATGTAGAAATATACCTACTATTTTGATCGAGGTGCCAGCAATATAATTTGTAAATGGAACGAACTTCTTAAACCCAAAAAAGATTACTATAGTGCTTCATCAAAGTTTTATTTAAATTTCGAAGTAGTTCAAGATATTTTCGTAATTATTTTATGGCTTGGTTATTCTGCTAAGATCTCTTATTATTAAAAGTTCAAGTATTTATTGTATGGAAAACGAAAAAAAAAGAAAGAAAGCTTAGTAACCCACTTGGTTCAAAATATAAATAGAACCCCTCTACAATCCAGCCTAGTGCAGTCCACTACTGAATACGCCTTATTGTTTTGAGTTTTCCTTCTTATCGCCATGACCTGGTTTGTCAATCAACAGGTGCACTACTTACAAACGCTGGCTTGGGCCCAGAAGCCCTAGGTAGGCGACATTGCACTTCGAACCCCCTAACGCCTTACTTAGTGTACTTACTTAGTGTAGTTTTATACAAAAAGCTAACAATATATAAGATAAACCCACACAAATTGGTGCCGTGTTTCGTATATAAAACTAAAATTATGTGTGAGTAGCAGAGTACACAGGAAATAAATGAAACTTCATTACATTTTTTTTTTATTATATTTCGTCGTCGATAAAGAAGTTTCACTTATGATTGTTTCACTTCAAAACAATATGGCGCGTAACCGAAACGAGAGCATTTTTTTTACAGCTATAAAATTTCTCTTAACGTCGATAAAGAACTTTCACTTCAAAAATAAAAATAAATACAAAAACTACTACAATTCAGTTTACGGTAATTCATTCAAAAACTTATCATCTCTTTTTTCACGGGAATTCTCAACAACATGACATGTGCTATATTTATGGCAAAAAATAAATATCTCAACCCCAAATAATAGATTTTTTTGTGCTGCTGAGGCCTTTATACCATGTGATAATTCTATTACACGAGCAATGTTGCCGAATTTTTCTCAAAATTAAACCCAACCTAAAACCTTGGTATCAGCGTCACTAAGTCTGAAGTAATGTCTTCATAATCTATCTGCTTGCGTCTCTTGAAGACGCTAATTACCATCAACGGCAGCGTCTGCCGGATTTGCATGCCACTAAATCTGGGCAGCCGAGATTTACTTGAGAACACACGAACATATTTCTTTGAAAAGAATTGCTATTTAAATCTCTTGGTTTTGGGTGCAGAGGTAAGTAAAGTGCTATTTAAAATTTCTTTGTGTTGTTTTTGAAGTGAAAGATTTTTTTGAAAATTGTGGTAGTTTTATATTTTTAACAATCAACCAGGTTTTAATATCCTCCTCCGATGAATGTAAAAAAAATATTTGTGTGTACCAGAGAACACAGCGAAGAAGTGAAACATCTTTACGACACATATTTTTTCTACTATTTACAACTTGTAAAATTGGGTAGATAAGGTTAGCCTTAAGAAAAAACATACGTCAATTAAGAAGTTTCTCTTCAACATACGTCAATAAAGAAGTTTCACTTCAAAAAGAAAAACAACATGGCGTGTAAGCAAGAATCGTGACGAAATTTTAATACAGCAATAAAAGTTCTCTCATACGTCGCATAAAGTTTCACTTCAAAAATCCGTATTTATTTATAACATTTTTCAAATTGATGTATATAATATACCTCGTTATTTTTGTAAGTTGGTATCTGGCCTACATAAAAATACTCAAGCAATTGAACTCGAGACCTCTGAGAATAGGTTACATTATATTTACTACTACTACATAGATAGAAATGACAAAATATAAACGAGTACATCTATGTTGCCCAAATGTAATTATTAGATAAACACATATCCACCCGCTCACATTATAATATATTTTCATTCCCTTCCTAGTCCGGCAATAACAGAAAATATCCGGAAACGACGTCAGCAGCAATAAAGGAGATGTCGGGGCGCGTCATCGACTCAAATCATCGTATCAGTTCGTGACGGACACCCGGCCGTACGTGACCCGAGAACCGAACCTAAACCCCGGCGATAAATCGTATCAACTGTCTGGTTTAACGTGAGCTCTGTGCACGTAGTGTTGGGACACGTGTGGGTCGTGTCTGATACTATACGTTCATACATAAAATAGTTAATTGAAGTGTGTAGCCTGTGAAAATCAGTTTAGCGCTCGATCAGTTTCTTGACATTAGATTTATTTCACACTAGCTGATACCCGCCACTAGCTTCGCCAGCGTGGTAAAGTTTTGAAGTGAAACTTCTTTATCGACGTTGAGATAAATGTTATAGCAGAAAAAAAAACGTCTCGTTTTTCGGTTACGCGCCATGTTGTTTTGATTTTGCATTGTTCTTTATCGCCCTTTTTTCTATTTGAGACGTCGTACGGAACCCTAAGCTTTTTGAAAATCCAATATAGCCTTTGTTACGAATGTAGCTTTCTAAAGTTGAAAGAATTTTTAAAATCAGCCCAATTGTTTCTGAGTCTATTCATTAGAAACAAAATTACAATGTTTTTCTCTTTATTATATTTGTATAGATGAAGTTCCAGTTTTAGGCTACCACACCAAATTGTGCCCTTTTAGGATTACAAAAAAATATTTTATTGGTTAATAATAAAACACACACACAATCACAAGCACATCTAAAATATATGCATGTATAGTTTGTTTCAACGCTTATAACTCAAGAACGGTAGAACGAATTTTATGATCTTTGCTTTGTTGAAATACTCACTACTTCGAATAGCAGAATAAGTAAAAAAAATGAAAAAAAAGTAGGTGTTTTTGGTATTATAAATAGTAAACTATTTATACCTATTAGTTGTGTTTATTTGATCGAAATTTGTATAGTGACCAGTGTTAATTTTTGTTGTGGGTCAACATATTTTATTTTATACTAGCTGACCTGCCCGGCTTCGTCCGGGACATACTTCCAACCCCGTGGCACCAATTTACTCCCGTCACTTATTACTTTTCTAAAAATGTATGAGAGTTTCCCCGATTTGTTGATATTTATGATTACTGCTCCGCTCTCCTGTGTAGTAGCGTGATGATATACAGCTAAGAACCTTCCTCAATAAATGGGCTATCCAATACAAAAAGAATTTTTCAAATCGGTTCAGCCGTTCACGCGTGACGTCGTGACAACGGAAAACGGGTTTCATTTTTATATATATAGATGGGAGAGAGGGAAGGTAATTTAACTGTTATAGATGTCTAAGTAAGTGACTGATTGTTTTCGAAATACATATTATTTAAGTATGTTCTTAACTACGGAGTAGCCTATGTGTTTTTCTAATGTGTAAGCTATATTATTGTAAATTTTTCATCAAAATCCATTCAGTAGATTTTGCGTGAAAGAGTAACAATCTTCCATACTTACAAACTTTTGCGTTTATAATATTAGTAGGATAATAGAAATCAAATTTATGAAAGTAACAACTACTTACATAGAAACCACCCAAACTCCGAAACAAATATTTGCGGTTTACACAAATATTTGTTCCGAACGGTAAAGCGTGGTAGTAGCATATACTACCGTTAAATTGAAAATAATTTGTTATGTCCTGGTTATGAGTCCCTGGCAAAATGAAGCACGGCTTTAAAAAATCCACAGTAGATCGCCAGAATTTGCGCCGGTCCATTTGAAAGAAAGAAAGAAAAGGTATTGTATTTTGCCCAAGACGACACAATAAAGATAAAAATAAAAATAACGACTTGTACAAATATTTATATTTTGCCTACCTATTATAAAAATAATATACATACATACATATTGTCACGCCTATATCCCCGAAGGGGTAGGCAGAGGCATAATAAACGCCCACATTTCACCACATGCATTCCCGTCCCACGTAACAGGTGGTGATGAGCCCATTGCCGTGTTGAAACGGACAGGCGCAGGCTGTGGCGACCTGCTGTTGAAATTCTTCAAGCCGCCCATAGGGCCTTCAACTTGGCTTAACGACTGCCATTTTATTGGCAACCGGGACCAACGGCTTAACGTGCTTTTCGAAGCACGTAACTGCGGGGGGTTTAAACGAATAAATTTAATAAAATAAAATAAATAGTGTCTATTTTAATTGTTAAATTTTGAAGAAATTTTGAACCCGTTGCCTTTTTAGTGAGGTGGTAACAAAAAGGCTAAAAGGTCTTATGTGCTAGACACTAATTAACACGACCAATTTAAGTCCTGGTATATATAGTATTGTTAAATATATTAGGTAATATTAATAATTAAAAACAAATTACAAATTAAAAACAAATAAAATTGTACTTTCTAATATAATTAACAAAAAATAAAAGAAAAACATAAAAATAAAAACACGTGTGATCAGTTGGTGAAACTCAAAAAAATATTATTTATTATTTCATCATCTGGACACGCTAGGATTTTTACGCGTGTCCACATAGTGAAACTTAAATTAAATACTTTAATGTTTTCGTCAACTGGACATACCTAAGATTTTTGGAATGAAAGGTACAGTCATGTTAAGAATAGTTTCATTCATTAATTTCATAAATGAGCTGAGTTCATGAAAAATATTTCAAACGTCATCATTTTGCGTAATTTCAAGTTGGAAACATAAAATTACGCATATCTCTTCTTGATTTCAAATAAATAGATAGGAAGATAAAAAATGGTTGTCTTACAAGCAACGCCCTGTCGAATCCCTTATTAAAAATTATAGGGTAAGCTATATTTATAATGCCTACATTATAAATGGATAAAACTCACTAAAGGGATAAAATAAGGGATAAGCAGCTGTATAGAAGTTCGAGATTATCAAACTGAAAAATATCAGACTATGTGCTCGTGTTTCTGTTTACAAATAATTGTATTCATGCTTCGTGGTTTTCAATATTTTACCTATAAGAAGGTAAAATATTAGTGGGGTTCTTATTTCAATGAGAAATTCTTCATTTTCGAAGAAACTAACATCAAAATTTGCATACCTGCTTCTAATAACAAAGAGAAATTTATATTTCTGAATTTTTAAATCGGTTAAAAATTTTAAAAGTTGTAAAGTAGGGGAGCAAAGCTTGTATGAAAATATGTAAAACCTTATTAGGGGCATGAATTAGAAGTCTAGAGGATGCAACAGGTGTTTATTCCTGGTTACAAATAAATGTACAGATGTATCGAGGTTTTGATGGGGATGAAATAAAGGTTGTAAGTTTTTATGGGAAAAACTTCATTTTCAAAACTAGCATATATTTTGTATACCTGCTTATGATTTAAAACAAACAAACATATGTTTCAGGATTTTTAATATCTGAAATATTTGAAAAAAAAACCAAAATATTTGAAAACTAATAAAAGGCATAGGTCAGAGGGATGTAAAAGGAGTTTAAAGTAAGCCACGGGCATAGCCGGAAGGTAAAACTAATATATTGATAAAATTATGAGGTGAATCACTCATTTTTTCTACGCCTAGATGAAACCATTACACATAGAAACCTGATTTTTTATAAAAATATGCCCTTAAAAGAAGGCACTTACTAAAAAAGGTATTAATAAGTGATAAACAGTCATATCAAACTTCGTAATTTTCATAATTAGAAACATGAAAGTATTTATACCTATATCTGGTTACAGGTAAACTTGTTTAGTGGTTATTTTACCCATAAACCTTCTTGTGTGTTAATGGAAAATAGGGAATCAACGTTGGTATGTAAGTATGTGATAACAATAAATAGCTTGTGTTAGAGATGTCGGGTGCAATAGGTGTTCGAAGAATGTCACGGACAAAGCCGGAGTCTACAACTAGTAATTGTATAATTTAAGCTATCACTTCGAGTTCCATAGAAAAAAACGAGTAAAGATATACATAATTGTAATCTAAAATACCTAATAACTAAAAATCATCACATAGAGTACACACATAGTCATAAAAAAATCATTTAAGAAATAAAATGTAACTCATCAAAATATATTGTTGTATTTTTTAAGGTATTTCACTTATATTAATAACCATTAAATCATAATTTATTAAAAAAAAATCTTGTACTGACTTGACTCAAAATTAATGTACGTGACTGTACTTTGTGATTATTTTAGGTAAAATATGAACGTGTGTCCAGTCGACGAAAACATTAAAGTATTTAATTTAAGTTTCACTATGTGGACACGCTTGAAAATCCTGGCGTGACCAGATGACGAAATAATAATTAATACTTTTTGGAGTTTCACCAACTGATCACACGTGCTTCCAGCCTCCTGTGTCGAGATGGTAAATAACCCAGTTAAAAGATAGGCACACATCAACGACAGGCGTATTTATTATTAAACGGTACACACACAACACGGTAGAGGACTCACCACCTATTGCGTGGGACAAAAATGCATACGATGAAATGGGGGCGTATAGAATGCCTTTTATTACTCCAGTCATCACAGGTAAGGGGTCAGCGCAGGAGTGCGGAAGCTACCGCGATATAAAGGTTATATCCCGCACCATTAAAATCTTTGAGACTATGACTCCCGGATCCGGCAGGAGTGTACTTTCTCGGAGTATCAATATGGGTTTCGCCCTGGTCATGGGACCACAGACCTTGTTTTTGCCCTAAGGGCTGTCGCGGAGAAATACAGGACGAAGAATACGCTTCTGCACTGTTTATTCCTGGACATGCAGAAGGCCTTCGACTGTGTTCCTCGGGCGATGTGGTGGGAACTGTGATCCAAAGAGGTTCTAGAGGCTTATATTGACATTATCCCGGACATGTACCGAGCTTTTGATTCCGTGGATCGGACCGCTGTTGGCGAAACCATTCCCATCACCGTCGGGGTACAACAGGGTTCTGTCCTTAGTTCGTTCTTGTTTAGCGTGATATTAGACGTGATGACAGACAGTATCAGGGACTCACATGAGTGGCCTCCGTGGTTGCTCTTGTATGCTGATGATATCTCGCTGGCAGACGCGGATAGGGACAGGTCCATAAAATCATCATTAGGCCTGTCAGTTTACTTGGTAGTGGCGTGGCCACTACCGGAGAGACACAAGCAGGAGCTGCGTGTCACAGAAATGAAGATGCAGCGGTGGATGTGTGGAGTTACACGGATCGTATGTGCATGTCACGACATACGCGGCAGTCTTCACGTCCGTGACATTGCAGATAAGCTGCAACAATGTCGCCTGCGCTGGTATGGTCACGTCTTGCGGCAACCGCCGAGCTACGTGAGAAAAAATGTCTGGCCATGTCGGCCTCGCCGGGTACTGTTAAGAGGGGAAGACCTTAGAAGTGCTGGCTTGACGTCGTAAGGGATGACATACGTGCCAATGGTCTCACTACAGTGGATACCGATGACCGAGCGAAGTGGAGGATAAAATGTAGGAAAGAGGATCTCGAGCGTCACGAGACGCAACTGGGTCAGATGCTCGGATGATGATGATGAGAATGCCTCTGCCACTCCTTTGGGCATGACTGATAAGAAGACCATTTAATAAATGTTTTCTTTCTTTTAATGCACCGATAACAAAGGCTAGCTTTAGCATTGACGTCTTGTGGGCTTCGGCTGAAAATTAGCGCTGAGGTCATGCTGAGCTGTGGCCGCTTAGGCTTACTTTGGATGTTTAATAGTGAAGCGTATTTATGTAGTGTGCCCAAAAAATAATGTATTTTTTTTCTTTCTTTATTTTTACAACCAGAACGATTACATGGAGCATGGTTGACAAGTTCTCCTGTTTTGTTTTTTCTTCTTGTTGAAGTTTTTTCAGAGCATTGATTGAACAAAAAGGACCTAAAAAGGATTTTAAAGTCGGCAACGAGCTTGAAACAAACGACCATTCGCATTATCATCAGAAAAATGCTTCTCTAAACTTTCAAATATAATAATTTCATACAACAAAGCTCAGGGGTTTCTTTATAACGGTGGGTGTAAAGCCTCTATCACTATTGAACAGTGTTATTGCTAATATAAATAAGAGTGGCATGGCGCTGCGGTGATATTAAAATCTTTTGTTTTGACCTTTTCCTTTCCGATGATAGATGAAGTCTGCTGCTTGGAGGCTGCTGCATAATTATCATTTATATTTATGATCGATTCTATTCAGTTCTTAATTCTTATATTTCTTAATTTTAGTGTCACGTACAATTTATATAGTTATTAATAAAATTACGGGATGCTTACTCACTCATCTATCAACACCCTTACACCTAGAAACTTGATTTTTTTAGTTAGCTACCTTTTTGAGGTAGACAAAGGGTATTCAAAATTCCAACTCTAAGAGGAGGAAATAGGGAAGTATATGATGTATATCACGAGTGTAGCTGAGTTATAAGTTATAAGGTAGTTGTAAAACAAAACTTAAACTATTTAACGGATTTGGCTCAAATTTGGCAAATAAAGAGTTATTGTGACATTAATATTGAAGGAGACGTATTAACGTACAACACACGCCCGTGTCCATGACTGAGTCACACTCCCTTTTTACAGAAGGTCATGTAATCTAATTTAAGTTTTTGTAAAACTTATAGTTATACATGTATTATAGTCACGCCTTTATCCCTAAAGATATATGCAGAGGCATACTATATGCCCACACTCTACCATTTGCTTTTGTCCCACGTAAAAGTAGAGCGCCCATTGCTACCTGCTGTTGAAAATTTTCAAACTGCCTATAAAGCTTTCAAATTGGCTTAACGACTGCTACTTACTAGTAACTAGTACCAACGGCTTAACATGGGTACGGAAACGCATGCATTTGGAAATGTTATAAACCGGTCCATCTGAAGACCAATCATAGCGAATGTTGCTTAACGCGGTGATCGTTTACAGAACACTAAGTTAGCGGGGCCACGAGCGCTTTTTGTACAACTTTTTACTTCCAATGCCTGTTACTTCAAACTTACCTACATCTTCTCTGTGTGTTATGGCTATATTCTTGGTTTTCCCAAACGTCTACAGTAAGGGGTTCTTCAAAAGGGGTCTTAGAAGGTTTTTAAAGGATTGGCAGCCCGAGTGCTGCACCTTTTGTGTTGCAAACGTCCATAGGCTAAAGTGACCACTTTCCATCAGGTGTGCCGTATGCTTGTCTGCCACTTCAGTGGTATATAAAAAATCTTATACTAGTATACATGCTAAGTCAAAATATTTGGAAGTTTTCTATTAATTTTTAATCCACACTAGAATCTAAAGCTCCACAAATATCAACGGAAAGTTACAGCTGTATAAACTTAGATCAATCTCATTAATATCACAATTATAAGGCGAACTTGGGTCGTTAGTAACAGTCGAATGCTATAGACTGCCATTTGAAATTAACGGCTCATATCATGGGGTATTCACCCATCTCGCCATGAATCATAGACTCTCCAACTCGGTACGATTACTTTTTGACATAACATATATTAAAGGGTGCGAATACCATTGTAACAAAGATCTGGGGAATTTGAAATCGCATTAATTTATGAATCGAATTAAGAACTTCTCTTAAGTAATAAATTTTTGACTGCTCTAGGGAAAAATATTCAAAAATTACTTAAGTGTACATACTTTTGAATATTTTTCCCTCCTTTATTATCCTATTTAGATTCCATCCTCATAATTATCATCATTGAACAAAACTGTGCTTTATACTGTTGACTGAAAAGGCGAGCGAAGCGAGCCGATGAAAGTCTCCGTTTTAACCCCACTGGTACGGGAAAAATGCTATTGATGTCCGACCGTCCGTCCGTCCATTCAGTCTACAGGTCACATTTTTCATCGGATTTGCATGCAACTTGGCATGGACAATCCTTGATGTAGACAACAACTTTTAGCGAAGGGGTTTTTCGATCGGGGGGAAATGGAGGCAGGGGAGGGGATATGGTCCGGTAGTGGTTGGCAAGAGCGCTCAAAACGAAAAAAGGAAATGTTTAATTATTAAAGAAGCGCTCGTGGCCCCGCGGTCTCAGTGTTCGGTAAACGATCACAGAGGTACGCATCTTTCACTATGGCTGGTCGTCGGATGGGTGACCACTTTGTGGCATTTACATTTGCGAGCGTTTCCGTGCTTCGGAAGGCACGTTAAGCCGTTGGTCCCGGTTGCCAGTAAAATGGCAGTCGTTAAGCCTGGTTGAAGGCCTTATGGCGGCTTAAAAAATTTCAACAGCAGGTAGCCACAGCCTGCGTCTGTCTATTTCAACACGGCAATGGGCTCACCACCTATTACGTGGGACAGGAATCCACACGGTGAAAAGTGGGCATATAATATGCCTCTGCCACCCCTTCGGGGATAAGGCGTGATGGATATTTATTTATTTATTTATTTATTTAATTATTATTATTTTTTAAATTGATAAATAAATATTACTCCGAAGTCTACGGTTCACAGAACCACTAGTTTATTTTCATTTAACAATGTGTTCTTAAGCCTTTGTAAACCTTTGAAATCGGCTTTTCTCAAACTATATTGACCGAAATTGGAAGCGCTCGTGGCCTTGCGGTCTCAGTGTTCTGTAAACGATCACTGAGTTACGCAACTTTCACTATGGCTGGTACTCGGATGGGTGACCATTTTGTGTTATTTACATTTGCGAGCGTTTCCGTGCTTCGGAAGGCACGTTAAGCCGTTGGTCCCGGTTGCCAGTAAAATGGCAGTCGTAAAGCCTGGTTGAAGGCCTTATGGCGGCTTAAAAAATTTCAACAGCAGGTAGCCACAGCCTGCGTCTGTCTATTTCAACACGGCAATGGGCTCACCACCTATTACGTGGGACAGGAATCCACACGGTGAAAAGTGGGCATATAATATGCCTCTGCCACCCCTTCGGGGATAAGGCGTGATGGATATTTATTTATTTTTATATTGACCGAATTTTATCAAAATTAAGTACACACATCAACACGGTCTAGGCATATTTTTAAAAAAGCGAATTACTATCAATGTGTTAATTATTTATATGACATGTATATATTTAAAAGATACGTTATTTAATATTCTACCATTTTTTAATAATGGTTAAGGTACTTCGATTAAAATTTCAGGATTTTATGGAAAAAAATGAAGCATAGACGGAAACCGTACATGAATTAACTTTTAATTTATGAGTAAAAACTGAAAATAATAGAAATATCATTTAATTTTTGTATATATAAACTTGAAGTTAGTAGTCTGAGAAAGCGCCCATGATGTTCATAACACATCGGCAACGATTCGGCATGCTCAGAACAAGGTTGTCAATGTCTTGCTGCGGAATATTGTCCCATGTCCTTCTGAGGTGCGCAAAAAGTTGATCTTCTGTAGCCAGATTTTCAGGAACTTCCTTCAGAGCTCTTCTTTGCAGCATATCCCACGCATGCTCAATGGGATTTAGATCTGGCGATTGAGCAGGCCAGTCTAAGGCCCTAACATTGTGTGTATGTAACCAAGCTGCTACCGTTCTCGCCGTGTGTGCCCGGGCATTGTCGTGCATGAGCAGGAAATCTTGCCCCATTTGTGTTCTGTGGGTCAAGATTACGGGCCCCAGCACCTGTTGGACGTATCGTTCTGCCGTCATATTGCCCCGCACCCAAACGAGATCCGTCCGTCCTCCAAGACGAATTCCTGCCCAAACCATAATTGTTCCTCCTTGGTATGGGTGAACTTCCTGAGGGTTTTGAAGACGGCTCCATCGTCCAGGAACTCGCCAAACACGCGTCCTTCGTGAATCTGGATGGAAGCCGAACCTGGATTCATCCGTGAACAGCACATTGGACCATTGCTCACGGCCCCAGTCCACGTGGTTCCGAACCCATTCTAATCGTCGTCCACGATTGCCTCTCCGTAAAGGTGGGACCCGGAGTGGTCTACGAGAGCGTAGATTGCTTTCATGCAGTCGCCTTCTTACAGTTTGGTCACTCACAAGCACTTGGTGTTCCACTCGCAGCCTTTGGACCAATTGAGTCGCCGTTGCATTTGGTTGAGCTCGCGCAGTAATTTGCAAAAATCGGTCTTGTCTGGGGGTAGTGATGCGACTTGGCCCCCGGTGCCTATCCGCTACTTCACCTGTGGCACAATAGCGTGTCCACAATCTTGAAATTACATTTTGGTGGGTCCCTATGGCCTCAGTAAAATTACGCTGAACAGACCCAGCTTCCAGCATTTCCACAGCTCGTAACATCTCCGCCCTCGTCAAATGTTGGCGTTGCATGGCTACAATACCTCAATTTTAACTTTATCTTTCGTTTAAAAATGAAAAAAAACTGTAACTAAACGTAATTCGTATTGTTTTCTAAATTTCGCACAAATGAAAATTCCCTCTCCTACACATCGAGACATTTTTATGCCACCGAAACAAAAGAATTTTCAAAAATTTGAATTTGGAATTAGTCTGAGATAAATTACAAACAAATCGGTGTATAAAAGATCCCAATGCGGCCAGTACTTTTCGAGTTATTTAATTGAGTATGAAATATCCCTAGACCGTGTTGATGTGTTTACTTAGCTGAAACTAAAGAGTATCTGTAAAAAAGACAATTTGGTTTAGATCAGACATTGTCAATTTCACTATAGGTAAAAACTATGCCTACTAATTGCTCCAAAAATGTTTCCACCACATACCATGTTTGTCTGTATAACTGGTGACAATAAGTGCTAACCCTAAAAGGTACGACCGCCTTCTTTGTTTGAAATTAAAAAAGGAATTGATTTTTTTTTGACGGCTATCGCTCCTAACCACGCCGAATATTAAAAGTGAATTGATGCTTTTAGCAGTTAAATTAAATCCAGATTGCATATGTTTACCAAACAATACGCCAATAATGAAGTGTACTTTAACTTCATTATAATATTATAAGTTTACATATTGTCACAATAATAATATAATACTCTAACTATCTTTTACGCTGTATCCCTGACGGGGTAGTCAGAGAGGATCGTTCCTCACTCATTCGTTGGATGTGTCTAAAACAACGGAGCACGTGCTATATATATATATATATATATATATATATATATATATATATAAATATATATATTGTTAGAAATAAAATAAAATCTGCACTAGCAACACCGAAGACAGCGTATATAAAGAGAGTCGAGAGTCACTTCTGCCTATTCTCTGTCGATTGTCGTAGCGTGCGGAAGCTCGTTCGTTATTGTCACTATAATTTGCATTGTAATTTCCAAATAGACGTCTTAAAACTAGCAATCTGCGTTATTATTTATAACAATACATTTACTTTAAAATACTTAATAAAAAAATATTTCTTTGCCAGCATCTTTAAGACATTGCTAAAACTTGCTAAGCTTAGCTAAGCTAGCTATGGTGATGGTCCTCATTGCTCTTATAACGTCAATATATTTTTACAAGGCCTAAGGAGTCATTATGGCTGGTTAAAAGAGGTAATAGTTTTATCATCTATCAAATGCAAACTTTAATACTATCGTATGCTCCTAAATAATCTTGAGACTACAATTTTACATTTTCTTATGTCAGCAATAACTTATTATCTAGGAGCTTAATTGCCCTCCTTAGGCTGTACTTAATGTCTCTGAAGATTTTCGCCTGGCGAAAAGTTCGGTCTAGTAAACTGTGGTTACATTTCACTAATTATGTAAAACGACAAACTAACTCCGAGATTTTATCTAACTCATTCGCTTCTTTGTCTACTACAATAAATACGAGTAATCAAAGTGGTTATGTGCTAAAACTCTGTTTTTGAAGTGAAACTTCTTTATCGACGTATGAGAGTAATTCTAAAGCTGTAAAAAATATCGTCACGGTTTTCGATTGCGCCATGTTGTTTTGAAGTGAAACTTCTTATCGACGTATGCGTAAGCCTTATCAACCTAATTTTCTTGAAGTTGTAAATAGTAGAATAATTGATATGTCGTAAAGAAATTTCACTTCTTAGCTGTGTACTCTGGTACACACACTTATTTTGATATTTTCATACTCATGTTTTTATGATGATTTTGTTTTCACTATTAATAAACTGTCAATTAAATACTGCCTCGGTGGCGTAAGTCATAGTGTTTGCGATTGCCGCCTGAGGTCCCAGGTTCGATTACCGGGTCGGAACAAATGATTTTCATATCACTTTCACAATATCACGGACCAGTCCACACGGCTGGTGTAATCCGGTCGAAACGTCGGAAAGTATAAGGTAGGCTTTGAACCTAATAATATATGTCGTGAATAAGACCCAAAATCTTTATATATAAATAAAAAAAAAGTCGTGTTAGTTACACTATTTATAACTCAACACAGCTGTACCGATTTGGCTGAAAATTGGTGGGGAGGTAGCTTAGAGCCAGGAGACGGTCATAGGCTTTTTATCCCGGAGACAAGTTCCTGTGGAAAACAGGAACGGGAAAACTTCTCTACGCAGGCGAAGATGCAAGTGTCAACTAGTATCTAATATATATTAACGTTTTAACTCTACTGGTACGGGAAAAATGCAATTGATGTCCAACCGTCCGTCTGTCCATCCGTCCATTCAGTCTACAGGTCGCATTCTTCATCGGATCTGCATGCAACTTGGCATGGACAATCCTTGATGTAGACAACAACTTTTAGCGAGGGGGTTTAAGGGTAAAAAAAAAATACTCCGCAGTCTACGGTTCACAGAACCACTAGTTATAATATAAATTACAGTAGGTACAGTGTGCTACCACCCTCGATCTGCCTAGTACCATTTTTCTTAGTTTCGGGTAGATGACGTTGAGTACAAAAAGAACTGTCCCACAACATTTATTATTATTATACGACCTTTCTTAGACATTACAAAATCTAAAGAATCATAACTAACATCGATGTTCATCAATCACGTCTTTATCCCAGAAGGGGTGGCAGAGGCATACTATTCGCTCACATTTTTCCGTGTACATTCCTGCCTCATATAATAGGTGTAAGCCCTTGTCATGCTGATATAGACAGACGCAGGTTGTGGATACCTGTTGAAAATTTTTCAAGCCGCCTAAACGGCCTTCAACTTGGCTTAACGACTGCCATGGTACTGGTAACCGGGACCAACAGCTTAACGTAAAAATGCTCGTAAATGGAAATATCACAAGGCCATCATCCATCCGGAACCAGCCATAGCGAAAGTTGTCTATCGCAGTGAAGAATGAGATCATACATACAAACATATTGTCACGCCTTTATCCCCGAAGGGGTAGGCAGAGCCATACTATACCTACGCCTACATTTCACCCTATGCATTTTTGTCCCACGTAACAGGTGGTGAGATCAATGATCGTGTAAGTAATTAGGTTTGTATCCCATATTACAAGATAATTAATAAAGTATGCATGGATCGCGAAGCCTGGCGATCTGTCGTCTCTGACTACCCCGTCAGGGATACAGGGTAAAGATAGTATAGTATGTATAAAAGATAATAACACAAGAAGTAATTAGGTGTGGTTAAGTTACATAACACTGCAGTTTCACAGTCGGTTATGAAGTGAATTATTATAATTACACTTAGCCTCTGCCAGTTGCAACTTTCTCCACTTATCTGTTTCTTGCGGAGCGGTGGCTTAAGTGTCGCTCGCAAATTCCTATGTTATTGTTTTAATACAAATGTTTACGGCCTCTGAATCGCTTTGGAACTGAACTTAATTTTAAGATAAATAATTAAAATGAGTATTTATTAAAAACATTTTATTCTGACATACGAAGACCCAATGAGTAGATTGTTTAAAATTTACCGAATACAAGCATGTATTAAACGATAAATGAATCAGAGGGCCGAGGTTACTATTTTCCAAAAAATTGGCGTTCTAGTTCTATTCTTTAGCGGTTCTATTGAGATTACTCCAAAACTAGTTACTCTACTAAAACTTAAGTATTTTATAATTATATGCTTATATTTCACAATAATAATAATATTTTTTATTGACATATAAACTTTCTACATATTTGATGGTGGAACCCCTGACTCCTGCGCTAGTTAATACTGTGTTGCAGAAGTCAGTAGTAGTACAATCACACTTGACAAGCTGCAGAATAGAGACAAAATAGCTGTTTTTAGTTATCAAAATATTAATATAGACTACCAAAAATATTAATATAGACTACCAAAAATATTAATATAGACTACCAAAAATATTAATATAGACTACCAAAAATGCAAATTAAATACTACTTACAGCCGCTACACGTGTTAATAATTCCAATTTCATTTTATCGGCCGGCCTATAGAATTCTATTGCAGCGCAATTGTAATGTAGACTACGAAAACTGATTTTTTTTCTGTCGGCTCTCTATTGAGCGACGATTTCTATTCTGTTCTGACGCGATTGCATTAGTAGACTTGGCCACCTGGAAGAAGCGAAAGAAGTATGCATGGATTTAGAAGCCTGGCGATCTATCCTCTCTGACTACCTCGTCAGGGATACAGCGTTAAGATACAAATAAATAAAAATATATAAATATCCATCACGCCATATCCCCGAAGGGGTGGCAGAGGCATATTATATGCCCACTTTTCACCGTGTGGATTCCTGTCCCACGTAATAGGTGGTGAGCCCATTGCCGTGTTGAAATAGACAGACGCAGGTTGTGGCTACCTGCTGTTGAAATTTTCAAGCCGCCCATAAGGCCTTCAACCAGGCTTAACGACTGCCATTTTACTGGCAACCGGGACCAACGGCTTAACGTGCCTTCCGAAGCACGGAAACGCTCGCAAATGTAAATACCACAAAGTGGTCACCCATCCGAGGACCAGCCATAGTGAAAGTTGCGTAACTCAGTGATCGTTTACAGAACACTGAGACCGCGGGGCCACGAGCGCTTCTAAAATACAAATATATAACAAAATGATGCTGAATATTCAAAAACGCTTGTGGTTGATTGTTACCTTATATTATTTGAAAATTAAAATATCTCCGAAACGAGGACTGCAACAACTACCCTTTGAGACCGTTCTAATAAGTCTAAATATGGTTTAATGCTGTAATTTTCTGAGGAGTTGGGTATCCCGCAGACTGCTTGATACAGCAGCAAGTTCCAAGTGACCATGTCGTGGAAATCCCATCAAACTAACGTTATACCAAATATCAGAACAATCGGACTTAAGGATTTTAAAGATATCCTCTCCCAATGAAAGAGAGAATGAAATATTTATTTAGTACAAGGTATCAAAAAATAGTTAAACTTATAAAAATTTAGGCTCGAGATTGTACCAAAAGGGTTTCCAGTTCAGCATATGCTAGGTGTAGGACACCTAGCGCTGGTTTTCAACTGGAACCCGTCGTAAAAACAATCTTATCCTAACTTAAACTATAGGTTTTTAAATATTACTTTGAAAAAAAAGCAATCAGTACTACACATGATACATCAATAACTGATAGTTTATAATTATGTAATAAATAAAATAATTAGGTTCAAGATTAAATTTTTGTCATAATTTACGGGTCTCCGGCTGCCTCATCTACTACTTACCTGCTACCTTTTCTACGGTCTTCTTTCCAGAATTCCTCCATCGGTCACTTTATCGACTTACTCTGACAGCTGTTTAAACTTCTTTTTATTTTTGAGCTTCTGTCCAGCTGTTGCACCTAAACACTGCATTTGTAGCCCGAGGCCCGCTTTGGTTGATTGCTAGAAGAGTTGTTATTTGACTCTTTTTCGATATACTTGGAATGCCACTATAAAGGCAGATATTTACATCGTTAGATGTAAATATCTGCCTTGCCATACCTACTTTGGGCACTACAAAATTAACAAACAGACAGGATGTATTGTTGTTATGAATATAGATTTTCAGTTGATTCAGTAGTCCACTATTGCTTTTTGTAGTAACTGTAGGTGCAATAAACTATATAGATAATGTTTGCAAAAATAGGGGTACCTACCTTAATTTTTACAGAACATTTCACAACGGCCAATCCAAGTGCAATATTATTATGGCGAAAATTGTTGTCTACTAACTTTGTTTAAATGAAGCTCACGTAATATATAACTTAATTTTATACTCAACCGCTAATAAAACAAAATATTGCAGAAAATAAAAATGTCCAACTTCAAAAGAACAGACAAATGCGATTTGAGTGACATGCACCGCCATCTATATTTATGTTTACGCAACATGAATACTAATCGTTGCTGCTAGATGGCAGCGTAAAGCCACATGTCACTTGCGACATATTTATTGTGCTAAAAAACCAACATTCTTGACTGGACGGCTTTTAAATGACTGGGCGAATTTGCGCGCTATCTTACGAATTTTTATGTAGATTTAAGAAGAGAGATGTTTAGTGACTTGCTCAGTCGTGCAGACATATACTGCTATTTATTTTATCCGAAATGTATCGTGAAAATAGTACCTAATATTTTTTTAACGAATTAAGTTAATTAAATAATAAATAATTGTTTTCTAAACAAAACAAAAACAGTAAAACTAAGTATACCCCAGGTAACATTTAGATGGATGACTTAAATACACTATAGATACACCATAGATAGCTGTTACTCCCTTGAAACACAACCACGTGAGCAGTTTGCTCAAAAACGGAATAGTCAAAAGTACTCGGATACCCAGACGTGCATGTATGAAGCGATTGATGAATCTGCAAGAAGCGAAAGAAGTATGCATGGATCGTGAAGCCTGGCGATCTGTCCTCTCTGACTACCCAGTCAGGGATACAGTGAAGATCAAATAGTTGCTTAGTTAGTTTAGGTACGCTCACTGCAATCGCGATTATTTTAGTTTGTTTTTTTAGGATTCCGTTGTATATTTTCGTAAATATCCTATTATTCAGGATAACTTAAAATTTACTAGTCAGATTTTGACGAAATTAAAGTGGGACCACCGAGAAGCCCTTGCTTTCAAATAAAAAGAAATCATTTAAATCGGTTCTCCTAGAAAAAAGTCATGACGTAACACACATATAAAATACATAAATACATTCAAATTGAATACGTCCTCCTTTTTTGAAGTCGGTATAAAAGATACAGACGTGAATTAACGATCATATTTGCCGGTATTAAATTTCATCACTGAGAGCTAATTATTCTAACAGTTTTAACTCGGTCCAGTTTCATATCGATTCATTTTACTGACAGTATAAAAAATTGTTAGAACATTGGTGGAGCGCTTATCAATAATCATTTTTAATTTTTGAAGCACTCGTGGTCCCGTGGACTTAGTTTTCTGTAAACGATCACTGCGTTAAGCAACTTTCGATATGGCTGGTCCCTTGGATGGGTGACCACTTTGAGGTATTTACATGTGTGAGCGTTTCCGTGCTTCGGAAGGCTGGTGCCGTGCTTCGTTGGTCCCGGTTGCCAGTAACTTGGCTGTCGTTAAGTCAAGTTGAAGGCCTTATGGACGGCTTGAAACATTTTAACACGGACTGTTTACACTGTAGATTGATGGCACTTGGTGGAACTTGCTACACATCTTGAACTAAAACACTTGTACTGTTCCATTTATTTATTACTTAAACCTGACCGGTTTAGACTTACGGCATTTTCAAAGGTTAGCACATATTGTGTGTATTTCGGATGTCATTGAGTACAATATGATAGGTCACAACAACATTGTTGTTGTGACTTGACTTTTTTTGCTGTGCTTTACCTTTGAAAATGCCGTAAGGCGAAACCGGTCAGGTTTAAGAAATAAATAGATAAGTGGAACAGTACAAGTATTTTAGTTCAAGATATTTCAATACAGCAATGTGCTCACCCGCTATTACGTGGGACAGGAATACACATGGAGAAAAGAGGGCATATAATATGTCTCTGCTCCCCTTTGCGAATAAGGCGTGATAGATAAATAAATAAATAAAATTTTCAATTTTTCATAAAAAGCATGAAGAAGAGAAAAGATTAAAATATAATCTCTGAAAAGATTTTAAATAATTGAATATGGGATGGTCGAGCGTCTGGGGCTGTAGGTGTATAAGGTACATGTTCCAGATTCCCAAAACTAGGTTCAAGAGTCTAGGTTCCAGGCTCGAGGGTTCGGAGTCCAGCAAACGGAGTCCACGTTCAAGAGCTTTTGTGGCGCCTGCAGAAGTTCTGACGTGTCTGGCCATTCAGGCCTTCAACTGTGTTCATCAAACAGTAATCTGGTAGGGACTGCGGTTCAGAGAGCTTCCAGAGGCTTACATTGACATCATCTGAGACATGTACCGCAATTCCGATTCTCGAATCCGAAATCTTACCTTTAACATTCTTAATAGTATTAAGGGATAATATACCTGGTTCGCAACCAAGGATGGTCAGGGTCCCTAGGATTACCTTTCGAGGGCTGGCTATGTATATAAAGCCGAGATTAAAAAATATATTATACCTACTAACCTAAGACTTCTTCACAGCAAAAATTTTGAACTCGAATATCTTATATTAAAATAAGACCTTCAATATTCAGTTCCAAAGTCGTATAAAACGTTAGTCTATGACAGACGTGGAGGGTGGCAAAAGTCCGGGTCCCGCCAACAAGGCCTCCCATAAATATCAACCGTCTGAGACATTGTCAACCGGCCACCCTAATTTACGGCTAGTAATTAGGAGTTTGCACTTTGCCAAAACGATTTGCATCGATCGCAAATATATTACTTTATTAATAAACTAAAATCTTAATGCAATAACTAGGCTCCGTAATGTTTATAATTTCATTAAATTAATAGTGCTTTAATTCGCTTTGAGATTAAGTTTAGAACTTATTGAAAAACTTCTTAACCGAAGACCAAGTTCTTTTAATCGAAATGACACAGTCAGCGTCATCTATTACAAGAAACAATAACTATATTCTCACAGGAGTGGACATAGGCTCTTCTCAACATTTTTTGTAAATGTCAGTGATGTAACGCCATCTATTACAGCCAACATTGACTATTTAGTTACAGGAGGACCTACGGTCTTGACAACATTTTTTGTAGATGGCAGTTTTGTAAAATATTTTATTAATGGATAAAATACGTAGGTACGTAGGAACTTTATTATACGATGTATATTAATTTTTATTCGTCCAAGCGACATTTTTTTAAATTAATTTAGAGCTTTTAGCCTCACCTTTCAGTCTTCAATCATCTTTTCTCATATTTTCAACAAACATTATCGGAGTTGGGGTCTTGTCTACATATATATTTAATACAACTTTGCTTTATTTTTACGGCTTGATGGCTTTGTGTTAAAATGTATTACAACAATAATCATTTATATATTAAACACTAGCGGCCCGCCCTGGCTTCGCACGTTACTCACGAAGAATGTAGTTTTCTAATAGTAACAGATTTTTTAATTCGGCCCAATAGTTTCTAAGCTCATTTCAAACAAACTTTTAAATCTTAACTGTTTATAATATTAGTATATTCTAATCTATGGACAAAACCTTTAATATTTTAGAGGTTTGGCGCCAATTCTTGGTTATGACACACGTAGGGACACGAAAAAAGTATCGATACTTTTGGTTAGATACTTTATTGAGTACGATACTTTTTTTTTTGATACTACTCATAAGTTCAGTATCGATACTTCACAGGGTTGCCATATTTTATTTTCCAAAACTAGTGTATAATTCGTGATTTTGTGTTTAATAATGGTGGATTATGATACATAAAGTATTCGAAAATGTCCATGAGTTAGAAGGACCTAGGACTGCAGACTTGAAATCGACAAAGGACGAAAATATATAATATACTGAAGACAAGGCTGAAATTTCCTTTGCCTGCCCTAGATGGGCGAAGACAACTAAACTAACAACTCCAATGATTGGATTTACGCGGGAAACTCGACAAGGCCGCGTAAAGTCCATTGAAAACATCAGTATAAGAACCACCATTATATTGAGGGCAAGGACCAGGATCTAGGATTGAGGACTCAACTTCGACATAGTGACTAGACATCACTAAATAGTAAGAAAACGTAAATACTGAAGACCCAGGCTGTTTGGATCAAGTTTTCTTTGCTTGCCCAAAATGGACGAAGACAACCAACAACAACAATCACTCACTTTCATTTGGACTTTTGGCGGGAAGAGTGACAAGTCACACACAGAGCAGGTCGTGAACGAAAAGCAGCGCTGTGGTGTAGATTCATGTTCTTTGAACTACTGCACCGCAGCATATAGCTGAGAAGCGACCATTTTTTGGCAATGAATTTTAGATTATTTATTTTTTATTTTCCTGTATTAATCATGTTGATTTTTTTTTATTTCTCATTTCATTTGCATGGAAATTTTGTCACACTATATTGCACCTATAGTAAATGTGTATGTACTTTTGTTGCCGAGAATAAATATTATTTCTTTCTTTCTTTTCAAAAAGTGAAAGAAAGAAAACGCATTTAATATTCACATATCAAAATTGACACAAGATAAAATAAAAACAATACTTTAAATAATTATAAGGTACCTAGCAATATATAAAAACATAAAAATTATAAACATTCCATTATTGAAAGTAAAATAAAAAAAAAAAAGTATATTAGTAAATAAAAATGCATATGATAGGCACCCACTGATTTTTAAACAACCCCGTTGCGTTTATAATTAGACAACTCTGTGCAAAAATTTGGCCCCCTCTCAGCTTAATGCTGTCAAACAATGTCAACAGCGCTGATATTCTGAAAGGGCCAAGAAATGCGAGATGGCGCTACTACCATTCCCACTATAAAGATTACCTATGAAAAGACTATCTTAAAAATTAAAATCAACAATAATTTAATTATATAAATAAATAATAAATAAATATCCATCACGCCTTATCCCCGAAGGGGTGGCAGAGGCATATTATATGCCCACTTTTCACCGTGTGGATTTACCTGTCCCACGTAATAGGTGGTGAGCCCATTGCCGTGTTGAAATAGACAGACGCAGGTTGTGGCTACCTGCTGTTGAAATTTTTCATGCCGCCCATAAGGCATTCAACCAGGCTTAACGACTGCCATTTTACTGGCAACCGGGACCAACGGCTTAACGTGCCTTCCGAAGCACGGAAACGCTCGCAAATGTAAATGCCACAAAGTGGTCACCCATCCGAGGACCAGCCATAGTGAAAGTTGCGTAACTCAGTGATCGTTTACAGAACACTGAGACCGCGGGGCCACGAGCGCTTCAATAATTTTATACACTTACAATAATTATATACACTTCATAAACTTTATAAAACAATACCAGTAACTACAACAACAACAAAAAAAGAGGAAATAAAAAACTAAGAGAACATCAACAAGTGCGGACGCTTGCTGTATATTATTGTCTAAAACTAGTGCATTTATCTTGTTTTATGTGCGAGAGTGGTGATTTCTTGGATATAAAAGTTGTGTTTACGTGCTATAGTGAAAGACATGGATATATTTGCAGTGAAATGCTATTTTCTCTCTATTCGCGAAAATTTTACCGAAAACCTCAGTATAAGAATCACCATTATACTGAGGGCAAGGACCAGGACCTAGGACTGAGAACACGACATCGACAAAGACTGGACATGTCTCATTAGAAGATAAGATTGAAGAAATATTATATAAAAATAAAATTTGGCTTAAAGGTCTTTGCAACCAGGCCATAAAATAGTAATTAAAAAATCACTTTCATTTCCCGCCTCTTTCTACGTCAAATTAAAGTTCTACTGTCAAATGTTCTGTTTTGTTTGTTATCTTGTTGTATTTTTATTTTAAATGTTTCTAATTTATTTTAACTAACTTAAATGCTTTTTTTATGTAACAATGGATCCATATGAAATAGAATTCATTGGCGAGAACAGGATTGTTGGCATCATACCTAACTTTACTTACGACAAAATCTATCTAATATGCGGCGAGTTTGGTCCATTTCGTGCCGGTTTACCTATGAATGTGCCTTTGTGGCTTGCTATGATGCTCAAACAGAAACTAAAGTGCCGTATTGTACCACCAGACTGGATGGAACTTGACGTCTTAGAAAATATTAAAGAAGAGGAGAAACGTTCCAGGTTAGAATTAGTTCCATTGACATACTAGTTACAAAAAGTTATTTTTACTATCGTTCTAATATTATAAACGCGAAAGTTTGTAAGAATGGATAATTGTTACTCAGTCACGCAAAATCTACTGAATGGATTTTGATGAAACTTTACAATAATATAGCTTACACATTAGAATAACATGCAGGCTACTTTTTATCCTGGAACAATTTCCTGTGAGAAACGGGAAAACTTCACCACGCGTGCGGAGCTGCGGGCGTCAATTAGTAAATAATATATTAATGAAAAATAATTTAGACCATTTGAAGATCCACCATGAGCTGTTAAACTGTGTGTTAATAAACAATACTTCCTTGTTTTCCAAGTAGGTATTCCTTAAATAATATAAATATCCATCACACCTTATCCCCGAAGGGGTGGCAGAGGCATATTATATGCCCACATTTCACTTCTTCCTTAAATAAATCTGTTATAATTAAATACCTGCCTTGTATTGAACCTGTCCATAGTTCATTTCATATTCAGTCTTAAATTTTTCCAGTTAGATTTATCAGAATGCAAACATACAACACTATTGATTTCAGATTCTTCACAAAAATGCCTAACGAACATTACATGGTGGAAGCCAAACTCATATTAGGTGCTGCTTCAGAGGATGTACCAAATGCTTCAGAAATAAAGACTATTATCAAGGACATCTGGGATATACGTATGTCAAAACTGAGGACTTCAATGGATGCACTCATGAAGTCCGGAGGAGGTTATGGTAGACTGGATCATTTGACAATGATGGAGATCAATTCTGCTAAACCATTGCTGCCATCTGCGATGGACTATCTATTGCAGATACAAATGGTAAGTGTAATAAGCAATTTGGTTTATAAGGTGTACTATAGGATCTAGACAACTATCTCACAATTTAAAATAAATAAATATTAATCATTGGGACAACTCACACAACGCCATCTGATTCCACACTAAGCAGAGCTTGTACTATGGTAACCAGATAACTTATAAACATACATATATATTTCTAAATACATACATATTATAGATAAATAACATCCAGCCACATAATAAACCATCATGCTCATTACACAAAGTTTAATCCTGGGTGGGAATCGAACCCACAACCTCTTGCGTACAGTTGTAGTCTGATACACTCCCACCGCGCCACAGAGGCAGTCAACATGAAGATGAATAACAATCCAAGCTATTTCATTTGCTAGCAGTGCACCTGCTGAACAGTGGATGAGGCACCAACACAGGTTAGAGGCTTGAGAGATCAGACAGCAGTAACTCCAACAATGCCGTAAATCAAAAGTCTAATGATAGCAGCTTCTAGCAGTTTAATAAAAGTGGGCCTAATGCTCTAAATAGGGTAGGTTTACAAGCAATCGGGTATATATACACCAACTAGGTGACCCCCAACAGCTTTGCCTGTCATATACTTTGAACTTCTGTCGCACCTATTTAATCCTGTCGCTTATAAATTCTACAATAATTCACAAAAACTTGCCCGATTTGTGACATTTATGATTACTGCTCCGCTCCTCAGGGTAGTAGCATGATGATACACAGCATATAGCCTTCCTCGATAAATGGGCTACCCATCACAAGAAGAATTTTTCAAATCCGTTCAGTAGTTACTGAGATTAGCGCGTATCTTATGTTCAGGAACGCTAAGTTCTAAGAAACTTAGTGTCCTGATATTAGTATAGAATTAAAGAAAAAGAAATCCAAAATGATAAGTCCGACTACTTTTCTGTCACGATATATTTGTTAACCACATGCAACTCTATTTGCTATTCAGTAATAGCAAATAGAGTTGCATGTGGTTAACAAATATAACTGGGTAAATGGGTTAAAATGGGGTTTCTTGTTAGATAATATTTTTCAGGACCATATAATACTTTCTTTGTCTTTTTAAATAAATAAATATCCATCACGCCTTATCCCCGAAGGGGTGGCAGAGGCATATTATATGCCCACTTTTCACCGTGTGGATTCCTGTCCCACGTAATAGGTGGTGAGCCCATTGCCGTGTTGAAATAGACAGACGCAGGTTGTGGCTACCTGCTGTTGAAATTTTTTAAGCCGCCTATAAGGCTTTCAACCAGGCTTAACTGCCATTTTACTGGCAACCGGGACCAACGGCTTAACGTGCCTTCCGAAGCACGGAAACGCTCGCAAATGTAAATGCCACAAAGTGGTCACCCATCCGACGACCAGCCATAGTGAAAGTTGCGTACCTCAGTGATCGTTTACCGAACACTGAGACCGCGGGGCCACGAGCGCTTCATTTCATTCATTGTCTTTTTCTGAACAAAACTTACTATAAGTTGGTGTAACTGTTACATCACCTGTAAATTGACCCTGAGTCTTACATTCTACTTCTTGTTTACTGACATTTTCCCTTATCCATTTCAGAAAGCACAAAGGAAAGCTTCACAGGTATCAGCACTAAACACGTCTACTTTCAGCCAGTCGGGAAGTTCGCAGAACACATAATGCCTTAGAATAATTACAGATAAGTTTTTGTGATATCTTTTTTGATTGATTATTCTATAAAATAATTAAATTGTACTCTGACCATGAGCATAGTTGGGCTGCAACTGTATACTTGATTATTTTTTTAATGAAGACTAGCAGCCCCTTCTGCTAGTTGATTTGCGGGCAGAGTGTAAAATTTAAATGGTTTGTTTTTTTTTTGCTATATAATTGTTGTTGATTGGAATATCAGGCATACACATTAATCGCTGACCTGCTATACAATTCACAAACCTCGGATCCAAATCCGCTACGGCGCAAATGTCATCGATATTCATAGAACTCGAATATCAATGATATTTGCGCAGTAGCGGATTTGTACTCGTATCCGAGATTCGGGAATTGCATAGCTGGAGCTTAACTAGTTTGCACCTACTTTAAATTTTCTACTTAATATGGGTATAATTTTATTTGTAGGCGCTATTAAAATCTATTGATTTGAAAATCTATGGATGCACCTTAAAAATGAGGGTATTTCAACAGACTATTGACTATCTTTTTAAACTAATAACTTTATGTTTTACTAAAATATTTCACATCTGTCAGCAGTCCCATGAACTAATTGCGAAAAAAAAAAAACTAACTATCTTCACGCTTTATCCCTGACGGGGTAGTCAGAGAGGACAGATTGCCAGGCTTCGCGATCCATGCATACTAATTGCTAATAAAGTTTTACAAAATTCTACAGATATGTGTAAATTTGAAAGTACAATAAATAATTAGGTACATTTCATAAGTTTTAGTTATTTTATTAGATTTGTTTGTGATTTTTCATGTATTAATCTCACAATTGTTTTATGCTAAGCATACGTATGTACTAGTTTAGTGATGTTTTTATATTAAGTATGTAAGTAGGTAAAAGTAATTTTCGATAAATTAGAAACATATCTGTGATCCAATATAACGTAAGTAATTATAGCATTAAAAATTTGGTTCTTGGAATCACTTTTTTTCTCTTTCTCGCTCACTACTGCTTCTGGGAAAATGGGTTTGACGAATTAGGTTTAAAATTACTCGTACTTGTATGGTTCTGTGAAAATACGTTAACGTACCTTTATCGTGCCGCTTTATAAAGGAAAAGGGTCACAGAGTTCAAAAACTACCGCGGCATTAGCTTGCTCAGCATCGTCGGCAAATTGTATGCAAAAGTTTTGATAAACAGAGTGATGAATGAAACTGAAGGGAAAATGTGGGATGTACAAGCAGGATTTATGAAAGGAAGGGGATGCACGGATCAGGTCTTTTCCTTACGATGCGTAGCAGAAAAACTTTTGGCGCAAAGCAAAAGGTCTATTGCATATTTGTAGACTTGGAAAAGGCCTAAGATAGAGTGGTGAGGAATGAACTATGGTCAATACTGGCCAGGTATGGAGTAAACAGCCACTTGATACGAGCACTGAAATCTCTCTATGAGGGCTCCAGTGCTTGTGTCAGGATCAACGGAGCTTGCACAGACTTTTTTCACATTAAAAAAGGTGTGAGACAGGGTTGTGTAGCGTCACCGTTGCTGTTTAATCTATAGGTACATGGACAGTTGCTTGAAAGAACTGTAGAGAGTACGTATGGTTTAAAAATGGATGGCCTGACCGTCAAATGCCTCCTAGCATAATCGGCGGAGGAGTTGCAGTTGATAGTAAACATTATGCTTGATTCGCTAAAAAACAAAGGAATGAAAGTGAATGTAAACAAATCGAAAGTAATAGTTTTTGAAAGAGAGGCAAGTATGACGGATTGCTCAATTGTTGTTTGTATATCTAGGTACATAATTTGCGAGAGATGGAAAGAATGACTATGACATTGAGCGAAGAGCATTGGCAGGAAATAAAGTGAATGGAGCCATGTACGCCTTTATGAGCAGTCAGAACGTCTCGAAGAAGGCACGACTGGCTGTACATAGAGGTGTGCTGGTCCCCACACTTATGTATGGGAGTGAAAGTTGGGTATGGCAGAAAACGCATAAAAGTAAAATAAATGCAGTAGAAATTTATGGACTGGTAGGGGTAGACCTCGGCGTACGTAAGACCTTTTGGAAAAAGGCCAGGTCAAGAGTACCCTTAACCGGCGTGCGTGTACGAAAACACTTATGAAAGTAGAAGAAGCGAAAGCGGTATGTCAGGATCGTAGCAAGTGGAAAACCATAGTCTCTGCCTACCCCGATGGGAAACAGGCGTGATAATATGTATGTAAAATTTTCACAGTTTCTAGGGACCGTAGACAGGAGTATATACTTAGTTTTTATTACAACTTGATAACCTTCACGCGTTCCCGAGATAAAGGTTCTTGAAAGACAGACTGACGGACAGAAAACAAGGTGACTCTAGGGCTCCGTTTTTCTATTTAGGGGTACATAACCCTAAAAAATGTTCGCCTATCTATCGCGCCTTATTCCCGAAGGGGTAGTAGAGGCATACATATTGTATGCCCACTTTTAACCATGTGTATTCCTGTCCTAGTGCTAAAAATTACGAGGTATAATAATTGTCTATTCGTATACAAATGTCGAGGCATAGAAATGTCAACAATAATTTTAATGGCGTGATATAGTAATCTTGAAATAAGTGTTGTACTTATTGATATGAAGTGAAATCATTGTTCAATTTACGATGTCCGCATAAACAAGAAATATGCGATACAATACTTATACTATACCTGATAACAAAACATTCAATATCATTACGACTATTATCTATATAGGTTTTTAGTTTGGCAGTAAAATAATGCTTTACGGAATAACTTTGGCCTATTTAAGTGTAATAAAGCGCATGTTAATTTAGTGCTTTTGTGGTTTTGTCATTTAAAGATGTACCTACTTGACGTCTGAGCTTATACTCTTCTCTTAGAGTCTTCTAAACAAACTCGGTGGCGCAGTGGTAGTGTATGCGACTGCCGCGACTGAGGTCCAGGGTTCGAAAACCGGGTAGAAAAAATAAATTGTGTGATCCACAAATGTTTGTGACTTTGGGTGTTTCTTATGTATAATATGTAGGTAGATATGTATTTAGAAATATAGTATGTTTATCAGTCGTCTAGATCCCATAACACAAGCTTATATTAGCTTACTTCGGGCAAGAACTCTGTGTAAAAAAAAACTTCCTTTTTATTATACATACAAGGTCGGATAAAGAAGCGCTCGTAGCTGTTTTAGTTCAGTGTTCTGTAAACGATTAAATTAAATATCCATCACGCCTTATCCCCGAAGGGGTGGCAGAGGCATATTATATGTCCACTTTTCACCGTGTGGATTCCTGTCCCACGTAATAGGTGGTGAGCCCATTGCCGTGTTGAAATAGACAGACGCAGGTTGTGGGTACCTGCTGTTGATTTTTTTCAAGCCGCCCATAAGGCCTTCAACCAGGCTTAACGACTGCTATTTTACTGGCAACCGGGACCAACAGCTGACGTGCCTTCCGAAGCACGGAAACGCTCGCAAATGTAAATGCCACAAAGTGGTCACCCATCCGAGGACCAGCCATAGTAAAAGTTGCGTAACTCAGTGATCGTTTACAGAACACTGAGTCCGCGGGGCCACGGGCGCTTCAATGATTTCTGCACTAACTACCGGAGTATGCTACGATATTTACTATTATGGGTAACTATTTGTGGTATTCTCACTGTCTTAATATGGAAAGTATGTTAAACCCTTGGTCCCGGTTATGAATAACGAGGTACAAAAAAATATGTGCGTGTACCCAGTGTGTACCAGCCAGAGTACACAGGTAAGAAGTGAAACTACTTTACGACACTTTTTACAGCTATAAAATTTCTCTCTCACGTCGATAAAGAAGTTTCACTTATGATAATTAAATTTCACTTCAAACTTTGTGTTAGATAGCCCATTTATCGAGGAAGGTTAAAGGCTATATATCATTACACTACTACACTGGGGAGCAGAGCAGTAGTCATTAATGTCGACAAATCGGGCAAATTTTTATGCATCATTGTAGAATTTATAAGCGACGGGATTAAATAGGTGCGACGGGAGGTCGAAATATTCCACGGGCGAAGCTGTGGGGTCATCTAGTACCCGATATATATGAAAGCTACTATTCACCCATTACGAGCATCTTCGCTATTACGAGCACCTACCAAAGAGGTTACACCCAAATGTTGCTTTTAATTTGTCAAAGTTCGTGTGTAAAAACCACTCTTGCGACACATTACGCTTTTTATCCACTATTTCGTTAGTGTTTCTATTAAATTACTGTATTCTTTGCAGAAGGCAAGCAGAGTATGAGTTTGTTGTGTCCGTGTGATGTTGCGGTCATGTCTCTAACCTGGTGTGTTTTAGGCACAACTAAAGCCTTTTTGTTTGTCTCCGCTTTTATCTTGGGCAGCCAAAGAAAACTCGGCCCACACTCCTGTCATTAGTATTTAAATTTGCTTAGCATTTGTCATGACATGTTCTGTCATTTATCTACGTCAAGTCCAGCCCTATATTATTGTGTCCATGCCCAGTAAAGCGGTTAAACCTTTACTGCGACACTCTAGCGAGATTTGGGGCTCAATAAACTTGTTCACTGCAAAATAACTATCATATTTCTTCACTCATGCAGATTTTCGAACTCTGTGTTTAAGAATGCACACAAATACACCATTTACACACTAGTTTAAAAAAAAAACCACAAGCGTGCTCCATTTTTATTTCGGCGTCAATATTATAAAAAAAAACTAAAGGGAGTATCTTTAGTTTTTATTTTTTTAGGACAAGCCATGTAGTAGAGTGAACGGTTGTACGCCGCTGCGCCGTTCTCTGATTCAACTTGTTTTAGATGATGATATACCTAATATTCTTTCCAAAAAAGTAAATTTTTAGGTTCAGGTGTTCGTGTGCCCTTATTAACAAACAAACCTTGCGACTTTTTTATATTAGGAAATAGACGTAGTTGAAATAATAGGCATTATATTATACGGAAAAAAATATATTTCCTCTTATCATCTACTTGGCCGGTTTTATGTCTAAAAGTGGCCATTTATTTTTCCAAAAACATTTATTTTTAATTACATCTACATGAAAACATATTATTTAGATTTGCCGAATTTATAGAACTAAGCTTATATAATAGGCATAACTTTTTAATTTAATTAGTCTTAATTTAGGTACCTACTACAGTTATATCAAAGTGATATGCGCCTAGCCGTACTTAAATAGGGTTACAAAAAGCTGAGGGATAGCTGTAAAATTGAATAATGTATTATTTAAAATCATATTTATGTTGATCTGTTAACGACACAACTCACAAGGTTGTTCAAAAAAATATCCGGATACTTTCCGGATTAGAGATTATATTTTTGAATTTAAATTTTAGTTAAATCTAATGTTTTGAGTGTCTTCAGTAAAATGGTAATAATGTAGATGAAATTATATATATTCTTTTAAAGCTAACCCACTAGCTTCATAATAACAAACTAAATAATTACAGAATCGCTTCCAGGCTTATAATAACGTTTTACTGGAATGTTATATTACAGTTGAGATTTTAATATTACAAAGCGTTTTAAAAGAGATCCAATATTAGACGAAATTTGGAGCTAGACTGTTTTGTCCTATGCGATTTATAATTTATTTATAATTTACTAAAGCATTAAGAAATGTAATATTATACAAAAATAATTACTACTGCTGGTAATTTTCTACTTGAAATCAGTTTTAAAGATCGGCATTAGTTATAGATTAAAAATAAAGTTCTCGCTACATTGATTGCTAAATCATAGAAGCACACAAAGTACAGACCATTAAAACTTAAATGTAATACAAAGATATAATATATATTTATACAACAGCTTTAGCCGTGCTTTACGTTGATTTACTTTGCAATATGGAAATGTACATTAACTCATTATTTTTAAACGCAAAGCAATTGCAACACTTTGGTTTAACTCCAGCTTAACGAATATATAAGAATTTAAATTAGGTAAAATATTTTTTATAAAAATATTATTTTTATATACAAGAAAGTTAATATGTACAGGAAATGTTTAACAAAATGATAAATATTATTTATACGTAAAAACAGAAAATATATACAAAGATCTGCCGATATAACGAAGCTGAACATGTCCCAAAGCTCTTTTTATAAAGTTACAAGAAAAAGCTGTAAGAGTCCAAAGCATTTTTCAAAAAGCCTTTGATTATATTTGCTCAAGGCAAACAAAAATGCGTCTTGAACATTTTGGTTTAGATTTTTTACACACTATTTTTGCAGTTCTCTATAAAAATGTGTGTAATTAGCATTGTATGATTGATCCTAATCTAAAAATTTTCTGATATAATCAACATTTTAAATTAGGTGGGCTTGATCTTAACTGTGCAATATTATATTGATATCCGATTTAAATTATTACCGTCCGGATAGTTCAATTATTAAAAATAAATATTATTTATCTACTTCTTTTATTTTTCTTTCAATTGCTACAGGACATGTGTGGTAATTGAATTATCCTATAGGCATAACCCTACAAATTATGGCACAGAAAATACTAAAATCTATTTAGCTAAAAGACCACTAATGTTAGAATATAATATAAAAATTACTTTCAAGTCATGCTGAGCTTGTTACGTTCGTCTTACGGCAATGAAACTCAAGAGATCTTTAGTGAAAGGATAACAACTGCGTATGCGCATACAACTACAAATATTTACAAAAATGTACAAAAATAACTTATTAATAATATTTACAATTATAACTATGACTTCAAGTTACTTATAACTAAGTAATAATGACTACACAATCCTTCTTGATGCTAATAACTTTATAAAACTTTACCGATACTGACACGAAATTTGAACATAACACGTTAAAACTATTGGTTAAGAGTTTTAATCTACGTAACACTATAAGTAAAGACCGAGTTCAGACTGTCAGTTCAATCATCAGTTATCATCGGTATCCATATCCAAAGTTTCCGGACACACACTTCCAGTGTAAAATTAGTAACCATTTATTCAAAGCCACCACTTACACATTTGGCAGTTTATCATGAAAATATGCATTGAGAATCCGAGTTATTTTTTGTAAAGGTAAATAGTTTGTGCAAACATGACACATTGTGAGTATTACTTCCTTTATCAGGTCACAGAATAGTTTTAGCTATAAAATAATCTTAAACCGCTACGATCTTACTCGGGTCTACCTTAACTCTTAAAAACATTACGTCGTCTTTGATAAAATTTCTCTTCTTCAACATCTCGTGGGAGACGAACCTCGGGAACCCGAAGCCAAGTGCGTCAGGTTCCTTTGAAGGCCTTTGAAAGTTTTTCCAGGTGGGATCTGGTACAAAACTTTCTACGATATTGCACGCACGGTCTGGGCTTGAGCTTTGGTCGAAGAGTGTGAAGGAGACTGTGTGAGCAAAAGGCCAGCGTAGAAGGGCGTCATATTCTCCGGGAAGGATTTTGATGTACACCGACATGTGCGAAGCTTCACCTGCGCCGTTTCCGTTCAAGAAGAGTGATGCCTAGAATAGAAAAAGATTACATTAGTTACATTTAGACTGCCTCTGTGGCGCGGTGGGAGTGTATCCGACTGCTACGCAAGAGGTCGTGGGTTCGTTTCCCACCCAGGATAGAACTTGTGTGATGAGCACGATGGTTTATTCTGTGTCGGGGTGTTATTTATCTATAATATGTACGTATTTAGAAATAAATAGGTATATTTATTAATGATCAGGTTACCATAGTACTAGCTCTGCTTAGTTTGGAATCAGATGGCGTTGTGTGAGTTGTCCCAACGATATTTATATTTAACCCTTTATTCAAAATGGGAGGCTTTATTGGTATTAAAAATACGATCTGTGGCCGACCCTGTGTTGTAACAGGGCTAGGCTGTGGCTATCTGCTGTTGAAATCTTTCAACTTGGTATAATGACACAATGTTATTGACAACCGAGACGAGACCAAGGGCTTAATGTACCTTCCATAGCACGGTCGTAAACGAAAATTCCAAATCACAGTTCAGAACACTGAAGTAGCGGAAATGTATTCCACTCTACATGTTTATTTTATCCATTTAAATCTCACTTAAAATGTTGGTTTGTTTGTTTAATTAAATAAAGTGGTTTTCAAACTATCTAATTTAAAATAACCGAGTCATCTCTAAAACAACAAAGATTCAAATGATTTATGATCTACTTGCAGTTTAAAATGATATTACGTGTGAGTAACTGTCTATTTTGATCGCACTGTGGTGAGAGACTACTCGAGTTTAGTCATCGTACGAATATTATTCGGTGATATAAATAAACTGGCATGGTTTTGTTTACTAACAGAATTCGTGTTCTCAGAACTATTCAAAATACAATGAAAATTCTTTCGATTTCATTTTTATTCGATTGAAGAGTTCAACGGTGTTTCTTTACCATCACTAGACGAATGAGTTGTTGTTGACTGCTGGTAGCCCTATGTATGCGACTGCCATTGCTCAAGTTTCTGGTTCATTTCATTCATTCATTTCTGGGATAAAAAATATATGTATTTGAAAATATCCCATATCAACAAACTTATGCCAGTTTAATGTGAGCTAAATGGCTTTGTGTAAAACTATCCAACAGTTTTACCAATGAAATCATCAAAGAACGATATGGTTGATGACCATTCTAAGCTGATATCTAGACTTATTCGTCGAATAAACTGAATAAAAAAAATAAGTCGCTAATGCCCGGATGAAAACAGTTTTTTAATGAAAAATGAGGGTAGGCGTTAAAGTTATAAAGAACGTCGTCAACATACCTGCAACTTGTATCCATACTGGCTCGTATAAAACGCGGGAGACACAAGCTCTACTCCATCTTTGCACTTAGCCTCTGCCATTTTGGCGGCCCAGTCAGAAATTCTCCACACGAGTGCGCCGGAACAGTTGACTGACAGACGCGCGACTGCTGCCCGTAAGGAGTCCAGTTGTCGTGCTTGGCGGCTGGCTAAGGCGGAGACTAGAGCGAGGTGTTGTTGACAGCTTTCTTCAGTGTGTTTGTCGAGGGCTTGTTTTGTACCCTAAAAAATAATGAAGCTAGTTAAAAAGTGGTACAATCAGTGTTTCATTTACTTGATTTTGCTAGATGATGTGGGTTTTAATGAATTGTTTTCTTATTAAGTGGAGTTTTGGGTGCAACGGGGTCTTTTTATTATTTGTTTATTATTAATAATAATAAACCTCTGTTTCTCCTACAAGGCGTGATTGATAAACAATATATTACAAAATAAATTTTGATCAATCCTGGACATGAATACTAATCTGCAAGAATGTATCTGTAAAAAGATACTAATAAGATTTCATCACATATACTACAATTCTTTGTTTGTAACAGGAATTATAAATTGGTAAGAAAAAACATCTTAAGAATGAAAACTACTTTGAACTAAGAATAAATTGTCATGGGAAAACTTATCAGCTAACTTTATGGTGTTTATAAGTTGTCATGGAAATAATTATCAGCTAACTTTATGATGTCGGTTTTTCGCGTAAAAATTTACTCTTATCATTTTTCCCTAACGTGGCAATATAAATATAAATATTGTTGGGACAACTCACACGACGCCATCTGAATACAAACTAAGCAGAGTTTGTACTATGGTAACCAGATAACTGATGAACATATTTATCTATTTCTAAATACATACATATTATAGGTATACACACAGACACAGAATAAACCATCGTGCTCATCACACAAAGTTTCATACTGGATGGGAATCGAACCCACGACCTCTTGCGTAGCAGTCGGATACACTCCCACCGCGCCACAGAGGCAGTCATTGAAAGAATGAAAATTACTTTGAATGTAGTTACAAATTGTCAAAGGAAAACTTATCTACTAACTTTAGGGTGTTTATAAGTTGTCATGGAAACACTTGTTAGCTAACTTCATGGTGTCGGTTTTTTGCAACGATCTGCGCGCGCATCGCCAAAATAAATAAACAAATAATAAAAATGTCTTTATTTTGCATAGGCCATTTTAACGGCGCTTACACTAGATATTGATAGATTTGTCATACACTAGAACTAGAGAAAATTCTTAATCACTACATATTATAAAACAAAGTCGCTTTTCGCTGTCTGTCCTATGTATGCTTAGATCTTTAAAAATACGAAATGAATTACGATTCGGTTTTTTTTAATAGTTAGTGTGATTCTTTTATAAGGTTTTTATGTATAATTTGTTAAGATTTTGTATACATTGACCAAAGTATAACGATATTTGTTGGGGATGTCGGAAAAAATAAGCCGTCTGGGAGCTTTCAACAAAAACGCTGTCTAAACCCTTTGAGATATAAAAAAATAATGTACTGTGCAATTGTGTATCTAATGTAGTTCTAAAAAAAAGTCCGCGACGATATATGTCTATCTCATAAGAATAACATACTATATCCATTTTTATACTTTAAAAAACCATCAAATATAAAGCGGTTTTTGAAGACCATTTACACAAATATGCTATTAATCCTTATCATTTTTACTACGTTAGTTGGCTTCAGCATTTCATGAAGATTATTTTGTCCCTTTACACCTTGCAAATTAAATGAATATCTTACGAGTTATCGCAGATTCAACATAAAGCGCAAAGAAATTAATTTCGTGACCATAATTCGACTGGCCCGCACGGGCGGGTAGGTACTGGATAGCGGTGAAGTACCTAATCAATGAATTTGGAAAATGTTCATACATTATTGTGAATGTGAAATTAAAAAACAACGAGATTAAATGGGTGCCACGGGGTCCGAAGTATGTCACGGGCGAAGCCGGGCTGGACAGCTAGTAATATTATAAATGTGAAAGTTTGTATGGACGTTTGTTACTCTTTCACGCAAAAACTACTGAATGAATTTTATTGAAACTTTACAATAATATAGCTTATACATCAGAGGATACTTTCGATCCCGGGAACAAGTTCCCGTGGGAAACGGGAACGGGAAAACTTTTCTACGCGGGCGAAGCCTTAGCCTATTTAAAGTGACCCCCGGTTCAGAACGAAAATAAAATAAAAATAAAAATATCTTTATTTTGCATAGACCATTTTAACGGCGCTTACAAAATGTCATACACTATTTAAAATATTTAAAGCGACCACCGGTTCGGAACGCGGCCCACCTGAGAAGAACCGGCAAGAAACTTAGGAAGGCTTTTTTTTTTGATGGCCTATTTACAATTTAATATTATTTCACTTTGCCAGCAGATCATTTCCAGGCGTCCCTGTCCCTGTCAAAGAGGTAGTATAAGTACTGCAAGCAGCAAGCAGCTACTCACCTTGAATCGGCAGCCGGCGTCGCGGAAGGAGCAGGCGAGCGCGGCGGCGGCGTGGTCGCGCAGGTGCCGCGCCAGGTCGGCGCGCGCCACGCCCCCCGCGCCGCAGCGCTGCGGGCACGCCACCGGCGCGCGCGCGCAGCCCGCGCCGTGCGCGCCCAGCGTGTCCTGCACACACCACATGACTCACTTTCGATAGGGCCTTGCACGGGAATTGGCACATTTCGGACACTCGCTGTAGATTCTTTTCTAAAACTACTTTTCTTTATACCACCGAGGTGGCAGGCGAGCATACGGCCCACCCGATGAAAAGTCGTCACCGTAGCCTATGGACGTTTGCAACACCGCAGATGCAGCACTCGCGCTGCCGACCCTTTATAAACCTTCCGAGACCCCTTTTGAAGAACCCTATACCGAAGTACATAGTACTGTGCCTGTACTGTAGACGTTCGGGAAAACCCAGGCAGGGAGTTCATTTCATTAATCTTGTTTTATATGTAAAAAATGGTAGTTTCTTAGACTTAAAAGTTGTGTAGGTACATTTTAATTCCACTGAAAGCTTCAGTAACGCTTTCACAGCTATACTAGGGCAAAATTGACTTTGACCTAAATGATACTTGACTAAGAAATCTGTAGGAAACAAAGATTGAAGTGATCGTGTTTTTAAATGTAACTGTTTAAAGATACGATGTAAAATCGAGGACCCCGTTGGAGATCAGCATTAATGACATAAACATGAACTAATTGTGTTCAAAATACCCTCATAGAACAACTAAAATAATAGTGTGAACTGGTCCCTCGAGCCGGATAATAATTGGTGATGCTTAGCTCGCAGTAACTCACCTGTGTGTAACTCTGTCCGCAGTGTTTGCATGGCACGAGACGTTTGCTGCAGTGTTGCTGGATATGCTGCTGCGTGTGTCGTCGTTGAACTTTAGCACCGCACTTGTTTTCGCAGTAAACAGGTTCGTGACCACAATTGCCCTGATGTTCCTGAAAATTAATTGCAGACCAATTAGTTAAGAAGCTCTATGGGGGTAGTTTCGTTTTTATTAAGTATCCAATAACTGTAATCTGTTTATTAGATGTCCAACTTAGTTAATAGGTGGGATGTTGCTTAGGTTATTCATATATTTGAGATAAGTAGGTGAAGGGAGAGGTGGAGGTGTTACTTGACAGTGCCTATTCATAATCTTAAACAAGTACTTACCTCTAAGGCGCTCCCTGAGAACTCCTTGTGACAATGCTCGCAGTTAGCGCGACGCCGTGCGCAAGTGTACCGCAAATGGTCCTGCATAAGCACCCGCGGGATCATCGCACCGCACTGCGCAGCGCACAAGACAGCGTCATGCTTGCAAGTGTTCAGGTGAGCCTATAACAATGTTACAAAATTGACTACATTTTCTATTATTAATTGGAGATGGATTGACTTGACTATTCTGAGCAGAACGGTATTTAGATCCGTTTTTCGAGACCGTTTTTCATCCGACAATATCAGGAGAAATTTTCAGTTCATAGAAAAGACCTTTCGTAAAATCAAAAATTTGATTACCTACCTAATTAATTTTCTCTTGAAATTTGTTCATTACTTACGACTTATTATTTATCAATCCCCTTGGATAAAAAAAAGTAGTTTCTTGGAACAATTTAAAGAAAAACGTTTCCCTAAATTTGAGGCAATTTTACGGTATGAACATCATTAAGAACAATTTGTTAATTAATGTTGAGATGTGAAGTCGGAATCATAAAATGTTCAACTTATTCTGAGAACGTAAAGACTGACTGAACATGTACCTACTAAACATATTCAATTAGGACACAGATATATCAAAGTGTTAGTATTTACACAGATAAATAATGGTGTCATGACACGACAAGCTCTCAGAATGATAGATCTATCGATCTATTTACCCACTTCCCATTATCTTCTAAATAATATGTAGATTTACTCACCTTTAACTTGCGTAGTTCGTCGGACCACTGGCATCCCTCTTTATGATGAATGCAGTACACCACAGATCCCATAATAGCCTTCTCGGACTCAGGATCTGGGTAGATCTGTAACAAAAAGAATAGACATTAAAAATACGTCACATAGAGGTACACATGTCGTAAAATATATAGAGTAGACCTTTTTTATTTTAGAAGTTATATATTTGAGCATATTGGAAATCTGATTTCTATTTTAACAGAAAACACGTCGCCAGTAGCTACAGTTGCCGTTGAGACTGATTGAGGCGCTTGCCACACTCGTATAACGGATTAAATAGGACAACGTGATTAAAAATAAACCACATTTCAAAGAGAATATCAAACAAGCGCTCTGTATACACACCGTACTCTCGAATATGGAACACATAGCACGAAAATATGCAAAATGGCCGACTGTTTTTCGCGCCTAATTTATTAAAAATAAAGGCACGGGTGCGTTCACCGCAAACGGCTGATACGTATTGAATGCATTCCCGTTGGTACATTTTCCTTATCTTTATGGGTGCAACGAACAGATGGCTCGAGCCACGGACCACCATTCCCTTGTGTTTATGTCGAGATAAGCGTGATTTTTCACTTCCCAAACCAGCTGGGTAATGAAATAAGCAAATACACTCGTCAGATTCCTTTGAGCAGGTACTTTCACATGCAACAGCTAATTTGTCTTTGAAACCGCCTCGGACAGAACTGGAAAACCAGTTATTTACTCTTGCTACTATAAAAACAAAAACTGTGCAGATGCTAAAAGTTGTTAGTAAACAGAACTGAGAAGGTATATTAGTTCAGATGTCACTAGTGCTCGCTTGGAGCTGAAATCAGATATCATTTGGGAAATAATGAAACTTTTCATTACACTGGTATATTAAGAACCATGCGATTGTCTAGTTGACGCTAACCAGCGATGGACGCGATGCATTTCGAAACAGAAACATCAAAGTCAATTTATAGTGAGCTGTGTTTCTATTTACAAACATTGATGCATGTGGTCATCGCCATTGCTGCTACGTAACATACCACCTTACCATCTTCTACTCAAGTAAAACGAAGTATAGCCATTCTGCCTGCTATATACACTTAACTATGAGTTTTATAGTAAGATGTTAAAGGCGAAAATTGCTCATAATGGTAAAGAAAACTAGGTGCTCTCAAAGCTGGTGGTGTATAAATTTACAAATATAGAATGTTATTTGTGTCGTATTCTAAAAAGATGGACCGCGATGTGTACAGTTCTCCCGCATCGCTCAATTATAGAACTCGTTGTATCGTAAATACAGCAGGAGCAAAACGTAACAGGTTGCTGATGTGACATGGTGCTTGTGACGTTTTGCCGCGGAACAACACTGCAGTAAACAGACAGAAATATTACTGTTACGCTATCATTTAAAATGACGCAGCTTTATAAACTTATTCATAATATAGCAATGTTTCAATATTTCACGAATTATGACATTTTTTTGACCATGTACAGTAAATTGAGAAACTAAACGAAACTATACGTATTTACGTTTTGTTATTGCTTGAGATATTCAACTGCCAAAGATAAATATAACTTATGCAGACTTCTTTATTTTCTAATTTTGATTTATCTTACCATAAAGAGTTTTAGGTAGGTATGTTATGTAAATAATTAATCACTAGTTTGACATAATGATGGCCGATAAAAAACTTACAGCATACAATCAATGTTAACAAGGGACCTTATAAGGCAATGTTACCTTACCCTCCTACACGGATTGTTTTTATTGCGTTAATAGATAGTTTATATAATTAATAGAATTTACACCGTGCTCAAGGGCGGTCGGTCGTAAAAATAAATTATACATAACTAATATGAATCCTAATTTAAAAATGATTAAAAGAGGAACACGTTGTGTGTCGTTTCTGAGATAATCTTGATAATGTCTGAAAAGATTAGTTAGCAGTGTGACGCCATTTCGATTATAGTGTAGTTCAATACCTTGGATATCTAAAGCCTAGATACCTTGAAGCCTAGATGATGGGATAAAATAACTACCTTCATTATTAAAGTAGAAATATTAAACGATGTTTTCGAATCTTTTATGGCATTTTATGGCAAAAACGTTATCTCGATACAAGGTAACTAAACGCCTACCCACTTCTCGGGGTTGCACCACGTCACCCACGCGGTAAAGCAATCATATTGCGCCTATCATTATACTAAGAATCTTGATTGGAAACTACAAATAATATTCACAAATTGCAAACACTGTACTGTCGAATGTTATTTTAGGCAAAACAATTTGCGTGTGACAATTCAGTTGACGACCCGTGTCCGCTTCAACGTACGCAGGCGACAACACGAGCGACGCACGGTTCTGATTGGTTACGAACTCCATTTAGGTGATTGTTAACACCACTCCCGCTGTTTTCTCTTTTTTAAGTAAGTCTGACACAAAGCGGGTTACGGGTATTCTGGGATAGTACTTTAATGTGATTTACACGAATAATTATTATAAATATGTTAACAAATGCACTATTCAACATTGCCTAATATTTCAACTTCTAAAATGTATACCTACTCTTCTACATTTATAAACAAAAATATATCTTCCCTAAAATATATTCATAAATTATTTAAAAGAAAATTCTGTTCCTTTCAAATGCACCCATCATCATTTAAAATGGAACGCACCATATAAATTATGGCGCGAACTTAACTGTCACTGCGTTTTTATTTAGAAAATGGCGGGGCGAGCAATACAGAACTAGACTTATTTTATAGTTATTGGTGCTAATTCTGTTGTTAAACCACTAAACTAAATTTCTCTAAAATTTTCTTATTTTTATTGAGAGATTGCCAAATGCTATTCTGTTATTATGCCGAACTAAACTTGGTGATATCATAAACAGCACTAAATTTGTATCTGACATCACTAAAATTCCTTTTATTTGATAAAATTCAACAAAACATGTATTTAGATGCCGACTAACTTAGTTATTAAACTGTCTATGTACATTTTTCACTTTTTGTTGATTTTTATCACATAAAATGAATTTCAGTGATATCAGATACAAATTTAACGTCACACAACATTATGACGTTTTCACTAAAATTAGACGTCACCTATTTAGGTGAAAATACTAATTTTAGTGGGACGTTTATTAATTTTAGTAACCGTTTGAAACGTGAAAACGTGTAAAACGTTGTAATGTGAAAAATGTACATAGGCAGTTCAATCACCAAGTTAGTCGGCATGTATTTACATTCGACTGTCTATGTACATTTTTCACATATTGTTCAATTTTATCACATAAAATGAATTTTAGTAATATCAGATACAAATTAACTACTATTGATGATAATGACTTGACTTAATAACAGAATAGCATTTGGCAATCTCTTACTAAAAATATGAAAAATGTTAGAGAAATTTAGTTTAGTGGTCTCAATAACAGAATTAGCACCATTATTGGTTCAATATGTTGTACTTACAACTTTTTAGACATTTTTCCACTTCTGCTTTCATCGAGAAACACTGAAGTTGATTGACAAGTGACGGTGACATGCGTACAAACTTAGCGCTAGCTGGTTTTCGGTTTAATTTATATCTTCTCTAAATCTAAATAAGGTCGAAATTTGAACCCGATTTCTTTTAAACTTCCAAAATACAATTTTACGTATGTTAAGCTATCGACACGCGCTGACGTGGGAATGTAAACAAAACACCGAAAATATATCTAGGGTTTATTTCCAAGTGTAGATCCGTAGTAAACGAACATATAGTTAGATGTAAAACTTGAAGGGCACCATTTAAATAAGACAGAATATGCACATTGTTAGCTCTCTTCTGGTTTGCGTGACTAGAAGTAGTTAGTATCTTTGTAGAAACTTGTATTTGATTTGCAAACTTAGATTGGCCTTTGTGCCAATATTTGCTGTGGTATGTGATAGCCATAGAACGAATTAATTTAGTACCAAATCTAAATAACTATCGCTAATCGATTTTATTGAAAATTACATCGGTGGGTCTTTGATGTTTTCGCATTCTGTTTGTATAAATATTAGTACCAACAGTGCAATGAAAGAAGAAGTGCTCAGTTTCAAAATTGTTTCAAAACAGAAGAGAAGGCGGATATAAAAGACAAGGGAATCAAAGGATGTAGCAGTGTGATGTGTTCCCGCGTGAGTCTTACTATAGGTTATGAAGGATTCATCTACAAACATCGAGCATGAATGGTCATGGTTTGATGTCCGAGACTATTAGATTAGATTCCGTTTATACCAAATTTCCTGGCTACATATAGCCGTGATTAAGTCAAATGTAGTTTTAATCGGTTGAAATCAAATCAGACATTGTCCATTTAGTGAAAAGTCGATGTACACATTGAAACAAAAACCGTCTTACACCTACAGGTATAAACACAAGTATACCGATTTATTTGTCCAGAATATGGAAGTTAAATATAATAAAATTTGAATAATAACAAGCGATGGGTATCAACAGTGGCGTACGCGCAGCGGAAGCAGGTTCGACGCCCGCTAGCGGAACGTTACCGTAGAATATGTAATCATAATGTCGTATAATTACGTTATGTAATTCGTGACTTTTGTTGTCATTGTAGGTAAAAGTAGATTTATTAAGATTTTAACTTTTTTTGTTGTCATATAATGAAATGCATTTTAATGAATAATCATGTAGATAGTAGGTACCTATCATATATCTCACGCATGATTTCTTAAAAAACATTGTAAGTTTCGCGTAGGCATGCAAATTACTGTCGACCGGTACTTTTTAGTGTCACTAAAATCGACTCATATGAAACAGTAACTAAGTACTTAACACTTTACTCAACTTGGTATTGTTAGACCGCAATGGCAAACACACGAAATTACACTACAAGACAATAACCATGATTTCTTTAGTAAAACAGGAAAGGAACAACAAAAATAAATTTTAAAGTCTTAATAGAAGCTTGGCACTCCAATTTACACAATTAATTTAAACATCTAAACAAACAAACTATGAATTAATGTAACCCAAATGGTGATGCACGTTTTAAGAATAAAATAAGTCGGCAACCCGAGACGAGAACCGATGACAGACAACCTAATTGATATCACGTTCCGCACTTTTAACGAAGTGGTCTATTTTGAAGAACAACACTGCTTAAAAGGAATACATTGAAAAGTGTTGTCGATGGACTATTCGATCATGTATGAAACGGAACGCATCTACATGAATAATTACCATCATCACTTCCATGATTAAAAATAGCTAAAGTGCCCTGAATTTATTTTTTTAACAATTTTTGATTGCCATCCACAAATCTGACAAAGTGTTTTAGTTGTAAGCTTATTCAAGTTACAAATTATTTTGAGAAACATAAATCAAGATAAAAAATGTTTTAAAGAAAATAAATATTACTACCTACTCCCTAGAACAGGACTACAGTTTAAAATGTGAATCAATTTAAATTTTGGAATCGAATACGACGAATATTCCTAATCGATAGTTATACTACACACGTGATCATCTATGATATTGTAAAGCTACATCGTTGCATAAACAAAAACAAACCGTGCATTAGCTCTATGATTGATAGAATTACGTCACTCCATTGAAGAAATCTGTTTGTATATCTATGAATGAATGAATTCTAATTAATAATACGACTCCCACAGAACGATCTTGATTGTAACTGGAAATTTAAGGTTGGTAAAAGCGTTGTCTAATATTGTGTAGGTTGTGACGTTACAAGTCAAATAAATATAAAAAGGGCAATACTTATACATATAAATTGAGAATATCCATCACGACTTATCCCCGAAGGGGTGGCAGAGGAATATTAAATGCCCACTTTTCACCGTGTGGATTCCTGTCCCACGTAATAGGTGGTGAGCCTATTACCGTGTTGAAAAAGACAGACGCAGGTTGTGGCTACCTGCTGTTGAAATTTTTTAAGCCGCCCATAAGGCCTTCAACCAGGCTTAACGACTGCCATTTTACTGGCAATCGGGACCAACGGCTTAACGTGCCTTCTGAAGCACGGAAACGCTCGCAAATGTAAATGCCACAAAGTGGTCACCCATCCGAGGACCAGTCATAGTGAAGGTTGCGTACCTCAGTGATCGTTTTACCGAACACTGAGACCGCGGGGCCACGAGCGCTTCCACGAGTGTATATAAAAGTAATAAAAGAAGAAAAATATAAAATAATACTATGCTTAGTGAAAACTATATGTATGAGAGCAAAACCACTTTTTCAATGGGCTAAATTTTATCAAATTGTAAGCGTATGTACGAATAGCCAGACAAATTCTTAAGATGCAAAATTTCTGTTTCGCAATCGACAGGTCATTGCGGGATTAGCAGTAACCTGTCGAGATTATGAAATGTTCGATACAGAATAGCATTTTATTATTAAATTGGATGACTACCATAGCCCCTGAAATGATCGCTAGACACATAAAGTGGCTATATATCCAGCTACCATAGCCCCTGAAATGATCGCTAGACACATAAAGTGGCTATATATCCAGCTACCATAGCCCCTGAAATGATCGCTAGACACATAAAGTGGCTATATATCCAGCTACCATAGCCCCTGAAATGATCGCTAGACACATAAAGTGGCTATATCCAGAAATGTATGTAGAAGATGAGCGGTCAACAAACAGCACGGTCTGTTTCCATTTTCAAGTTATTTCCTAACGGTAAACCATAATTTGTATAACGTCCCCTGTGAACGCACGCATTTTTAGATAACAATCATTTTGTAGAAAAGTGGTAACTAACAATACAATTAAACAGCATTGTTTCATATACTCCGTTACGAACTCTTCCTACGTAGGTAAAACACGCACACGATTCTTGATAAGATTATTAAAATTATTAGGTTGTTTCTTGTTGGGTGAAATGGGCACTATTTGGACAATACAACACAACGTTTAGACTTCCTATCAACCTTATTGGAGCTAAGATACTTTCATTAAAAAAAATAATAATAATAATGTTACTTTCACCCTCGATGAATAGATCGTTACTATTACTACATTTATTGAAGGATAATATATTTTTGATTTTTTGTTAAAATATACAAATTTTGCATAAGAAATGCGACCTGTAACTGTAAAAATCAAGGTGACAGCGATTCACCTTCATTTTTACAGCGTTTGTCTATGTCAATTTCTAATATAAATTAGACAACCACATACACAAACCTATTTTAAAATACTTTGCACCACTCCCATATTCTAGAAATTTTCATTTCAAGACGACCGCAGAAACCACTGATAAGGGACGAATTTCAAATGTAGCGCTAAAAACCACATGTAGCGCTTGCGCATACAAATTGTTATTTTGACACGTACATTACTACCCACGTGACGTAGGGTCAGTGAGGGAGTTATAGACAAGTCACATACATTAGGACTTGATAATGTTAGATAAAATACGTCCTAGATATTGATGATAACATTAAAATATCTAATTTCAAATATTGATAAGGAACGTCATATGTTTGAGAGTTTGTATTATACAGAAGTTTATATAATTCCTTCAAATTGTATTTATTTATATTTTGATTAACATTGTGACTTTAAGCCTACATAACAAATAATGAGGATGAAGCATTAAATACTCCATGAACATATTTTGCATTTTTTTTACTGGCTCTACATAAATCGTTATCTACAAGAGAATGCAGGTCATTCATACTTAACAATGTTTCTGTTAAATTCATAATTATTATACAGAGCAACAACTTCAAAGCTCCCGCTCTTAATAATATAATGAAAATCAACCGACAATAGGACATTAAAATCTTCAATCGATGTTATCTAGACCTTATCACCAGTAGGTACGATGGCAATAACAGCGTATAAATCACCAGTACTAACAGGCCGGAAGCGACAGAGGTCTCTAGTGTCAAACGGTCCCGACGATAAATTTTATAGTATGTCATTTGTGCTTCATTTTGTGCGACGCACCTCTAGTACTTGTGAAGCGTAAATTTCGATATGGCTATTTTGCATTGTGGTATCTTTGCTTCTTAGGGCCGTATTCCAGAACGTTTCTCAATACTCAATCGACGCTTAAGAGTAGATTTTATAAGGCAAAAACTAGCCTCAAGCGTTGATTGAGTATTGGGAAACGTTCTGGAATACGGACCTAAGTCTCTGATTTGAATCAAAAGATCAGAAAAAAAATCATTCACGAACACAAAAAAATCCTCTATTTTTTGTGTTCGGGAATGGTTAAAATAGCATATTTGGAATAATGTTTTAAGTTCAATAAAAGTCACCCAAGTGTGACCTAACAACTCTACATTCACTAACCGTTTTACTCAATTGGATAATTCGCTCTAAAGGGTACTGCGTCTGACTCGCAGATTGATCGATTGCCGGAAACCTTCATTAAAGGATAAGGGTCTTATTGAACCAGGACCGCTGTAATTCGCATCGGTGGTATTTTTATGTGTTTCTAACACACACACATTATCATTCGCGAATTTCTTTTCCCGGACCTCCATGGTATATGATCCTACAAAGGCTTATTATTTATGACATGTAGCTTTATTTATGAAAGTCAATAGTGCTTAGTGACTTATCTATAAAAAGTGGATCGAGGTAAGAGCGATAACTTCAGATAACGGCCTTGATCACATTGGCGTAAAGCTGCATTCTTTTATCATACTGGCTTGAGATCGTAGAGTTAAAAATTTTATAATCACTGTCAATGGTTTTTATATAAGTCTGTGTCCAGTAGTTGAACACAAAAACAATAATGTAAATATTTTGGCAAATATAGCAGTTCTAGAATCCCTTATGATTTTTTTTCTGAGATCTATTTTTTCAGGTTTCTTTCAAATAAACCTTAAAAAACACTTGTCTCCAATTAGTAAGACGTAAATAGATTCACTGTGACAGATCGTTCTAACCTTATAGATTAGACAAAAAGAGTGATATAAATATGGCGACTGTAACGTACCACGGTAAAACAATCTGGTATACGAACGTCTTAAAAGACTTAATGCTTCTGTTACCGTGAGGATAAGCTCATTTGAAAAAGTTGATGGGTTAATATTTTATTTCATTAGTTATGTAGTTACTTAAAAATTAAATTTATATATCACTAGGGTATCCAGTAACTGAAAAAGCTAACAGTAACGTCATCTAATTGGATAATACAATGATAAAATATTTCATTTTTTTTACCAATGAAAGTACTTTACGGTGTACAAAAAAAAGTCAAAAATGTTTGCAAATAGTTGAATGAACAACCAAAGTCACACATTCTGACGTCATGGTTGGTTGATAGTAAGGTATGAAGTGACTCAAAAGGAATTGTAATAATCAATGGAGTCAAGAAAAAAGGTGATTCATGAGTAAACACAAAGGTATTAAATGAGAAGCTCAATTCGACTAATACAAGTTTGAACAAAAAATATGTGCTTTCATAGGGTATCATCTAAATTTCATATAAATCCTATTGTGAATCCTTTTCCAACAGGAACTCTGGACGTAGATGCTGCAGTGTCAACTGTCCAAGAACGGCTTACAGTATGGTTAGCATTAAGCCATGTTTCATCCAGAAACGTCAAAACAGCCATGATAGCGTGCCGATAGTGTAAATGCAACACAAATTATTATATTCTATAAATAGAATAATTTATAATCACGTGACTGAAAATAAATAAGAAAACCAAAACTATCAAACACCGTCTTTGGAGAATCATAAATCTATAACAGTTTTGCAGTTAAATATAAGTAATTTTTTTCAAAGTAGGTCTCAAAGGACTCATCCATCAACTACAATCAAAATTATAAAACTTAAGCAAAAAATAATATTAACAGAGCAAATATATCAAAATGGCGGGATTGACCGGATATCGCAGCCTCTATAGTCGGAAATGACGCGGCGTTATCGCACGATGCGCGCGCGCAACTTACTGTAATGAAGATTATCAATAGCGCCTACGGTTTAATAGCAATTCGATTTCCAGTTACTTGATATATCTTGTAATCACTTTTGGTACAAGTTTTAGATTAATTATTATTTTGATTACTTCTAGACTCAGATGCCTGAGAATAAGGCTACAATAATACTCAAAATAACGCTTTAGTAATTCCTTTATAGACTGTCTTGCAAAAATACACTGTTTTTCAGTTTTCTTGCTAATCATAGCTTAATTTGACAACAATAGATAAATATTATTACATTTGTATAAAAGGAATGGCATTTAGCCAAGTAGTTACGACGTACCATAACCATTTACAAGTTAGTATCGAGATGAGATTGTCTTGAACAAACCAGTAGGGACATACACAAAACATTGTGGACAATGTCGAAGGTAGCGTTACCTAAGCGCAGTCTAGTCATAACATGTTTCACAATACCGATCCCCAAGACAATACTGATAAAGCTATAGAAATGTTTTGTGTCTTCTTTTTCACTAAAATATGTAATCAAGGTCAATGACAATTTATTGATCAACCACCTTCATATAGGATAATATTCATATAGGTAAATTAAACTTTTTGAAATCCGTTATCACTATCCCTAATATTTGAGAACAAACCCATTTAACCTTAATCAGAACTAGTATGACCTAAAGAGACAACCATAAATATTTTACCGAATTTCCTTTTGGCAATTGATAACATTAGATCTTCTTTAGGAAGTAACAACTTTTCAACTCATTAAGTATTCTGGCCAGGTGAGCCGTTATGAGCTTGTCTCGACTAGTCTATGGTTATTACTGAGAATCAGAGATAAGAATGAAGTGCTAGGAATCCATGACCTTATAAACAATTTAACGCGTCATGACATGTTTGTACTTGAAAACATTTAAATGTTCATATTATAACTGTCTCTAATTTTAATTCTTTTGAATCAAATATCTATTTAATATATTCAAAAGAGGCCCCTAGAATCGTTTTAATTGTTTTTATAATATAATAATAATAATATGTATTTATTCGGTCCAAAAAATATATAAACAAAAAAATATAGAAAATTTGAACTATATTCTTAACTAAAACATTAATCTTGCACCAAATGGGTGTCCAGTTCAGCATAATGTCAGGATGTGTCCTGTAAGGACCAGACGCTGGTTTTCAACTGGACCCCTACACAGTTAAGATCGATGATCAAGCTAATCTTTTAAATATGTAGGTATATTCGGAAATCAAGGACTTAAACTGGTCTAAGCTCTTGTCGACGTTCGTTGACCTATGTCTAAGTACCTTTATGCTAATAGCGTTAAATATTATGCTAATTGAAAACAGGACTGCAAGTAAGAAATGTGGGCGCTGCGCATCCGTCAGTAAGCAGGTGTATTAACTTGCAGGTGAAGTTGAATTAGTCTCCGGAAATGTTCATGAGCTTCTTCACATAATGTAAATCTACTTATTAAGGTACGAAATATAAAAAAATTCAAACCTAATTAAAACCTAGCATAAATAAGGAAAGCATCTTTAAGTGATGAACTGTGTAACCTATATATATTTTGCAAATTTATATTGTAACAACAATTATGAAATTCAACTTTAATAAGATAGTAGATTAGATAGATAGTATTTCAAAGACAAATACATGATTTGGAACACAGTCAGTTATATTTACCTGCTATTTTTAAAACTTTTCTAGGATTAAAATCCCCTTTCATTATAAGGTTTCGAATACCTATTCACCGAACTCATTTAATTTTTTTTTTGTTTACATGAACCGTAAATTTGAAATGAAATAAGCTTTTCTTGCTTTTTTGTCCTCAATGATACACGTTGTAAATGTAATTGAGATACTTTATTGTCCATCATTATAACTACCATGGCGGTTGTGATATATTACAATTACAATAACGTAATGAGTTTATAACAGCATTTCACTGGACTTGCTGGCACTTATTGCTGAGTATGTAATGTTTTCTAGGAAGAAGCTAACGACTCAGATGTAATTGGATGTGGACACCTGTTGCAACTTGCTAAGCGTTGTCTAAATATGCATGTATAAAGAATAATATTTTCTGTAAAAATATCGTTTTAATTCGTTCCTGTAACATTGCTGCCACGGGTACTTACTTATTTTTTATTTTATTTTTTACTAACTTTTTCTCATTTTTTTATGTATTTTTCTTTGCACCGAATTAATATTAGATTAATAGATATTAATAACATATTATTATCATATTATAAAAACAATTCAAACGAGTCTAAAGGCCTCTTTTGAATATATTGAACTGATATTTAATTCAAAAGAATTAAAATTAGAGATAGTCATAATATGACCATTGAAATGTTTTCATGTCATGTAAGTAGTCAGGAAATTATTTAAATATAGAGCAATTTCCTCTCTATATTTTATAATGGTGAAAGTGAAAAGTTGAAACTCAAATAATATTTTTGAGTGTTATGCTACGCGTCTATCCTTGAAGGGTTAGTTAGATGCAAGTTTTTATACCCACTTGGGTTTGTCTGTTATGTTTTTAGGTCAGAACTTTCCTGCTGATAAGATATGTCCTTTTTCATATCAAGCCATATACAAGTTATATATATTCTTGTTTTATTATGGTCAAGATTACTACAGTTCATTGTATAGGTATTGTTTAAACATTGCGGACTGCTTACCTCTAGTAAATCGTAAAGAAACTCCACGTAACTCATTCTTATCAAAACTAATATTTATTTAAAAAAATTAGTAAACCTCACTGCACACTGGTCGTTGCTTGAGTGGCAACTGCAAAATTTAATTTGTTTATAATGCTACCACACCTTTAGCACCTACGCTATTTTTATAAAGACACCTGTCCATCTATATATGGATACCAATCAACAGATTTAATATAAATATTGCCACTTTTTAACTTTTAGTAACGCCAGTGTCGTTGACACAGTTAAAAAATGACAACAAGATGTTTAGAAATTAAACTAGGTACCTATATATACCTATAGAATTGATTGATTGTCTTCCGAGGACGTTCTTTGCTGTAATACCGCTTTTAATAGTTGTTTATAAACAAAAGAAGCATATTTCTTTATAAAATTGCATAAATTACACGCCAAAATTGTGAGAAATCGGCATCAGAAACTGACGAATCATCGTCCTAACCGGTTCGAAATATAGACTCGCAAAATACAGCTATAGTATTAACAATGCTGCCTCAGTGGCGCAGTGGTAGTGTATGCGACTGCCGTGCCTGAGGTCCCGGGTTCGATTCTTGGTTCGGATATCATATTTATGTGATCCACAAATGTTTGTTTCGGAGTTTGTGTGTTTCCTATATATAATATGTATGTATTTAGAAATATATAAGCATGATTATCAGTTTTCTAGATTCCTTAACACAAGCTTATATTATTAGCTTACTTGCGGCAAGACAGCGCTGTGAAAAAAAAAGTCGCACAATTCTGTACTTAATACGAACTGTAATATTTAAAGCTTCGTGCATATTGATAATATTTAGCAGAAAAAAAACCTAGTCTAGGTCTCCCATCTGGAACACAAATAGAATAGATGATAGACTAATAATAAATTACGCTACTTATACACGTCAAAATGCGCTTACACACCAAAACCACAGTTAATATATAATAATGATAGTGTGTGATACCTCAACCGACAATCAAACGAGATTCAAATGAAAGCAGTTTGGCTTCTTCATGAGGCAGCGCCTGAGGCGCGGATGCGTTCAAATAACAAAAAAAAAATAAGTCACATTTGTGTGCAGGGTCCGTGGGAATGGTGCAACAATAAAAACTTTAATCGCTTCGATTATCCCAGGTATGCTATTTGCGAATATTTTGGTATTTTAAATATACACTATAATTTAATTTTAATACCACGCTGTCGTATTCAAAGTTAGTATAATGGCGGTATATCTAAATACGACAGCTTTTTGCAGTACAAAATATGGCGGATATAATTATACGAGTGGAAGCGAAGAATGGTTATTTTTTGTAGAACCAGTCTTGTCTTTTAGATACGGTCCTCTTATCGGGAGGAGGTAGCGATTTTTTACGGACAGCTCTTCCGCAAATTAACAACTAAACGGTTAATAGCTGTGCGCAGGTAGAATTTAGCATTAACTTTCAAAAACTTTGCTAGTAAATAGAAAATTATAACTATCAAGTAATGATCACTTAATATTTTAATAGGTTTGTGTAACTCCAAACGAAAATGACAATTAATATGAATTAAGGAGTTAAAATTAAAAACAAAAAATATTGGAGTTACACGTTTTAAGTTCAATAACACAGTTGATTTGCATTCGGCGCGACATTTAGACTTCGACCTGAGAATCAATAAAACGGTCGGATTCGCGGTGAGAATTTCGGATACGGGTCCGACGACCATATAGGTCTAATAAATTAAAAAGCGAGGTGCGTGCGCGCATTACAAAACGATGACTAAACTTTACATCGGCCGTGCAATCTCGCAAAACCTGATTTTTCTTATGACTAATACGAAACTCACATAGACTTTAGTAGGCTTATTTTGAGCATGTTTTAGAGGCCAAATCTGATAAGAGAACTGTTAACCAACCGCCGATACAGCTTCAGTGAAAACTAAATAAAATCTTTTAGATTAATAATTAAATTAATATATAAATAAGAAAATCATTTTAGTTAAAGAAAGGCCAAGGAAAAAATGGAAGGACTGTGTAAGGAGTGATATGAATATGAAAGGAGTGAATGATCAGATGACGAATAACAGGGAATAATCAAGGAGGAAGACATACTGTACCGACCCCAAGTAAATTGGGACAAGGGCAAGAGGATGAGATGAGATAGTAGCAGTAGAGCTAGTGATTAATTTTATATGTGTATACTAGGTATCTTGTTACGTTTAACACACTTGGAGAACAAACTTTATCCCTTCCGAACTAATCGTGAGATCGTTGTCGAGTCAGACTCGAACTAACGTCCTAGTATTGGCAGCAAGTGGCCGAAGAAACTGAATTTTAGTACAAAAGTAATATCAATTCTTGTTTTATTTAGAACTAGGTGACCCCCGGCTTCGCCTGAGACATACTTTGAACTCTCGTCGCACCTATTTAATCCCGATGCTTTTAAATTCTACACCAATGCATAGAAATGTTCCCAATTTGTCGACATTTATAACTACAACTCCGCTCTCCAGGATAGTAGCTTGATGATATATAGCCTATAGCTTTCATCGATAAATGGGCTATCTAACACAAAAATATTTTTTAAATCTTAAAAGCAGTTACTGAGATTAGCGCGTTCAACCAAACCAACAAAGAAACTCTTCAGCTTTATAATATTAGAATAGATTTTGTAGTATGCTTAGCGTAGCGTAACGCCTAATTCTTTAAATGACAATTTCAACATTCTTGTTTACACTGGTATAAAATAACTCAAGCAAAATAGGTGGAAATGCTCCAATCATCACATAGACGCTTCGAATAACGATACTATAGTATTTGTCAAGCATTCAATTCTGCATTTGTTCAGAAACTTTTACGGTTTAAGAATTCTCCCACGGCATAAAGTAGACACTACATAAGTACAAGCACAAGCCTGTCAACTTAAATTTGCCGCATAGAAATTCAAACTTTAATACAAGGAAGTAAGAGTTACAATACATTTCATCAGAGGTTGAAGGCCACCGGAAATCAAGTGCGGTTGAATTATTGGGATCGCGATCAGAGTTTAAGTATGGCCGCGCATCCGGTCAATTGAGTGTCGATATTACTAATTACGTAGGTAGGCGCGACGCAAGTTCCTTGACCATTTTCTATTAATAATCTAAGAAGCTAGCTTTAAGGAAGTCGACAATGATTAAAGTGGTTATTTAATGATACAAATAATAGGCGTTATTTTGATTAAAACTACAAATTAACGTCAAACTAAAAATATTACTGAGACTGATACACCCTTATATAAATTTATTGCCTCGTGCTGTCCTCATTTACCTAAAAACACTACCACTAAGTATTTTTGACATGCAACCATAATAGGAGTGTCCATTTTATAAATAAGTCAAATGAAAAGCTTCCGTGATGTAAGAATAATTTAGATTTTAGATAACAATCGAGGAGCTAATTCTTATTATTTTTTTGAATAGAACAATGCTTTTTCATCTGTAATTGACATAATACACTTCTTCATTAAATAGGGGAAGAACTTTAATAAATTGTAAAGAAGTTTTGTAATTTTAGCATATAATTATAACGTTAAGGCTTTGCGAACAATGATGCAGGTTATGATTAGGTATAAAAATAAATTTGAACCTTTTTTATTAAAGGGGTATCAGTAAAAATTACCATAGGTTATATGGTAATTTGTACTGATACCCTTTAATAAAAAAGGTGCTGTTCAAATCCATCCATAAGAAATATATAATTGCTATTATAGCAACACAGACAACCTATAATCGATGCATTCCTTTTGAAAACGTTCTAAAATCAATGATAACGTACATTTTAATGTAATTGTTGTAAGGTTGTTAATGATCGCCCATGTGATTAGGCTGTTACTTTTTTAAATAATTATATGATTGGCAGTTCAAAGCGTTTTAAGTACATTACTAATAAATTAATAAGACATATTCTCATGATAGTTTCCTCTAACAATATAACGAATTACACAATGGGTACCTACCACAAGAAACATAAAAAATGAATTGAAGCGATATAACAGTCTTGAGCCCACTTCAAAAAAATGCTTGTCAAATTGTTGAACTTTATACGTTTTAAACAGTAAGTTCTCAGTAAATATATTCACAAGCGTTCTATATTTCATAGTAATTATTCTAATAATGTTAACATCCCATTGCTTCAACAAAAAACCTAATATAACGATAGTCACTGGGGGAACTTAACTAAATAAAACAGTCGACCCCAAACAATATCAAAGGATCTATCAAAGAGTGTGTGGGGAAGCATGAGTACTCCCAATGGACATGTAGCAATAAACATTGGGGCTCTAGACACAAAACAGACGTCCTCCGCAAAGGACTCTTTGTTTAAAACACTTATTAATAAACCTTTAAATGGTGACCTGCTTAATGATATTGAGTTTAAAGATTCGAAAACAAATATTAAGATGTCGTATCGAGGTCGTGTGTCGGAAATAATAACAACGGACCATCTAAAATTCGAAAAGATACTTATTAAAAAAATCAAGCCATATGTCGGTATCAGCTGATCAACTTCCATTATAACCCGTAATTCCTCTCGATATACATACAGGTAAAGTTTTTTTTTAATAGAGGCAACTTTCAACAGCTGTTCGAGAGTGCGTGCGTGTATTCGAAATCTCCCAAAATTTTCATACAATGTGAAGGTGATGTTTCATTAATGTATTCGAAAGAACATCTGCTTCAGCAGGTGCTGTTAAGGAATTTTTGAATTTCGAAAGAATATACTTATTATTTCTTTAATACGAGGCGGATGTAGACGCCTTTTACATATCGAGTACTTTATGTAGTATTATTTCTGTTTTATTGGACTTTGATTGAATGAAAACTTCCTCTTCAATACTAATTGTATGATTGAGGTTATTAAATGATATTTTTATTACATAAATTAAGCATATCATACTTTTTAACATGAGTATCGATATAATAATGTCATATAACTCGAATTCGTCATATGCCGACATGTACCTCATTTCTCTTACATCCTTTACGCAAACTTTGCTTCATGCCGGAAACGTTATTTTATCAGTCCTGTTTTTTAACATCCGCATCCCTTAGTCGATTTACTTATATCGATATGCATTCATCTCTTACATCAAAAATAATCGTATCCGTTTACGTTATTTGATATTTGGTTTCAAGTATTGAAATTGACAACTGAATGGGTTCTGTTTCAAAACTAAAGCTCATTTAAATATTACTGGACCCAGATTTTATGATATTTTAAATCAACGGAAATATCAGTAACAGCTCTAAGCTAAAAGTAATTAATACGAAAATTATAAAGGTCTATGAACAAATTCCATAAAATCTCTAGTATTACGCCTTTGTACGAATCACCCCTAGGTATCGAGTTCCGCAACAGCTGACGTTACAAAAAAAACACCCTCTTCCTTTATCTATGGTTAATATTGAATATCGGCCAATCAGGCACGCGTTTACGTTATAAGTAAAAAAAGTTAGTGTTGGCAATCGTTTCCATATTAATTTAAATGTGGAATTTTACTAACGAATAATTTTGAAAGGTTTAGATACCAATGATCTTATAGAAATCGATGAACTAGCTCTGTTTGTGAAACAAAGACTGATGGCCAGAGTCTCCAAAACTAGTTTATTGACCCTAATAATATCCTAGCGTTTCCACCATTGCAATTCATAGCAATATGCAACAGAACTACTAAAAGAGTGACACAATTTTATTCAAAAAACTAGTGCCATTAAAATGTGACTCAGTGGTCATCGACGTGCTAAGCATACGCCTTAGAGAAGCTAAATAACTGGCTTATGCTTAGTAAAAACTAAATATATGATGTCTATGTTTTGTTAAAACTACATATATAAATGCTACTTTGCCGCAGGACTTATCACAATGTACGCCTTTACTACTGAAACAAATAAGGCCACCGACTTGTGGCTTAACTACGACCATGTTACTAGCAGCTGTGATCAGCGGCTTGACATAAAATTTATTTTTTTATATACTTGTTTCGTATCTTTATCAAGTGAACGTTTAAGGTTATGAGAGCATTCTTATGGTGCAAAAAGTTCAAACAAATACATTGTAGTTCATATTCAATACCTAAATAACATTAATTTCTTTAACGCATGTGCACGGTTCGTTTCCCAAGCCTGCACATGGTACACAGGAATTTAACACGCAGCAGATGTTCGTTCCACAACGAACACAATAAAATACCTAATAAATATGGCCACATGCATTCACTAAAGATACATGTTACATAATGATATTTTACACTGTTATATTTAAATTTGGGAGTAATTTTACTGACTGAATGGGAACCATTGAGATACTAAAACTTTTTTCTTTGTTGTGCTTATTTTTAAAATAAAAGATAGATATAAAACTTTCATCTAAATCAATTTTCTCACTTACTATCCCTTCCAAGTTGAATGTTAAAGTAGATTTTATTTTATCTTCAGATGTAAGATAAGCGTTTCAATCATCCATTTTACTGAGAAAACCTATTACTAAAAATAAATTCGTTTAAGAAATGTTTTTTTTTTAATAATCTCTTACAGAAGTATTTAAAAGAAATTATCGCAATTCACATTCCGTTAATAATCATGTCAAATTTCATAGACAAAGAAAACAAAACACGTGAAAGCTGTGACATTCATTAGCAGTTGCGCTACACATTCGAGTGTGAATAACGATGTGGATGGCAAGATCATCATACCATTACGAAATGTCAAGCTCCATATGAGATGACTTAGGTACAGATGATAGATACAGTTACTTAGCTATGACGTTGATCACTTTGTACTTATTAAGTCTGTATTGAACATTTATATTCAATACATTTTGTTTATCTTTGGGTTCAGCTCTGTCAATAATGAACTCGTAATTTCTATTGATATTTTATTTAGCTCATCAAAGTGACTTCAGTTGACTTATCTTAAGCTGCGAGAAGTCTTAGAAGTGGAGACGTATATGATTTGTAGCTGTCTAAGTCAAAATACCGTGATGAACGTACAACAAGCCGTAAAGCAGCTCAATCGCCGATACCAACACAATATGTAAAAGTGACATAATTGGCGGCGGATGGAGTGTTGGAATGGAGGTATAAAGAACTATTTTTCGTTACTGACGATTACTGACTATTCCATTACTACTACTACTGTCAGCGACGCAGTGGAACTTAACGTATAGATCTTCATTATACTCAAGATAATCAAGATAAGACAGTGCTATTACCAAAGATGTACAGCATTATAGTTTTTGTAAATTCCTCCAACACAATTTACTCGATTTGTTCCTCCTGAATCACAAGACATTCCAGCATTAAATTTAACCAAAAAAAAATTGCATCTCTTTTAAATAAATTCTCATTTCGTTTAATTTCATGCAAGCTTTTTGGACACTGTATCAGTCCTCTTTCCCTCTTTGTGTATCTCCATGGCGCATCGTGACTTTTTAATTTATCACCAGTCAAATGGATTTTAATTTTAAGAACGCGCCAAAAAGCACGCTGTAAAACCATCTCAGCGTAAGAAAGCCATCAAATTATTTTTACGATTATATTTTATTGGAAGTATAGCATTTTTAAGACCCGGTCAACAATTTGACATTCTGTAACTGGAAGTTTTAAGAATAAAAAGTTTATTGCTAATTGTCGTCGTGTGGGCTTAATGAGTCAGTAATTCATATGCTATGGTGCAGTAAAAACGCTTTAATTTTAAAATAGCGATTTTAAAATTGAAAAGTTCTAAATACGGCTTATAATATCAATATAAATATAAGTTTAGCATCTGTGATATGTTGTATTGTAATAATTGACGTACTAATATTAATTATATCCCGTCTATATCCTAAATTTTTCCAAAATATTATAAAGAACATGTTTTGTATCATGCCCAAAACTGGTTAAATAACTAAACTGGGCTAACGAGGTACTTGCCCAGACCGTAGCATTTTAAATGTTTTCAGAAAATTCCGCGAAATCATCGGCTTTTAAAGTTAAAACTAAGTAGGTATGGTTTTAATAATGAACTAGGTACGCAGGTTTTTAGACTGTTTCATAAAATGAATGCAGAATAACCATAAATTGTCAAAAAGACGGTTTTATTTTATGTCAGCCTATAACAATGGGTGATTTACATCGAGCAACGTCTTCGTTTCGCAACAAATTGTAAATCTGTTTTACTATGTAAGATAAAAGTAGATACCTAGTTGCTATAATTAAAATCGTAAAACGACGAAGATAAATATTTATAGAAGTTGTAACTTAAATTCCGTTTCTTTTACCATTTCCAGCAAAATAGTAAGATCAGCATCAAAGTTTATATTAGAATCGCCAAAATTAATACTGATTGTAATCTGGCTGATAAATTGTATTTCGAATTTTAGAAAATGTAAAAAATGCTGTCGTAGAGCATTTGTATTTCGGAAGTACAAATGTTGCTCTTTTTATAAATCAATTTGAATTCCCAGATTTATTTACAACAGACCTTCATAGTGGGGGTATTATTAAATTGACTTACTTAGGAGATTTACCAACAGATCACTACTCAAAAATATAATTGTAATTATTTTGCTCACAAGGCAATAAAAAAGTTCAATGATCTAACTTATTTCTTTGTTTCACTTGCTAAGGAAGTACTTAACAATCAAGTTACTATTTATCTGCTTACAAATCGCTGGTAGGTATCATAGATGCTGATTTTGTAAGTATAATATTCATAGTACCATTGACATTTCGTCGAGTTCGGTTCCATCATAAGTTACAATGGTTGAGCCTATAGCTATTACAAATCGTATCGTATCACAGTGGTCATATTAAGATAAGGCAGTATAAATAGTGATGAACCTTTAATTGTGAGATGTTATGAAATTCCTAGAAATGTCAATCGGCCAAGTCGTGCGTCGTTGCTCGATGCAAAGGCGTGTGTAACAGGATTCCTTACGATTAATCAACGAAGAATTTATTTATTCTGTCAGTGTTACATATAATAATATTCCCAATCAACTATTTAATTTGCGACTACATAATATATTTACGCGTCTAATAAGCCATCATCATCGACTTAACCTTTTCTTCTGTGGAAGAGAAGTAGAAGGAACAGGAAATGAATATAAATAAAATGGAGAATATTGTAAAATATCCTAATTGTTCTTTAAAGAGGTCTTAGTTCCTTTGAAACAAAACACGACAGATGTAAAAAAATCAACGACAAAGAGATTTCAAATTTGACAGAACGGTCTCGAACAGTTACAATCCCATTCACACAGTCGCCACTGTTCGTCTTACAATACGCAGGTGTCCCACTTAGACCGATTGACAAATAAACAGATCGAACTGAATACCTAAGACCTGAATCAAAAACAGATTTCAGCATTTAGAAAGGCATCTTAAAAGGTGAAAGTCATGCTTTTATGCTTCGCAAAAACTCACATCTCACGCGGCCTTGCCAAGGTAAGTGCAAGGGGGACATAACGGTGCGCGGGCGCAGCGGCCTCCGTGAACCTCTAAACACATGCATTTTAATACACAATCGTCGACTTCAACGTCCATCGATGGTTCTCACAGCAACAAACTAATTGCTTGACAACTTTACACGTAATGTATGTCTAGCCATCACGTGCATCGTCGAATATGTATAGGGTGTTTGATACATTTCCTTTTAGTAAAGCTGTACTTAATGACCGAGCTAATATGGCATTGCCGTTCTATAAAATGCGGTTCAAATTTCATACACGTAGTTATCGCCTATGGGAAAGTTAGGTGTAACGGTCGACAACCCTATTTCTGCAGAGAACTGTTATTTTTTAAATTGTTTTATAAACAAACGCGCAGGAGCAATTTTTACCAAATTAAATGTCATAAGAGCATTGTGAGGCATCAATGTGTCGTCATCATAAGTAACTATACTGTCATCAATTCATCATACAACACAACTGTGTTAAATCTTATTGTTTTAAAGTAGGGTAACTATACTGGCAATTTTCACAAGGACATTTCAACGTTACATCAAATTTATAACGGTCTAATAAGTAACCAAATTTAGTATTCAGCCGAGGACATACCAATTAAATATTGCAAATAATAATCGTAGGATGATTATGTAAACGGATTTAGGTATCACTTAGGCTGTTTGATAAATTTTATATTCAGGAATTTTCTGACACAACTACGACGAATGTAGATTTAAAACGACGTTTTCTGTGAAATAGCTAACCGCAAGTTTTCGTACGAAATGAACCACTTAGCATTCTAAATGCATAGGTGCTTGTGTTGCAGCTGCAAGCGACACATAACGACCCTTTGCCCCATCTAAGAAATAATTGCACAGAGGGACCCACACTTGCCTCAATGAAATAATAGGGACTTACGATTTGACTGATCTCCGTGATTGGAATCGGTGTGATAGTTTTATCCGAGCCTTGGGGGAGCGACGAAGCACTGGGAGTCGGCGACACTCCAGGACTGGACTGGACATTTCCAACGCTCTCCTTCGATGTGCGATTTGGAGACAATCTCGCTGGAAAGCTGAGCGTCTTCGTCCATTGCGATAAGCTCCGTACCATCTTGACTGTTCATAAGCACAACACTCGTTCACTTAACTTTGATAGCGTGCGACACGCGCGCGCTCGACAACGGTCCGCGGACGAATGTTGAGGGCAATAAAATAACAGCCTGTGCAAGTTGCGACTTGACCGAATAGGGGGGCGTGGGGTGCCAGGCCCATGGCGGTTCGTCGCATGCATGCATCGGCCACCGTAGGTTGGTGCGAGGGATTTTCTTTTGTTTATCACCCGGCTGCCTCCAAGAGCAAAAAATATAAAAGCGATCACAAGTAACGTGAACGAATCAGCACTTAAGTTCTTTTTACTGTGTTTTAGATAAGGTTTGCTTCGGTTATTGGCGGCAATAAATGGCTTTTGTTGTTTTGAAATAAAGAATTAACAGTGTACAAATGCAGTAATGACTCTTACTGTATAACAAAATAATATATATCCAGTTAAATGAACGCAACGCCATTTGATTGACAGTCGCTTTGTGTTCATCATTATTGCGTGTAGTTGACAAAATTACATAGGTATGTAGGTAAGTAATATACGTATATAAGGTTCAAAAGTATTCATATGATTTTATTAAACTGTCTATTTTCAGTTCAGTCAGTTTCAGTGTAAATTTCAGACCATCCGTAATCATTGTTTGTGCCGAAATATCTGAACGCAAAAATAATACATGGTAACTATCATGGAAAGTATTCATGTAATAATAATCAATAAAGGGTTGGTTTTAAACCAAATCGAAATTATAAATATATAAAGTAGATGTTAGTGTTTTTATGGGATTTTTAAAAATAAATGCTATACTTACACATAATATTATTAGAGTTATGTTTACTAACTAAATATACGTCCGTAAAAAAAATGAATTTAAAATTTAATTTTTTAGAGGACGCTTCAGGCTATTATTCCATCCAAACAGATTAAGGTAGGCTGTTTCAATGACTAATAATCATAACGTACAACCAATAACTACACTTTGTTATCTAGCCTTAGGATTAAACAAAATATTAAACATAGAAATTCCTTCCAAACTAGTAATTATTTTCCAAAGAAATGCTTTGTTTCATATTTGTTTTAAGACTATGACTTGATAACAACCAAGTCAAATTCTTACCTGAGTTTTGCTGTAGGTTATCATCATACATAATACATAGTGATTATCAGCCTAGAGAAGTTTTGTGTGGAAGAATATCGGAAAGGGTCCCTTAAAGCCCCTATCTGGGCAAAATAGTCTAAGCTGCTGCATAACTAAGAGATTTACCCAAACTAACCCAAAAGACCTCTGTCACAGATTAGATCCTATTAATATTATAAGTTAGTTGTGATAGTTTGTAAAGATGTTGGATGTTTGGTACTCAATCACGGTCTAACCCCTGTTTGGCTGAAATTGGTATACCTACTAACTCTGCACTGGATCTTGTTGCCTCCTACTTAAATGATCGGATACAACATGTTGATGTTAATGAAATTCGCTCCTCTGGAGCATCTGTAGTTATGGGCGTACCGCAGGGATCAATTCTAGGTCCGTTTCTATTTTTAATTTATATTAACGATCTGCCATTCTATATACAGAACTTGTGCGACATTGTTCTATTTGCAGATGATACGTCACTTATTTTTAAAGTGGATTAAAATCAGTAAGCGTACGCTTACTGATTTTAACGGCGTTAATAGTTCACTTGCCCAAGTTGTAGATTGGTTTACGACCAATAATTTGCTACTAAACGCTAAGAAGACAAAATGTATCAGATTTAGCATGCCTAATGTCAGGAATTGCGGTACAAATATAACATTGAACGGTGATACCCTTAATATTGTAGAATCAACTGTATTTTTGGGGATCACTTTAGATAGCAAACTGCAGTGGAACGCCCAAATAACGTGTCTTGCAGGTAAACTCAGCTCGGCAGCCTTTGCCGTTAGTAAAGTCAGGCAGCTCACTGATGTAGAAACTGCCAGGCTAGTATACTTTAGTTATTTTCATAGTGTCATGTCTTACGGCATTTTGCTGTGGGGTAAAGCAGCTGATCTACAAGTAATTTTTGTACTCCAGAAGAGAGCTATACGTGCAATATATAAATTGAGTGCTAGAGTGTCTCTTAGAGAGAAATTTAAAGAAATTGGCATTTTAACGGTTGCATCACAGTATATATTTGCAAATATCATGTTAGTTAAACAGAACATACATTTATACAATAGACACAGTGACATACATTCGATAAATACTAGAAATAAGCATAAATTAATTGGAACACATCATCGTTTACAAAAGGTTCACGACTCTTTTGCAGGAATTGGCGTACGCCTATATAATAAAATTCCTTTAGACATTATGAACCTGCCGTTACATAAACTTAAGGCGGAAATTAAGACGCACCTCTTGAAAAGGGCTTATTACACAATTAATGATTATTTGAATGATAAAAATAAATGGAAATGAGTTGCTTGCTCTTCGCTCGAGCTATTTAGGATTCGAATGAATCTTGTGTTATATTATCTACTTGTCTTGAATCTGCATATATATGTTGTATTATTTTTTTTAAACATTCTTCGGTATAAATAATTTGAAACGCCAGGCAACTTAAGGTATGGCTGCGTTTAGTCCCTGTAATAACTAATATACATAATTATATGTAATTTGACTTTGTTATTGTGTGAGCACTATGTAGACTTATTTATAATTTAGAAATTGACATGATAGTTGCTGTGTAGTTTTTGGGTATGTCATGCTCGCCTAAGTGTCCTGGCAGTGGTGGCGTATGTATCGGGTCGCCTTGTTCCCTACAATACGGTTGAATAGGGCGATGGCTGATATATGCGTCATACCCGTGAACGGGTGCCGTCTGTTGGGATTGGTCAGCTCATAGCTGTTATAGCAATTGTTACAAATAATATTATTTAAATTTAAAGCAAACTAAGTTTAGTCGACTGTTCTCATATAAATTCAAAGGAACTATGTAAGTGTAATTTTAATGAACACAACATTTATTTTGTTTTTTTTTTTGTGTATATTCTTTACTGTATAATTGGTCAAATATCATGTTAATCACACTGTGTCAAATGGCGGTTAGAAAAGAGTGGTCATGAGTTTTATTGCCAGGTTCTTCCTCTGGCTCTACCTATTGCTTTGCGAATCTGGCAGTAAATGTAAATGTAGAAGCAGTAATCTTGACGTTCATAAGTGTTACTTTGTGACCTACATGAATAAAGATTTTTGATTTTGATTTTGATTTTGAATAGCAGATATCATACTGTACATACATACATACATATTATCACGCCTGTTTCCCATCGGGGTAGGCAGAGACTATGGCTTTCCACTTGCTACGATCCTGACATACAGCTTTCGCTTCTTCTACTTTTATGAGTATTTTCATACACGCTCGCCGGTTAAGGGTACTCTTGACCTGGCCTTTTTCCAAAAGATCGTCGATTTGATTAACGTACATACGCCGAAGTCGACCCCTACCAGTTTGCCCATTCACTCTCGCCACATATATCTGTTTCGTCAGTCTATTTTCATCTATCCTCTCCACGTGTCGGAACCATCTAAGCATCCCTTTTTCTATCTTAGTCACTACATCTTCTGTCATACCGCAATGTTCCCTTATCACGCTGTTCCTTTCTTTATCTATAAACTTCACTCCAGCTATACTTCGCAGTCTTCTCATTTCCACGGCATTTATTTTACTTTAATGCGTCTTCTGCCATACCCAACTTTCACTGCTATACATAAGTGTGGGGACCAGCACTCCCCTATGTACAGCCAGTCTTGCCTTCTTAGACACGTTCTGACTGCTCATAAAGGTATACATGGCTCCATTCACTTTATTTCCTGCCAAAACGCTTCGCTCAATGTCATAGTCACACTTTCCATCTCTCGTAAATTTTGTACCCAGATATACAAACTCTTTCACTTGTTCTACTCTTTCTCCTTCCACAAGAATTGAGCAATCCGTCATACTTGCCTCTCTTTCAAAAACCATTACTTTCGACTTGTTTACATTCACTTTCATTCCTTTGTTTTTTAACGCGTCATACATAATGTTAACCGTCAACTGCAACTCCTCCGCCGATGATGCTAGTATTACCTGATCATCGGCGTATAGGAGGCACTTGCTGTACATAGGATCCTTGTATCCCGGAAACGAGTTTTTTTAGCAAACAGGTACAGGAAAACTGCGTCGCACATTGTATATCTAGAGTAGAGTCATCAAGAGAACCCTGCGAAGAGCAATCCTTACAAAAGGCATTGGTGGCTTACTTGAAGTCTTAGTGTGTTTTCACACAAAGAAACTATTTCTTATTTATGCAAAAGTAGAGGAGAGCGCAGAAGGAGTCAGGGTAGGCCGAGACTTAAATATGAAGATCACGTGAGCAGATTGCTTAAAAACGGAAAAGTCATAAATACTCGGATACTCAGACGAACATGTATGAAGCGATTAATGAATCTGCAGTAAGCGAAAGAAGTTTGCATGGATCGCGAAGCCTAGCGATCTTTCCTCTCTGACTACCCCGTCAGGGATACACCGATAGATAGTTAAATTTCTTATGAAGTATTTACATTTAGTGTCTAATTTCCTTCATATTAGTGTATACACAGTTGCCATCAGATCCTACATGGATTTGGAGCCTGTGGTTCACTTTTATTTGGTTGTTAGGAGCAGCTATTGCTTGGCATCAAATTTTTTGCTGAGCGACTTTAGTCTGTCCTCCTAACCCCGTAAATGCCATCCATTAATAGGCAGGTTATGGCCTATTCTCGTGACATAATATTTAATGTAAACAAACCAAACATACCCCCTACATTATTGAAAAACGAATAAATTATCATAATTAAGTTAAATATGCCACGGGCAACACCTTGAGTTCATCTTAAGCCTTTTAATAAGATACTATCGTATAAAATATACAATACTCTGTGTGGTTATATTTTTAAAGCTGAAAACGAGCTAGGAAGAGTCCAGTAAAAGGCAAAGTATCCTTGTCTAAAACACACACATTTCAAACCGTAACAATCATTAAAATTAGCAACGGCTTATAAACACAGAAAATAACTGCATATAACGAGGGAGGCACCCCACACACGTACACACCCTCACACATAACCATAACGCACAAAGAATACGGATATGGAATATGGGTTCTTTTATTCGGGTTTTATAAAAATCAGGGTTGTCCGTATTGAAATTAATAAAAATGAATTAGCAATTTTTTTTAAATTTTGATTTGAAACCTTCCTAACTATTTTCACGCTATATCCCTGAAGGGATAGTCAGAGAGGGCAGATCGCCAGGCTTCGTGATCCATGCATCTGTAAAAAACTGCTGTTTAAATACTTTTTAGTTAGGACCCTTAGTGTTAATCAAATATTTGTAAGTAGGATAATACTTATTATAATATTCGGTTGTCAAATTCAAAATCAAGTCAGCACAACCTGCCTCTGTTCGTTTCAATACGATAAAAGGCTCAGCATCTATTACGTAGGATCAAATTCAAATATGATCGTGAAAAAGGCCTCTGTTTCCTTCGGAAAAATGGCCTGACATATTTATTTTGTAGACAAGTAGAGTCTCGAGTTTCTCTACTATATTGGTTTTTCTAAAATGTTGTGTTTCCTAAAATAAATTTTAAATTTGATATTTCATAATTTGACATTTCCTGTAGTACAACATAAAGACCACATGGTTGAAACTTTTATTATAACATTCAGAGAAATTGTCCATATGTCATTAACTAACTTTATTTATTTAGCTTTAACACGCCTCGTTTAATTCTTTTCCGGGATCTTTAAAATTATACTAACCATTGTGGTTGTCTCGTAGAAAATTTATCATTTTAGTTCATTTATCACTTACCACCCAAGTATTTGTATTCATAAGTTTAAAGGGAAAGAAAGGAGACTTAATTGGTCTAGATAAATTAAATTAGTAACTAGAATAAATTTAATTTACTTATTTCTATGATAATTCTTTTTTATCAAAGTTATTTGATAAACAAGGGGGTTTCAATGATTTTTTTTCAGTTGTTAGTACTCTGAAATACTCATTTACCTGCTAACAGTATTTGTATTCATAAGTTTAAAGGGAAAGAAAGGAGACTTAATTGGTCTTGATAAATTAAATTAGTAACTAGAATAAATTTAATTTACTTATTTCTATGATAATTCTTTTTTATCAAAGTTATTTGATAAACAAGGGGGTTTCAATGATTTTTTTTCAGTTGTTAGTACTCTGAAATACTCATTTACCTGCTAACAGTATTTGTATTCATAAGTTTAAAGGGAAAGAAAGGAGACTTAATTGGTCTAGATAAATTAAATTAGTAACTAGAATAAATTTAATTTACTTATTTCTATGATAATTCTTTTTTATCAAAGTTATTTGATAAACAAGGGGGTTTCAATGATTTTTTTTCAGTTGTTAGTACTCTGAAGTACTCATTTACCTGCTAACAGTTTATACGAATTACCCTTGAAATCTTTATCAAATTATTGTCAAAAATATTTTATAAAACAAAATAAAGACAAATTACAGACACAAAAACATTATACAAAAATAAATTAATTCACGTCGTCGAGGAGACAAATATTATACCAATTTAAAAAAAAAAAATTCCGGGCTTTTTGTCAAATGCCAACCCTACAGATCTAAATAATAGTTCTCAACAAGGGGTGCTAGCTAAGACGCGAATCCAAAACAATGGGTGCGCAGGATTGCGTGTCGCTTCCTGACGCCACGTGCGCGCGCAGCTGACGCCCGCAGTGCAGCGCATGCGCACTCAAGGACAAGCTAGAGTGGCATTTTAAGGAAAGTGGGTAGACAAAATGGCTTTTGTTCTAAATTCTAAGATAGTTGAATTGATTTTTTTGCCTCACAGGGAGTTTCCGTTATATCAGTTAGAAGAGAGAAGAATTGATACGCCATGTGTGCCTACGCAAAGAAGTAGGGGTGGAAAGGAGATGAAAGATTTTAAGTTATTCCTACCCTGTTATTGTCACCCTGGGCATCTTAAAGTACCTACTCACAGTCATCTGCACCTACCTGGCTAGGCTTTTGCGTAGTGGGGCTAAGTTCACACATGGTTCACTTCGTTTATTGCCCGTGGTCCACCTTTGCACATTAAAAAAAAAACGTCCACAAGCACGGAAAATTACAAGTTGTTACCCCCCAATCACAAACACTCCTGTGGAAATTATAAGGAAAACACAATAGAGTCGCCTATGTACAGCAGACGGTCAATTGTGGTCGAAATTATTAGGGGATATTTGAGAATATGTGACCCGAATCACAAAACATAATAATATACTAAGAAAACGTCAATAAAAAATCCTTATAGTTTATTCAATAAATAAGAAAAAAACAATCGTCTTGTAATTTCTCTACATCTGTGACTCTACTCACAGATAACAAACTATAACTTCTACTTTTACTTTATATCTTCTTTTCCACCTTAGTGTATTTCCACTGACTTCCAAATCCTACCTGTAATTGTTTGTTTTTTTATTTTGTTATTATTTTACAAAACAAATTTGGGTTCACACTATCATGTACTCTACTCTTACTTGTTTTTATTTCAAACATCTTAACACTTTTATTATTACAAAGAAAATGAAATATATTTCTTCAGGCAACAGCTGCCGATAGCTAAGCATAGTCATGTTCCAAGAGCACCAACAGCTATCGCATTCCCACGACCTTCATTAGATTAGCAGCACCTTGGCAAAAGCCTGCCCACGCTGCATCTACTGATACAACATTCGATAAACCTTCGGCTTCAGAAGCCACCGGCTCTAAGAGTGATATTACGCCCACTGTCTGCCACTCAAATATCGTATTGCACATTAATATATGATGTAAATAGGTATGATTAATTACGATATGATTGACATATAATTTTTTTTAATATGAATAAGGGGCAGACATATAATTGCTAATATAAACTATGCTACGATACAAATTAACATGCGTATATAACTTAAATATTAGATGCAAACATGACTTGCTACCACTTAAGTTCGAAATCCAGAACGTTTCTCAATGCTCAATCGACGCTTGAGAGTAGATTTTATAAGGCAAAATCTAGCCTCAAGCGTTGATTGAGTATTGAGACACTCTCTGGAATACGGACCTTAGTCTAGGATTACAGCTCAACATGGAAAAGAAAAAGACTGTCAAATAAAGAAAGGTCCTAAATATTAAGACGAAATTGTGAAACCTTTTTACATTAAATATAGGTAGAAGTACATATTTAAAACGAAAAGAGCGAAGATAAGTATTACCTCCTTCTTTTTTTATTATAGGACGTAATATAATTGCATAGGACGTAGGTATTACGAATTTCGGGTTTGTTTTCTTGTGTTGTTTTTGTCAATGTTCTTGTGTTATTAACATTTTTAAATCTTTGCTCACATCTTGACATTTCGGCTACATTAAGCGTTGCCATGAGTAGAGGTAAAAAAAAGGGAAGAGGTTGCTTTATAGCTTGGATCGCCACTCCTCTGATTGCCCCTCATTGCATAAAGCTTGTCCGTGAATCTTTTAAGGATGCCTTGTAGCTTGACTTGCCCCTCCCTTGACTGCCCCTCATTAATCTCATTGTCATCATCTTCTTGCCCTTGTCCCAATTTACTTGGGGTCGTCGCAGTATGTCTAAATTCCATACTGCAAAATGTTTTGGCTTGGTTTTTATGGTCGGCCGCCAGCCTGACACCAACCCTTCTTGGGAATGCTATCGTTTGGTGGTTTGCCCGCCACCACACGGGTGCCTTTCCAAGCCTTTTAGTACTCCGAACCATTATAAAAGGCAGGTTGCTTTTTCACAGGAGGATGTTCTTCTTTGGTATTAGTAGTCCTTGTCTATACAATGCGTTGACGTCAGCCAAAGCTATGCATTACGTTATATCCCTGTCGTATACTATACGGGCTACTTGTACAACCCGCGCTCCTTATACCATGACGTCCATCGTGCCAGGTTCTTCTTCCATTGGTATATATTTACGTCTCCTATAGTATTTAACGCTTTAATGCTTCTGATAAATAAAAATAAATAAATAAATATCCATCACGCCTTATCCCCGAAGGGGTGGCAGAGGCATATTATATGCCCACTTTTCACCGTATGGATTCCTGTCCCACCTAATAGGTGGTGAGCCCATTGCCGTGTTGAAATAGACAGACGCAGGTTGTGGCTACCGGCTGTTGAAATTTTCAAGCCGCCCATAAGGCCTTCAACCAGGCTTAACGACTGCCATTTTACTGGCAACCGGGACCAACGGCTTAACGTGCCTTCCGAAGCACGGAAACGCTCGCAAATGTAAATGCCACAAAGTGGTCACCCATCCGAGGACCAGCCATAGTGAAAGTTGCGTAACTCAGTGATCGTTTACAGAATACTGAGACCGCGAGGCCACGAGCGCTTTGCTTCTGATCATCTCTAGTAAATCCGATCTTCCAAACTCGGGTGTTTGGAGCAAGGTGACGTTCCACTTTGACGGATTATTTCTTAACTAGACGTAAGAATATCTAATTTGTTAACAGCATTTGTTATTTAATAAAAATTTTATTTAAAAATATTTGTTTATATAGTTACTGAAATGTTTATTTTAATTTTAATTTCTCATTAATCTCATTGTCTGCCATCTAAACAAAATATGAAGAAAACAAAATCATTTACTTTTTTTTAATTATAACCCATCCCTACGTTTCTCGTAAATATTCAACATGGCGTCTAAGGGCTTTCCACGTGCACTCTAACCCTCTCTACTCGTGAGAACAATACAACTCTGTAGGGTGTTTTGTACCTCTGTACATAAGGGTATTAATGACCCCTTTTTTGGTAGAAGCATCTTTAGTTCTGAGAGTTATTTGATATCTTGTGATCTATTGAGGGTTGAAGGCAATAGGATTCTATAAAGCATAGCATTAGACATATAAAAAGCAATTTGTGTTTTTGTGTCAAAATGGCGGAGTCTTATACATAAAAGATTTGACAAAGTGCAATAATGTATGATAGTCAAGAATTTCAACTTGTTTCGGTACGATTTTGGTAGCTTAGTGAGCATAGAACATTGCCCCGTTGGTTAGGTTAAAGTCACGAGTTCTAGTCTCATCCAGAACAGAGTTGTCTTCTTTCACTTTAAAAAAATATATAAAAATGATACATAAAGCAGTAAAACGTGTTTTTTATGTACACCAACTCCACAGAAAGATTTAGTAAAGCTACTATCACTTTACAGTGCAAGAACAAGTTTGACTTAGGACTATTGTTGACTATCCTACTATATATTTAATATTATAAACGAGAAAGTTTATAATAATGTTTACTTTGCGTGCAAGAGTAACAAACCTACATCCAGGTTTGTTACTCTTGCACGCAAACACTACTGAATGAATTTTGATGAAACTTTACAATAGCTGTAACATAAAAAGTGTAATCAGAATAACACATAGGCAACTTTTATGTTGGGATCAAGTTCCTGTAGGAAACGTTAAAGGGAAGTCGCGAGCGTCAGTTAGTCTATACTTACGAATATATAAAGCTGAAGAGATTGTTTATTTGTTTGGTTGAATTTGAAAAATCCTTGAAGAAAAAGATGTCTGACATTATGATGAAAGTCCTATTATGTCATTTGTCATAGTTTGAAAAACGAACAATATTTTAGTGGTCACTCGTTATTTATCTGTCGTCGTCATTTCATTGAGGAAGATAACATTGTTGCCTCAGCCTAACAACAATGACGCTATCAAATATAAACACAAATACTATTTAAAATGCATAACCATCAATATTATGTCCAAAATGAGTCACAGTGTACCTACATATATGATAGACAAGACTGGGTAATGACTGGGAGTTGACAGGCGGATATTGCGATACGTGTTGCGTAGTTCAATGACGAGTCAATTGAGCAAATGGCAAATAAATCTAAATTTAATTTCTATTTCCTCTTTTATGGTCGTTGGCATTTGTTGATGGTTCGCATGAAATCAATGTACCCATTTATTTTAAAAAAAACTCTAGCCTTGACCTCAGTAGATATACGAACCTACAGAAATAAGTAAATACCTACTTAGCACTTGGATAAAGAATATTTTTTTAATTGTATTATTTTCATTTATTTAACAATTTATATATGTATTATTTTCTTTCGTTCTAATAAAGAAAACAACTTTGCTTTAGTATTTTTTTATATTTTATATACATTTTATGGATTATATACAGCTAAGCATATCTCGGCTTAGCATAAGACATGTATATTGTCTAATCTATATTTATAAAAATGAATCCCTATTTCCCTTGGTCACGCCATCACGCGTGAACGGCTGGACCGATTTGAAAAAATATTTTTGTATTGGATAGCCCTTTTAATTGAGAAGGTTCTAAGCTATATATGTCATCACGCTACTACACAGAAGAGCGGAGCAGTAATCATAAATGGTAACAAATCGGGGAAACTTTCATACATTTTTGGAAAAGTAATAAGCGATGGGATTAAATGGGTGCCACGGAGTTGGAAGTATGTCACGGACGAAGCCGGGCAGGTCAGCTAGTTATAAACATAAATATTGTGGGACATTTTTTTTTACACAGCTCCTTCTAGCCCAAAGTAGGCTAATATAAGTTTGTGTTATGGGATCTAGACGACTGATAAACATACTTATATATTTCTAAATACATACATATTATACATAGGAAACACCCAAACTCCGAAACAAACATTTGTGGATCACACAAATATGTTTTCTAACCCGCGAATCGAACTTTGAACCTCAGTCGCGCAGGCTCATGCACTACCACTGCGCTACCGAGGCAGGCAATAATTAATAATTATCCTATCTAAAGCTCCTCAAATAGACAGATAAAATTCATTAAATATTTATGAAAAATTGAATGTGAGAACTTCATCATCTTAGCATTAAGTTTTTATTTTTAAGCCCGGCGGCGTCCGCTTTGCTAAGGCAGCTGTGGTTTGAATTTTTAGACATTATTGGATGGGAATTCCGTCGGACATCACAATATAACAACCCCTCTACGGACGTCTCTCACTTGGTTGATCATGTTATATTTGTTCCAAATTAATCTGAAACTCCAGAGTCGTCGCATTACAGAAACTAAACACTCTTTCTTCTAGAATTATCTCGAACCTACTTTGGAAGTCTCCATCTTCAGAGCCCATAAAAGTTTGACAGAAAACAAACTCATGTCATATTTGAATTTCGAACTCTCAAAATCAATTTAACAGAACATGGCCGCCCTTTCTTTGTTCGAAGTTACCCTACGTTATATTAAAAACTAGTAAACGCATAGGAAATTAGTTTTATGTCAATCTGTGCTATTTTAGTCGGTCGTAAATTACGTTCTTATACCGTAAAATAGTTTAGTGAAGGTATCGTTATGTTAATTAGTTTACTTTAACCTTTGTTATAGCTGTACTCAAACAAATATTTTAGGGTAGCATTGACTTGTAGTAACAGAAAATAAGCTGCTAAAGTCATTAGTCTGTTCGAAAATAACTGAGACTAATAGGTACACAATATGTGGATCACAAAATACTTATACTGTTTTTAACGAAATTTCAGCATAGATGCAATGTTTTATTGTACTATACTATATTATCTTCACGCTGTATCCCTGACGGGGTAGTCAAAGAGCACGGGTCGCCAGGCTTCGCGATCCATGCATACTTCTTTCGCTTCTTCAAGATTCATCAATCGCTTCATACACGTAGGTCTGGGTATCCGAGTATTTTTGACATTTACGTTTTTGAGCAATCTGTTCACGTGGTCTTTAAATGTAAGTCTCGGCCTACCCTGACTTCTTCTACCCTCTACTTTCGCACAATATATATTCTTCGTCAATCGTTCCTCACTCATTCGTTGGACGTGTCCAAACCAACGAGGCACGCCCTTTTTCAGATTAACGCTGACACTTTCATTCAAACCGGCCATTATTGTCATAATAATATATACTTACCTAATATTATAAGAATATTATCATCGTAATAAATAAGTGATCATAGCTACATGGCAATAAGCAGTTTAGTACCCACATAAATAATAAGAATTCCTCATTAATATATTTGATCTCCTGTGTTACTATGGGCTTACTCGTTGATTTACCTAACTTCTAACCACCATTGAAATTTGACCATAATTTTAATCAGATTTGATATATATATTTTTTTATCTAGTGTATTTGAAGAAATGCAGGAAAATGTTGTCTTGCGTGCTTCACTTGAGATTTTGTCAACGGTTCCGAATTTCTTATTTTTTTTTTTCCTCTGAGGTGGCAGACAAGCGTACGGCCCACCTGATGGAAAGTGGTCACATAATAAAATAAATAAGTAAATATCCATCACGCCTTATCCCCGAAGGGGTGGCAGAGGCATATTATATGCCCACTTTTCACCGTGTGGATTCCTGTCTCAAGTAATAGGTGGTGAGCCCATTGCCGTGTTGAAATAGACAGACGCAGGATGTGACTACCTGCTGTTGAAATTTTTCAAGCTGCCCATAAGGCATTCAACGAGGCTTAACGACTGCCATTTTACTGGCAACCGGGACCAACGACTTAACGTGCCTTCCGAAGCACGGAAACGCTCGCAAGTGTAAATGCCACAAAGTGGTCACCCATCCGAGGACCAGCCATAGTGAAAGTTGCGTAACTCAGTGATGGTTTACAGAACACTGAGACCGCGGGGCCACGAGCGCTTCCAAGTGGTCACCGTAGCCTAATATGAACGTTTGCAACACCAGAGCTTTTTTTCAGGTGTTTTTCTTCATGCTCCTCCATCTGCCATACTTTTAGAAAAAGCAATACTAACTAATTGTTTTACGTTTTATTATTCATATCATATCCGATTAACGATAGGAATACAGATCACAGGCATGGAGACAGGCACCCATTAAGTACCCATTAAATGGCATTAAGTTTAAACAGTACAAAATTCCAGTATTAACATCTATCAAATAACATCTGTACATCATATCTATTCGTCACAGTTACCCTTACTATTCTTTTTTTGTCAAAACCCTTATCTATGAATCCATTAACCTCAATTCGAATAATAAGGGTGTATATGAACACTTCCGGACTCGACGGATATTTCTCAATTAACAACAATAGATTGTAATCGATTTGGCCCGCACAGTAATTAGTCATTTTAGAATATAGAAAAAAACACAATTAGGATAGGAAGCGTAAGGGTAAGTCCGTGTGCCAGTAATATCTTTTAAGTTTGTACCTACGATACGCGTGGGAACTTAATTCCCCACGAGTTTCTTACTGAGTTTGAAAAACTTTTGTAATTCCTATAATATTATCAAAACTACTATCTACTTATTGTGACTATTACTACAAATCCATGTAAGTTTCAAATATTTATCTAAATATAGAAACAGTCACGTTTATTTCTATGTATCATCATAAAACTGAACTATAAAATACTTTAGTTAGCAAGAAACGAAGACTTTACTATCATACACAAGTGTGGTAGTGACTGATTAACCAGCAGGTTCGCTGGGTAATCAGTCACTACCAACATGAAAAAGCGATAATTATGTTGCATTTTGTTCCATGTTTCCTTTCTATTGTACGATTGTTTCTATAATCCTTCCCAATTGCCACTGTAAGCAATGCACCAGTGACATTCTATTACACACTTGCATGGTTTGTATGCTTGTTAATCCCTATTATGAAAAAAAGATGCATTGTCCGTATTGGTCGCTAAATTGAACATTAACGATCACGAAAAAAATTTGTAACTGATAAATTAAGGAATCTCTCGAGAGTATTTTGATGTTTTATAAGTGCCTACCCCATTGACTGTTGGAACTAAGGTCAGTCATGGAGGTGCTCGTCGTAAGAGGTATGTCATTAATATGTAAGATCGCCTCATGAACAAAATGAAATTTAAATTTGTTCCGAAATTCAGAAATGAATTATGTTACACATAGGTAAAGTTATTAAGCTACTTTTTAGCAATGTAAATATTAAATAAATAAATAAAAAGAAATATAAAGGTTGATTTCAAAAAAAATAAACGTATCTAAGCTACCAATGTAATAAATACAAGGATCCTCTCAAAAAAATTTCGTTTCTTTTAGCTGTCTACTTCACTTTCTTATGTGCTGATATTGTTCCACTCGTATCTACGCCGGCGCTACAAGACTGGCTTTATAATTACCTTTTTGATAGAAAGATCGAAATTATCACAAGGACAACAAAATACTGAAAGGTAATAAATTAAAACTTAATGTTGTACAATTCTTTTGTTGGCTAAGTTCACGTGTACTCGTGTAGTTCACCCCTCATGGGACTAATCGCAGAACTACAATAAATGTTTTACATAAGGTTATAAAATATTTTTAAGTGCCCCATAAAACATTGGTCTATGGGAAAAACAAATAGGAAAATATGTGGATCTTATTTTAATAAAAAAAAGTTGAGGGTTGTTTATATTTCATAAATATTGGGGACGGTGTAATTAAAAATAATGCGAAATAAGTATTTTTATCTTTTTTTTATAATTAGTTTTATACAAACAAGTTGCAAATAAGCATACAATCATATAGTTATTTGAATGAGAAAATGCAGTGTAAAATAAAGGCTCTGTATCCAGTAGTCAGATAAGATGCCTCTCAGACACATAGGTGCTTCAACTATCAAATTCTGATTTACGGAGTTTACTTTGTGAACATGTGAAATAATCACTTTTTTATTCAAAACCAATTAAGAAAATTAAATGCTTCTTTATTTGAAATCAGTTAAAAATATCGCGTTCAGCTGGACGTGTGGCCCTTTTGTATCCATTGTACTCAGACACCATATGTGTCACGAGTCGAGAAAAAACAATTATACTCGTAGTTTTGAGTTCAGCAAAATGACCGGCCCCCATATGGCAGGGACCATCTTAGAAGCATGTGAACAAACAATTGGTTTAGGGTATCGAGTTCAATTTTTTTTTCACACACGTGGCTCAGGCCGCCGGTTATTCTCTTGACCCAAAAAAGTTCGGATACATTATGGTTTTAAGTGCATTTTTACTGTGTTGAATGGGTTCGATTGAGCTCATGCGTCTTTCGGCAAATAAACATTATTCAAATATAAAGTATTCTTTGTGTCTGTGATATGATGATAGATTAAGCGAATTTATGATTGTAATACACCCTGAAACTGTTCATCATCACTATTATTCGCAACTCATAATACGTACCTATACTGATGTATTTGCGTGGATTTTGTAAAACCCGAATGCCATCTTTCATAGGAAATGTATTTGGGAAAATTAAAGTTTTATAAGATCTACGCAAATACTAGTAACATGGCAGTCGTGTCGTTAGGCCAAGTAGGATACCATAAATGCAGCTTAAAAATTTCAATAGTAGATCACCACAAACTGTGCCTGTTATTCAACCCGGTATTGGAGTTACGTGGGTCAAAAATTGATATGTGGGCGTTCAGTATTCTTCTGCCTACCTCTTCGGGGTTAATTTTTTGCCTTTGCGTGACTGATAAGTTTAAGGATTGCTCGCGTGTTTTTGGTTAAAAATCATTAATTTTATTACAACATTTTACGAAGATCGTGATATTATCATACCACTTAACACTAAAGGTTACAAATACTATTAAGTTTTAATTAAATGTTAATAATATAACATTTTATCGTCGCAGAATTTTAATTGTGCACCTGCCCTGCCAACTTTGTCTAAAACGCGTTCGCTGCTTTGCAAACTTACATGCTGGAATATGGAATATGGAATATTATTTTTTTTAATGATAGATTTCAGATGATTTTTTATATTAAAACATACGGTTCATTCTATTTGAGGGTTTGTCTTAGATCTGCAGAGTTTCCGTCTGCTCCTTTCTTGCTACGCCTCTCTTCTCTTCTATCTTTTCTCACTAAAACTTATTGACCTTATATATTGACCTTATATTGATAGGCTAAGGTGCTCGCCATTGATTAAAGATAAAGGTCTCTTCCATTGCCTTTAATATAATAAAATTGTCTGTCTAAAGTTTCCTTACTACCCTTGAAAAATTTGTCAATTACATACTTTAGCAAAACATAAAAGCACATTACGCAATTGGTTCCAACTACCTACTTCTTTAATGCGTGTTGTTCCAACTACTTCTCGATGCGTGTTATTGGTTGTTTGTTCATAGAATGTCCAATACACGTTTGTAGTTGTGTTACGATTCTATTCATGAACTAAAACTTCATTAATGCCATGCTTCCATTCACCTGTTGGACTTAGCATCACGTTGCGTCTTCAGTTCAATAACTCCTCAATCAATTCACCAATATGCAGAGTAGTGTAACATATTGGGAATAGTCGTGTGCCCACCACACGAGCTTACCAAGAAGTGATTATTAACAATGGCAATATGACCTCTTGGGCGCCATTTTATTTTTGATTGTCCATCATAAATATGGACGTGATCACTCGGACACGGACGTTTGTACGTGACTGATTTGAATTAAGAATCTTTGACAGTAGTTTTCTATGATTAAAAACATACAGTTATAAAATGGCATGTGAAAAGGTTTGCTGCATAAAAACTCAGAAAAAGTTATGGAAACTTTCTCGAACCTTTTGGTTTTCTTTGATTTTTATTGTCTTCTACCTGACCCGGCGGAATTCCTACCGCCTTAAAATTACTACAGTTTGTTTTTAGGTATTAGCTGAGTTATAAAGCAGTAAAAGCAGCTTCTCTCTGTGTATCTATAAGGAATTATTGGATAAATTAATAAATATCGTTGGGACAACTCACACAACGCCATCTGATTCCAAACTAAGCAACTCACACTACTATTATTTATGTCTTTAAACTTTTTATTTCTGACAACTATTTTGTATTCCAACTAAACAGACCAATGAGATCGAGACCTCATCCTATACTATGAAACACATCGGTAAAATGTTTGACAGCCAAGTGACTCTATATTTAAATTTCTTAACAATAAACAAAAGAATCTGAACGAACATCAAAATTTAACAGTTAGAATTGCTTGTATTAAAAATTAAATGGTCATATATCGTATTTTCTTTTATTTTTATGTATTTTTCTAACCGTTTAAACCTACCCTGAACTGAACCAACATTTCAAGACTGGGGTGCGAGGCCGGAAAGGGGTGCGAGGCCGGAAACCTCCACGTTGTCGATCCCCACTCTCTCCCGGGCATGCTCGGGAAGAGGGAAAGGACCGCTGGTGCGCCCTGGAGCAACGACTAACAGTTGCAGTGCCTATCACTGCAACTGTTAGGCGATGTACCGATTGCCGGCAGACCCATTGCACGAGGGGTCGTGGGATGGCGGGCCTGCAAGGCCCGCGGATGTCGGCAGCTCCTGATATGGCGATAGAAGCGTCACGGTACTGTGACGCTCTCGCTTATGGTCGGTAGTAGCGAAGTCCTGTGGACTTGTGATGACCCCATTGCACGAGGGGGTCGTGGGATGGCGGGCCTCCTAGACCCGCGGAAACGTGGATGTTCCCGGAATAGCCGGTGGACATGTGGCAGTAAGCAGTAGTGTTCTGCTCCCGGCTACAGTCGGTTAGAGCAAATGGGGTGTAGGACCTGTAGGCCCTCTGTTCGTGCAGGGGCTTACGGGCATTCGTGCCAACGTCGGTGTTGGGGAAGTCTAGCCATCCTCCCCGTGTCTCGTAATCCCTAGGATCACCAGCAACGACCCAATTGGTGGCACCAGTTGGTACGCTGTGGTCTTGGAGAATGAGGGGCTTGCCTTAACTGGCCGGCCTGCGACAAGGATAGTCTATAAAACCCGACAGCGAAGTCGTTAAAACCTGTGGGGCACCTGGAGCACCCTACAGTATTCATCCCGCTCCCCGAAATGAGCGTCACCCGGGGAGTTGTATTTAGTTCGTCTCGACTCGTGGGATCAGTTATGGACCTTACAAATAATTTATCACTCGGACCGGAATTTACTAACGAATTAGATATAATGCTACTATTGGACTCGAATTTGCCTAACGACAAGGTTACCAAGGACAAGGAAGCGAAGGTGAGACCGGGCACGCCAGTGCCTGGCCCGTCGAAGGAGCTGCAGGTGTCAGTTTCGCGATGTGACACCACACCTATCAGGCAGGTGACAGGAGACCTACTGCTGTCAGAAGACAGCAGCGTGGTCTCCTTGGAGGAGACACGCTCTCGCTCCCCCTCCCCTTTTGTGTCTCGCTTATGGCGAAAACGCCGCAACTCAGATACTGAGGGGGATAGTGAGGAGTCGACAGGCCTTGGAACCAACCGAGGCCTTACTGGTAAACGCAGCCGTGGTCGTCCCCCAACAACGGGGAAATTCATCGGCATAGGGAAGGCGAGAGCCGAACTTAAGGCGGCCAAAGAGCGAGAGCGCAAACTCCAGGAGGAAGAAGAGTTTGCCAAAAAGCTCCAACGGCAGGAGAAGAGAAGGGCCTCGTCCCATCTCCAGAGTCCCACTCTTGAGGTGGGGCCGAAACCGCCAACGGCTCGAGATTTACGAGGCGAGCAGCTTTCGAATGCTGTAGAGGAGGCGGTGGAGTGCATACGCTCCATCGCTCAAAAATCCTCACGGTTGAAGGGGCAGTCCGTGCAAGGCCTAAGAACAGCCGCAAGCACCATTCTGGAGCACATGCGGGTGATGAGGTCCCGCACAGAATCGGAAGAAGTGGTTCGCCTCCAGGTGGAGCTGGCAGCCCTCCGGGCCGAACTGGAGGCAGTTAAGCGGCAGGCAAACTTCCCACCGTCGATGAAGCGAGATGAGGTTGTGTTCCTCATCAATGCGCGCGTCGACGGTTTCGAGGATCGTCTGCTGCCTGAACCGCGACTGCGCCCGTCCCTAGCGGCAGATGCGCGTAACGCCGCCCGGTCAGCAGGCCCCACCAAAGTGGCTTCGGCTGTCGGCTCTGGCTCCGCTGATGTGCCTGCTGCGCACACTACCAGTGCGGCTATTTCAAATCCAGGCGCGACGCTAGAGAAAGGAAAATCACCTGCAGCCACTTCATCCTTACCTCCTACGAGCGCCGGGGGAAGGAGGAAGAGGAAGCAGAAGAAGAGCGCTGCGGCACAGGAAGCACAAGCAGCGGGACTGGAGCGCCCGTCACAGGAACGCCCGTCACAGGAGCGCCCGTCACTCCCCGCGCCTCAACCACTCACTGAGGCGTGGAATGTTGTTGCCGGGCGTTCAAAAAAGAAGGCAGAGCCGGCGCCCGCCAAGGCACCTACCAAGGCACCCACTAAGGCTGCCGTGGGGAAGCGTGCCCCGAAACTCCGCGCCCCTCGCACTGCTGCGGTTGTAATAACTCTGCAGCAGGACGCGGTTGATCGGGGCGTCACTTACGCCAAGAAGCTTCTCGAGGCCGAGAGGTCTATTGACCTAAAAGGCCTCGGGATTGAAGGGCTGCGATTCCGCACGGCGGTCACCGGGGGCAGGGTGTTCGAGGTGGCAGGCGAAGAAAAAAGCCAAAAAGCCGACGCTCTGGCTGAGAGCCTGAGGACGGCTCTAGGCGATGAGGTTCGCGTCACTAGACCGGAATAATGCGTGGAGCTACGCATCTCCGGCCTCAGTGACGCCACCACCAAGGAGAAAGTCACGCAAATGGTGGTGGACGCGGGGGGTTGCGCCATCACCAGCGTCAAAGTGGGCGAAATTGTGCGCCCAGCAGGCAGAGAGGGCACGGCCTGGGTTAAGTGCCCCGTCGCGGCGGCCAAGAAGGTGGTGGATGGCCGTCGCCTTACTGTAGGGTGGTCCCAGGTCCGTGCCGTGCTCCTGGAGCCCAGGCCTCAGCGGTGCTACCGCTGCCTGGAGGTGGGGCACGTGGGAGCTAACTGCGCTGCGGGCATTGATCGCAGTAACCTCTGCATCTGCTGCGGGCAGTCCGGCCACAAAGCGTCCGGCTGCTCGGCGGAGCCCCGGTGCCCCGTCTGTGCGGCGGCGGGAGTGACCGCTGCGCACCGACTTGGCGCAAAGGAATGCTCGACGTGCTCGCCCAAGAAGGGCCGTCGGGGGCATGTGGGGAAAAGGACTGAGCCGGAGGCGGCTACCTCTACCCCACAGACTGAGGAGGGGATGGACACTGCCCATTAATAAATGGCCATGGTCTCGTTCCTGCAGGCCAACGTCGGCCACGGTGTCGCGGCCCAAGATCTATTGATTCAGACCGTGGCACAGTGGCAGGCGACCGTGGCCGTAGTCTCCGAGCCGTACCTGGGCCGCAGACAGGAATCCCACACGGGATAACTGGGTTGTGGACCACGACGTTTCGGTGGCTATTGTCTCCCAGCGGAGAGCTACCGGCCTCGCCCCCTTCGACAGGGTGTCGAGGGGACGTGGCTGTGTCCTCGCTCTGCTGGGAGACATTGCAGTGATCGGGGTGTATTTCTCGCCCAACCAGAGCTTCGCCGAATACGAGCAGTGGCTCGTAGAAGTCGGAGCTCTGGTGGCAGAAGCGCACCCCACCCCGGTTGTGGTTGCTGGAAATTTCAACGCCCATTCAAGGACGTGGGGATCCCCAGCAACCGACGAACGGGGTGAGGCAGTGGAGGAATGGGCGGTGTCCATTGGCTTGGTGCTACTCAACCGGGGGGCGGTTCACACTTTCGTGCGACCAACGGGCAGGTCTATTGTAGACCTGTCCTTCGCCAGTCCTAGACTGGCGAACAGCACGCGTGGCTGGAGGGTTGTTGAGGGGGTGGAGACGATGTCAGACCATCGTTACATAAGGTTTGACGTCGTTTCTGCCACCTTGTCGACCCCTGGCAGCCGTCCCCTGGTTGGGGAGGGTCCGCGGTGGCGAATTAAAACGTTGGACAGGGAGCTGGCCAAAGAGGTGGCCATCGTTGAGCGATGGGCCGCGGGTGAAGGGGGCCCGGACGTGGACGCGAGGTCAGAACGCCTTTCAGGTGCTCTCACTCGCGTCTGCGATGCGGCAATGCGGAGGGCAGGGCCTGTGCCGCCGCGGAGGCGGGTGTATTGGTGGAACAACCACCTAGCCGAGCTGCGTGCAGCTAGTCACGCAGCTCAGCGAAAGTACACCCGAAGCCGTGGCCGCAGAATCAGGAACCCTGCTCAAGAGAAAGTTCTGCTTGCCGCATACCGGGCAGCCCGGGCGGCCCTTGGCTCGGCGATAAGAGCCGCCAAGCAGGCAGCCTGGACGGAGTGGCTCGAGAGCCTGAACCAAGATCCGTGGGGGCGTCCATACAAAGTCGTGAGCGAGAAACTCCGACCTTGGACGCCCCCACTCACCAGGTCTCTCGAGCCATCCTTCGTCGACCGTGTGGTCAACTCCCTCTTCCCAGCAAGGGAAGAATGGTCCCCACCGCGGATGGTATCAAGCCGGACGCCGGCAAACACAGGGGCGATCCCGCCCGTGTCCGACGCCGAGCTAGGGGCGGCGGTCCTCAAACTTAAACTGAGGAACCGTGCCCCTGGACCGGATGGCGTGCCGGGGCGGGTCGTCGCCCTGGTCATGCCGGCGTTTGAGGAGGAGACGTTGTCCCTGATGTCGGAGTGCCTGGTGTCGGGTAGAGTCCCGCGGCAATGGAAGACGGGGAAGCTCGTGCTTCTTAGAAAGCACGGGCGCCCTGCCGAATTGCCGTCGGCCTACCGCCCCATCGTATTGCTCGACGAGACGAGTAAGCTGTTCGAGCGTGTGCTTGCAGCTCGTCTCGTCGGGCATCTGGAGGGGGCGGGGCCCAATCTGAGCGACGGGCAGTTCGGCTTTCGCCGCGGTAAGTCGACCCTTGACGCCATATCCGGACTCCGGGACAGCGTCCAGGAGGCAGTCGGTCAGGGGGAGATGTTGCTAGCGGTCTCGCTGGACATAGCGAACGCTTTCAACACCATCCCCTGGCAAACGATTGCGGAAGCGCTGAGGTACCACAGGGTACCGTGCTACCTCAGGCGCGTCCTTGCGGACTACTTCGTGGACCGGGCTATCTCCTACCCAGCCCGGACGGGGGTAGTCCGCAAGGAAATGTCATGCGGTGTTCCACAGGGGTCGGTCCTCGGCCCACTCCTGTGGAACATCGGTTACGATTGGGTCCTGCGCGGTACCATGCTGCCGGGTGTCAGCGTGATTTGTTATGCCGATGACACCTTGGTCACCGCGCGGGGCCCCACTTGTAGGGATGCCCAAATTTTGGGTACGGTGGGCGTGGCCCAAGTTGTGGGTCGCATCAGGGCACTAGGACTCCAGGTGGCCCTCGACAAATCCGAGGCCGTGTTCTTCCACGGGCCTCGGCGAGGGCCCTCTCGAGACTTCCAAATTGTGGTGAGCGGTACCCCCATCGCTGTCGGGAAGACCATAAAATATCTGGGTCTGGTCCTCGACAGCCGATGGGGCTTCACCGAGCACTTCCGGCTATTGACGCCAAAGCTGATCCAATACGCCGGAAGACTCGCGAGACTGCTCCCCAATACCGGGGGGCCGGGTAGTTCGTGCCGCCTTCTCTATGACGGTGTAGTGCGCTCCAAGGCGCTCTACGGAGCGCCTATTTGGGCGGACGCCCTCTGCGCTTCCAACGTAGTGCTGCTACGGAGACCGCAGCGAACGTTGGCGCAGAGGGCGGCGCGGGCGTACTGCACTGTCTCGTACGAGGCGGCGTGCCTCATAGCAGGGAGCCTCCCGTGGGACCTCGAGGCTGGAGTCCTACGGCGGGTGTATGCCGAGGGCGTCCTGATGCGACGAATTGGAGGTCGGCCACTTCCGGAGGAGATCGATCGCTGGAGACAAGCGGCTCGCGACGATCTCTTCCGAAAGTGGGCCGATAGAATGATGAGCCCCACTGCGAGCGCGCGGCTCGTGGGGGCCATACGGCCCGTCCTACGGCAATGGGTAGAGAGGGCGCACGGTACTCCGACGTACCACCTCACCCAGCTTCTCACAGGTCATGGCTGTTTCGCCAAATACCTGTGTGAGCTGGTGGGCGTGGAGCCGGACTCCGTGTGCCGTCACTGCCCTAGCGGCGCCTTGGACACGGCTGAGCATACGCTCACCGTGTGTACGGCTTGGGACGGGCCCCGCAATGCCCTCACGGGCATTGTTGGGACGGATTTGTCGCTGCCGGCCGTGGTGCGAGCCATGGCCGGCAGTCGACAATGCTGGGCCGCCGTCGCCTCCTTCGCCAGCGAGGTGATGGCGGCAAAAAGAGAGGAGCTGCGGGTCCGGGAGCGAGCAGGACGCACGCTCCCGTCTCGAGGGCGTCGAGGGCGGCGCCGGGCGGATACGCGGCGCACCGCCGACTAACTTGTGGCTGTGGGCGGAAGGTCGGGGGACCCCGCTCACAATAGCCTCCTGGCGGCTGGCACCCTTCGTGTTCCGGGGTGCCTTCAGGTGCCCGCTCGATCACTCTCCACATGGTTGGGGACGGCTCGAGCGGGCACAACTTAACCTCCTCCGGGAGATTGTGGGGGGCAGCACACCCCGAGGAGAGCCTCATAGTGGGGCATTCCCTTAGCCGGGTCGCAGTGAATAGCCCTCAGGCCTATCCTGCGATCCGGTTGGGAAGAAGGTGGAACACCGCGGGGTTTAGTGGGTAGGACGGCCCCCAAAGGGCCGGGAGTCCCACACACCATGCCTGCTGCCCCCGAAGCAGGGATGACGGTGCAAAAAAGCATTCCCCGCGTAACCAAAAAAAAAAAACATTTCAAGACTAGAATTTACCAAATCGGTCCAAACATTCTCGAGTTTTAGCAAGACAAAGAACAGCAATTAATTTTTATATGTATAGATTAAAATATCTTTTTAAGTTATTCATAATTACTATCTAGGTACACATGTCTTATTATGTATAGCGCGACTCGTTTCGAACCTGCAGTTCCTTTCCAAGGAGCATCAAACTACGTTGGCGTGTAGTTGCATGACCAATTTCTATCCATGAAATAATTGATTTTTAATTATATACATCAAAGCTTTTGACTCATATCAAAATAAGACAGTCATGGTACAAGTGTTGCTACTGACTGACACACTACCAAAAATACGCACTTTAAAGCGAAGCCAATTTTGTGAACAACGGTGTCTTACCTGACTTAGTTTGCCACTTATGAGGTCTTAGGTCCGTATTCCAGAATGTTTATCAATACTCAATCAACGCTTGAGAGTAGATTTTATAAGGCAAAAACTAGCCTCAAGCGTCGTTTGCGTATTGAGAAACGTTCTGGAATACGGCCCTTTAGAGGGTGAGTGCGGAATCCCTCAATAATGCGATCGTTATGGACATAAGTACTAAGCTGTAATGCTTACAATAACTTAACGTGTTCAAGTATTACGACATACTCGTGCATATTGCAGTTAAGTTGTGCAACATCAAGGTCTAAGAACCGGGGTAATCAGAGAGATTGACTGCTGAACTCGAAAATTGCTGAAAGTCAAACACAGGAACTAAATCATCTACGCCTGTTGCACGAAGATCTGCTAATGTACTTGCTGCTGTCCGGGTAGGCTTTCCTTCGGGAAACCTGAAGCCAGTTAATACAGTGGCCTGACGCGTGGGTTGTCTTTCAGGAACCGCTGAAGCAAGGTTCCTGTCGATAAAGTCTCCCGGTTTCTCTTTGTGGTCCTTTCCGTGCCGTTTTGTGGAAATATTAATCTTATAACTGAATAAACTAAGAGACTATTATTCTAATAAACTAAGAGGGTTTGGATACGCTTATGGTTGTGAGAGAAATACATCTTCTTTAGAATATTGTCAGAATCAACATCAAGTACACTTTTCATTTTATTTATATGATAGGAGTAGACAAAGAAAAACATAGGTATTTTTTTATTATTCCGATCCTGGCATGGAGCTTTCGAAAATACGAATGTAACATTTCACGTAGAGATTGCAAACCTAGAAACCGAATGTGGTATTCCAGCATGATTTTGACTTTGTACCATGTAAATACAAATTATTTTGTTTACAATTTTTACAATCCACAAATATTTGAGGTAGTAAATATTCTGAAGAGAGCAATGTAGGTTGTTCATCACCGAAGTAGTACAGGCAAACAGAATAAGTATAGCAATTTACTTCGTCTATACAAAATAAGGTACCACCATCCAATTCGGTCACCTGACCAAGCCTTAGTCCTTTTTAAGTACATTTCTAAAACTGGTTTGCATCCGGCACGAGTCGAGTCTTGTGTAAGTTTGCAGCAATAATGGCGATAGGGTTACCACTTTTATTTGAACAAATATTGGAACGAAGTTCGTTATCGCGCGTTGTGATAGGGGGCTAGACGGAAAAAATTCTTACGAAAAGTTGTCACGACACTTTTTGCTATAGTAAGCTATTGTAAGCTGTGCGGCGTCGCATGTTTCTCTGTCTGTCTCTCTCTCTCTCTCTCTTATAGGAAGCAAGCCAGATATTTTCATTATATAATAACAGTTTTTTTTTTTTTAAACAGTTAATAGTTAATTTATTAGTTATTTTTTCATTTTTTTTTTTTTTAAACTTCGTTCCATCCGGGTGTCCCTTGACACCTCTCAAGTTTTTTTTTATAAAAGTACAAAAGCATATTGGTTACATTATCACTAAAGAATCGCTAAACCATTTTTAATCTAGATTACGTTTTTATTTCTTCTGTATACAGGCGCAATATTCGTAACTCCTAATGTATGCATACCTACTGCCAAAAATACTGCCGCTTACATTTACCTACTGAGACATTTTAAGTTTGAAAAATCAGATGTTTTGCGCAAAGTGACAGTAGTACCCACCTCAACGCTTAGCTTATGAGCCGTGCAATAATATATACACACACATATCAAGAAAAAACACTTTTTTTAACAGTCATTATATTTTTTACTTGATGCCATTTTTGTTTTTTTAAACTAATTAAAAAATTGTTTAAAAAAAGTTTTTTTCTTGGACGTCCGTGTGTCTGTATGTGCGTCTGAATATTTTGTTGTTAACACGATAACGACCGAAATACTTTACTAATTGAGTCTTTTTTTTCTCTTATGCTTCAGTATAATTAGGAATCTCGGTCTCATTCGATGTGGTTTAATTAATTGTTATTAAATATTTTAGAAATACTGCAAGGGAATAACATCAATTTTATATTGAAAAATGCGATTATGAGGCGTGCACTTTTGGATTTTCCAAACTTTTTTTATCTATGAAACTTAATAAGTCAAATAATGATTATTCTACTTACGAATAAGTTTTATCGTTTGTATTAAAAAAAAAAACAAATTTCTTCTAAAAGTTGAAATTAGAAGAACAGAAGTTGGAAATGCACTTGCCGCTTCCGCGCTTTAAAGACGCATTTTTTGTATGCATGATTAATGAAAAATTAAGTTACTGATTTCAACGCTAAAAAAATATTAATTTATATATGGCAACCCTCAACAAAACTGACGTTCGCTAGTTGCCAGTTTAAAACACTCCTACGTAATGTGTAGACTTATAAGGTCTCTTGAATAGATCCTTTTAAAGATTTACTCCCGGTAATAATTACTTAAATTAAAGACATAAATCACTTTTAATTTTATAGCTATTTTTTTATTTAATATAAATTATTTCACCGTTATTTAAAGCCATTTGCTTTTTAATTAATTATAGATAAGTAATAAATTTGCAGACTGACATAAATATGGGGACAAGCATGTTTTTTTTGCAATTCTGGACCACACATTCGTTTATGGTTTTGGCGCCAACCTTTAATGCCATTTAATGCCAAAAAGCATATTGTAATGTTAGAAAAATGGTTGAAAAAATTGCTCATTATAATGAAAACGAAAGGTCGACGTACCGAGTGTTGCAAATATTCGATCAACCGCGAACTTGAATCATAATCGACTAGAATAGAAGATAAAAAGACTACGAACAGGATTAAGGACATGAAAAGTAATTAAAATATCTGTCTGTAACGAAGCTAAAGTTTGACAAAAAGGGTTTTGTTGTATAGACTCTTATCAACAATGAATATGATGACTACTAATTCTTATTTTTACACAGCTAATATAAGCTTAGATATTAATTAAGCTAATATTTATTTATTTATCTATCACGCCTTATCCCCGAAGGGGTGGCAGAGGCATACATATTGTATGCCCACTTTTCACCATGTGTATTCTTGTCCCACGTAATAGGTGGTGATCCATTGCCGTGTTGAAATGGACAGGCGCAGGCTTTGGTGACCCGCTGTTGAAAGTTTTTAAGCCGCCCATAAGGCCTTCAACTTGGCATAACGACTGCCATTTTATTGGCAACCGGGACCAACGGCTTAACGTGCCTTCCGATGCACGATACTGGGGTGGGTCTAAAGGGCCGAAAAAAATAAATAAATAAAATGTGTCTATTTTAGATGATAAATTTGGAAGAAATTTTGAACCCGTTGCCTTTTTAGTGAGGTGGTAACAAAAAGGCTAAAAGGTCTTATGTGCTAGACACTAATTAGCACGACCAATTAAAGTTCTGGTAGTCTCGGACTCGAAGCTAATATAGATAATTAAGCTAATAATTATATGCTTTGTGGTGTGGAATCTAGACAACTGATAAACATACTTATATATTTCTAAACACATACATATGATACATAGGAAACATCCAAACTCCGAAAAAAAACATTTGCGGATCACACAAATATTTGTTCTGACCTGGGAATCGAAGGACCTCAGTGTTTTCGTTTTACTATTCTACTTTGTTATCCTTTGTTTTTTTTATAATGAAAATATTTTTATCCGTAACTACAAAAAAATAATAAGTAACTGTCACTCCTCTGTCCCTTCATCAATCATTGCACTAAAATAACCGATGACTTTAAGCGCTCAATCTCATTACACACACTAATTCCAAATTCGAATTTTCAAACAAAGAAAGGGCATGGAACTTTTAAATCATGAAATAGTGAGGCAACATTAACGGTAAAGAAAAAAAAACAAAGCCTATGACACTTTTATTAGGCCTGTCATTCGTCTGTACTTATTTGTGACAACTCATAAGTTTTGAACTTTAATTTGTGATAAGCTAAACACATGTTTGGATAATAATGGACGCTACTGGATTTCATCTTTCACATTTTCTTCATTGTTCTGTTATCGGTTATTTAAATTGGGTTTTTTAGTGCATCTTGTCTATATTTTCATGGTTACAACACTTTTTGTTATACCTTATCCATTATGTGTGTTACTTCATCAACATTAACTGTGTGATTGAGTAATGTGAGTTCAATTTTATCCTTATGACTGTAAATAAAATCAATTTATATTACTATAATAAAATTCTAGCGTAACTGACCTTTTGAAATTGAAACCTGAAGTCCTTGAATTGGAAGTGATCCTTCACAATCTTTTCAATCGAAAGGTTGTGTGTAGGCTATTGAACTTTTTTCCCATGGTATTCTGGCCTACGCATTCGGCAGAATTTTCCACTACTGTTCCTGCGCTGTGTAATATGGGCCGCGGACCAAAGGCCAGTTTCCCTCTAACCCAGGATATTGCTCTTTAGCGATAATTGCTCTTTAGCGAAATATTTATAAGTTTAATTTCTTTATTTCATTTAGTTTGCAATAAAGTTTATTCTAGTCTACCCAAGATTGGCAAAACTAAGCGAAAATATAGCGACCAATATTGGAAACTGAATTTAAAATAGCATCAAACTCCTATAAAGCTGAACACATGCACTATAAGGAAAGGACTAAACTCAACGCATCATTCATTGAGAAAATAAACTAAAATAAATTACCGAATACGGACACTTTATTTTTAGTTACATTTATTAGCTTAACTGAACTAATTACGGGCGGTGACAATGTGTTTCGTTGTATAAGTTGAGTAATTCGTCGCTCAGTCGAAACATATTCATAATCAAGGTAATGCGCGTCACTAGCGTGCCATCGACAAGTTATGGCGCCAACATTGTTTTTTATTCTATTTTTAAATAGTTGTCACTGGTTGAGTTTATAACGCATTAAAAATTACTTAAGGATTACGTTCATAGGTAGTTTTTTTGGACAATCCAATTTAGTAATCTTTGATAACTACACATTAATGGTACGATGAAGACAGTAAGTAGACAGGTTTATTGTTACGAAATAAGCTTTCAACATGAGTACAGCTTCTTTCACACACAAGAAGTCCTTGTCAATAAGGCACGACGTTGGCATTAGGGATGTAACTCATGAGTCTTGTTAAGAATTTGTGGTCAATTCAATAATATGGAAATGGATAAAATTGTGCAAATTTGACTATAGCTCCGTATATCTGTTCATTTTAACTTTAAAGACAATTCCTTTGATAACTGACATTTGACTGTATGCGAGGGCAAAAGAAGTCAAGGTAGGCCGAGACTTACAAATGAAGACCACGAGAGCAGATTGCTCAAAAACGGAAATGTCAAAAGTACTCGGATATCCAGACGTGCATGTATAAAGCGATTAATGAATCTACACGTTGCGAAAGAAGCATGCATGGATCGCGATGCTTGACTACCCCGTCAGGGATACAGCGTGAAGATAGTTAATTAGTTATTCTCTATGTTCATATGTCTTCTATCACAACGTCAGGTCAAGACTTCTAGGGTCATTGATATCATCCTACCGTAAGCCTCTAGTATCTAATAACACTCTTCTTCAAAGTAATATGTCATTAAAATTGGTTTTGATAACAAATTTTCCTACCTGAGAGAGTTCAATAACAGGAAATGCCGCGCATTCGAGGCGCGAGGCTGTGCTAATTCGAGATGCGTTGCGTTTAGGAACTTACGAGTACAATCCGTTCTATGTATAGCTAACTGCCATCTTACTAGAAAACCGTCGTATAAAACAATTTGAACAGGTGTTAGTTAAAACGTGCGTACCCAATTGCAGGACGTTGACTTGCTCATGTTATTGAATGCCAACTTTTAACGCGATTATATTTACTTTAAAAAAAAAGGAGAACCTTAATCCTACTACGCGAAAGTTTGTAAGAATGAATGTTTGTTACTCTTTCACGCAAAATCTACTTAATGGTTTTGATGAAACTTTACATTAATATAACTTACAAATCAGAATACCACATACGCTACTTTTTACTGTGGGAACAAGTTCCTGTGGGAAATGGGAACGGGAAAACTTCACCACGCGTGCGGAGCCACGGACGTCAACTAGTAAATCATCTATACTAATACTAATTATCTACACTTATATTATATCGGATTTGAAAAATTATTTTTGTGTTAAATAGCCCATTTATCGAGGAAGACTATAGGCTATATATCATTACGCTACTACACTGGGGAGCAGAGCAGTAGTCATAAATGTCGACAAATCAGGCAAATTTTTATGCATCATTGTAGAATTTAAAAGTGACTGGATTAAATTGGTGCGACGGGAGGTCGAAATATTCCACGGGCGAAGCTGTGGGGTCATCTAGTAGTTAAATAAAATTAGAAGCGCTCGTAGGCCCTCGTGCTGTGTTCGGTAAACGATCAAAGAAATTAGCCATGTTACCATAATCCCAAGAAACGTTCACATCTCTACTCATCTCGGAAGGTAGTTTTCACTTGTGGTCTCGTTGCCATTTACATGGTAGTCAAGGAGGAGTGGAGGTCATGGGCGGTTTGAAAATTTTGACAGCTAATAGCTCTTGCTATTATTGAAGTGAAACTTCTTTATCGACGGTGAGACAAATTTTATAAGAGAAATTTTATAGCTGTAAAATAAAAATGTCGTAAAGAAGTTTCACTTCTTACCTGTGTACGTATTTTTTTTATTATGTATTGTATTATGCTTGTGACTAAATACGAGTGATAAAGAACAAACGTATAATAAATCTCTGGCTACTTCCTATATTAAAAAAGAGGTGCGATTTTATGTATTCAGTAAGTACCTATATTATTCAATAAGCGTAGCTTTTCCACACTAAACAATGACTAAATAAACGATTTATTTGTGGTACATTTTATATTCTAGTTGAAATACTGTTAGATTGACCGGAAAAAGCAAAACAGCTAACATCCGGTTAAATTAACAAATTAATAGAATAAATATTGGGAATTCGGATGTAGTTATGTTCATCGGGTTAATAGTAACTTGATGAGTGGATTCTAGCGGGAACAGCGAAGGAGTTAAATATATTACAAAATAAAATTTGGTTTTGATGGCTTTGCAAGGTGCTCATCCAGGGTATTCACCCTGGATTGAAATGAAATGAAATATCTTTATTGCCAGAATGTAGTTGTATAAAGGTGATAATATTATGTCCAGTCTCATACATTCTACCATATCTATGGTGTGCAAAAACTTATGAACAAATTAATAAAAAATAAATATCCATCACGCCTTATCCCCGAAGGGGTGGCAGAGGCATATTATATGCCCAATTTTCACCGTGTGGATTCCTGTCCCACGTAATAGGTGGTGAGCCCTTTGCCGTGTTGAAATAGACAGACGCAGGTTGTGGCTACCTGCTGTTGAAATTTTTCAAGCCGCCCATAAAGCCTTCAACCAGGCTTAACGACTGCCATTTTACTGGCAACCGGGACCAACGGCTTAACGTGCCTTCCGTAGCACGGAAACGCTCGCAAATATAAATGCTACAAAGTGGTCACCCATCCGAGGACCAGCCATAGTGAAAGTTTCTTAACGCAGTGATCGTTTACAGAACACTACGTCCGCGGGGCCACGAGCGCTTCTACAAATTAATAATATATATCAAAATAGTTACTCATTATTAAAAGGTTATAAAATTAAAATTTAAGGGATTGTTACAATAATTAAATAGTTCGTGATATTTGTCAAGTTAAATCAGAATTACATGTAAAGTTGTCTTGTTACACAACCCTCACACTTTGCGTCCGGAGCGCTCGCATAAGGTGATTACTTTTCATCAGGAGGGACGTAGGATTGTCTGCCACCTCAGTGGTATAAAAAAAGTGCTCTTACCTCCCCTCATAAAGTAAGATCACGGAGTTTTATGCAGAGGCAGACATTTTTCTAATAAGGCCAGTCTTACTCTATCAGCGAGGCCATAAAATGTAGTGCTACCTTTTTAGTTAATCTATAGTTCTGTTTCTGTCTATCTGTCTACTTGTCTTTCTATCTATCTGTTTGGTTGAACACCCTAATCTCAGGAACTACTGGTCGGATTTAAAAATTCTTTTTGTGTTCTATAACCACACATTATCGGGGTAGGCAATAGGCCATATATACCTGTGGCGACCAGCGCCACCTAGCGTAAAGCTATCGAACTACATCAATACTAAGAATCCTACATCGCGCTATGAGAGTTCTCGCGCTGAAGAATGATATATACAACAGCCCAACATCAACCGTTGGGCCGCGGCCCTCCAGGCGTGATCACCTTGCCTGGTTGGAGGATCCTCCCTTTGTGTCGGAGGAACATCTCCACCCGTTCCTCCACAGTGGTGACCCCGACGTGATTGGAAGCAGCCTTCACGGAGCAGATCAGCAGCATTATCGCCACCATCACAGCACTCCAGTATGACGGTAATTAGTCTCAGCCAGCCAGCATCTCCGGCCTCATCAGGGATACCACTAGTTAGAAGCGACCGCTCCAGCCTGGTTACCTCATCGGCCACACCAGCGTCTAGGCACAGCACACTGCAACTACGGTCAATGTAAGAAGAGCACATCTCTCCCGTCTACGCAGCAGACAGCCACTACGCAGCAACCACCCCGACTCACTGGGGTTACCTCACCGCGCACCGCAGCACTGCACTCAGCCCCGACTCACTGGGACTAGCAGAGTTCGATTCCGACTCACTGGATTCAGCGGCATACGATTCCGACTCACTGGGATCAGCGGCATACAGTTCCGACTCACTGGGACTACACAATCTGGCACTGGCGCAAATCATAACAGACGAAGACACCAGACTCATACTCACAATCGACCTCCGGTCTCGGAGGGGAGTGATGTGGCGACCAGCGCCACCTAGCGTAAAGCTATCGAACTACATCAATACTAAGAATTCTACATCGCGCTATGAGAGTTCTCGCGCTGAAGAATGATATATACAACAGCCCAACATCAACCGTTAGGCCGCGGCCCGCCAGGCGTGATCACCTTGCCTGGTTGGAGGATCCTCCCTTTGTGTCGGAGGAACATCTCCACCCGTTCCTCCACAATACCAAATCAAAAAAAAAACAAATATCTTTATTCATGTAGGTCACAAAGTAACACTTATGAACGTCAAGATTACTGCTTCTACATTTACATTTACTGCCAGATTCGCAAAGCAATAGGTAGAGCCAGAGGAAGAACCTGGCAATAAAACTCATGGCCACTCTTTTCTAACCGCCATTTGACACAGTTTGATTAACATGATATTTGACCAATTATACAGTAATGAAATTATACAAAAAAAAGAACAAAATAAATGTTGTGTACATTAAAATTACACTTACATAGTTTCTTTGAATTTATGTGAGAACAGTCGACTAACGGTATGACGCATATATCAGCCACCGCCTTACTCAACCGTATTGTAGGGAACCACTGCCAGGACACTTAGGCGAGCATGACATACCCATAAACTACACAGCAACTGTCATGTCAATTTTAAAATTATAAATAATTCTACATAGTGCTCACACAATAACAAAGACAAATTACATATAATTATGTATATTAGTTATTACCGGGACTAAACGCAGTCATACCTTTAGTTGCCTGGCGTTTCAAATTATTTATACTGGAGAATGTAAAAAAAATAATATCATAACGCTATTACCCGGGAGAGCGAAGCAGTAATCCATGTCGACAAATCGGGCAAATTTTATACATTTTTTGTAGAATTTCTAAACGACGGTATTAAAAATACGTGTGACGGGAGTTCGAAATATGTCACGGACAAAGCCGGGGGTTCACCTAGTAAAGACATACTTACTCCTAACACTACACAATTTACAAGGATATCAAATTTATCCTTCTAGAGAAATTGAAAAAAAAATGACAGATCGGAATGTCTTTCCTTAATTCATGCGTAATCCTCTCAACAATTTGATGATATCTGGAAATATCTAAACATCACAAAGCGACTCCCGCGCACAATGACACGACAGATGTGCATGCACAATGCAAAATGTCAGCTATCAGCTGTTCGGACGCCATCTTGAACTGTAGTAGAACATTTTGAACTTTTGTTCTATTGGCCATTGACTTCGTAGGTATGTGGTTACAATTCATCCGCCTGATAGAAAGCCATTAACGAAATATGTTCCATAGATTGTTCATTGCTGGAATTCGGAAACTCTCTCATTGTCAATCTGTGGCAATGACGGCCCTAAGACATCTCCTAGCTCGTATTGTACAGAAGTCTTTTGTATTTTTTTCTATTCAAGAGAAGAATTTGTCTAACATATGAACCTTAGTTCAACCCTTGTTATTCGGGTCCAAAAAGAAGAGAGTGGGAATTAGTAGAACAGCGTTTCAATTACTCTTACGGGCGTAGGTTCCGTACAACACAGCCAAGAAGGTAATTTTTCTACGCTTATAACCTTATATAAACGACTGGCTGACCCCCTCGACTTAGCCCGTGACATTGTTCAAACCTTCATGGTACCAATGTTATCTCATCTCTTCTTCTTCACGGGTATCTTCTTTTTTTTTCTTATGAAGATACCCGGTCTTTTGGTAGGCTTACATGGGGACATATTGGTCCAACACGCAGAGGCCCTTTGAGAATTTTAATCTAATAGGAAATGGGACCCCCACTAAAGACAATCCACGCCCGCCTTATGTAGAAGAACGGTAATGGACTACCTCCAATGGGAGTTAAACTATTGTGAAATATTCTAACTACAAAATGGGCTATTGAGTTGGGTGTTAGATGTACTAGGTGATATGAACTATTGATTAAGACGGCGTCTGCCATTTTAATATATCATTATCAAAATGTTGGCAGACGGTGACTTGCCAACTCACTAGATGGGCCCCCTATACAATCGCCATAGGCATGATAAGCCTGTAAGGCGACAGTTATCTCATCTTATTATTAATTTTACAATAATATATAAAAAATTGCTCGATTTGTAAACATTCATGATAACTTCTCCACGTTCCTGTGCAATAGCGTGAAAATATATAGCCCATATATAGCTTTGCTCTATCTATATAAAGGATTTTTCAATTTTTACCATATGTTCCTTTGACAAGGCGTTTAACCAAACAAACAATCTCTTTAACTTATATATAAGTATAGATATAATAAGGAAACCCTTGTTTAAAATCATTATAGCGCTATATTTTTGAAGCGCTCGTGGCCCCGCGGTCTCAGTGTTCGGTAAACGATCACTGAGGTACGCAACTTTCACTATGGCTGGTCGTCGGATGGGTGACCACTTTGTGGCATTTACATTTGCGAGCGTTTCCGTGCTTCGGAAGGCACGTTAAGCCGTTGGTCCCGGTTGCCAGTAAAATGGCAGTCGTTAAGCCTGGTTAAAGGCCTTATAGGCGGCTTAAAAAATTTCAACAGCAGGTAGCCACAACCTGCGTCTGTCTATTTTAACACGGCAATGGGCTCACCACCTATTACGTGGGACAGGAATCCACACGGTGAAAAGTGGGCATATAATATGCCTCTGCCACCCCTTCGGGGATAAGGCGTGATGGATATTTTATATTTTCAAATTACAAATTCATAATTAGGATAATATATGGATTACGAAAATCAGCCAATGCCACCTAAAAGAATTCGGGGACACATAGATTTCGCTCGTCCTGCCCGATCTAAGTGTTATAAGTCAGCAACACTAAATCACTTTCATAAGTGAGACAAACCTTATGAAATCTCTTTAGTTGAAATCCGCCAAAAGGTTTAGGTTACAGGGCGTGTCACATAAGCTCGAAAAACATTATTTTCTTCAGTCGTTTCAACTTTGCTTCAATATTAAAAATTGGCTCACTAAATTAACCGTTTATGCCTTTGAAAAAATATAGTAGTAATATAGTAGTGTATAGTAGTAAAGTGGCAAATAAGAACACGATTATGGTATTGGTAGTCTTATTGTCAAGAATATAGATGTGTCTTTGTATTATTAGTAGTGATCAGAACGAACAGTACCTACAGTCTCCGCTGATTTAAGGTAATACATATTTACCAAAGATCTTGCGCTAACTTTATAGGGCAAATTTTACCTCCTACAAAGTACTTACTACTAAAGTACTTACTAAAGTTCTTACTACTAAGTAAACTATACTGTTACTCGGTGTAACTTTTTTAATCTTGGGCATTGCTGTAGATCCTGGTTTACAGGAGTCACAGTAATGGGAATGTGGGTGGGATTAGTCCCAATTATACTGTTACTAACTGTACTTATTAAGTTAGAAATAACTGCCTATGATGACTTTCTGTATCTTTCTGTGTCAGGAATACCGCGTGAATATAGTTAGATAAACAAACTCTCATAGGATCTTTACTAAACTCTACCGATCTTTACAGATCGTACCAGCACGATACCTGCATGACAAAGATGATAACAAATAAACCCAAAACTGTATTATAGTTTCCACGCTGAAGTGCCTGAATATAACTTCAATACCCTCAATACAAGTACACTCGTCGATCCTCCAAAAAATAAAATAAAATACAATTCTTTTGTCAACAACTTCATAATATATTAAATACGGCACTTTATCTTGGACTAATCTCTGGTCCAATTAAGTGCTATTTGTGTTACCCGGGGTGGTCTGAAATGGAATAAGTTGGAATATTTCATTTATGTATATTGTGTGTCGTAGACGTGACCTCCGTCTATTAGAATATGTCAGTTACTGTATTATGACGAAGAACGGCACTCTCGTAAATGTCACTGGGTTAGAAACGTTTGAATATTTGAACAGACTTGTAATGGACATATTTGAAATATATATAATTATCTACATTTTTACTACTTATTTGATTCTACAGTAAAACTAAACAAATACTACAGATCGTTCGCGCTAATAAGGCAATGACTCATCGTTGTTTTCAAACCTAGCCAAGTCACATAACGTATATCACTTACTTGTGACAAAAACCTATTAAATCTTTACCAGATTTTTATCTTTACTTTTAATTACGCACCCTGTAATTTACTCTTAAATTCTCTAAGTATTTATTATAAAGTTTATCAAATGACGCCGTCCGATAAAAGATGGAAAATAATCATAAAAAAGAAATATTAAAAGGAGTGTGCGTAAAGAGTGCTCGGCGAACGGTTCGCACCTCTAAAAAAGGCTGTCTAAATACAGCTTAAACCGGTCGGTCTATTACTGGTCGTAAAAACGTGAGTAATCCCGTTTACTTATTTATAAAGAAGAATTATTTATTTATTTTTACAAATGTCAATTCAATAAAAGTTAATAAATCATTCTTAATAAAAATCGTAAGTCATTCTTTCATTAATAAATATTTACTTTGTTCTTTGGATACATTTTAATAGCAATTAGTGTGCTGATTTTCACTTTAACAAAATTTTCTTTGTTCCAAAGAAAAGATTTATTATTTTTGCTACAAATAGCAAAAATAATAAATCTTTTACAATCGTAAATAATCTTATTATTATCCTTAACAATTGAAGTATAAATAGTAATATTGAGCATATAATGCGGTTACCATATCGTAAGTAGACCGCCACTGTGTCGAACACTCGTGTGACGCGGGACGCATTCCTAACATAAAACAACCTCGTGCTTCTAGTCCCTGCTTTTGTCTGCATTTTTTTATTCATTAGTAGGTCCTATACCTAGCTATACTACCTACTCTATGTTATATGGCAGATAAGAGTAGTAGTTTAGATACCTATGTATATACAGAATCAATGGGTCCGTATTTTTTTTACTTATCCTTTAAATTATTGTTTGCCCAACACCATCTGACCCAAATGAATTTTATATTGGTTTGTACTATGCTTGTATAACTTGTTGTTTCCGGTACTCAGTAACATGGCAGTCGTTAAGCAAGTTGAAGGCCTAATGGGCGGCTTGAAAAATTTCAATAGCAGATCGCCATAAGCTGCACCTATTAACGTGGAACGAAAATGCTTACGGTAAAATGTGGGCGTATATATACCTCTGCCATCCCTTTTATTTATTTAGAAACTCAACAGCCTGTTTACATTTGACACGGTATTGTAACATTATTGAAATAAGCTAATTACAGAGTTTCATTACAAAGCCCTTCGGAGATAAAGGCGTGAATGATTAGTAAATTGAAATATGGGTACGATGGAGCCCCATTGGAGCACAAAATTAGCCTTACCTGCAAGTGGCGCTCCAGCTGGCTAACGAACTCGAAACATAAACTCTTAACTCTGTGGCGCGGTGGGAGTGTATCTGACTGCTATGCAAGAGGTCGTGGGTTCGATGCATACCTAGGATAAAACTTTGTGTGATGAACACGATGGTTTATTCTGTGTCTCGGTGTTATTTATCCATAATATGTATGTATTTAGAAATATATAGTATGTTTGTCAGTTATCTGGTTACCAAAGTACTAGTCTATTCCACACTAGCTCTGCTTAGTGTGGAATTAGATGGCGTTGTGTGAGTTGTCCCAACAATATTTATTTATTTATTTATAACCCGGTACCAACCCGTCAGCCCTTCGTCTTTAAGGCTACAACAAGCAGACCAACCGGTGGGCCTTTGAATACTGACATGTCTCCAAAAGACCTACTCACTGTTAGGATCAAATTGTTTGGATAGTGGTTTCTTAAGGACGAAGAAAATGAAAATATCTTTATTCATGTAGGTCACAAAGTAACACTTAGGTCCGTATTCCAGAAAGTTTCTCAAAACTCAATCAACGCTTGTGGCTAGTTTTGACCGTATAAAATCTATTCTCAAGCGTCGGTTGAGTATTGAGAAACGTTCTGGAATACGGCCCTTATAAACGTCAAGATTATTGCTTCTACATTTACATTACTGATGGGCCTGTCTGGTAAACGTGTGTTTATTAAAGTCAGTCACAAACACTATCCCAATTTAAATAAGAAGAGGCCTGCGTCCAACAGTGTTCTGCCATAAGTTTATTTGATATTGGAATGTAACCAATTACTTTTCCCAGATATTTCAGCAATGACAAGCAAATGACTAATACTAAATTACATTAAACTTTATGATGCCGCTATGTCTGGTCTGCAGTATAAATGCCTTCCCAAGCTCACAACACGCACTGAATCAGTACTTCCTGTCGGCCCATTATTGCATAACTGGCATTCTTTTATAGATTAACATAAAATTGATAAACCAGTTATGTTTTTCCCATGATTGCAGTTCTTTTGTGTTTTATTGCTTGATTGGGAACTCATAAGTTCGATTCCCAGTCGAATAACGTCACCAACCAAGTGTATCAATCCACAACCTGTACATCCAAGCATCCAACCCGTCATGCAGTAAACTTAAAGTCCTACGATGGAATATTGGAGTATTATCACACTGCCTAATCAATTAATATTTTTTTACAATAAATTTTTGACGCACCCGTAGATCCGTTGTTCTAAAAACAATCACTGCGTAAAGCATCATACGTTACGGTTAGTCCTGAGATGGATGACCATTTGTGGCATTTCTATTTACGAATGCACGTTAAGCCGTTGGTTCCGGCTGCCTGTAACGTGATAGTCGTAAAATCATCATAATATGTTTCTGCAGCGCGAGTGCCGCACCTCTAGTGTTGCAAACGTCCATAGGCTAAGGTGACCACTTTCCATCAGATGGGTCGTATGCTTGTCTGCCACCTTAGTGGTATAAAAAGAAATAATGCTTGATATATTGCGTGAGACAAATACCATTGCCATCCCCAATTATAAGATGCCTCAGGATACCCCATCGGGCAATAAGGTGTGACAATGGTGCTAATTCTGTTGTTGAAACAACTAAACTAAATTTCTCTAAAATTTTCTTATTTTTATTAAGAGATTTCCAAATGCTATTCTGTTATTGCGTCGAACTAAACTTGGTAATATTATAAACAGCACTAAATTTGTAAATATAAAATCACTAAATATAAAATCACTAAAATTCCTTTTATGTGATAAAATTCAACAAAACGTGTATTTAGATGCCGACTAACTTAGTGATTGAACTGTCTATGTACATTTTCTCACTTTTTGTTGAATTTTATCACATAAAATGAATTTTAATGATGTCAGATACAAATTTAACGTCCCACAAAATTTAGACGTTTTTACTAAAATTAGACGTCACAGTGTGTGATGAGTGCGCACAAAAAATAAAACGATTTTTGATCCGGTATAGATCTATTATGTTTGTATAATAATTGTAGATATAGATAGGAGAAGTCGTTATAAACTGTTTATTAAAGACTAGTTAATGACTATTTACAAATAGATATTTTTGGTAAATGATATAAGTTGAAGATGGGCACAAGGAAATTAGCCCTTAAAGATTACTATTAGATATATATAAATATATATATATATATATATACTATGAAACTGATAAATAAATATTGTGGGACCTTTTCACACAGCGCCATCTAGCCCGATGTAAGCTAATATAACCTTGTGGTGTGGGATCTTGATAACTGATAAACATACTTAAATATATCTAAATACTAATTATACACCCAAACTACAAAACACACATTTGTGGATCACACAAATATTTGTTAAGACCCGGGAATCAAACCTGGAACCTCAGCGCGGCTGTCGCATACACAAATACTGCGCCATCGAGGCAGTCTTATATATATTCTTTGGTGAAGGATATAATTTGAAGACGGGTATAAGTATTTTACCCCCCAAAGAGCAAGGCTCTATATATATTATATATTGTTGGGACAATTCACACAACGACATCTGATTCCACACTAAGCAGAGCTTATACTATGGTAACCAGATAACTGATAAACATACTTATATATTTCTAAATACATACATATTATAGATAAATAACACCCAGACACAGAATAAACCATCGTGCTCATCACACAAAGATTGATCCTGGGTGGGAATCGAACCCACGACCTCTTGCGTAGCAGTCGGATGCACTCCCATCGCGCCACTGACACAGTCCTTCATACAGACAGTCAGTCATAGAATACATATATACATGGTGCTAATTCTGTTGTTGAGATCACTAAACTAAATTTCTCTAAAATTTTCTAATTTTTGTTAAAAGATTGCCAAATGCTATTCTGTTATTAAGTCGAACTAAAGTTGGTGATATCATAAATAGCACTTAATTTTGTCTGATGTCACTAAAATTCATTATATGTGATAAAATTGAACAAGACGTGAAAAATGTACATAGACAGTCGAATGTAAATACATGCCGACTAACTTGGTGATTGAACTGCCTATGTAACGTGGGACGTTTATTAATTTTACCGACGTTTAGACGTCACCTACGTCTAATTTTAGTGAAAAGACTATTTTTAGTGGGACGTTTATTAATTTTACTAACCGTTTGAAACGTGAAAACTTTTAAAACGTTTTAACGTGAAAAATTTACATAGGCAGTTCAAGCACCAAGTTAGTCGGCATGTATTTACATTCGACTGTCTATGTACATTTTTCACGTCTTGTTCAATTTTATCACATAAAATGAATTTTAATGACATCAGATACAAATTAAGTGCTATTTATGATATCACCAACTTTAGTTCGACTTAATAACAGAATAGCATTTGGCAATCTCTTAACAAAAATTAGAAAATTTTAGTGAAATTTAGTTTAGTGATCTCAACAACAGAATTAGCACCATGTATATATGTATTCTATGACTGACTGTCTGTATGAAGGACTGTCTCTGTGGCGCGATGGCAGTGCATCCGACTGCTACGCAAGAGGTCGTGGGTTCGATTCCCACCCAGGATCAATCTTTGTGTGATGAGTACGATGGTTTATTCTGTGTCTGGGTGTTATTTATCTATAATACGTATGTATTTAGAAATATATAAGTATGTTTATCAGTTATCTGGTTACCATAGTATAAGCTCTGCTTAGTGTGGAATTAGATGTCGTTGTGTGAGTTGTCCCAACAATATATAATATATATAGAGCCTTGCTCTTTGGGGGGTAAAATACTTATACTCGTCTTCAAATTATATCCTTCACCAAAGAATATATTTAAGACTGCCTCGGTGGCGCAGTAGTTGTGTATGCGACTGCCGCGCTGAGGTTCCGGGTTCGATTCCCGGGTCTTAACAAATATTTGATCCACAAATGTGTGTTTTTAGTTTGTGTGTATAATTAGTATTTAGATATCTATAAGTATGTTTATCAGTTATCAAGATCCCACACCACAAGGTTATATTAGCTTACTTCGGGCTAGATGGCGCTGTGTGAAAAGGTCTTACAATATTTATTTATCATCTTCATAGTATAATATAAATATATATATCTAATAGTCATCTTTAAGGGCTAAATTCCTTAATTTAATGATATAAGTTGAAGATGGGCTCTTCAACTTATATCATTTACCAAAAATATCTATTTGTAAATAGTCATTAACTAGTCTTTAATAAACAGTTTATAACGACTTCTCCTATCTATTTCTACAATTATTATACAAACATAATAGATCTATACCGGTTTAAAAATCGTTATATTTTTTGTGCGCACACGCCGCCAACTGTTTACATTTAAAAGATTTGTAGCGAACGACGACTTGGTATAAAAGAACTACCGAATTAGTAGGTACTTGTTGTCCCCGGTCTGTTACACTTAGCAGAGAAGGGATGAAGTTCTGGTATCAGGACTGCTGTGGGTATTAACTTCTTTAGGTATTAAATAAATAAAATGAATAAAAATGTTTTTATTTTGCATAGACCATTTCAACGGCGCTTACAAAATGTCATACACTAAAACTAAAGAAAAAAATTGTATATTTAAAGTGACCACCAATTCGGAACGCGGCCCACCTGAGAAGAACCGGCAAGAAACTTAGTAAGGCTTTTTTTTGATTTTACAATTAAATATTTTATGACTATAATATTTTTTTGCCAGCAGATCATTTCCAGGCATCCCTGTACAGTAAATAGTCTTTAATAGAGTAATAACCTATTTCACAATTAACTTAAAAGGTGTCCCTAACTGCAAAATCCAGTCTCATCTGCTTGAGGTGTAGGTACCTACCTGTGTACGATCAATTTCAGCATACATACATACATACATATTGTCATACCTTTATCCCCGAAGGGGTAGGCAGTGGCATACTATACGCCCACATTCATCACCGTATGCATTTTTGTTGCACGTAACATGTGGCGAGCCCATTGCCGTGTTGATATGAACAGGCGCCGGCTGTGGCGACCTAATGTTGAAATTTTTCAAGCCGCCCATAAGGCCTTCAACTAGGTTTAACGACTGCCATTTTACTGGCCACCGGGACCAACGGCTTAACGTGCCTTCCGAAGCATGCAAACGCTCGCAAATGTAAATTCCACAACGTGGTCACCCATCCAAGGATCAGCTATAGCGAATGTTGCTTAACACAGTGATCGTTTATAGAACACCTAGTTAGCGGGGCCGCGAGCGCTTCAACTACTACCGATTTCAGACCTATACGGAATATACACAAAGAAATCATAAGAATCGGTCCAGCCGTTTCGGAGTGTGTCGAACATATGACACGACAATTTTATATATTAGATCTGATATAATCATTTCTATCAGATTAATATTACACCAATAGAATAAAGACATTACTTTTTAATTTAGTTCTTTTATTTGTATTTGACACTTAGTCAAATTTGCGGACCAATTTGAGCATAGCTGTCTACAGTGAGAATATCTCCCAACACAAGCTATATTTGTTATTAAAATCTTTTTTTTTTAATTATTATGAATCCTGCCACTCAATAGCTAAGTTAGAAATCCTCACTTCCGAGCCCAATTTCTAATAATTTGTAACCTTTTTTTTTTCTTTTATTCAATACTAGGTGATAATTAAGTGGGGACACCGCCTTCGTCCGAGGAATCTAAAATCAGTTCATCCTTTGCAAATTTATTACTTAAATTATCTAGATACCATTGAAATATTTTGGCCTTTATAAAGGACCACCTGCCTAGCATCACATTTGAATCTAAGACTGCGAACGATGTGGCAAGGAATTATTGATGAACATTTAAAGAAAAATTCCGACAAATTGAGAATTTTAACAGATGTTTTTAGGAGATAAAATAGAATTAATCTGGTTTATTAAATACCTGCTTACGCCTCACCTTCGCCCGGGTCATACCGCATCATCATCATCATCCGAGCGTCTGTCCCAGTTGCGTCTGCTTTCCTACATTTTCTCCTCCACTTCGCACGGTTGTCGGCATCCTCTATAGTGAGACCATTATAATGAATGAGCCCGGGCCATACTTCAAACCCCATTATATCCTCTACCCCATAGAAGTTCCCAACTGATATAAGAAAAGATAACTCTATTACAAAATATTTACAAATATAATATGACAACGCATAATTCTACGAATAACAAATTAATGTCGTTTAATTGTGTACTTACTAAATAAATCGTTACCGGTGTATATATTATTATCTTTATTCTAAGAACAGTGAATGGCCACAGATAAATAATGTCTGATATGATGATAATGTTAGTATATTATAAATAGGATATATAGCACAGCAATTCACACTATGTGACACTAATGAGTACCCAGACTATGATATCGTATTTCACAATAAATTTATGAATATCATCACTTGTACCCCTCACCATAACAATGTAGATACCTCTAAAGAGTCTTCAACCAACGGAAAAGTATACCTTTATGTTCCGTTGCAATTTTTTCTATACCATCGTGTTAAACTGTTCTCCGTCGGCGTAATGTACTTTTTCTTCAAACAACAACTTTGTAATTTCTGCCGTCATACACTTAATTACTTCCTTTTTATCCACCAAAAAGAGGCCGTGAAAAGTAGATAGACGCTAAGCAATAGAAACAGCCGTGGAATGAAATTTTCTTTAAAACATAGTCGCATAGTAAAGGGATATAAGGTTCATCACTAATCCCACCTGCATTCCCATTACTGTGAATCCTGTTAACCAGTATCTACAGTAATGATCAAGACCACAAAAGTTACACCGAGCTCGATCTTGGTGAAGTCCCAGGAGAAGTTGGCATGTCTTGGAACCCGCAACGAAATTAATCAGAAGATATTTTGAGTAAGTTGGAAAAATAACATAACGGCTCTTCCCTCTTTTGTAGAGACCTGGAAAACAACTAGGTGTAAATCCTATCAATATATAGAAATAAGGTTCATCAGTCAAACATCAACAGAGAAAAGGGTATAATGGGACTAATGCCACCTGCACTTCCATTCCATTACTTCTGTATACCAGGATCTACAGCAATGACCGAGAACATAAAGTTAAACCCAGCTAGAATTCCATAGAGTCTTAAGAGATGTTAGACTGTTTTGAAACCCGCATAGAAACTAATGTATACTAATGTTATAAAGCTGAAGAGTTTGTTTGTTTATTTGGTTGAACGTACTAATCTCAGATCTATTGGTTTGAATAAAATCATCTTTTTGTGTTCGATAGTCAATTTATCAAAAAAGGCTACTTATAGGTTGTAAATCATCGTACTAGTGCCCAGGAGAGCGGAGCAGAATTCATAAATGTCAACAAAACGGGCATATTTCCATACGGTATTGTAATACAATGACGGGCTTGAAGTATGTCACGGACGAAGCCGCGGGGTTAGCTAGTAAGGAGACATATTGAGAGAGTTAGCATAATATGGAGTTAGAAGAAAGAAGCTCACAAACATTCATCTCCACGTTATTTAGCCCAACCTTTTTAAAGGTTCGTTCCCACTTGTTCCACTCCATACGATATTAAGTGCAACAAAAGAGTGGAACAAGTGGGAAAAAAGAGTCCCTCTAGTTCTACTCTTTTGTTGCACTTAATATCGTGTGGAGTGGAACAAGTGGGAAAAAAGAGTCCCACTAGTTCTACTCTTTTGTTGCACTTAATATCGTGTGGAGTGGAACTAGTAGGAAAAAAGAGTCCCACTAGTTCTACTCTTTTGTTGCACTTAATATCGTGTGGACTGGAACAAGTGGGAAAAACGAGTCCCACTAGTTCTACTCTTTTGTTGCACTTAATATCGTGTGGAGTGGAACTAGTGGGAAAAAAGAGTCCCACTAGTTCTACTCTTTTGTTGTACTTAATATCGCAGAACAAGTGAGAAAAAAAGTCCCATTAGTTCTACCGTAGAAATGTTCACAAGAGGGAACGAACCTTTTAAATGGTTTGCCAATAATAAAATCGCAAAACACAATGTCTCCAACACAAATATAATTTCTCTTATAATAAAAGTGATCAACGTTTTCAAAAGGTCAGCACAACCGGTTCCAGCTGATGACTGCAGAGTCCGTTAACACGGAGCCGCTGATCAGCTGTTGGCGCTCCCATACACTAGTTCTACCGGTTCCACAGTCGGATATTGTCGTATAGATACTACGTTCAAACTAAAATTAGTTCGTAACGTATTTTACTGTTTTTGGCGCAATCCTACTAAAATTATAAACGCGAAAGTTTGTAAGTATGGATATTTGTTACTCTTTCACGCAAAATCTACTGAATGGACTTTAATGAGACTACAATAATAATAGCTTACACATCAGAATAACACATAGGCCACTTTATCCAGGAAACGAGAACTGGAAAACTTCAAGCGTGCGGAGCCGCGGGCGTCAACTAGTCATAGATAAAACTAGTTGTGACTATCGACTGGCAAAAGAGAAATACCTAGTAGAGCTATCCCAAAGTTTGCACGTAAATACAACGATTTAGTTATACCTACTATTGATAAATTATACTACACACCTGTCATTGATGTCAATTGTCAATACTCCAACATGTAGGGTGAAAGCACCGACAAATGTCCATAACGTTAAAGGCTGTCTCTTTATGAGTCATTACTGCCGTCGAATATCCGTACAGTCTACGTAAACAGCGCGGTTGAACATCGTAAATACTGTGCTTTATTGGTGCCTGTATAAATGGTGATGAATGTACAAATAGATCGTTTTAATTTAAATAAGTGTAGACTGGGCTGTTTTTTTTTGTGAATTGGGATGGTAGGTATGTAAGAATCTTGTAGTGAAAATAACTTTAAATGTAGTTTTTATTTATAATATCTTTAACAAGGCATAATATTTGAAGATATGTACAAAACTCATAACTACTATAGTCAAAAGGTCTGAAATACTACGCTAATAGAACCACTCTAAAACAGAAATAACAAAAAAATAATAGTCCGTTCAAGTTAAAGAAAGAAAAATGGACAGGTGTAGGCTTTGGCACCTGATGTTGAATTTTTTTAAGCCATCACTTTGGCTTAACGACTGCCATTTTATTGGCAACCATAGACCAACGGCTTAACGTGCCTTCCGAAGCACGGAACTGGGGTGGGTCTAAAGGGCCGAATAGATTTAATAAAATTAAATGTATCTATTTTAGATGTTAAATTTGGAAGAAATTTTGAACCCGTTGCCTTTTTTGTGAGGTGGTAACAAAAAGGCTAAAAGGTTTTCTGTGCTAGACACCAATTATCACGACCAATTAAAGTCCTGGTAGTCTCGAACAAAATATAATTTATTTTTAAGACTTCAAATTATACAATTATTTCGTCCTAAAATCTGCCTTTGACTAGTCATTTTCAAATCAACTTTCTAATTGTGTGCCAATCTGATTGGTTAGGGGGGCGTGGCTAGGATAGGGGACAACTAAAAGTCACTGCATTCTTAACGCAAATAAACTATTGTGTAATACTCATTAACTGTCCAACTAAAGTAAAATTCGAAAAGTAAAAATAGAGTTCGGAGGTCAGGTGGAGTCCAACAATATCAAAAGTTCAATTAAAAACTGCACCAACTAACAATCAAAGTGACCCATTGGCTTCAAAAGGTGAATATAATCAAATACAATCAGAACTTAAAGCTAATGATGATTTTATAAAGGTTTTAAGAGAAAGCAGTACCTAAATAAATTTAACGAATATCATTTTCATCTACGTGTGTCATTGTTACATTAATGACAAACATTTGTCCTGTCTACTCGTACGTCATGTTACTAACGATGCTTTATCAACTGTCAATCTATCGGTCATAAGCAGCTTATGGGAACAAAGTCATGTGTTTTATTTGAACTTGATTGATATAACTATTATAATAAAACCCTTTTTTGATGATTTTAATAAGCTAGTATATGATTGATCGGAATATTTTTATCTTACTCTCTGTGATAAGTGATAAATTATTTTATTACAAGTTTATTTCCTCAGCCATGGACTTTAAAAGGAAACAATTGATTCTAAGATAATATTCTGTGTTGATTTATTGTATTGTTAAGTTGTGTAGTAAACATTTAATTTTGGCAACCATTTTCAATCGAAAATATTACTCCATTTTATAAAAGTAATTAAGTACTTACTTACATTTATAAAGATATAAATTTTTCGACTTGGTGACTCAAAAAAGTTGTATGTTAAAAAAATTTAAATCGACCTAAGTTTTCAAAGCAATAAAATGATAAATATATTTTGAATGTGACACCTAATTACTTTTTTTTAATTGAACACAACAATTAATGTTCACACTGAGTCATACATTTCTCAGAAAACAACCCACGTGTGGGCTTTGAAAACGCAAAAGTATATTCACAACAAGCAAACTGTCTTTCAATCGCCATAATTTTCTTCTTGTCAACATGCGATTGATTCTCGTACTCGCCGACTCGCCGCTGCACACAACTGGCCCAATCACCCTAAAATAAGTTCAACCGTTACGATACTAAAGATAGAGTTCACTTTTGAAGTATTTTTAAGGTCGTAGTATATTTTTGTATTAAACTATTAACCTGTGTATCGCAGCTTGACACCTTATTACCACCTAAAACTACTACAAGCGAAACTGCCTCTTATTGCAAATATATAAAAATTTAATTCCTGTATCACTATCCTACAATTGTTTTCAATGTATTTAGAAATTTATTGCTATTGCGTTAAGGTTTAAATTAGTTTATTCTAGTTTTAATTTTTATAGTCATCAAAGGTGGCATTTATTAGTATCTTCAAGCTTTAACGACGGGTGGGCAGGCGGCTTCATTGAGATATTTCCTCAAAACCTATAGATAGGATGTTTGTTGTTCCGACGGTTATGGGAGGTCTGCTTCTAAGTAATGAAGTTATGTGTGACGGCACTTATTTCTTGATAAGTGGTCGGCACTTTATGGGTTGACAAATTTAGATTCAAAATGTAAAAAAGGACAAATATGCCGACTGGTATCACTTGTGTTTAGATCCAAATTTATTGGCCAAATCTACAAACAGACCGACTTAGATTATATTGTAAAGTAAGTAAGGAATGAAATTGGGAGCTTACGAGATATATTTGCTTTTTGCTGTATCCCTGACGGGGTAGTCAGAGAGGACAGATCGCCAGGCTTCGCGATCCATGCATACTTCTTTTTTGCGAAGGTTAAAATTACAATGGAAGATATCAGTGGGTCAGATTAAAAAAAAAATTATGCCACCCTCGCAGTTTTAGTTTAATCGGACACATTGGTGCTAATTCTGTTGTTGAAACCACTAAACTAAATTTCTCTAAAATTTTCTTATTTTTATTGAGAGTATGCCTAATGCTATTCTGTTATTATGTCGAACTAAACTTGGTGATATCATAAACAGCACTAAATTTGTATTTGACATCACTAAAATTCCATTTATGTGATAAAATTCAACAAAATATGTATTTAGATGCCGACTAACTTAGTGATTGAACTGTCTATGTACAAATTTCACTTTTTCTCACAAATTTCAATTTTATCACATAAAATGAATTTTAGTGATATCAGATAAAAATATGACGTCACACAAAATTTAGACGTTTTCTATTACTATTTAGGTGACGTCTAATTTTAGTGAAAAGTCTAATTTTAGTGGGATGTTTATTAATTTTAGTAACCGTTTGAAACGTGAAAACTTATAAAACGTTGTAACTTGAAATATGTACATAGGCAGTTCAATCACCAAGTTAGTCGGCGTGTATTTACATTCGACTGTCTATGTAAATTTTTCACGTTACAACGGCAATCTCTTAATAAAAATAAGGAAATTTTAGAGAAATTTAGTTAAGTGATCTCAACAACAGAATTAGCACCAATATCTATCTTAAATAATTGTCCCAACGTTTTACTGAATCCAAAAAGTAAGTATTTTATGCGACTTCCGCGCTTTTTATCTCGGTTTCGATTCCCGGGTCGGAACAAATATTTGTGTAATTCGTAAATATTTGTATCCGAGTTTTAGTGTTTCAACAATAAATTTCATATAAATGTTATAATTTACAACACTTATGAATTCTGTGAAAATGTGTAAAATATGGACAATTCATCATTCAAAACTGTATATTATTATGTCAAAAAATATTGTCATAAAATAATAAATATAATAATTAATTATAATCATAAACACGGTGAAAAGTGGGCATATAATATGCCTCTGCCACCCCTTCGGGGATAAGGCGTGATGGATATTTATTTATTTATTTATTTAAAATATCAATTCCCAAATAGGTAGGTATATAATAGTTATTTGTCTTCTAGATCGCTATAGATTATAATCACTTGTTCAATAGGAACACCTATTACTGACATTTGAATATGCACTACGCAATCATGTTAGACATGTAAATAACACAAATTCATTATTTCTAGCTTAGGTTTTTTATTTGGTTAGGTATTTTATTTATTAAATTTTCGCTGTGTACTCTTCGATTTCTTTCATCTTCAAACCAGGTAGGACCCGACTCGTAGAACACACACATTTTTATCAGACAATTCCGAATCTCGTGCTTGGAACAACATGAACCTACACATCACCACCTCGTTGCCTTACTGTTTACCAACAAATTGAACGGTACTTGCTTATGGTCAACAATTAACAATGCCCTTCGAGAATAACCAAAATTACTATGTCCCTTTACGTTTTCGAAAAAACTGTCGAAAAAATATAGAACTAAACGGCAGACACTTATCCGCAATAAATTAATGGTGTGGTTAGGGTTGCCACCATTATGAAACTTATGAAACTCGCAATCGATAGAATATTCAATCCAGATTATTAAAGAGAAGAAGAGAGATGACTAATTATTGAGTAATTGAAAACTTCAACGAAAATCAATAATATTTTCACCGAAAATCCATACACATTCGTAATACTATGTGCTCTAATATGTTATGTATTTACATCACACTCACTTTTAACTCGCCGCTCTGCGTAAGAATTTTTTATCATAATAAAACATTAACAGCTACTTTTTGCTATATTATTTTCATTACAAAATAATTGTGGGACACTTTTCACACAGCGCCATCTAGCCCAAAGTAAGCTAATATTAGCTTGTGTTATGGGATCTAGATAACTGATAAACATACTTATATATTTCTAAATACATACATATTATAGATAAATAACACCCAGACACAGAAATAAACCATCGTGCTCATCACACAAAGTTTTATCCTGGGTGGGAATCGAACCCACGACCTCTTGCGTAGCAGTCGGATGCACTCCCACCGCGCCACAGAGGCAGTCAAATTATAAGATATAAGAGGTATGCCTAGAGAAACTCCTTAAAAATTCGCCTCCGTGGTAGCCCTAGGCTAGGAGTGTGTGTGACGAATAAATGAAGGATTACCGCTATCTCTGTCTACCTTCAATTTCGTTCGTATCAATAATAAAGACATATAAAAAAGGATACAGTTTTGTGTTAGGGCGTGTGTCCTATTGTTCACTGTTTATTTGTGTATTTTGCTGTATTTAGAAGCATAGGGAGCTTATCTAATTGGAGGTATTTTAGTTCCAGTCGAGGGAGTAAGTATAAGAAGTATTCTGATTATACATAAAACGATGAATGTTTTATGGATCATGGCCGTTATTGCTGACTACAGCGGTGAAATATACCTCCCACTGTCGCAGCAGGGATTCACTTTTTCCAAAGAATAATTAAAACATAATGTCATAATGTATCGCCATAGAGACATAACTAAATTTATTAAGGTATCTAGTGTTGATACACTATTGTGCAACTTAAAATGGGGATGTGCACAATTTGTATGCAGCATGTCAAGATGACGTCACCCGCCTAAAGACTGAAGACACTGTTACTTTTTCTGTGCCTCAGATAGAGCTGCGGAAATTCTTAATAGAACTCCAGCCAGTACGTTTTCTAATACGGGTGTCGTTCTCGTGTAAACGAATGTAAAATATCAGCACAATTTCTTAATATTCTAGGAAGTTGTAACATAATTACAAGCATTTTATTTGCTTTCCTCTGAAATTTGGACGATTTGAAGACATTGAACAAATTGCGCACATGAATAATTATATTCCCATGTATTATATCAGTAATTAGTATCTGCTAGTGAAAGGGAACACTGTTTCCAAAGATACAGTTACACTTATATAGTTTGAAGGTAGGAGTCTTGTATTTTTACTGTGTAACTCTATATATGTAGAGACAATAAGTTAATTAATGACATTTGGCGGGAAGAGTGACAAGTGCGGACGCTTGCTTTATATTATTTTCTAAAATTAGTGCATTTATCTTGTTTTATGTGCGGGAGTGGTGGTTTCTTGGACATAAAAGTTGTGTAACGTGCTATAGTGAAAGACAATGATATATATGCAGTGAAATGCTATTTTCTCTCTAGCCGCGAAACGTCCACTGTCAACCTTAGTATAAGAATCACCATTATACTGAGGGCAAGGACCAGGACGGACAATGAGGACACGACATCGACTGGACAGGACTAATTAGAAGATAAGATTGAAGAAATATGATATAAAAAATAAGATTTGGCTAAAAGGTCTTAGAAACCAGGCCATTAAATAACTATTAAAAAAAAGTTAATTAAACGGTAAATAAAATATGACCATAGCTTACTCTTAAGCTATGATCATATTTCGCGTACATAGTAAATTGTTTGTTAATCTTAATCTTAATACTATTATAAATGCGAAAGTTTGGATGGATATTTGTTACTCATTCACGTAAAAACTACTGAATAGATATTAATGAAACTTTACAATAATATAGCTTATACATCAGAATAACATATAGACTCCTTTCTATCCCGGGAATAAGTTCCTGTGGGAAACGGCAACGGGAAACCTTCTCTACGCGGACTAAGCCGTGGGCGTCAACTAGTTTTCAATAAACATGTTTCATTTAGCTGTAGAGTCAACTAAGGTCCGTGTTCCAGAACGTTTCTTAATACTCGATCAAGGCTTGAGACTAGATTTTGCCTTATAAAATCTACTCTATAAACGTTCTGGAATACGGCCCTAAGATTGCATTTCGAGATTAGAATAAATTGGTGTCATCTGCCGAAAATTCTGAAAACTGTAACTATATTGATCGTACATTTATTGAATGTTTTGCTTACGAATATGCCTTCATACTTTACATTACACTTCTACTTCGTACTTTATATTTACAAGTTGATTTTATTGTACAGTGAATTCTATTGTTCATAATTGCGCCAAAAATTTTAAATTTCATTTACAGTTGATGACAAAAACAAATTTTATCATTAACGATATTAACAAAAATCCAACGAAGTTCGGTGAATTCAGTGAAAGAATCTTATGTAGTATTGTTTTCACATACATTTGTTAAAACTTGTGTCTTTTCACTTTTTACTGTTAAGGGACTACCGGTGTTGTATTATAACGAAAACAAACGTTGCCCCTAACAATATCAACAAAAATGCATACATACATACATACAATACATTGTATTCGGTAAACTTGGTACTTTAGAAAGGATCGTACTTTTTAAGCAATTGGCAATATAATTAGAACGGACTATTAATAAGAACTCTTCTTGTCTTATTTTGTATTTTTTGTATCGTAAATTGGCCACCACGTAACTATCCATACATTTGGAAAAACAGTAGTTATTATAATTTTACTGTTAAGGGTCTACCTGTATTATTTATGACAAAAATAAACGTCGTACTTGATAATGAAAACAAAAATGCAAAGGAGCTAATAGCGTTCTATTCGTTCCGTAAAGGGATATTAGTTTTTATCAACTACCGTTATAGATTTATTATGAGTAAAACATTCGAATAGTTTTTATTTATTATAAAAATAAATATCCATCACGCCTTATCCCCGAAAGGGTGGCAGAGGCATATTGTGAAAGTGAAAGTGAAAAATCTTTATTCATGTAGGTCACAAAGTAACACTTATAAACGTCAAGATTATTGCTTCTACATTTACATTTACTGCCAGATTCGCAACGCAATAGGTAGAGCCTGAGGAAGAACCTGGCAATAAAACTCATGGCCACTCTTTTCTAACTGCCAGTAATTACATTAGTTTTATTTACATGATATTTGAACAAATTATATAGTAATAAGTCTATACAAAAGAAACAAAATCAAATCAAAATGAGATTGTTTCTAGTTGCCAGTTTTAAAGGTAGCCCAACCTTATGAGGAAGACTCCGACAAGAAACTAAATGACTGCTATTTTAAAAATGCAGGTATGGCTTACAATATTAAACTTACATTATTCCTTCGGTGTTACGTGCGAACAGTCGACTAAACTTAATTTGCCTTAAATATAAATAATATTATTTGTAATAATTGCTATAACAGCTATGAGCTGACCAGTCCCAACAGACGGCACCCGTTATATGCCCACTTTTTACCGTGTGGATTCCTGTCCCACGTGATTCGTGTTCGTGGCCCCCACGAGCGCTTCGATTTTATTTATTATTATAATCTATCTAAGATATGACATTGTTTAAAAGTTGCTCTGTTAACTATCTCCAGATTCATAGGATCTTGAATATTTTCAGGAACGTTGCCTGACTTTGGAAATTCTGTGGAATATTATGCAATATGGTAATCCTGCTACATCTTCGACATATTTCGAAACCCATTAGACCATTTCGTCGTCATTCTTAACTTGAAGGTCACTATTATCTTTCCAGTTATAATAGCGAGAGACCCTCAAATTCTAGACGTCGGCGTGAGTTTTCATCAGGCAGGCAGCATGTTACTAACAATGTCTCCTTCGGTACAATTTATTGCTTCCAATTACACTAAACTAACACTTAAAATGTAAATTAAATTTAGAAAGAAGTTTTTGATAATTACTCTATATGATGGAAGGGACAGTTCTCTGTTCTAATACGAGTAGATATTCAGTAGTTAGTGAAACTAAAGATTGGTCAATATTTTTTATTTAGAAAATATTGACCAACCTTTAGTTGCAGGCACATTCGCTGTTGAAATTTTCAAATGCTCTGAGTTAATAATACTTATTGCTGTATCTATATTTTCTCCATCTCTCCTATAAACGGTTATTGATTTATTTTAATAGGCAACGTGCTTGTTAGGCGTTGGAACCCTTAAAGAACACTTTTTGGTAAAGTTGATAAATCTTGTTTAAGAAGTTGATTAAACTTTTTACTAGAATTTGTATTTAATAATTATGCGATGGGTCGTTAAAACTTCGAAACTGACGGATTCCATGTCCTGTATCGAGGCTTGTATCTCATTGCTTAAATTTTCATAAAAGATAACATATATTTATGGATTAACATTTCTAGTTCCAAAGCTAAGATATAGGTTTTAAATACATAGGTACTTGCTTACATTTATATTATTTTCTTCGTAGAAACTCTATCTAGATGTACCTAGATCAGCGTACTAGGTACCTACGATATAGCATAATTTTTATTTTGCTCTATTGATTATTATAAAATACTCATACTTATATTAAAATCAATATGGGTAAATGTTCTATTTAAGTTAAGGTAAGTTAGTTAAGGTATATACATTATCGATTAACCAGACCTAAAATCACGTTTATTTAACTTGATACAACCTTTGAACATGTTGCGACATGTATCAAAACAGGATTGTAAAACACGCTTGATACCCAATTCAGAAACAAAATTATAAATACCTAGATACGTATCAACCTGTAGTAAATAATGCAATATTAATGAATTTTGCATTCTAAACCTACAATCTCTGAGCATGCACTTCGACAGAGCCAGGGTGAGATGATAGCCAGTTAACCAACCATGGTGGGTTCCTATTTAGGAATTGAACTGTCAGTCTGTCGGAGAACCTATGATATCGGCAGAAAGTTCTAGAAATCAGTAGGTATCTTTTTCTCACACTCTCAAGACACACGCAGACAGGTACCTACCTTCTTAAGTAGTTTTAGTTTCATTTTTACAAATAGGTATAGGTAGTTTATTATTATTCTAATATAGTTATAGCTTCAAGCCTAATTTAAAGCTTTTCACGGCAAATATTAATGCAGATAAGGTTGTTTTGCGTTTTTGGCTTGGGGCATAAAAATGTTGCTTATTCCAAATTTGACTCTTGACGTTAATGGCATAATAACGTCTAGACAAATTTCCATTTTGGATTTAGGTAATCATTTTCAAAACTCTATAGAGTAGAGTTAGTACTTAGGTATCTTATACAATTAAAATACTTTCGCAACTCACAATAATTGTTGTGTACAAAAATATGGCCCGTATACGAACAAAAAATAGGGCAAGACAACAAAAGGCCTTGCGACAAGTTGTGACGTGTCCAAGTAGACCTGTTGTACACGACCTTGCGTCGACCTAGACCAAACAGGACCAAGCAGGGTCAATGAACCATCTGTCTGGGACGAGAAGTTCATTTTAAGCTAGATACAAATTAGGCTATATGTTTGTTGACTATTTTGTTATGGTACCTACCTACTTACCTATAAGGACGCGGTTTATTGGCTAGGTAACTCATGATGACGTGGCTTGTGCTTTTGTTCCCTTAAGGCATTTATGTAGGTATACCTACTGGTTTCTCTAGATATGCGGAAGTCAGAACCGGGAGAATGATTTGAACGATTGATTGAAGGACTTGAGTCAAGTTTTCATAGAAACTTATGTCTCCGGTCGGACCAAAATATTTTTGGTATCTACAATTTTTTTTTCGGAGTGTGAATGTTTTAAAGTTTATAAATCACACCTTATAATGTCCCGATGAACTTAGCGTCCCGTTTTTTTAGCTGCTCCTAGTTTACCTAATTCTCGTAGAGTTTTTAAAACAACTGGTATGACGCTAAGATGAGGAAGGCGTCCATACACCACGTACCTAGGTGTAGAGACTAGTTAATATTATTGTTATATCTAAATAGTGGACCGATGATGGTGATACAGCTTGCACAATCTCAAATAGCCTAAAAATCGTTCCATCTCTGATTCGCTTTTTTAGCTTCTGGAGTAGCTATTGGGTTGGCTTTTAATTTCGACATTGTCGGGACCGACGACCATTAATATATTTACATTTTCACAAAACTCTGCTAGCACCTCTAATATAATGAAGATACAGAGAGTACAAAATTATATCTTAAAACAAATATCTAATGCCCCATGGTTTATAAGAACTATAAAAGTCCATGAAATTCTGAACATGACCATGATAAAAGATGAAATTAATACTCATGGAGACAACTACAGACGGCCTGTATTCTTAAAAACTAGCCTCAAGCGTTGATTGAGTATTGAGAAACGTTCTGGAATACGGACCTAAGGCTGTCAAAGCACCCAAACCAGCTAGAGGATCAGCTTACTATCCCTCAAACCATAAACTTAGGTTTAAAAAGCGGCGCGACTTATTTGATAGTTAGATGGTTTTAAGGCATATAATGATAAGGAAATCGGGCTCCGCTGGTAGTACCGTCCTAATAGACAGAAAGCATTCAACTCATCTGTTTATAGTCCGAAATGACTGACTGATAACAGCACAAATAAAAACATTTTCACAAAATTCTTAAACGGTTTTAATGCTTAACCTGAGAAATAAGCTTCCAAACAAAAAGTTCTCGATGAACAAAATTTATCGTTAACAATGTTAAAGTTTTAAGTTACAAGTCCCCTTTTTATTTCGGAGTCGGTTTATAACACCCAGATTTATGTTACAAACCTTTCATCTGCAATCAACTCATAATAAAGCCAATTTTGCGACACACTTCCCGAGCTAAAATAAAAGCGAGTCGTGGTCCACACGTGCGCTCACATCTGCGCAAGGTGCGCATGCGCAGCTGCCCACAAACCCACCACATAAAAATCTCGCCACCACGCTGTGCACCTTTCATTCTAACCAAATCTTTTTATAAGTAGTTACTTTCAAAGTCATTAACCGATAAAGTGTCACTATGAGATTCATTAATTGGAGTACTTACTTAATATATGATGTACGAGTAACGGTATTGGTTACCAGTCTTCGTGAAGTAATTTCAATTATAAATTATCAATAATTGTTGCACTTACCTGTAACCAAATGAAAGACAGTTGGTTAAAATTAATGAGGATAAAGCAATAAAGTAAACAACATAATATTATAATTATTAATGGGATAAACCGTGAAACGAATAAAGTTAAGATTTTCTTGAAAAATTCTTACTCACAAGCTCGATCTGTTACTACCTACTTTGCGAATTTGGTGGTAAATGTAGAACCATTTTAAGATGCACGATCGAATGTTATAGTGTGCTTAAATACATAAAGATTGTTTGTTTGTTTGTGATAAGATCCTGCAATAATATGTACGTGAACGAGCTAAGGTAGCGATGATGTCGGCATTAATACTACCTTCAAGAGGCTCTTTTATATGCAAACGCCCATTAGGCGCTGCAGTAGCTACGAGTACTTCTACTCTACTTACTTCGGTCAGATCTTAGCTACTTTTCAGTTACTCCTAAATCCCACATAAATTTGGAGCCCAGGGTGGCTTGCTAGCTGTGATTTAGCGTTTTATTTCCGATACTCTTCGGATTCAGTCAGGGTGTAAGGGGCCCCACCAGGGGTGTAAGGGGCCCCACCAAGATCTTCGGGGCCCAAGTCAACCTCCCGTGCTAGTGCGTGCACCTGCTGACTAACGGACGAGGCTCTGGCGCTGGCTTTACCCTCTGGGGTTGGGAGGTCTGAGGGCGTCGCTCCCATAAAAGCCACCCGCCAAAACATAATGGAAAAGTATAATAGGAAAGCTGCTAGGGATAGGGCGCCGCCGCAAAACGGCGCGCAGGAGCCTCGCCCGACTCCTGTGGCAAGTGGGCTAGGGCTGCCGTGTGTCGGGCCAGCACGGCTAAAGAAGTTAGCCCCAACCCGAATCCGCTTCGCATCTTGGAACATTGGCACGCTGACTGGGCGTGCGGTAGAGTTGGCCGAAGTACTCTCCAGGCGGAGGGTGGACGTGGCGTTCCTGCAGGAGACTCGGTGGAAGGGCAACAGGGCCCGGCCTTTGCAGAAAGGCTACAAGCTGTACTACATGGGTGCGCCTGGTGGGGAGAACGGGGTGGCCGTGGTGCTCTCCGAAGGGCTGCAGAGCGGCATCTTGGAGGTGAAACGCTGTAGCGACCGGCTTATGATCGTGAGGGTGCTTATCGATGGGATTATTACCCACCTGATAAGTGCCTACGCGCCACAGGCCGGTTGTAGCGACGCCGATAAGATGTCGTTTTGGGGCCAACTCGAGGGAGTGCTTCGGAGCATTCCGTTGTCAAAGGGAATCGTTTTGGGCGGCGACCTAAACGGTCATGTGGGTGAGAGGTGTGAGGAGTTTGAGCGTGTTCATGGTGGTTTTGGATACGGCACTCGCAACGCTGAAGGAGAAACTATCCTCAGAACGTGTGCGGCTGCCGATCTGGCCATTGTGAACACGTATTTCAAAAAGAAATCCGAACATCTCATCACCTACAAGAGCGGGAGGCGTACAACTCAGATCGATTTCCTACTCACTAGGCGACACAGCATCGGCAAGGTGGCCAACTGCAAGGTCATACCCGGTGAGAGTCTTACTGCACAACACCGTCTCCTTGTCATGGACCTCTGCGTGAAGCCTAAAGGCAAACGCATCGAGCGGTGCCAGCGCCGCATCAGATGGTGGCTGCTTGATGAAACTAGGTCCCAGGAGTTCGTCTCAGCTGTCGGTGATAAGTGCACCGACACTGAAGGCGAACCAGTTCAAGATTACTGGGACAAAGTTCAGGCGGCCATCCTGGGAGCGGCGAGGGTGGTGCTCGGTGAGTCTAAGGGTGGACGCAAATGTGACAAGGAAACTTGGTGGTGGAACGACGCAGTCCTGAGGGAGACCAAGGAGAAGAAAGCCCTCTTTAAAAAGTGGCAAGCGACCGGATCTCCCGAAGACCGCGATGCGTACAGGGCTGCCAAGCGCGCCACAAAGAGAGCTGTAGCCAGAGCCAGACGAGACCACTTACAACCTTTGTATGATAAGCTGGAATCGTCTGAGGGGCAGAAGCTCATCTATAAGCTGGCGCGCTCCAGGGTCAAAGCGGCACAGGATATATCCAAGTGTCACTGTGTAAAAGACCCTGAGGGCAACCTGTTAAGCGAAGACCTCGCGGTAAAGGAGACATGGCGCTCGTACTTCCACGAGCTGCTTAATAAACAGCACAAAGAGGTGCAGCCTCCGGACCTCCCTCCGAATCAGGGACTAGTGCCACCGGTAACGCCTGGAGAAGTCCTGACTGCGCTTCGCCGCATGAAGAATCGGAAAGCTGTCGGCCCCGATGGAGTCCCCATCGAAGCCTGGAAGGCGATGGGTCCTCGCGGTGTGGGCATCTTAGTAAACCTTTTTAACCGCATACTCCTCAGCGGGCAGATCCCAAACCAATGGAGACTGAGTATTATTACTCCAGTCTTCAAAGGTAAGGGGTCAGTGCAGGAGTGCGGGAGCTACCGCGGTATAAAGGTGATGTCCCACACCATGAAGATCTTCGAGAGGATTATAGACTCTCGGATCCGGCAGGAGTGTACTCTCTCGGAGTGTCAATATGGGTTTCGCCCTGGTCATGGGACCACGGACCCTGTTTTTGCCCTGAGGGTTGTCGCAGAGAAATACAGGTCGAAGAACACGCCTCTGCACTGTTTGTTTCTAGACATGCAGTAGGCCTTCGACTGTGTTCCTCGTGCGATGATCTGGTGGGCACTGCGGTCCAAAGGGGTTCCAGAGGTCTATATTGACACTATCCGGGACATGTACTGTGACTCCGATTCAATGGTTCGGACTGCTGTTGGCGACACGAATCTCTTCCCCATCACCGTCGGGGTACACCAGGGTTCTGTCCTTAGTCCGCTTCTGTTCAGTGTAATATTAGACGAATTGTCGGACAGCATCAGAAACCCGCATGAGCAGCCTCCATGGTTGCTCATGTATGCTGACGATATTGCGCTGGCAGACGCGGACAGGGGCAGATTGGTGCGACGTGTAAAGGCGTAGAAAGAGACGCTTGAGAACGGCGGTCTGAAACTAACTGTGGCGAAGACCGAGTACTTGGCACTAAACTCGACAGATCCCACATCCGTACGCATAGGCGGTGATTTGGTCGGACCAGGTTAAATACCTGGGATCTGTTTTTCACACGTCCAGTGACATCGATTGCGATGTTAAGTCACGCATTGCTGCCGCGTTGGCCAAATGGCGGGAGATGACCGGTGTCATTTGTGACCCTAAAATGCCGATCCGGTTGAAGGGACAGGTCTACAAAACCATTATTAGACCTGTCCTTTTACATGGCAGTAAGACGTGGCCGATATTGGAGCGACACAAGCACGAGCTGCGTGTCACGGAAATGAAGATGCTGCGGTGGATGTGTGGAGTCACGCGGATGGACCGCGTGAGGAACTCTCGCATCCGCGGCAGCCTTCACGTCCGTGACATTGCAGACAAGTTGCAAGAGTGTCGCCTTCGCTGGTATGGTCACGTCTAGCGGCAACCGCCGGGCTACGTAGGTAACAAATGTCTGGCCATGTCAGCCCCGCCGGGTCCCGGTAAGAGGGGAAGACCCAAGAAGTGCTGGCTTGACGTCGTAAGGGATGACATGCGTGCCAATGGTCTCACTACAGGGGATGCCGATGACCGTGCGAAGTGGAGGAGAAAATGTAGGAAAGCGGACCCCGGGCGTCGCGAGACGCAACTGGGACAGACGCTCGGATGATGATGATGACTCTTCGGATTCAGTCACTGCCGTCTGTTTCACCTTCTAATTCGGTTAGGACGCCTGTGCAAGAGCAGCATATGCAGGTCAAATTGATTTGAGCATAGAAGTCGAGTGTTTGTAGTTATAGCATAGAAGTCTTTAGACGCCTAGTGTACATGACATTTGCCACAGAAGAGAAAAAAAACATAGAACCTTACAAGAATAATATCATTATCGCATACAAACAAATGGTTAAAAGATTGTTTCAAATTCAAAACTCATAAATAAAGTTGAATTTAAACGGCTACAATCTCCAATCTAGATCCCGTATAGACGAGTGACCTTATGTGACCTCTGGACTTTTTCCATGGATTATCATACGCATTTGTACATTGTAAATGGTTCATAATGAATAATGCAGTTGAATTTTTAGTTCGTCTCTTGGTAATGTAAGCATGAATCGTTATCAATTTGAATCAAAACATTTCGTCCCAGTAGCGCTATTGCTAGCTTACTGCACTATCATTATCAAAATGAAGAAGGTCGGAATCTATATGATTTCCTTTAAACACATTTATTTTTCTTAATTTTTTTGGGTGCTGTGCAAGAGCCCTAAATACATCTTTAACTTGAATTGATTCCACATTTCAACTAAGTTGTTACAATACCTAACTACGGAACGGGGGTCATAATTTCTATTCTCATTCAGTACAAATCCCATAGTATGATGAGCAGGTTGATTTGTTTGTGTTTGGATGTAACTTATCATCACTACATATTATAAAACAAAGTCGTTTTTCGCTGTCTGTCCCTATGTATGCTTAGATCTTTAAAACTACGCAACGAATTTCGATGCAGTTTTTTTTAATAGTTGGAGTGATTCTCATAGAAGGTTTTTATGTATAATTTTATAATACATAAAAACCTTCTATTAACTTAATTATAACGATATATGTTGGCGGTGTCGGAAAAAATGAGCCGTCTGGGAGCTTTTAACGAAAACGCTGCCTAAACCTTTTGAGATATAACAAAATAATGTATTGTGGAATTGTGTATCTAATATAGGTCTACAAAAAATTCCACGATGGTATATGTCTATCTCTTAAGGATAACATACTATTATCATTTTTATACTTTAAAAAAACAGCAATTATAAAGCAGTAGTTTGAAGGCTATTTACACAAATATATTATTAGTCCTTATAATTTTTAATATGTTAGTTGGCTTCAGCATTTTATGAAGATTATTATGGCCCTTTACAACTTTCAAATTAAATGAATATCTTTGTTGGCCGAGCGCTGCTCCGAGGCTCCTTCTGGTCGCGCCTAGACCGGGAGTGGAAGCCGTTGCCCAGCCGGAGAACCCTACGACTGCGAGAGGATCAACATCCGACCCGTGGAAGATCACCTGGCCCTCCCTCAGATAAGTCCAGATTTTCGCGGCCTCTCGCGGCAGAGTCCACCTTACGGTTGCCTACCTTTATTCAACACCCGCGACGACCCGCAACTACAACTACTTTTGACCCTATCGGGAAATATATACTATTTTCCTAACTTATTTTCTTTTTTATTTTCTTAACTTTAACTTTTATTTATCTCCCGTAGAGTCCTGTACAACCAGAAGGTTTACAATATGTCAAAATCAAAAAAAAATGCAAAGAAATTTATTCCGTGTAACCAAATTCGACCGGGCCGTGCGAGTGTAGGTACTTGAGGGCGGAGGAGTAGGTAATCAAGTAATTTGGAAAATGTTCATACATTATTGTGAAATTAGTAAACGACGGGATTAAATGGGTGCCATGGGGTTCGAAGTATGTCACGGGCGAAGCCGGGCGGGACAGCTAGTTTATCAGATATGTGGGATAACTCAATAAGAACTCAGTAATCTTTTTCAGCACAAACTTTAATTTCTTAGCACTACTTATTTTGTATGTATCGCTTCGTTACTCTCGTCGTTCTCCTTTATAAATTACCTTACCTTCAATTCAACACATACGTCCTTCTCACTCTAACATTCTATACATTCATCTTACCTTTCTCTCATACTACTTATATTCTCCGTTCCACGCATCACCTTACAAATAATATCGCATCCTACATATACACAGATACATACATATTGTCACGCCTTTATCCTCGAAGGGGAAGGCAGAGGCATACTTTACGTCCTCATTTCACCGTATGCATTTTTGTCCCACGTAACAGATGGTGAGCCCATTGCCGTGTTGAAATTGACAGGCGTAGGCTGTGGCAACCTGCTGTTGAAATTTTTCAAGCCGCCCATAAGGCCTTCAACCAGGCTTAACGACTGCCATTATACTGGCAACCAGGACCAACGGCTTAACGTACCCTCCGAAGCACGGAATCGCTCGCAAATGCAAATTTCACAAAGTGGTTACCCATCCAAGAACCACCTATAGCGAATGTTGCTTAACGCAGTGATCGTTTACAGAACACTGAATCAGCGGGGCCACAAGCGCTTCCTTATTTAGGCATATATAAGAATGTGTTTAAAATGTGCTTGCTCTCTGACTACCCCGTCAGTGATACAGCGTGTAGATTGTTAGTTATGTATTTAGCAATACGTAACATACTTCAATCCCGTGCCACTCATCTAATTCTGTCATTTATAATTATGTTTGAAAATTTGCCCGATGTGTTGACATTTATGATTACTGCTTGGCTCTCTTGGGTAGTAGCGTAATGATGTATAGCTTATAGCCTTATTCGATAAACGGTTTATTCAGCACAAAAAGATATTTTCAATTCGAACCAGTAGTTTCAGAATGCTGAGTAAAAATGCGAGTAATATGGTATTTTCGGGTACGATTCTCGGATCGTAACAAATATTTGTGTGATCCACAAATGAATCGGAATTTAGGTGTTTCCTATATATAATATCATACATAATATATATGTATTTATAAATATATAAGTAAGTATATCAGTCGTCTACATCTCATAGTACAAGCTTATAGCTTAATTTGGGCTATATGGCGCTGTGCAAAAATAAATTATTGATATAAATTCACTACCACACCCCTAGCCCGTAATTAACTCACGAAGAAATATTGTTAACATTTCAGAGTTTGAACTTTATTGAGTAAGTAGAGTAACGTCTTAAAGGGGTGACGACGTCATTTGTCATCCCTAATAGAATACTGTCATACTCGCTCGCACCCCGCCTTATTTCTTGTCATCAAAATATAACATTTGTCGTCAATACGGTGTACAAACCAAGTAACCGTAAGTTAAATCACCGTGAATGTATATTTCAAACTGTTTTATATAAATCAATCAAAAATAAAGAAGTGTATAAAATATTTAGAGGGATATATCACATTGTCACTCGGTAGGGTGACCGCTACATTTATCGTCCGTAATCATAATACATCATGCGGCAGTTCACTCCGTTCAAAACTGAGAACGGTGTCAAATGCACTGTGAATAGAGATTAGGGTTATTCTAATCTTGTAATTTGAAGTCATTTGTATGAGTGCAGTATGCGTAGAATGATTTTTTTTCTCAAGGGAAAATATTTGGATTTCATATTTGTATTAGGGCTTTTTAATAGAACTTCAGTCTCTTATAGTTAGCTTAGAGTTCTCTCTCCCTCTTTCTCTTATAGTAACGTATATGAGAAATATTGCTATCTTCCTTTAGAACTCTAAGAGGTACAAATATATTTTTAGGGTAATGGAGCAATTTTGAAATATCTATATTAATATGTATGTATGTATTATGTATATTAATATAATGGCGAAGGAGAGATGGCGGTCGTACTTACGAGCTGCTCGATATTCCAAGAGGTACACGTACAACCTCCGGACCTCCCTCCAAATCAGGGACTAGTGCCACCGGTAACGCCTGCAGAAGTCAAGATTGCTCTTCGCCGCATGATGAATTGGAAAATTGTCGAAGCCGATGGAGTCCCCGTCGAAGACCAATGGAGGCTAAGTGTTATTACTCCAGTCTTCAAAGGTAAGGGCTCAGTACAGGAGTGCGGAAGCTACCGCTGTATTAAGGTTTTGTCCCACACCATGAAGATCTTCGAGAGGATTATTGACTCCCTGATCCGGCAGGACATTCTCGGACACTCTCGGAGTGTCAATATGGGTTTCGCCCTGGTCATGGGACCACGGACCCTGTTTTTGCCCTGAGGGTTGTCTCGGAGAAATACAGGACGAAACTGATGACCGTAACAGAGAGCAAAGTGGTTTTAATTAAGTCAGTTAGACTTCATTAAAATCACTTTTGCTGTCTGTTCGCTTAAATTATTTAAACCAACAGATTCTAATGCAGTTTTAGCAATAGTTAGAGTGATTCAAGAGGAAGGTTTATAGTTGTAATACAAGCATTATCTACATTTAACCCGTGCATGGCTGTGCCGTGTCTCTAGTATATATAATATAATTCTTGTATCACGTAACATAAGAGATAAGAAGTTGATTAATAATACAGAATCACCCGCCATATTTGGTCTGTCCAAAGACGCGTGACCTATGGCCGCCATGATTTACAGCCAATACGATGTGTGCGCTCTCGACTGTGGAATGCACCGAGTGACCGAAGACATTGATGTAATATAATTTTTATTGTAGCTATGAAAAATATCTCAATACATTATAAGACTTTGCTTGTTTATATCACAATGACTTTAGAAATAAATACAATAAAAAAAATTCAAAAAAGCACTCGTAAATCAATAAAAAATAAAGTCAATCATCATCACCTGAAATATTTAGATTCATAGGATTGGACTTGATGAGATAGTAGGCGATTCGATAAATGGAAAATAGGGGCTAGCGTCACGGAATATGAATTAGGCGAGACTTTATTACGCCGCATCAAAGATGTCTGTAGTACAAGACGCAGATTCGTCCCTGCTTCGAATACTGTTCTCACCTTTGGGATGATTCCGCGAGGTACTTACTGGACGCGCTCGACGCTAGCAGAAATGTGCCATTTGCATTTTAGATTGTCCTGAGGTAACAGGAAGTCTTGAGCCGCTGGCACAACGCAGAACCATAGCTTCCTTGGCTGCATTTTACCGAATCTACCACGGCTTTTTCAACCTATTCCCACCCTCTCCTTTCGGTCCCGAACTACGCGTGCCGGGCAGAGTTACCACTCTCATATAGTGAAGAGAATTTTCGCCAGAACGGAACGATTTAAAAGATCGTTTCTCTGTCGAACGATAGTAACCTGAAACGCTCTGCCAGCGCACGTGTTTCCTTCCTCTAATATCCCGGGTTCTTCAAGCTGAGCGTGAAGAGGCACATCATTGGGCCGCCAACTTGAGGGACGCTGTCAGTAGTCATGTAGACTTAGAGAGTGCCCCTCAATTCGCTAGAAGTCGTCATGGCTTTCCATCAGGCGGGAGGCGTCCTTATTTTATTTTTTGCGAGCTAAAAATAAAATAAGGACGCCCCAAGCCAATTGAACGACTGCAGGTGGTATGGAAGCTAATTATAAGGCCTTGTGTTATAACGCATGTTAGTAACAAGAGCTGCCGGAAGGCAGATTGATTAAGAGGCAAATCCCAGGTTTTTGCGGAAGTATCCCCTTACTCTCCTCTGGCATTTCAATACTTTACAAGGAATGCAGAAGCTCCTCAATGCGAAACACATTGATGGATTGTTCATCGTTAAATTAACAATACTATTTATACTGTATATTGATGACACACCGTTTAACAATTAACATTAAATTAATTATCTATTGTGTACTAGCTTAGCTTTTCGTAAATTCTCAGTAGCAACTTACTGGACAAGATGTGATGAAAATGAGGGAACAAGTTTTAAACACAAATTACGAGAATGGAAGTGCGTGTAAAGATAATTATCCAGAAGTACCTACATCCGAGAAGTAAAGTGATGCAACTTTACTGTACTGACAGTTCACAGAAGCGAAACAATAAAGTTTATCTGTTGAACATTAACGGTCATTTGGGCGTTATCTAAAACTTTCTCACGTTAAGGAACGTTTTTACTTGTCGTGTGCGTACGCCGCTCTGTTTGTAGGGTGAAAGTAACAATTGTGTGGTCATACTGTCTGAGATGCGTAAGATTAGATTAGTACGAGAGATGCTTGGTCATTTCTAAATATTAAATTGTTGTAATCAAAACTTTGGTTAGTATTAATTTATGTATAAAGTTTTCGAATAGAGTCATTTATTTATAAAAAATAACTTAACTATTTTCACGCTGTATCCCTGACGGGGTAGTCAGAGAGGGCAAATACGCCAGGTTTCAAGATACATGCCTACTTCTTTCGCTTATTTATTCTACTCGTAGGAGGTGATAAATTATTTAGCAGCCAATGTTCGGCAAAAGGCAATTTACTAATAAATATAATAAATAATAATTTTAATATTGTTATTAATAATAATTAAATATTGTTGAGACAACTCACGCCATCTGATTTCAAACTAAGCAGAGCTTGTACTATACTCGTAATGTAACCAGATAACTGATAAACATACTTATATATTTCTAAATACATACATATCATAGATAAATAACACCCAGACACAAATTAAACTATCGCGCTCATCTTGGGAATCGAACCATGTGCTATTGTGAACTTCTTCATCTAAGTGTTTTCCCAGTTGCTTCTAAACCTTACCTGGATTTGAAGCTTCGGATACACTTAGTTTGCTGCTAGGACAAGCTATCGGTTGACATATAATTTTTGACATTTTTGGGAGCGCCTGCCGTCTGACCAATCAACCCCTTATGTCGTTGCCTGGTATGTTAATCAGCAAGTGCAACGCTAGCAGGTAAGGTCGCTTGGGCCCCGGAGATCTTGGTGGGGCCCCTTACACACAATGTGCTGTTTTCGATCGTAGAATTTTAATATTATTGAAAAAAACTGTTACAACCACACTTGCTGAAAATTCCGATTTATTAGATTAGACCTAAATCTATCCTAACTGTAGATACTTTTTCCAAAAAAAATTCAATAGGTACTAAAAAAATACTATCACTATCTGCTAACGGGTTAGGTATGCACATTGATGTTTCTGCGCAGCAAAAAAGCAGTTTTGTTCATAAGCAAATTGAGCAAGACGGTGTGGAAGTCCTCGATGTGAGCTAAAAACTAAAATCAAGTCATTCATCGTCATTTCAGTCACATTAGACCTTTTAACAAAGAAACATAGATCGTTACCACAGATAAACAGTTTTTAACTTTTGTGGCAGACAGTGGCAGATAGTCTCACTACAGGGGATGCCGACGACCGTGCGAAGTGGAGGAGAAAATGTTGGAAAGCGGACCTCGGGCGTCGCGACACGCAACTAGGACACACGCTCGGATGATGATGAACTTTTGGGGCAGATAGTTCAATGTCGTAGGTAAATATTTCTATCTATCTTTGGTTATTGAACCGATGGTAAATATTTTATCATTATTTTAGACAAAAGTAAAAGATAGATAGGTTATTGAGACCGTCCGTTAGTGTACATGACTTACGCTTACGTCTATGAGTCATCGTCATCACCCTCTTTCCATAAACAATCTCCTTGTCTCTGAACCTGGTGACCACACGTTCCCTCACGTACATCTTATCTGTATTGTTTGCACCTACTTTACATCATAATGTCCTGGGACCCGTTTTATATGCGTTTACCTTTTCTTTATTAACGAATGTAAAGGTACAGTCGCATGAGGGTGTAATTTTGGTAAGAAGTTTAGAATTGAATTGGTAATTTGATATGATATTCAACAGAGAGAGACATTGACATTTGATAATGAATATACGATACTTGCATGAATAAACAGAACTTAACGTTTCTGAAATCTTAAATTATAATTATCTTTTATTATATTCAAATGTGAAAAGACTCCTGGAGATATTATAAGTACATTTTTTTAAATGTTGGCTTATTTCTAGCGATTCTTATGAGTTATAATTAATTATAAAATAGCTTAGCAAAATTATGAGCTATTATTCCGTATAAAATGGCTAAATATTAACAATAGGGATAAGCAGCATTCGGCCTGACACACAAGAAGACTGGTCAATGATATTGTGGTCAATGACTGACACACAAGAAAGGAATATTTTTTTTAATGAAGTGAAATTTCTTGAACGACGTTGAGAGAAATTATATTTGTGAGAAATTAAATTATAGCTGTATAAAAAACCGTCACGTTTTTCGGTTATGCGCCATGTTGTTTTGTAGTGAAACATCTTTATTATAAGTGGATAGTTCTTTATCGACGTATGAGCGAAATTTTATACCTGTAAAAATTATCGTGGTATACACACTTTTTTTTTTAAATAGCTTGTCCGTCTCAGCGTGAACAACAGCGACATCTAGCGAATTGAGGGCCCCTGTCACAGTCCACTAGACTATGGCGGCCCAATGATAATACAATTTTTATATTTACTCACGATTCTTTTCACGAAGGGGTCGGCAGAGGCACACTTATATTTGGAACACAAGGCACATATTATTATTTGGAAGTTGCACCTCCTGTTGAAATTTTAAACGTTCATTTCTCCTACAACTTGGTTTAACTTATTATTTAAAACCCTTCTAAGAAATATGACTTAATAAACACAAGAATGTGATTGTGCCGGAATGGGATGAACTAAAAGATCAAATCAGTACGTTAGCCTGGTCCAATGTTCGCTATAACATACGGTCTCTGTATTTTGCCTATAGTAATAGCCTATAGCCATCCTCGATAAATGGGCTATCTAACACAAGATTAAAATATACCTATAACTATCATAGATTAGAATATTTGTAAAAAAACTCTTCAGCTTTATAATATTAGTTTAGATTAAAATATTTTGTCAAACCGTACTGCGTATTTGTCCGAGTCATTGATAACACAATACTGCCCTAGTGTAACATAACCTTTATCTATCTTGAATATGTCCAAATTGCCCCTTTTCAAAACGGGGTCACTGACACAGCCATGCATTATTATCTCAGACACAGATTAATCTTTAATTTAAATGCTGCTATACAAAAGACTCATACATTTGTATGTCTATGATAGGCTATGGCTTCAAAAACCTTGTCTATGACGTATTAGATGGAACTCGATTGATCTTTTGAATTTCATTGGAGTGAATAAACATAATGAATTCTTACACTTATTTTTACCGGCTGTATTTGTTTGAGGAGAAATTTAGTTGTGTTTATTTTATGATTTAATACCCGCTGATCCAATACAGAAGTGGGGTAGGTAATTATCTAATTATTCGTACATCCGTACTAAATAAATTCTTTAATATCTACGTTGGGAATAGTTGTTATAATGTACACAATCAATTTCCTTCAAAAATGTACCATCACGCTACTACCCTGGAGAGCGGAGCAGTAGTCATAAATTTCGAATCGGGCAATTTTGTATGGATTATTATAGAATTTATGAGCGACGGGATTAAATACGTGAGACGTGAGTTCGAAATATATCACGGGCGAAACCGGGGGGGGGTCACCTAGTACAAAACAAATCAATCCACGTTAGAAAAAGATCTGAAGTACACTTTTATTTTTAAATTTTCACGCATCGTTGATACCAAAAAGATGAAAATAGTTTTACAAAACAAAATCATTGCGCCCATTGAAGTCAACGGGGTGAGTTGGAATGGAACTCGGACGGGTATTTGGTGTCCTATTGTAACCCGTCCATCTCTCCTGCTATTGTGGATCAAATATCCTTTGTGATTTATCTATTATTATGATTCTAATTTTAATAGCCGTGTGATCTAGGAGATAATGTTCTTTTTTTATGTTCATGGGAATTTGATTGCTTTTATTTAATACTAAGTATTCAATAAAAGCTTCGCCCGTGACATACTTCGATTCGAACTCCCGTAGTTTATAAATTCTACAGTAATGTTTAAAATTTGCCTGGACTGTCGACATTTATGTTTACGGCTCCACTCTCCAAACCAGAGTAATAACGTGATGATATATAGCCTAGAAATGATATGATGATGAGATACATAACCTTTCTTGTTACATGGGCTAACTAACACTATAAGATTTTTTCCAGTTGTTTCCAGTAGTATTCAGTAGTTTCTTAGATTAGTGCGTTCATCCAAACAAAGAAACTCTTCAGGTTTATACATTAGTACTAGATGACGCCTACGGCTTCGCCTGTGGCATAGTTCGAACTACCGTCGCACCTATTTAATCCTATTGCTTATAAATTCTACAATAAAGCATAAAAAATTGCCTGGTATGTCGACATTTATGATTACTGCTCCGCTCTCCAACTTAGTAGCGTGATGATATATAGCCCAACATTCTGATATAGCCATCCTCGATAACTGGGATAACTAACACAAAAATATTTTTTCAAATTCGACCAGTACTTCCTGAGATTAGCACGTTCAACCAAACAAACAAACTAGAAGCGCTCGTGGCCCTGCCGACTCAGTGTTCTGTAAACGTTTACTGAGTTACGGAACTTTCACCATGGCTCGTCACAAAGTGGTCACCCATCCGAATGGAAGACCACTTTATGGCATTTACATTTGCGAGCGTTTCCGTGCTTCGGAAAACACGTTAAGCCGTTGGTCCTGGTTGCCAGTAACATGACAGTCGTTATGCCCAGTTGAAGGCCTTATGGGCGGCTTGAAAAATTTCAACTGTAGGTCGCCACAACCTGCGCCTGTCCATTGCAACACGGAAATGTGGCGCATAGTATGCATCTGCCTACCTCTTCGGGTATTAAGGCGGGACAATATGTATGTATGTATCGTGAATATATGGAGCGAATTGCTAAATGTGACATGATGACGTTCTTAGGAGACTCAAAGTTACTGTGAGACTGTGACTTACCAAATCAATTTATAATTTAGTATGGGTCACCGCCTTTGTTCTTCGAGAGCAACTGTTAAAAGACAGCCTTCTGGCATCAGCAAAGGTTAAGATATTGCCTTGCATAAGAATATCAGTAACTAAACTACCTACAGTCGTACAGCTTGTTGCATTTTAAGACAAAACCATTAGTTCCGAAATCACGCGTTCGACATCGAGAATGGTCGAAAAAAGTTTAGACCTTTAGCAGACAGGTTACTTGTATACTTATGTTTTATTTTATCGATTTGCACACTTTATAGCTGCGCATTGGTAAATCGTTCAAGGCTAAAAGCAATAGGGATTAAATTTTTTTAAGTAAATTGTCGCGTACCTTTTTGTTTTTATTGAAGCAAAATGACCTATATATATGGAATAAAATAGATTATATTTCTCTTTCAGTGATATGCGGAACGTGTTATTTACATTCTTATTCCTAAAATTGCAGAAATTTTAAAGTCCCAATAATGTACATCTTTAAAGTCTGAGAAGTCAAACAAAACAAAAAAATAAACTACGTTTCGAACAAACTTTAAAGTTAATAAATTATTTAAAGCAATTATTTTGCTAAATTTCTCATAATTTTTTAATAAAGTGGAACAGGACATTTCGTTTCGAGACAGGGATTGAACCTGTGACCTTTGCCTAACCAGGGCAAAGTTCTAGCCACCTGCACTACCCGAACCGTATCGAATCAAGTTGAAATTCTCCACCATATTTTAATCGTCATTTTTTCCACTTTATTAAAACTTTAAAGTTCTTTAAAAACATGACATATCTGTGAAATTTATTACTCTTTGACAAAGTCATAAAACAATAATCACGCATTGTCTGCAATGCCATAAATAAAAGAAATGCTATGGTCTATGGTACGTTTATAGCGCACAGAGACATGTGTTCGACAGATTGTAACCTAACAACTGCTAAATGTAAAAGGTTCATCTCCTCGTGAATGTGTTCATGGTAATATTATTATAAATGCGAAAGTTTGTATGGATGTTTGTTACTCTTTCACGTAAAAAATACTGAATAGATTTTTATGAAACTTTACAGTAATATAGCTTATACATCAGAATAACACATAGGCTATTTTTATCCCGGGAACAAGTTCCTGTGGGAAACGGGAACGGGAAAACTTCTTTCTCTACGCAGGCAAAGCCGCGGGCGTCAACTAGTGATACATAAAAAGAATAAATATCCTAAAACAAGTATGAACAAAACCAAGACTGTTGTCAAGCAATCTTAATACAATGGGATTTTTAATAGTGTAAGAGGATGGAGCCCTAAAGATGCAGATAGGAGATCTGCATCTTCGGAGATCCATCCTCTTATTCATCCATCCATCACGCCTTATCCCCGAAGGGGTGGCAGAGGCATATTATATGCCCACTTTTCACCGTGTGGATTTCTGTCCCACGTAATAGGTGGTGAGCCCATTGCCGTGTTGAAATAGACAGACGCAGGTTGTGGCTACCTGCTTATGAAGTTTTTCATGCCGCCCATAAGGCATTCAACCAGGCTTAACGACTGCCATTTTACTGGCAACCGGGACCAACGGCTTAACGTGCCTTCGCAAATGTAAATGCCACAAAGTGGTCACCCATCCGAGGACCAGCCATAGTGAAAGTTGCGTAACTCAGTGATCGTTTACAGAACACTGAGACCGCGGGGCCACGACAATAGACAACAATATGCTTTTTTTTTTCAATAATTATTTAATGGCCTGGTTTCTAAGACCTTTTAGCCAAATCTTATTTTTTATATCATATTTCTTCAATCTTATCTTCTAATTAGTCCTGTCCAGTCGATGTCGTGTCCTCATTGTCCGTCCTGGTCCTTGCCCTCAGTATAATGGTGATTCTTATACTAAGGTTGTCAGTGGACGTTTCGCGGCAAGAGAGAAAACAGCATTTCACTTCATATATATCATTGTCTTTCACTATAGCACGTTAACACAACTTTTATGTCCAAGAAACCACCACTCCCGCACATAAAACAAGATAAATGCACTAGTTTTAGAAAATAATATAAAGCAAGCGTCCGCACTTGTCACTTTTCCCGGGAAAATACAACAATATCCTCAGCATAACAAATAGGTAGTGTAGTAACCAACTGTGCATCTGATGCAAGTCTATCCGGTATATTGACATTTAACACTACTAATCCGCTTCCTTAAGTTTTAGCGTGAAAATATATATTTCCTGTAGCCTTCCTTAATAAAATAGCTATCTCAGTACCATCGATACTCAGCGATCTGTCCTCTCTGACTACCATTACATAGTCAGAGAGGACAGATCGTCAGGCTTCGCGATCCATGCATACTTAGACTATTCCGATTGGAAAAATCTTTTTGAGGTACATAGCTATTTTTTAGGAATAGTCATTCTTAAGATTAGCGTGGTCAAACAAACAGCAAATATTTTATATTAATATAGATGATTGAATACTGATATCATGTGTGATTATCAACTTATTATACTTCATTATAAGGGGGTTGTAGCGTAAGGAGTAAAGTTGCCGTTGTCTGTTCTGCTCTCGCTGCGGTTCTCACGACCCTGCTCACTGCTGCCGCGCACTTGTTAGTTACAATTGGCCGCGCACACTACAGTGACATGGACATGAACTGATAACAATCTTAAAATGCATCGGAACCTATTTTATTATCGTTATAATTTATAAACTTTATAGTAATTTATATTTAATCTAACGTAAAAAGAATCTTTTGAATAGCTTTTCATCCTTTTCGTCGTATTTCTACGTCAATACGTTTGAATATCCATTGGTAAAAAAATAAATCCCTTGCCATGCCGTCCCGGTCTGCGTAAGCCTTAAGGTGCGTCTTACCAAACATACACTTAAGCTTTATAATATCAGTATAGATTACATCGTTTTATAAATTATTTTAAGTGTTTTTGTCCAGATAAACCATATTGCAACTTGTACAATAGACATAGGTGCTTTATATTTATTATTCTGAAGCATTTATAAACCTCACATGTTTAAACATTGTTGTTGATGTTGTAAGATGTTGAGAAGAAAGGTAAAAATATGTAGAGAACAAAATAAAGCAATCGTTCAAGAAAGATAAAGTCTTAGTCTCTTCTTTCTTTGGTTTAATCTATGAAACTACGGAAAGTAGATAAGGATATATATAAAATGAAAAATAAGTTTTCTGTACCCCTGCTCAAAAGTTCGTGATTATGGCGTTCCGTAATAAGAACAAGCTCACATAAACGAAAAAGTCTTTGTTCATTAGTAGAATCATGAATAAAATGAAGTGTACATAATAAAATAAAGTATTTATAAGCGTATAATACTGTGTCAGAAAACAATTTTTTTTTTAAATAGAATTATAAACAGTTATCGCTTCGATATTCGTTCGCGTTGAGGCTAAAAAATGATATTGGTATTTGACATTCTATTAGAATATTATATATTATACAATCGTAGTTAAAAGTAGAGTGTAACATGTGTGGTAAAACTCACTATAACTCTTACACTAAAATAGTACGAGATCCGGCTGCAAAATCTTTACGTTCATCGCGTAGTTAATCAAATGCACATTTTTACTTATATTTATGATTAGGAGAATACATTGATAACCGGGTGCCAGTCAATAAGTGGCCGCAAGTAAATTTAATTAAATTAATGTTAATTAATTTGCCAAATAAAATTTCGTTCACTTATTTTTTAAATAAGTGAACGAAGGGTTCTCAGTCAGCGACGCAAACAGTAGTAGGTCGTTTTGGAGCTCGTTCTACACAACGTTGTTGATATTATTTATTTATTCAACTTGAAAGAGTTATTATGTTGATAAAAGTTATATCAACATCCTACACCTGGCTGCGAAGTAGTTGCGGCCGAGTGTGCAACGGCACCCATCGATTTTCGAATTCTTGGTATGGTATTTTATTTAAAAAATAAGCGAACGAAATATTTTTTTGACATATTAATTAACATTAATTTTATTTAAATTTACTTGCGGCCACTTATTGACTGGTACCCTGTTATCGATGTATTCTCCTAATTATAAATGTATGTAAAAATGTGAATTTGATTAACTACGCGATGAACGTAGAGATTTTGCAGCCGGATCTTAGACTAAAACTACCTTGTTACAATGCGTAATTTTATCACATTCTTTAATAATCTACTATATCTGTAACGTTTAATTACGATGGCAATGGGACAGAACACTGTTCCGTTTAACTTCAAACTACGCCATCTTGTTTACCACTAAAGAACTAACCATAAAAAGTCCTATAAGCTCCTTAGCATTATAGTGTTAATGAAACAATCACACCTTTGCGCGATAGAGAGAGATGGCTATTTGCTCAATAACTAAATATAATGTACTAGAAAGAGACAAAACCACTGTCGCGTGACTGGTTAGCATTGCAAGGTCGTTGCAAAAGGTGAGTGACACCGATTTTTAAGTTCAAATTTCGCATTTAATTTGAACTTTAAATTAAACTTTATAGGGTTTAATTTATTTGTATATGTTGAACGCCGGCACATTTCGCGTGCCAAATCATCATGTTTTGATTTTGTATAGGCAATTGATGTTTAATCGATCGATTAACAGATTCACCGTATCATATTCAATTCTAATGTGCCTTTGTGTCGAATCTGATAATTCCTTGGCGATAAGCATCTGGTATAAGCAGTAGTGTACCAAACATTGTACGGACAGTATTAAAATTACAGATTTACTTAAGAAAGCCATATCGTTAATTTCAAAGAACATAGGTAATTTGAATTTTATCGCAGATAGGTAGGTATTCCAAGATATTAAATCTAAACCGATATATAAAGCTGAAGAGTTGGTTTGTTTGTTTGGTTAAACGCGCTATACTCGGAATCAACTGGTGGAGCGATTGCAAAATTATTTTTGTGTTGGTGTTGGATAGCCCATTTATCGAAGCAGGCTATTTATCATCACGCTACTACATAGGAGAACGGAGCAGTTATCATAAATGTCAACAAATCGAACAAATTTCCCGTTGTTTACTTGTTGTACTGTAGGTACGCCCCCGTGTAGTATGTCACTTCGTACCCCTCCGTGGCAAGTATGTCACGGGCGATACCGCGGGGTTCAGCTAGTACTTTGTATACATGATAGTATAAGAATTATATTATATTATCTGTGATGATAGTGTTTTAAAATTCAGACATTTTTTGAACAAACATTGTTGTGAAAAGTCAAAGCATGATGCAACCGGAACTCGCTTCGATGATGTTATCTGTGTTTTATAGGATTGGTGTCTCTAAATATACAAAGAGGTCCCTCAACAGATTTCTGAGGTATAAACAAACCTCATCTTCAGGCTGATGTACTGGCGATGATGAAGGTGATGATTATAGCATACCTACGTGTGAATAGAATAGAAATATACTATATTGTGCTCCAATTAATACTTAAATGAAAAAGGAACTCAGGTTTTCAAATGTACAATGGGCGGCCTTATCGATAAGTGCAATTTCTTACAGACAACCTTTGGATGGAGATTAATGATATTGATAAAGTTGTATATGGTTGTATATGTAGTTATCATATCGTAGTTACTATTCGAAAACATTACACTAGTTGTATTTTATCCTATAGTAGGTATTAAAGTAGTATTATTAGGTTATTGCCGTGTTGAAATGGATTTTAAAAGGTTGCACGGACCGCTGTTAAAATTTTTCAATTTTTATACTTCGCTTAACAACGACTGCGAGGTGCCGAGTCTACTATTTTACAATTTAAAACCGTTCTATTTGTATTCTAAATTGACTCTATTGCGATTTTTTTTTAAACTAGGAGTCTACTAAAACTTATATATATTCCACAATCATACTTCTCAAGCCGAAAAATAGCGAAAGAGCTGTTTTTGTCTGTCAAAGTATTAATATAGACTACCAAAAATGCAAATTACGACCGGCTACTGACGCGACACGAGTAAATAAAATTATATCGACCGGCCGATAGAATTCTATTGTAGCGCAATTGTAATTGTGGACTACGAAAACTGTCATTTTTTTCTGTCGGCTCTCTATTGAGCGACGATTCCTATTCTTTTCTGACGCGATTTTGCGGAGGCCAAGTCTAGTAGACTTGGCCCCCGGGAACCAACAGTGTGAGACAAAAATGCATACGCTGAAATGTAGTATTTGCTCCCTTTTTTCCCCTACAGGGTTATAAAAGCGTGACAAATAAGCAAGCTAAAAAGCAGGGGGCCGAGTCTGCTGTTTCAATCCTGTCGAAATCGTCGCTCAATAGAAAGCCACCGGTACAATTTTGACAGTTTTTCGTAGCCTACTATTACAATCGTACTCCAATAGACTTCTATCGGTCGGCCGATAGAATTCTACTAACACGTACCACGCCAGTGGCCGCTAGTCAGTTCCATTTTTGATAGTCTACTAACATTTTAACAGTTAATTACAGCGATTCTGGTTCTATTCTACGGCTTGTCAATAGTAGACTCGGACCCCAGCGGTAATGTTTGCGTACCGTATCGAGTACTCAAAGTTACGGTATGCGGTATGCCTTTACACATTCGTTTCAATTTCAAATCACTACCGGCCAATAACTACTGTTGCTCGTTTCTCGTAATCATTGAATATCATCACGCTGGTTCGTAATAGGACATATATAGAAACGTAATGTAATAAATTCTATAAGAAATCACGGTGCAAATGCAACATGATACCTACTTGCGCGGTATTTTATTAGAAACTGTACAATCATAGACTACTGCAACTTTGTATAGACCAGCGTACAGATAATACATATCATATTGGTGGTAGTCAAGTACGTAAACTGAAGACTTTTTAGGGCTCCGTACCCAAATGGTGTTCCTGGAAATATTATTAAATTCAGAGATCACAAAGGGAATATAATTACCATAATCGTTTTGATTTGCGCAACAATGAACTCATCTATCAGAAACAGCAAAGCTTTTAGTTTTAGCCTTACACGGTAAATACTCGTAGAATCAGCAATACAAGTAGGTAACAGGATCCCATTACTAAGACTCCGCAGTCCGTCTGTCTGTTTGTCTGTCACCAGGCTGTATCTCATGAACTGTGATAGCTAGATAGTTGAAATTTTCATAGATGATGTATTTCTGTTGCCGCTATAACAACAAATACTAAAAACAGAATAAAATAAATATTTAAGGGGGCTCTCATACAACAAACGTGATTTTACGTAGATGCTTGAAATATTAACGGAAAATTTGTTATATATTTACTATAAAAATAAATAATTAAATTTAAACATAATCAATTATTGAGAGGAAGTCCCATAAAACACAATTATTCTTTTTTGCCGTTTTTATAAAAATAAAGGTACGTAACCCTTTGCGCACAAGTCCGACTCTCACTTGACCAGTTTTATTGTTAACCTGAGGCTCGATAATGCCTATTATTTTTTATTCTGTAGCACATACGCTACTCACACGTATTTTTATATTTTGCATAGGGCAACACTATCCTTTTTGAATCATTACTCCTCTCGCCGCCACACATTGCCAGTACAACGGTCGGTGAACGGACAAAGTAACGCAACCTCCATACCGCGCGCCTTAACTAATTACTCAAATTACATTTAAAAACGCTAATCACCACAGTTTGAGCTCAAGTACAGCTCCTGTGGCCATCTTGTCTTGTGTTCGAGTACCTATATCGAAGCAAACGCAAAACTGGAGCAAGCCGGCGTCATTCAATATATTATAATAAGAGCAATTAAGTGGACTCAGATTCTCTATAAGTTTTAACCAAAAATATGTATGTTGTTAGTAGTTCTTGGTAGTTATTTTGTTTTTTATGGGCTTTTTATTCGTGTAAAAACCACGTTGCCCTTCCGGAAGGATAGTCCCAAGGCTCCTCTTCGTCCCCGAAACCACGGGATAATACCCGAACCCAAAAGTTATCCTGCCTCTCTTTGGGGGTTCGGGTGCCATCCTACATTTTTGAAGGGTTGAAGAGCGTGCGTGTAGCTCTCACGCCACGCCCCATCCACTAGGTCCTGCTTCTGTAAGAATGGCGACCAGCCCTAAAGTAGTCCTCAGGCCCCGGTTGATTTCTAGGGTTTTAACTTATTATTTACTTAATTAGACATGAAGTTATCATTAATGCACTTTAAAGCAAGAATTTAACGAGGGAACAGCATCGTGTTTATGCTAATTGTTTATCTAAAACTCGCCCACAACTGCTACAAACTACCGCTAAGTACCAAAAACAAAAAGCTCTACAAGAAATTTGTTTCCGTAGTAATTAAATTTGTTTACTCAACCATTTCTAGGAAATCTGGTAGTTTTATGAGATAATAAAATGGCTTTAAGTTAGACTGTTGCATTGTAATGAGTAAAGTTTAACCACAACTGAAAAAAGCGCCATCTATCCGCAGCTGCTTGAACCACTTAGTGCTGTGTTTAGACCACCCGCGTGGCAGCGCGTGCGCAGCTTATTTGAAAAAGGGTCCAACAGGACAGGGTGGGGTGCGCGCTCATTCCATGCTATTGTAAATTACTTATTTTTGACATAATGGAACTTCATAGTTAGCTGATAAAAAATAATGTCACAAAAAGTTGAAATTTTTTGTTTTCTCATAATACTTAAGTACGACTGCTATTGCCGAGGTTTTGGATTCAAAACCAATTTTTTTTTTGTTTTCTATGTATCAATGAATTAAATTAGCTTATCATAATGTACTACTGAATGATATATGAATATGTTTATCAGTTGATCCAATACCCAAGCTCATATTTACTTGATTTTAACTAGATGTCGCTGTGCTATAACATATTTATATATTTACCTTCGCGTAGTCCACGGGAGAAGCGTTGACCGGACAAGTGAACAGGCCCTCGCTGAAACAATAGAGACAGAATCATTGGTGACATTATCGGATAACGTAATCTATTTTCACAAAAGCTTAGAACAGTATTAATTTAGCAACTTAACAGACAATAATCAAACAAACAAATTAGCCTCTCACAATTTATTGCTGGAATAAAACTTTCCCAAATCGTTTTATCTATATGTAATTAATTATCTATCACGTCTTATCCCCGAAGGGGTGGCAGAGGCATACATATTGTATGCCCACTTTTTACCATGTGTCTTCACACTGTCCTACGTAATGGTGGTGAGCCCATTGCCGTGTTGGACAGGTGCAAGCTGTGGCGACCCAAAACTAAATAAGTAAGTATACCTACCGTATACTTTTCACACAGACAATACTATCTAAAGGTACAATATTAGATTGTAAGGTCTGCTAGGTGTAATAAAAAAGACAATAATATTATTTTCCCTTACTCCCAGTTGCACTCTCTCGGATTAGGACTCTGGAGTAGTTTTTGGCATAGTTTTTGGAAGCGACTGCCGTCTGAACTCCCGACCCCATATGGGTGCCTGCGTCCGTTAGTCTGCAGGTGCCCGCTAGTAGGAGGTCACTCGGACCCCGAAGATCTTGGATTTTAACTAACTATCTTCACCCTGTATCCCTGACGTAGTCTTCATATGTAAGTCTCGGCCTTCCCTGACTCCTTCTACCCTCAACTTTCTCACAATATATATATTCTTCGTCAATCGTTTCTCACTCATTCGTTGGACGCGTCCAAACCAACGGAGCACGCCCTTTTCCAGCTTAACGCTGACACTTTCATTCAAACCTGCCATATTGCGTGTCACTTCGTTACGTATTCGGTCGGCCAAAGCTACGCCGCACAATTTTCGAAGTGATCGCATCTCCACAGCATTCAATTTACTTTCATGCATCTGCTGACATACTCAGGTTTCGCTACCGAACAGCAAAGTTGAAACTAGCACTGCGTTATGAATCGCCAGTCGTGCTTCTTTTACGATGCTTTGTCGCTTTACTAATTGTCTTGGTTTTTCAATCATAATATATAAATAAATAAATATCGTTGGGACCACTCACACAACGCCATCTGATTCCAAACTAAACAGAGCTTGTACTGTGGTAACCAGATACCTGATAAACAAACTTATATACTTATGTCTAAATACATACATATTATAGATACATAACACGCAGACAGAATAAACCATCGTGCTCATCACACAAAGTTTTATCCTGGGTGGGAATCGAACCCTCGACTCCCACCCAGGGCACACGACCTCTGGGCAGTCATCAAATAATGATTTTAAATTTAGGGTTTATAATTTTAATATTACTACAATTGAATAAAGTTAATGAGTTTAACCTTTAGAATATATCCAATGATGTTATGTATCGAAATATGAATGAAATCTCAATCTCCCGGGAAATATTGCCAGGAACCTAAATTTCAAGTGGTGGTGTAAGCATCCGTCCTATAATTGAAGTTGTTTTGAAGTGAAACTATCATAAAAAAAACTTCTTTATCGACCTATGAGAGAAATTTTATGATGAAAAAAAAATGTTGTAAAGAAGTTTCACTTCTTACCTGTGTACTCTGGTACACACACATTTCTTTCCTAAATCGATAATTTAAGGATCGTCGTATCATTCACAGTAGCAAGCATAGAAGTTAACAAGTCTAAGTATACCTATCCATTAAATCCATTAATCGTATCTCTAAAACAGTACTAATTATCACACTGGCGACTCTAATCGTATCGCCTCATCATGTCCGTACTTACCTTATTTCCTAAATTAAACCTAAAATTAAAACAGCAAGGTATAAAATTGTATGAATAAAAAATTGGACGTGATCTACAGCATGTTGTTTTAAAAAAAATATTGTAGTTTTTTTCAGTGACTTGTAATTAGTCGCTTTAATGCGAAGAAAATTATGTACCGCTTTTCTTTGTATGCGATCACGAATGAGATATGAATGTTTTTCTAATGCGATGATCTCGATGTTTCCGTACCATCGTTTTGCTTAATAATCGTTATAATCGATGCAATGGATCGTGAAGTTCTATAACTGAATGGCAATTTGTTCTACATTGATATACTAGTCGTAAATATTTGTCTTGTCAGTATTTAGTAATAAGAAAATACTTTAACAGTTTGAGGAAGGGAGGAAAGAGGAACCCTTCACACACCCTCGATCCGTCAATGCGTACAGCAGTCCAGCATTACTTACACAAATTGTATTACCATGCACCATGCGGGTTGTTGACCTGATGATAGAGGATACTGAAGATCATGCTAAGTAAAAGGAGAAGATTAAAAAGCAAGTCATGCTCGCGAAAGAGGTGGGTGAGAGGGAGCGGGAGAGAACTGTTGGTATTATTAATAGTTCACAGTCAAGTCATAATCATTTTAAAAATGTCCGTAAGTCCAATACTCAGTCCTTCAGTCAGTCACAATCACACAGTAGCCAGTCACAGTCAAATATAAATAACTATTGTAATAGAAAGTCAAGTCAACACAATAATTCATTTAAAGTCACAGCTCACTCACAAGTCTCTATGATGACAAAGCTTATTGCACTGAGAGACTACAGCATCACACTAATAAGAATACAAAGTCATTTATTAATAACCCTTATTATAGAAGTCATAGTCCAATTGGTACAAGTTCAAACCGTCAAGAAAATAACAAAAATATAAAGTCAAGTCAACACAGTTAGTCACATAGTCATATTCCAATGTATAATCCTAATATAGGTCAGACTCAGTATGTGAACAACAATAATTTAACGGTTGATCTATAATATGTATGTATTTAGAAATATATAAGTATGTTTATCAGTTATCTGGTTACCATAATACAAGGTCCGCTTAGTTTGAAATCAGATTGCGTTGTGTGAGTTGTCCCAACGATATTATAACGATATTAACGATACGATATTATCTGTTACACAATCAGTAAAATAAGTAAAAAAAATAGTCAGGTCTTACCTTATAGTCATTGTCAGAGAGTCTTGAAGTCCAAGAGATCTTAATTCAGGCCACATAGCAACAGTCATACTTTTAGTAATAATTTAAACAGTCAGTCAATTAAAAACAGTCACAATAATTTGTCTAGTACATAGGTACTTGTGACTGTTTATAATTGACTGATTAATATACTTATTATTTTAATGAATAGTCATTAAAATAATAAGTATGTTAATATAAATAATCAATATATAAAAACGTTTATCAGTTGTATAATTTGAGTTGGACGGCGGTGTGTGAAAAGTATCCCTCACTATTTATTTCTTTTTCTTTAATCGATGATTTCGTGGTAGTTATCACCCGCAGTCTCTTCGACATATCTCGCTTTTTCTCCATCTTAGTGAATTCTCAATGGACTTCTAAACTCTACCTGGGTTTGTAGGCTAGGGTTCATTTTTATTTGACTGCCTTTCAAACCCTCCCAATCTACATCCTTGCCTCGTCTGGTAATCTGGTGCACCGCTAGCAGATAAGATCTCTTGGGTCCCGGAACACTTAGCTCACACCTTAGAACCCTTTCCTATCCCACTCTTGGTAGAACATTTTTGCTTCTAAATTGTATTCATCCCAAGACTTCGTGCTTACGGCCTATCAATCATTCCCAATGTCTGCTAAGCAGTAACAACATCAAGAGACATCATTATAAATCATTGCTACACTACTAGGAACTCGTTAGTATCGCGTAAACGACCATCAGCTCAATAAATTACATAAGCAGCTGTCATATCTTTCATCACTATTTACATGCTATTGTAATAACGCCTATTGAGCGTGTCATTGTATCGTTTTAGAAGATGATATCGCTTGCATGAATTACCTTAGTGTTAGATTAATCTTCGGAATAAAAAGGTATGGCTGGCCGTTGGTCCAGGTTACCAGTTACTTGGCATTGGACTAATTCCACTCACGTTCTTATTTCTCCTATAAACCAGGATCAGGCATGACCAAGAGACCTAAAAGCTTTTGTTAGCTTACTTTGCCATCTCTGACAAAGGCTGCTTCGAATGGTTGTTTTGTTTGTTATATCCCGCGGGCTAGTCAAGGCACTAAACGTCTTTTCTCCATAACAGTTTATGCTTGTCTCTCAATGGCCAGTAATTAACTAAAAGATTAACTTTTTTAGACCATGGATGAGCACCGCAGCTTCACCCATGTCATATTTCCTTGATAGCCTCGGTGCCGCAGTGGTAGTATATGTGACTACGGGTCGAAACAATATTTGTGAGATTTACAAAAATGTTTGTTCGAAGTTTGGGTGCTTTCTATGTATAATATGTAAGTATTTAGAAATATATAAGTATGTCTATCAGTTGTTTAGACCCATACCACAAGTTTATATTAGCTTACATTGGGCTAGATGGCGCTGTGTAAAAAAAATTAAAACAATATTTTAAAAAAATTGCCCAATTTATTTACATTTATATGGCCTTCCTGGATAAAAGGGCTTCCAACACATTTTTAAACCAGTAGTTTCTGAAATTAGTTGTTTTAACCCTTCAAACAAACGCATAATATTAGTGAAACTTCTACATAAAAAAGTTTATATGGGTCCTCCATGCCCATTCTTCCATTCCAACCTGGATTAGACGCCTGGGAATTGAAATCCGCTTTTCTTAACTGCAGAAGTAGCATTGTTTGCCATTTTATTTTCAGCATCGTTGAGAGTGTCTGACGTCTAACCCCCCAACACCCCCGCACACACTCTCATGCTCCATACCTTACGACTCCCTACACTCTTCTTAATCTCCACCACCCCACTCGTATTACACCTCACTCTTACCACAAATACCTCCGACACCACAACCGCATACTAAGATTGAGAAAATTCCGAGAGCATCCATTAACCCGACTTATCTCAGATTATCTTTACCGCACACCTCTAACACACAATTAAAAAAAAAAACCACGTAAGGGCGCCTCTCCATCCATTAAGTTAGTTAAATCATCATCATCCGAGCGCTTGTCCCAGTTGCGTCACGCGACGCCCGGGGTCTGCCTTCTTACTTTTTCTCCTCCACTTCCCACGGTCGTCGGCATCCTCTATAGTGAGACCATTAAGGTAGTAAATGACAGAAATTAGTTCTGATGTCGAAATGAGCTGTTATCAAAAACTATTTGTCCATAACAGCATTCACTTCAAGCGTGGGTTGCAGTTCACTCATCAAACATTGAGTGTATCGATGCCTACAAATCGTTTAACCAACGCCCGACTCGTCAAATATAACAGTACTGTGATACTTGGTTGTAAATAAAGTATAAACACGATGTAATTGTTACACATAATTAGTTTACAGTTCACACTTCCACATTCTTCATCATCATTCGAGGGTTGTTCCCAGTCCATAAGAAGAAGCCAGGGTCCGCTCTGTTTACTTCTGCTAAGATTAACCAGACTCTAGACGTGTTTTTTTATAGAAAATGCAGACATAACATCTGCATGGACGAAACTGACTGCTTCGATGGCGCAGTGGTAGTGTATGCGACTGCCGCGCCTGAGGTTCCAGGTCTGAACAAATATTTGTGTGATCCACAAATGTTTGTTTCGAAGTTTGGATGTTTTCTATGTATAATTTGTATGTATTTAGAAATATATAAGTAGTTATGTTTATCAGTTACCTAGATCCCATAACACATGCTTACTTTGGGCAAGACGGTCCTGCTGTGTAAAAAAAATGTCCGATCATAAATTATTAAAAAAAATTAATTAAAGGATGTGATGGCACTAGAGAGGTCGTAAAAAATATATTTTATAAGCGCTCGTAGCCCCGCTCATTCAGCGTTCTTTGAGCAATCACTTTAGCTATGGCTGGCCCTCAGATGGGTGACCGCCAGCTTGTGACATTTACGTTTATGTGCTGCGGAAGGTACGTTGAATCTACTTATAGTCACGTCCCTAAAGAGGTTGGAACAGTCCCTACTATACGCTCACGTATCCATTTTTGTCCCACTTACCAGGTGATGAGCCCATTGCCATGTTGAAACGTACAGGAACAGGCTGTGATAGAAATTTTCAAGCCGCTCACAATAGACCTTCGACCTGGTTTAATGACTACCTTTACGTGCCTTTCCAAGCTCGGAAACGCTCGTTAATGGATAATGTCCTTAAGGAGTACAAAATAACGGTTCTTTCTGTTCTACGTGGATATACTACAAACAGTCATCCATGAACCAGGACCAATAGTAGTATAAGATGCTGAACGCAGTTATCGTTTACAGGACAATCGCAAAGCTACAAATACTTCCAGTCTCCATCTAATAGATTCTTTAACGGTTTTCTGCAACTGGTTCGTAAAACCTCAGCCTCTACATAGACCTGGGGGCCGAGTCTACTAATGAAAAGCCGTAGAATAGAACCAGAATCGCTGTTTTAGCTCTCAAAATGTTAGTAGACTATTAAAAATGCAACTGACTAGCGGCCACTGGAGCGGTACGTGTTAGTAGAATTCTATCGGCCGACCGATAGAAGTCTATTGGAGTACGATTGTAATAGTAGTCTACGAAAATCTGTCAAAATTGTACCGGTGGCTTTCTATTGAGCGATGATTTCGACACGATTGAAATAGCAGACTCGGCCCCCTGTGCGTGGCAAGGCCTGCAATACTTACAAATATTGCAAACTGTTTTAGTTTTTCCCAGAGCTAACTACGGTTATTCTGCATGCATAAGCAAAAGTGTTGTCTGACGTTGCGACCAGGTAGCAAAAGACGTATTGACGGCCCCGGTAAAATTAATAAGTAGTAAGCAACGGCCAACGCGATAGTTTCAAAGTTAAAATGGAAAAGGTTTTAAAGTAATCCTCAAAAGTAAAAACATGGTCAGAACTGCAGGTATTGAATTTTAGTTCAAATTACAAAATAATTTTAAAATTTATTCTGAGTAAGGGCTTCGTCACGGCAAAAGGCTATTATTTGGTAAAACTATTGGCAAAGTGTGGGTATATATTCCACTACTGCCTCCCGCTCGGGGATACAAGTGTGATGTTATGTATGCAATAAAACATTTGCATGTTATTTTGAGGTCTGCATTTTCTGAGGTAAATAGTGATGCGTAAAATTATGCGAATTACTGATACAATGTGTAAAACGGTTTACACTAATGTATGTGTATTTGCGCTATTGCAAACTAACTGAGAAAACGTATTGCACTTGCATATAGTTGACATACTTTCATACGATGTGTGTATATATTTTTTTTAAATATTAACATTTTGAGACAATATGTATTTCCCGACGTTTCGACCGGAATACACCAGCCGTGGTCACGGGTTCCCTGATGAATTCAGCGTCGCCTCCTCGAAGCGTGTGCTTTTTTGGCGAATAAGACCCGAAATATCATAAATATGAGTGAAAATCGCAAAAGTTTTAAATAATTAATTTGAAGACCAATTTACGCTAAGCCGTCTCTAGAACCAATAGAATCTTCACAACTCTTTATATCTTAAATTAAAATTCTTGTACTATTTTTCATTATTTTCTTTTTAGCCTAACCGATTTCGAACCACACATTAAAGCATAATCGATCAGGTGTAAAAGAAAATATGTAAACATAAATGTAAAAAGCTCACACGGCAATTGGCTCACCACCTCCATGTCTGTCCATGGGACAGAGGTGCACACGGTGAAAAAGTGGGCGTATAATATGTCTCTGCTACCCCTTCGAAGACAGAGGCGTAACCGATCATATACAGGGTTTTTTGTAAAACACCAGCAACCAGCTAGGACTAGATAGCTAATATCATAATAACATGTTCTACAATATTTTTTTGGATTTTGAAATGTATTTTTTGTCATTTTTTGAAAATTTTTTTTTTCAAATTTGTTTTTAATATATTGTACTCGTACTGATTGAATTATAGTATTACACAACTCGTGAAAATCACAGGGGATAGGGGTGGACCGCTCAAAGCTCCTTTGACCTTGACCTTTTTCAACTGCATTGATGCGCGCACATCCATCGTTCATCGAAGCATGCAGTACGTGACGAAATAGAGAACCAGGAGATCTTTTAAGCGAATCCAAGAGCGAAAACCTATGAAGAAGCTCGAAGTTTCAATGTACAATAGTACACGCTGTGTGACGAATGGCCAAAAGTGGTAGAACAAACGTAGTTGGTTATGACCTTGACTATCTACTCCTAGCAGGTTGCCGGTGTTTTACAAATGACCCTGTATAAAAATATACTGAATTTAATCATATACATAACCTAGGTAAAGGCAAATATAAAGACTTACGTTTACCGTTGTAACTATCTCGGTAAACCAAGCATTTACACGAAGGGTCAACCAATAAAGGCTACCTATTGCAACATTGTTCATTACTTTGTGTACAGACAGACGGTAGAGGTTTAACGTAACAAAATAAATAGCTTCAGGTTTGTATAGATAATACTAAGGCTCTGTGGAAATACTAGCTATGCATAGTTTAGCTTGATCGGCGTGTAGATATATGACTGTTCCTAATATTTATATATATATTAAAAAAAAACAAAAAATTGAGCTGATTGCTCAAAAACGGAAAAGTCAAAAGTACTCGGATACCCAGACGTGCGTGGATGAAGCGATTGATGAAAGAATTATGCATGGATCGCGAAGCCTGGCGATCTGTCCTCTTTGACTACCCCGTCAGGGATACAGCGTGAAGATAGTTTAATATTTATATTACCCTATACTATAGTTGTGGCACTTACAGTAGGATTACTTCAAACCCTAAAATTAGCACAGTTGGGTCCTTGCAGTTGGAGTCCCTTTCAATGAAACTCCGAATCATCGATACACTTGATGTAATACCTAAGGATGGGAGTACAGCAGTAACTACAAAACAAGAATATTTTAAGAGAATATATTATTTTGTCAATCACGCCTTATCCCTAAAGGGGTGGCAGAGGCATATTATATGCCCACTTTTTACTGTATGCTTTTCTCTCCTACGTAATAGGTGCACATAAAAAAATGTTTTTTTTTTATAGCAGGAAAAGTGCACACTGAATTCCAAAGCGAGGGCTTCGAACCTGGGCTTTCGCTCAGATGGTGATAATCATCTAGGATCAACTACAAACACGACTTTATATCAAAACCAGTTTCAATACAATTTCTATTTGTACAAAACAAACCGCTCTGATGGCATGGAGGCGCATGTAACCGATATTGATGGGAAACCGCGCGCCGGCGCAAGCGCAGCTATCGCGTTACTGCTCGCGTTAACATGACTGCGTTGATGACGTCCATAGACATAACACATACGATTTAATACTGAGATTGACTCTTATGTACCCTTCTTCTTTCTTCATCTTAGTGTATTCCCAGTTGCTTCTAAATTCTGCCTGGATTTAGAGCCTGGGTTAAAATTTTATTTACACTAAGGAAGTGAACTGTTTATGATAGTGATGTAATCCACGTTGTATTTCGGATACAGTATTCACTTCAAGAAGGACAATCACGATTTTACTACATGGTAAATAGTGCTAATATTTGTCAGTGAACTTTTAAGTAAAGAATTGAAAGCAGTGCCAGCGCAGCTTCCGACGTAGCTTGGCGGTCCTCTTGCTAAAATTGCAACAGCAGGTCGTAACAACCTGCACCAGTTCATTTCAACACGGCTCACCACCTGTTACGTGGGACAAAATACTCACGGTGAAAAGTAGGCGTAAAGTATGCCCCTGCAGTCCCTTTGGGGATAAAGGCGTGAATGAGAAGTAATAATATTTTTAAAAGGTAAAAGGTAGTGGCTATTTCCAGCAGAGTATTATAATGGGCTCATGTTGATTTATAACTTTTAGAATTTGTAATGGCAACCGTACCTATACACGCAACTTGCCATCATATATGGAGTGATGTTATATTGATGCGATGTAAACAAAAACATGTCTGACACGTAACCACACCGTTGCATCCATTCAATCATTATACAAATGACTATTAACGGGTTTAATAACTGTGTGAATATGTATGGAGTTACTCTGTAACCGCTCGCGGTTACGAACGAATTTGTATCTTGAGTATGTGTATGGTTCAGTTGAACACAAGTAACCTTTCATTATCAGACTAAAGAACTTGATCTTTCTGCCGAAACTCTTCACATTATTATAATGCGTAACAATACAGGCAGAGATGTCCATTTACGAGCGTTTCCCTGCTTCGGAATGCCGTTAGGCCGTTGGTCCCGGTTGCCAGTAACATGGCAGTCGTTAAACCAAGTTGAAGACCTCATGGGCGGCTTCAAAAATTTCATCGGCAAGTAGCCACAACCCGCGTTTGTCTATTTTGAAATCAATACGGATGTTCCTGTCCCACGAAAAAGATAGTGCTAACATACCACAAACTTATATTGGTTTACTTTGGGCTAGATGGCGCAGTGTGAAAAGTGTCCCACAATGTTTTTTTAATTAATTAATTTATTATTATTGATAATGATAATAAATATTATGGGACACTTTTTATACAGCGCCATCTAGCCCAAACTACGCTGTAAGCTTGTACTATGGGATCTAGACAACTGATATTAATAGTAAAATAAATTAAATATCGTTGGGACAACTCACACATCGCCATCTGATTTCAAACTAAGCAGAGCTTGTACTATGGTAACTAGATAACTGATAAACATACTTATATATTTCTAAATACATACATATTATAGATAAATAACACCCAGACACAGAATAAACCATCACGATCATCACACAAAGTTTTATCCTGAGTGGGATTCGAACCCACGACCTCTTGCGTAGCAGTTGAAAACAGTCCCAAGCGCCACAGAGGCAGTCAGTATCACATATTTATATATTTCTAAATACATACATACGAGTATTATAAATAGGAAACACTCAAACTCCGAAACGTACATTTGTGGATCGCACAAATACGAGTATTTGTTTGTTTTTTTAGAATTAATCCATTACATTACGTAACAAAGTGCGTGAAACTTAAACATTAATTAAAATTCAAGCAAAGATGTTGTACAACATGTGTTTAATACTCGTCATAGCGTGCTCAGCCACTATCGTCTGCATCAATCTATCATTATCATTTAATCACCATGTAAGATAGATGTGTTAAATCTGATCAATTATCTACAAAGCGTAAACTATCGTAGATACTCGTACAGTCAAATCTCAATTCATCGTAAGTGTTTCTGTAGTTATCGGGCCCTATACTAGCGGCACGCTATGATGGCCGTTTTGATGTTTGTCCATTTATGAAATTTCGTATTAATTTATTATTAATTACATTTTATTTGTAGAAATATGTTAATAGTCGACCACATTAGAGGGTATTTACTACGGTAGAAACAGAGTACTTATGTAAAACAAGTAAAATATCATCACTATTGTAATATGTCAAAACGGCCATCATAGCATGCCGCTAGTATAGTCACGCCTTTATCCAGAGGCATACTTTGTATTCACGTTTCACCCTATACATTTTTGTTCCACGTAATGGTGGTGAGTCCATTGACATGTTGAAATGGAAAGGCGCAGGTTATGACGACCAACTATTGTATTTTTTCAAGCCGTCTTAAGGCTTTTAACTTGACTTGACGGCTTAACGTGCCTTCCAAAGCACGAAGATACTCGTAAGGAAATGCTATAAAGCGGTCACTCATCTGAGGACCAGCCATAACGAAATATGATCATTTACGGAACACTGAGTTAGCAGGGCTAGAAGTGTTTCGTAATTTTATGTTGGACATATTTGTTGGTTTTTTTTGATAGTTTATTGGTAGATTCAATGCGTTGCTACTAAATAATATAATCATCATCATCTAACGTTGATCCTGGTCATCTATAGGTCTTATAAATTTTTTTTTCGTCATCATTAACGTCGATCTCGGTCCATTTGAGACTTCTTTTAGCGCGGTACGCATATTTTTAGATGAGATAAAATCTCTGGACTCAAATAAAATCTTCTCTATTAATAAAATCACGTGTGACTCACTCATCTATCCACGCCCAGATGAAACCATGCACCTAGGAGCTTGAAATTTTTAGAGTCTCATAATGTAGACACCGACTGAGAAAGGATTCAAAATTATAAGGCATAAACTGTTATATGAAAGTTCGTCAGTTTCAAAGTTAGAGGCATAAAATTGCGTATACATATTCCTCATTACAAATGAATAGACACGTGTATCGCGGTTTTGCTCATTTCTACCTTTAAAAAGGTAAAATGGAGGTTGTCTTTTATTGTGACTTAACATCGATTGCGATGTCAAGTCACGCATTGCTGCCGCGTGGGCCAAATGGCGGTAGATGACCGGTGTCATTTGTGACCCTAAAATTCCGATCCGGTTGAAGGGACAGGTCTAGAAAACCATTATTAGACCTGTCCTTTTACATGGCAGTGAGACGTGGCCGATATTGGAGCGACACAAGAAGGAGCTGCGAGTCACGGAAATGAAGATGCTGCGGTGGATGTGTGGGGTCACGCGGATGGACCGCGCGAGAAACTCTCGCATCCGCGGCAGCCTTCACGTCCGTGACATTGCAGCCAAGTTGCAAGAGTGTCGCCTTCGTTGGTATGGTCACGTCTTGCGGCAACCGCCGGGCTACGTAGGTAACAAATGTCTGGCCATGTCAGCCCCGCCGGGTCCCGGTAAGAGGGGAAGACCCAAGAAGTGCTGGCTTGACGTCGTAAGGGATGACATGCGTGCCAATGGTCTCACTACAGGGGTTGCCGAAGACCGTGCGAAGTGGAGGAGAAAATGTAGGAAAGTGGACCCCGGGCGTCGCGAGACGCAACTGGGACAGACGCTCGGATGATGATGATGAACGTCTAGACGAAGCCCTTGGACCAAAACATTTATAGTCTAGATAATTTTTAGGATCAGCTATCTTTATATAGTAAGTTCTCACTAAAAAAGGGTTTTTTGAAATTCTAACCCTAAAGGGGTAAAATTAGGGACAAAATTTTCTATGAAAGTTCCTCATTTTCCAAGTTGGAAACTTAAAATTAACTACACATATTTTTGGTTATAAATAACATACATACATACATATTGTCACGCCTTTATTCCCGGAGGTGTAGGCAGAGGCATATTAAACGCCCATGTTTCACCGTATGCACTTTCGTCCCACGTAACAGGTGGTGAGCCCATTGCCGTGTTGAAATGGACAGCAGGCTCTATCGACCTGCTGTTGAAATTTTAAGCCCGTAAGGCCTTCAACTTGGCTTAACGACTGCCATTTTATTAGTAACCGGGACCAACGGCTTAACGTGCCTTCTGAAGCACGGAACTGGGGTGGGTCTAAAGGGCCGAATAAATTTAATAAAATAGAACGTGTCTATAGATGTTAAATTAGGAAGAAATTTTGAACCCGTTGCCTTTTTAGTGAGGTGGTAACAAAAAGGCTAAAAGGTCTTATGTGCTAGACACTAATTAGCACGACCAATTAAAGTCCTGGTAGTCTCAGATTTTTTTTGGAATGGACTCAATCTATGATATCGAGTTAAGTAACATCGAATACTCGTTAGTCGATATAATTAGATCATCTTCGGTATCGTCAGTCTTATCTCAGATACTAACAAAAACATGTAGTCTAACCTTATTGGTCCTAGAACTTTCCAAATCGGACGGTTTGGTCTATTAGTGAGGAATGAGGTTCTTCTTAAGATAGACTTATCCACCTCCCACGTAATTATAAGTTCGAATCCTCAATCTCAGTTAAATGACGTCCACTAGGCGTCCTAAGGATCTAACGATTGCTTTATTTCATACAAACATTTGTTTGTATGAAATAAAGCAAACATTGTCCCGCCTTTATGCCCAAAGAGGGTTGGCATACTATACGCTCACATTTTACTGTATGTAGTTTTGTCCCACGTAACAGGAGGTGAGCCTATTGTCGTGTTGAAATAGACAAGAGCAAAACCTGCGACGTTGTGTCGTGTGGCGTGTGACATGTGGCGACCTGCTGTTGAAATTTATGCTTAAGAGAGGATTTGTTTTGAAGTGTTTTGTAAACAATCACTGTGTTAAGCACTAAACACGATAGTCAGTCATAAGATGGATGACTGCTTGTGTTTTTACGAGAGTGCTTTCGTGCCTCAGAAGGCAGGTGGTTCTGCCCTGGTTGCTGGCAACGTTGCTAAGTTCTGTAACGTTGTAGTTTATATAAATCTGGTTTCGTTCACATCACCTTTAATTACATTGGGACTAAATTTTCGGGGAGATCGACATGAAGGGTTAATGGAAAAAGCAGTCGAGCGAAACGGAAGTAGGACACGAGGAAATTAAAGTATTTAGAGCTATCTTTTGGATTCGAATTTCTTCAACGTTTTAACGAAAGGTGTTCCAATTGGCTTTACTATCAGTGATCTTACACACTGTTATGAGAAATGGATTACCTATTAATAGCAGAAAAGCGGATCCTAGGCTTATGAAAAAGGGCTCCTGATGGCATCAGGAGTAGTAAGCATGAGTCCTAACCTATAACACTGATGGAACACCATAGTGACCTCCAGAAAATTGGGGATTACTCTCACAGACCACATGACTATTGACATCGGCTCTCAAGTTGACAGCCCAATGATGTGCCTCTTCACGTTTCGCTTGAAAACCTGGGGTTGGAAGAAGAGTAAACCACGTGCGTTGGCAGAAGATTTCCAGTTTCTATAGTTTTATAAAGAACCGATCTTTTGAATTGCTCGGTTCGGGAGAAATTTCTCTCGAATGTTTTCGAATGGCATTGTTCCCCGTTGTTCGCAAAAAAAAAGGAGAGGGTGGAATTCTGTTGAAAAGCTCTTCAATCACTCACACACTGATAGATTCGATAAATTGCAGCCATGGACATTATTTTTTACACTGTGTCATAGTGTAGATATTGTGTATTGTGTATACACCCTAAAACAGGTTTCCACTTCAGCTCAGTCTCTTAGCAACTCCCATAGCAGATAGATATAATTGCGGGCTGTTGTTCACGGACATGACTAATCGTACACGCTTTACGTAAACTATTAACTTCAATTTATTGTTAGCTACACCACGTGGGAATTATAACAATAGATAATAATCATTGTTACGTTCGTCCCGGTCGCCTAAAATTCATCGATTTCTGTCGCGATGGTGAAATTAAGTTAGGCAGTCAAGTCTTAAGTTTCATTACTAAAAGCAATTTTTTATTTATTAAGCTCTCCAAAGTAACACCTCCCGCCTGATGAAAAGCCATGGCGATATCTAGTGAATTAAGGACCACTGTCTTAATCTACATGACAACTGAAAGCGTCCCTCAAGTTGACGGCCCAATGACGTGCCTTTTCTTGAAGAACCCGAGATTGTAAGAGGATGGTAACACGTGCAAATACTAGGAAATTCCTGCTGATTAGCGTGGCACTCGGCGGAGTAGCACTTGCGCTACCAAGTATAGTGCAAGCTAAGCTTGGGAGTGCAGAGGCATAGGAAGCGGTCTCATTTTTCGCCGAGACTATCATGACGACAAAGGAAGCTGCGGAGAGGTAGCACTGGAAGAGGATGCTCTGGCCGCCGCTCCCATCCGGCGTAGACTAGACAGGAGAAGGCGGGTTTGGACCGTTGTCCAGCCCTAAGAGTGACCTGCACATGTCAGGTTGCACTCACTGATATGTGCATTGCACAGGCTACCACGTCTGGGGATTTTCTAACTATACCCAGATAATCATTGGTGAGTTTAACAGGTCCCAAAACATCTCTTTTAAGGCAGAAAGGTAGTTGAGGAGTTCTAGTGGGTATTCCTAGTACCACCACGATCAGGTGCTGGGTGACCCCCACACAAGCCCATTGCATAGCCAGCAGTTGGTAGTCTGTAAGCATACCACTTCTCGTAAAAATAAACTCCTGCTGATATTGTCTATGTAATTATAACACAAGCGCAGCTAGTTAAAATTACCCTGACCTTAGAAATCGATCTCAACTTTATCTACTAGATTGAATTATTAATTTAAACTAACCAAAGAGAGATCTATTGCAACACGAAAAAATATCATCAAAATTGGTCTAGCAACTTACGAATATTTATTAACATAGGTACATAAAGTATATATGTACATAAAGTGGTATATAGAATTGTTTACATATTTTTTGTTATATGGTCTAAAAAATCAGTGTTGTTGAGTTCAGTGACCGTTCTATGACTTCAATTACAAAGTTTACTTCATACGATAATTCATGCCTGTAACAGTGGTGGCAGTGCTTAGCGTATATGTATATATTGATACTTGAAATCCTCAAGTCTCGGGTTCGAATCCAGCAAGTATATCTATTGTTCCGGCATTCGCGTAAGAATTGTAAAGTAATCCCTTATTCGATCATCCCAATTAAAACACCAAATTAAAGTTGCCACAGACTCGGCAAACTTTGGTATCTAACGCCAAGATGCGATGCACGATTTCCTAGTGTACATTTTACTTGTATTACCCAACATTGAATGGAAGAGAATCTTGCATTCACCACAAAATCAGATCGACAATGCAATCTAAAAGCATCCCAGACCTCAGCTTTAACGTCTCCAAAGCATTAGAAAACACACTTCAGCTGAATAACAATGGCATAGACATACCGATCACGACACGCATTTACATCCCATGTTCAATATTTAACACTGTATTGTAAAATGCAAATAACCTACCTGTTCACTTTGAACAGAAGCCCAACCGGGGTCATTGCGGGACGAACTGATAACACTGCACTTATTGTTTTTCCAAATTTGTCACAAAACAATAAAATGTTCCAATTAAAGTCTAATAAATATGAATGAACAATAAATAAGAAATTCTAATTTGAAATGCGGAAAATTCTAATTTTCAAATAATGTTTCCAATATTTCAAATTAAGAAAACACTTTTCTTTTTATTTGTATACGTGTTATGTTTTTTTTTCAGGTCCGAATGCGTTTATTGATGCGTGTATCGAACTGTGATCAAGACGTATGATCGTTCGCTCGCAAGCGTGTTTGTCGCTCAGCGCTCGCGTCAGTTCTGCGCTAATGACAAACAATAGCTTCGTTCGCTGTTGAAGACTAATTATACAGGTTCTCTTTATTAGTAGAGACAACAGGTGGGAACCCTTTCAACAACGTTGCGGGATCGTTTAACATGGTAACAGTTATAGGATTTTAAGTAGTTAGTTTGTTTAACTCGTGGCATGAAATGGAAACGCACGTTTAAGCAGTTGCTTACAACGAACCACCAACTGGTACAACGATCATAATTTCTTTTAGAAGAGGAAGTAAGAAACATTGGTCAGTTCAAATTAAGTTGAAGTTTTTATACCACTACAATCTTTATTTTTACGGCCTTAGGAGTTTAATTTTCAGAAGCCTGGAGTAATCGTGAGTCGATTATTCCATGAAATAAACACTAGGTCCACCAAGCACGGATCTCGTCTTTAAATCCGTTGCTCAAAAACCTGAGTTCTAGATTTGATAGTTTTGGCTGTACGTTGATCTTCAATCAAGATAAGCTTAACCGACGGAAAGTACTCACCGTACCAATGAACGGAGATTTGTAGTAATTTCTCAATCTGGAACTAAACCGCCGATTTTTTTCTGAAACCCTAGATTTTAAGTGTTCATTATTAAACAATGTCACAACTGTCCACCTCAAAATCATTTTAGTTCAATAACACACAATATGTACGGCTCTTGAGATTATCGGCTCTCTGTATGGCTTTATTACGATCCTGCCTACACCACATCCGCGCACGCGCACACCGCAGGATGTTCATCAAACACCAAGATAACTTTTCATCTAATGTCACTCTTATATTGAAAGTCTTAGAGACCAATTTTGATAAATAATCAGAGCTTAGAGGTTGTCAAAAAAGACCCTTTATGATGTCATGGTCCAATGTTTCCTCGTTCATATTGTTGTTTTAATATAATGTATACAATATAAAATATAAAGTTTTAGGTGAATATGTTCTGGTCACATTAAAGATAATGAGGGTGTTTGTTCCAAATCGCCATTCTATATCCAATTTGCAATGATTCAACATATTCGTGACTGTGATGAAGATCAACTTTGTTCTCAGATGTAACTACTATCACTAAGTAAAATGCTCCTTTCTCCTACCCAATCTATACGATCCCGAACAACACGCGCGTGTCATATTGCTGCATTCTGTAGGCTAATTCGTATCGCGTACGGAAAGTTTAAAATTATCTTTCCTCTGTCGTTTTAAAATAACTCCTTATAACTATTTCTTGAAATACTGTAAAATAAATTACGTATCGTACGGTTAATGAAAAAAATTAATAATAATTCATTGGAGAATAAAAGATCATTTACAAAGTCAATTTAATAACCTATTATATTTATTTAAATTCAGTTTTTCTTTAGAATCTTGCAGATTTTTTGCTAAACTGCCAAGCTAAGCTACCTTCAAAACTGTAAACATGAAGATTGATTAAGAACTCCTTGTGCAGGAATCAGGAAGTTGGTTTGTTATCGCAGCCGCACCGGTTCGATTCCTGTTTGCATTCCTCCGGCCGGTCGTAAACGAAGAACAATGGGCTGTTTGATTGGAAGCTTATTGACGGATCAGGTTAGAACTCATTTGCATTCCACAGGTAAACCTGATTATCGATATGGCAGACTCTGTCCATTGTAGAATTGCGTGTACTTCTTTCTTGTACCGTTCTATGGAACAAGTCGCACACAAACAAACTAAACAAAATCTCATGCAAAATATTAACGGTCTGTATTGTATTTCAATTTTATATTACCATTATCATCGCCGTTGGTAGCTAGTAGTTTCCTTGAACCTTTATGAAATCAACAGTCCAGGAGCAATGTTTTTAGTTACGCGGTCGTATTGGAGAACCTTTAGCTCCATCATTCGTCAATGCTACTAGCAATATTTCCTTTTCACTACCAATGCAATATAAATCCCGGCTGTATCCTATATTGGCTAATTTTTTATATCGCGGGATACGACTGCCGTCGGACCTTTCAACCCTACATAATATTCTCTTCAGTCAGTCTACGGCGGAGTTGATTTTGGCCGCTTAGAAATTGGTGCGGAATTAAAAGAGAAACACCACTAAATTGCATGTACAAGATAAAGGAAGTGGAATGTTTTGTAATATAAAAGTTATTTTACTAATGAGAATTAAAAACTAACAAACTAATTGTAAAAAAAAACAATAATATTCACATATAACAATATTGTTTTTAATGTGAAGATACCGCTGCAATGGTGGAAGCTACTGCTTTACCTTCCCACCCCACTCCAACGCTCAACGGCACTAGCAGGTCAAGTGGATTTAGGTTAAGCAAGAAGTCCTGCCTCGTACTACTTCGAGTTGACAATCAAACAGAAGTTCCTCAACAGGTTTCAGAGACAGTACTTTTAATAATGTTAATTACCTACAAATTCTGGGTGAACGTTTCCAAGTCAACATCGTAATCATCCATTTAGACCTCCTAAAGGATATCCGTTGCCTGCCTGATTTAAGTACTTTGTCCGATCTGAAAACCAGTTTATACTTTGTAAATAATTACTTATTTCCTGATGCGACAATTATTTCTATGACGGTCATTCAACTTCTTGTAACATCGTACCAATTTTTTTTTGCATTTAAGCTTATCCCGTTTTGTATTCAAAGTCTACATTTTGAGCATGGCAAGAACTCCACTATTTCGTTAATATGGTTAATTCAGTCAATATCATTTGCCAGTCCGGCCTGTATAAGGGACATGTTTTCTGTAGCCTTTCACCTCCATTATAGGCTGCTGAGTAAATATTTCGTCTGTCAATCTGAAACCAGATTCTGCACCCGGATCCGGAGGTCTTGGTCGGCTCCCTTTGTCTGTGTCATTTGATCTCTGTAGCACTAAAAAGTGTAGCAGTTTAGTGTAGTAGTGTGGGGATATTTAACTTTCTTTTCAAATCGTCACACTGACATAAATTATATAAGTAGATGACTATTCAGAATCTAAGAACAGAATTCCGATAATTCCAAAAAGTTCAGAGGATGACAGTTCATCAATCATAGTCGAAAGTCATGTCATCAAGGTATGTAGTTAATTTTTCATAGATTCTAGTCATAAAGCAAAATACCTATTAGTTGCAAGACATCTCTACACAAAAATTATAAAGGCTCTCAAAATTCTTAAATTATAAATCTACTTCAATATAGGTTGCGGTGACCGCATTCCAGCATGTAACTCACATGCATAAAATTGCCGTTGGGACATAACAAAAATAGTGTGACAAAACTACATTGTATTAAACAACCCACAGCGCAAATCATTTGCAGAGACTACAGGTGAGGTGGCTGTTTCGATGCAGTTACTTATATTCAACTAGATGACCCCCACGGCCTTGTCCGTGGCATAGTTCCAATCGAACTCCCGTCGCACCTATTTAATCCCGTCGCTTATAAATTCTACAATAATGCATAAAAATTTGCCCGATTTGTCTACATTTATGACTACTGCTTCGCTCTCCAGTGTAGTAGCGTGATGATATAAAGCCTATCTTTCAAGTTGGATCAAACTGCACACGGTGTGCTAATTTGATTGAAATCGGTTATGTAGTTTAGGAGTCCATCGTGAACATACAACGTGACACGTAATTTATATATATTAAGGTTGGCGCCTGACATCCAAAAGAGTTGTATCTCTCGGAAGTTTTTCTTTGTCAGTCGGGCTCGTGTTTAGTGTGCGGTATAAAGACAGCTTCGCGAACAGTTCCCTCAGAATTCCGCTATTGCATATGTATCAAAATCAATCAGCTTTTGCTCCAGAGATTCTAATGGGAAAAGTAAAGCATATCTTATGGGCTGAATAAAGGGATATCGTATAAATTTTGCTAAGTCTACGAAAACTAAACCTAATGGTCTTACTAGGGGTTAAATTTTGAATCAAGACTTACTTGAAGATAATGAGAAATTTGTTGCTTTCATCCCCATACAATATATGCAAAACAGTGTGTTGTCTAATATACCATGAAAAGCCTCCAGTATTCTGTGTTGTGAGTCAGAAGTCCGCATTCCTAGAAGTTGACACTTCACAGCTACACTAAGGTGATCGTTTGTGGTGCAAAATTGCAAGGTCGCTTGGTGCACTACGCAGGAGCAATGAACGATAATTGTTTAGCACGAATTATTTTATGTTAAGCTACTGACCTCTAATGCTACAATCACTTTGCTGTAGGTCTGCTACATAACTAAAACTTTAGGGTCGCCTACACGCAGATTTGTAAGTCAATAAGATGCGAATTTATGATTCGCGTTATTTTTGGTTAGAGTAAACATGTTATGTAATCATCACTACATATTATAAAACAAAGTCGCTTTTCGCTGTCTGTCCCTATGTATGCCTAGATCTTTAAAACTACGAATCGAATTACATTGCAGTTTTTTTTCAATAGTTAGAGTGATTCTTATAGAAGGTTTTTATGTAAAATTTGTTAAGGTTTTTGTATACATTGACAAAATTATAACGATATTTGTCGGGGATGTCGGAAAAATTAAGCCGTCTGGGAGCTTTCAACAAAAACGCTGCCTAAACCCTTTGAGATATAACAAAATAATGTATGGTGCAATTGTGTATCTAATGTAGGTCTACAAAAAAGTCTGCGACGATATATGTCTATCTCATAAGAATAACATACTATATCCATTTTAATACTTTAAAAAACCATCAATTATAAAGCGGTAATTTGAAGGCTATTTACACAAATATACTATTAATCAAAGAAGCGCTCGTGGCCTCGCGGTCTCAGTGTTCGGTAAACGATCACTCAGGTACGCAACTTTCACTATGGCTGGTCGTCGGATGGGTGACCACTTTGTGGCATTTACATTTGCGAGCGTTTCCGTGCTTCGGAAGGCACGTTAAGCCGTTGGTCCCGGTTGCCAGTAAAATGGCGGTCGTTAAGCCTGGTTGAAGGCCTTATAGGCGGCTTAAAAAATTTCAACAGCAGGTAGCCACAACCTGCGTCTGTCTATTTCAACACGGCAATGGGCTCACCACCTATTACGTGAGACAGGAATCCACACGGTGAAAAGTGGGCATATAATATGCCTCTGCCACCCCTTCGGGGATAAGGCGTGATGGATATTTATATTTATTTATTTTTACTATTAATCCTTATCATTTTTACTACGTCAGTTGGCTTCAGCATTTCATGAAAATTATTTTGTCGCTTTGCACCTTGCAAATTAAATGAATATCTTACGAGTTATCGCAAATTCAAAATATAGCGCAAAGAAATTAATTTCGAGTTCCTAACCATAATTCGACCGGGCCGTGCGGGTGTAGCGGGCGTGGTAGGTAGGTACTGGAGAGCGGAGAAGTAATCAATGAATTTGGAACATGTTCATACATTATTGTGAATGTAAAATTAATAAACAACGGGATTATGGGTCCCATGGGGTTTGAAGTATGTCACGGGCGAAGCCGGGCGGGACAGCTAGTAACTAATAATCATAACTTATGGTTACATTTTTTGTATTACTAATTATTATAGAATATTGATTCGTTATTCACGATTTAATAAGTAGTATCTGACGACAGCTTGCTATATCTTTCCTGAATTTGGTATCAAACAGATAATTTATTGTAATTGATAATTTATTGTTTCTGCGTAGGCCGAACCTACTGCACGTTCCTATGGCAAGAACAACCTATAGGCAAAACTCTTTTTTACTACGAGCATGCCGTGCGTACAATGTAGCATGCCATGCGTACAATGTAGCATGCCGTGCGTACAATGTAGCATGTCGGGGTGTTGATTTAGATATATTTTTCAGTACTATTTCTAAATTAAAGAAAGTCTTATGTGATCACTATTTTGTTAAATGAATACATTTGTGGTTGTATTAGGTGTGTATGGATTGAGTCTGCGGCATTTTTCTGACCTACTCCGAAATACAAAATGTCTGCATTCTGACAAGTGCATGTTTTTCAGGCTCAAGTTATAATATATATATATATATTTTTTTATCTGTAGGATAATGCCACGACTTTACTAAGTTGTGCAGCTACCCCAACAGTCTACACTTAGAGTAAAACTCATTTGCCAACTTAACGATTTGCTTCATTTGATTATTAGATTATTTGGTTGTTTAACCGTTGTGTTGTAAGCGCGTAATCCGTACATTTAAAATATCCAAATCGATGCCTCTCGCCTGCCATAGACCGTCCAGAGATTAAGTCCACTTTCAGGGTCGGAAAGGCTGTGTCGTTCAAGTTGACGACCCTAAGTTATGCCTCTTCAAACTTATTTTAAAGGGCGTTGTAAGAGGAAGAAGACATCTGTACTGGTAGACCTAGGGTCAGAGCGCGATGAATAACCAGGAAGGCAACAACACTGGCGCTCTTACGGTTGGAGGTCAAATGACAACCCCTCATAACAATGCCAAATAACAAGCCAAACGAGAGCTCAAAAAAATGATCCTAAGGCTCCAAAGCCAAGTAGGGCTTGGAAGCAACCGAGAATACACTAAGATAAAGAGGTAGATTAAGGTGTGTTTGGACTGTAACAGATGCAAGGGATAATTGGACGACCTTATAATTAACCATTCTCAATGACGAACAGTAACTACACCTTTTTAAAACTTGTTGTAAACTCGAAGTGAATTATAAAAAGGTGGCTAACAGGTAGAATGTACCACCTGGTTGTATTATAGGGGAGGGTTGTTGAACAATCGTAGCTTTTTCAGAGTTAGGTGCTTTAATAACTGAGTGACAAAACAACTAGTATTGTCATTTATATAAGCACTTACGTCTCATGATTTTTTTTTATATACCGTTGAGGTGGCAGGGAAGCCGGCCGTGTCGGCCCACCTGATGGAAAGTGGTCACTGTAGCCTATGGACGTTTGCAACACTCGCGCTGCCGACCTAAAACTTGGACTTGCTAAGAATAACTGCAGAAAAATAGATCATATTATTACGATATCTTTTTGAATTATTGTATTAAATTTGATGAGCCTCCAAACTACAGGAGATACTGCTGTTTATGCTTATGTCTATTCATATTATGTCTGAAAAACATACTCTTGTCTTGTCCTTAAATTGAAAGTTAGAATGACTTAGGAATACCTAAATAAATACCTAAATTTCTGAGAAAAGTAACTAAAGGTGTAAAAGAATGGACAAAGGACAAAGAAAGAACTACAAGCTATTATTTAGAATGTGTGTCACCGTCAATTGAAAGGCAAATTGTGTGTATTTTCGTCTACCGATGCATGACGGAATATCGCATAATTGCCAAGGAACCTGACCATTGAGAGTGCTGACCATACACTTATAATAAACACGTTCACTAAACCTAACATTATTACTTGTTATGAGAAATTTTGAAAGAAAGTTATTAATCGTAATGATGAGAAAATCTTTGGTTGGCGACGAGTCAACATTGTATTCAATTATTTTGCTAATGCTACATTGTACCTACTAAGTAGTTTACAAGTAATATGTGTAATTTTCGACTGCAGAGAAAAAGGTCCCGCTAGCTCAGTTGTCTGTAAACGATCATTATGCATTTTACGTAATAGAGATAGGTAATCTTTAATATGGGGACATGAAAAAAAACAACTGTGAGTAGCCAAAACCTGTCCTTGTCCATTTTAAAATAGTATTCAATTTGGCAGCGCGAATGTCAACATAACGTCCCATAGGCTACGGTGATCACTTTCGATCAGGAGGGTCCTTGTCGCCCGATAATTCGAATTAAAAATAATATTACCGAGAGAATGAAGAAAATGCAATATTAATAAATAGTACCTCACTATGGCTAAAAGAGTCTGCATCTGGTCAAGGATAAAGAATGCCTCCATTATAAAATGACAAAACTAAGATACGGCAATAGTTTTTCAAAAGACAAATTTACTTACTAAGAAACTTGGTAGTAGGTCTTGATGAATATGACTACACTGCCATCAAAGCTTTACATAAAAAAATCCACGTAGCACACATGAACAAAAATTATACGATCGCCTTCTTAGAACTCAAATTAAAATAATAAGTTCAACGACATTAATTTTAAACGCGTAATTTGTATTGCGATTATTTTTTATTTAAAAGCTTTTAAAAGATTCTCACTACAAAATAGGTTTAAACATAAAACAAAGGAGATAATCCCTCGTGGGAGAATTATATTACGAGTATCACATCTCTTTACAACTGGCATAAAAATCTATTTGCAATGTTTACTCAAAAGAACGTCTATATTTTAATCTTGATTGCTAAAGTCCAGTCTTTGTGTGCAAATGTTTTTCACACGTTTGTAGCTTTAATTAAATAAATATAAATCCAGTTTTATCTGTTGGCTGCATTAGCTTTTGATGAGCCTGACAAGAGGTAAACGACTGGTTTCTAGAACACATTTTTGGCGACCAAGAGAGGACAAATACAGTGACCTGTCACGAAAAATTAGATCATATTTCCCTTGAACTATGCAATAAATCAACAGTATCATAGATGTTTACATTATTCTATTATATGTGACTTTGTTAATAAGGGATTAGAGCTTTTATGCTTGCTCTTTCTTATTCATAGCTGAACCGAATGCATGGTTCTGACTTAACCCGGAATAGACATTGATGAGTTTATCAAGACACATTACATTTCCCATTGTTAAGCATCTAACAAACAAGTCTGATGTGATTTGAAATCATGGATAACATCTTAAATACAATTGTGTATAATATATATTTATGAAACATTTTCGCACATTCATAGAACGCACATTTTAATAAAAACTATTTACGTATTTTCTGTATGTGTTTGTTCGGTATGTGTTTTAAAAAAATACGCTTGCGTATGAACACCTTGAACATATCCTGTACTTATGTATCGATGTGTCTAGGATGGAGCCCGTTTATCTAGAATCTAGAAGGAACCTGTTTATATCAAAGACCACTAGTTTCATAGGTACTTGATTTCATTACCAAAATCAGTAGAACTTAGAATCATTAAAAAATCCTCGGGATATCCTTGGGAAGAAGTTTACAAGTACATGTGTCACATAGAGGCTCGTTTGAAGAAAATTTTACATATTTTAAAAAGTCATTAATCTTCTACTCAATAATATTATAAATGCAAAAGATTGTGTTAATGTTTGTTACTGTTTCACGTAAAAACTACTCATTGTATATCTATACTAATATTATAAAGCTGAAGAGTTTGTTTGTTTGTTTGTTTGGTTAAACGCGCTAATCTCAGGAACTACTGTTCGGATTTGAAAAATTATTTTTGTTATGGATTACCCATTTGTCGAGGAAGGCAATAGGCTCATATAGCCTTCATATATCATCACCCTGGAGAGCAGAACAGTAATCATAAATGTTTTTAAGCATTTTTGTTGAAGTTATAGGAGACTTAATTAGGGATTAAATAGGTGCGACGGGAGTGCAAAGAATGTCACGGGCGAAGCCGGGGGGGTCACCTAGTATATAATAAAAATAATGAAACTTTACAATAATATAGCTTACAAATCAGAATATCACATTAGGCTACGTTTTATCCTGGGCACAAGTTTCTTTGTGAAACGGGAAAACTTCTCTACGCGGGCGAAGCCGCGGGCGTCAACTAGTAATCAATATTTATTTCACAAAAACAGGTATTACAATGTTGGTATAAGTATCATCGTGAAAATATTTTAAAGAAAAAACATATTTATATAATAGAAGTAGAATAAAAAATCATCGATCATACGAATCCCATACAAGACAAACAATGGAAGTACGTTTATTGTTAACGGTGAAACACCATCGCGAACGACAGTTGTCATTGTTGAGAGAAACCCGTGAGAAATTGTAACCAGCAAGAAATCATTGGAGAACAACACACAATATCTACTATAATTATGTTAACGGGAATTAATGCGATGTTGATGTAATAAGACAGCACTTTACCGCGGCCAGTGCTACCTGGATCTCATTTCTGTTATTTATTTTTATACCACAGAGAAGCATACCTGATGGAAAGTGGTCACCGTAGCCTATGGACGTTTGCAACACCAGATGTGCAGCACTTGCGCTGCCGACCCTATAAAAACCTGCTAAGACCCGTTTTAAAGAACCCCATACTGTATTATTGTCAATGTAAAATAATAAAAAAAAAACAAGATTTTCTTTAAATCCCAACTAATATTATACATGTGAAGTAACTTTGTCTGTTACGCTTTCATATCTCAACTACTAATCCGATTTAAGTAAAATTTGGTATAGAGATAGTCTAGGGTCCGAAAAAAGACATACGCTACATTTTATCTCGGAAACAAATTCCCGTGGGAAACGGGAAACTATATTACCCTTATTTAACATCAACTAGTGCTATATACGTATAAAAAATTTAAAAACTTTTTCTCGCGATGACGTGAAATCCATGAGGATATAGCAATTTAATAAAAGTGGGCATGAGTGCTGGAGAACGCGGTGGCTGCTACCGAAACTTTACGCTATGATAAAGAGAATGAAATCAAACAAAGATGAATTCAATAACCATACAATGAGTTTAATGATAAGGAGTATACCGCCTCCAAATGTTGATATTAATGTGATGCAGAAATCTCGCATCCTATTTATGGTAAGGCTGGGGTGTCATGACGCGTGGGCGCAGTTTTTGGAATCAAAGACCCTCATCACAACACAGGTTTAATTAAGATTAGCAAACGGTTGTTATGGTCTGCTATACCTACCTACTTAATATGCTGATCTCCAAGGTACTGTGATAATGGAATGCTAAGGTGCCATTACACAAGAAACTGGCCCATCATCTCATCGCAGTCTCCTCTAGGTTCGACAACATCACAGTTACTTCAAAGATGTCGATGTAAAGCCTTAAATTGAACATAGGATCCTAACACCAGGATTTAAACACTATGTCGATATTTGTTATCGTATCGGATAATCTCTTTATTTTAATAATAATAATAATCATTTATTTCAGATAAAATTATCCATATTAGTTAGTACATACAAATTTGCTTTCATATTAGAAATTTTATTTTGGTATCAAGTAGAACCAACTAAGACCAAATAAGTAAAATAAATGCATTCCCGAAGCACTACAGAAACGTGGCAACCCCATCAGCACTCGTATTAATAGACGTCCGAATTCGTTAAAGACGACAGACCATCACTAATTTGTGGAACAAGTACTCGTACATCAATTATTTCTGAAATCCGATCTCGGATTCTTGTGATAGTAACCCGCATAGTTCTATCAATGCCAGCATGCTACCGTGATGTGTGACGTCGTTTGGAGACATGGAGACATGAACATTTACAATCGACATCCGATTATGGAAATATTCTTGATTTAGATTATAGATTAGAAAAATAGTGAACTAGGCTAAAATATCCCAGCGGAACGTAAAGGGGGATGACTTTTGTTTACCTATAAGTTTATTTTGTATGGCGCCAATAATATACATTTAACAAAATACATAAAAAAAATTATTATTCGGCCCTTTGACCCACTCCAGTTCCGTGCTTCGGAAGGCACGTTAAGCCGTTGGTCCCGGTTGCCAATAAATTGGCAGTCGTTAAGCCAAGTTGAAGGCCTTATGGGCGGCTTAAAAATTTCAACATCAGGTAGCAACAACCTGCGTCTGTCTATTTCAACACGGCAATGGGCTCACCACCTATTACGTGGGACAGGAATACACATGATGAAAAGTGGGCATATAATATATATGCCTCTGCCACCCCTTCGGGGATAAGGCGTGATAGATAAATCAAATAACAAAATACCTTCAAATATCCGATCAAAAAGCATGACACTATTCAAAAGTAAGCTAATTGAGATTCTAGTAAACAAGGCCTAAGATTCTATTGACGAATTTCTAAATTGTAGATATTTTAATGAAAATTTTAATGTGAATAATGCTGTTTAATTTTATATTACTTAAGTTATTGATTAATATTATTATAATTTAGTTTTGTAATTTTTACACCATATTGTGTGGTAGGACATAGCGTACTGATATGTAACATAGATTTAAGACCTATAAACTAACCAATGCTCCACAAATAAATAAATTGAATTGAATTGAATATAAGGGATGCTGTTGATAATTTTTAAATTGCACCAAAGTAAATCTCCTGTATAAAAAGCTATTTGGAACAAAACGTCGTTGACATGGGTACAAGTAATATGGGTGGGCATGGGTAAATCGTGAACTGTAGAGACAGAATTTTAGGAAAGCTAATGGCTACAGTGGATGCCTAATTTGGTTCTATCCGTGAACCTAAAACTCTATACTAATATATATAACGCTGAAGAGTTTGTTTGTTCTAATTGAAACATTATTCTTTGTTAGATATCCCGTTTATCGAGAAAGAATAGGTTATATATCATCACGCTACAACCCAGGGGAGCGGAGCAGTAATCAGAAATGTCAACGAATCGGGCATCTTTTCATACATTATAAAAATTATAAACGACGGGATTAGATAGGTGCGACGGGAGTTCGAACTATATCACGGGCAATGCTGGGGGTCACCTAGTATATTGGTAATTTTTTTTAATTGTTTTTTTAACGTGTGGAAATCAACTTAAAACCTTTATGGGTGTAGCTTAGGAATGGGTGTGTCGGTGTGTCCATCTACATTAATATTATAAAGAGGAAAACTTTGTTTGTTTGGTTGTAATGAATAGACCACTTTGTGGCATTTACATTTGCGAGCGTTTTACGTGCTTCGGAAGGCACGTTAAGCCGTTGGTCCCGGTTGCCAGTAAAATGGCAGTCGTTAAGCCTGGTTGAAAGCCATATAGGAGGCTTAAAAAATTTCAACAGCAGGTAGTTACAACCTGCGTCTGTCTATTTCAACACGGCAATGGGCTCACCACCTATTACGTGGGACAGGAATCCACACGGTGAAAAGTGAGCATATAATATGCCTCTGCCACCCCTTCGGGGATAAGGCGTGATGGATATTTATTTATTTATTTATGAATAGGCTCAAAAACTACTGGAGGGATTTTAAAAATTCTTTCACCATTTGAAAGCTACATTATCCACGATGCATAGGCATTTTTTTTGGTAAAAAATAGGGTTTTGTAAGATATTTGGGTTTTTCGGACACAAGGTGTAAAAAATCAACCAGAAAAGTTACTTATTTTGCGTACGCTGCCTAAACTATAAAAGATAGATCCCTAAAATGTTCTAATTAATTGTAGATCTTATAAATATCTACAAAAAAGTCCGCGACACACTATACCTATCTATGTCGAATGAGGCACAACAACCATTTTTTTATTTAAAAATCTTGAATTTTTTTTGGACTACGGTTAAACCCGGTTATTTTACTCATGATATTAATCCTTATCAAAATAAATTATTTCATCACTAAGAACAGTTTATTTAGATAATATTTACATATTTCGACCAGGCCGTGCGGGCGTAGGTAGGTACTGAAGAGCGAAGAAGTAATCAACGAATTCGGAAAATCTTCATACATTATTGTGAAATTAATAAACGACGGGATTAAATGGGTGCCATGGGGTTCGTAGTATGTCACGGGCGAAGCCGGGCGGGACAGCTAGTCTATTATAATGAGGTTGTTGTTTATGGTAATAACTACAGTTTTTGCATATAGAGTAGAGAGAGATTTATAATATTAGTAATATGAAAATATGTGACAGTTTCGATGTCACGTCATCATCGTCCGTAAGTACAATTAGATCCATGACTTTTTTTACTTTAAAATGTCTAATTTGTATAGATCATTTTAAAGGCGCTTACAAAATACCATACACTAGAACTAAAGATAAATTTAACTAATACTAGGTGACCCCCGCGGCTTCGCCCGTGACATACTTTAAACTCTCGTCGCATCTATTTAATTCCGTCGGTTATAAATTCTACAAAAATGCTTAAGAATTTCCCCGATTTGACGACATTTAGTAGCGTGTTGATATGTAACCTATAGCCTTCCTCGATAAATGGGTTATCCAACACAAAAAGAATTTTTCAAATCCGACCTGTTACAGTTCCTGAGATTACCGCGTTCAACCAAACAAACAAACAAACTCTTCCGCTTTATAATATTAGTATAGATATCTATTTTGCATGGACCATTTTAGAAACGCTTACAAAATGCCATAGGTACCTAAATTAGAACTAAAGATAAATTTTAACGTGACCACCGATTCGGAACGCGGCCCACCTGAGAAGAACCGACTAGAATATGAGGCGACACCCTCATATTCTAGTCGGTTCTTCTCAGGTGGGCCGCGTTCCGAATCGGTGGTCACTTTAAAATTTATCTTTAGTTCACTCACAAGGACATTACAAAGCGAAGGTTGTGTGTTAACTGCACCACTGGAAGGGCTGCTGGACCGGTCTGTACCGGAACTTAGTAATGGCCGCCTTTACCGGACGTGCTCACACCAAACTTGTTTTTCGCCAACATTCAGTTTTTATATCAATTTAGTTTAATGGATTGTTTTGCAGCTTAGCGATGATCAAGTTGTCATTTTGTTTTATACCACTGAGGTGACAGACAAGCATACGGCCCACCTGATGGAAAGTGGTCACCGTAGCGGACGTTTGCAACACCAGAGGTACAGCACTCGCGCTACGAATCCTTTAAAAACCTTACAATACCCCTTAATTAGTTTTTCTTTAGAGTCTTCCTTCTTATCACAATTACTTGCCCATTTTTCAACAAGTTCTCTACTTGCAGGTGAGGGTGGCTTAAAATGCTAGCTGGTCTCGGTAGGGTCCCAGGCCTAAAGCATGAGCGATATTTTAGTCGTTACAGATCGAAGCGGGCCACGGAAAGAACACACGGAAAACTGTTGAATTTTCATAAGTACAACACAGATATCTCGAAGCAGATAAGTCGACTTAACTAGTTTTTATTTACATAGATCATAAACATTGACTGTCTTGGAATAATACCATAGGTAATATAAAATAATATATGAAGATATTAATATATGAATAAGGGGATAAGGCGTGATGGATATTTATTTATTTTAATTTATGAAGCTGAAGAGCTTGTATAATTGGTTGAACGCGCTAATATCAGGAACTGCTGATCGGATTTGAAAAATTCTTTTTGGGTTGGATATTAGCCCATTTATCGAGGAAGGCTATAGGCTATTATATCATCACGCTACTACCCTGAAGGGCGGAGCAGTAATCATAAATGTCAAGAAACCGGGCAAGTTTATATACATTATTGTAGAATTTATAAACGACTGGATTAAATAAGCGCGACGGGAATTCGAAGTATGACACAGGCAAAGCTGTGTGGGTCAGCTAGTAAAGAATTTAATATAATACGTAATTAATATGCGATTCTCGTAATAAAATACGTAAGTAATAAATGGCATTCAAGATTTCGAGTCCCTTTTTGGGCAGCAGACTGCGATATGCGTTGCGTGTGATCATATGTATCGCAATTTGTATGTGGGAACCCTAACACTGGTATTAAAATCTATATAACAGGACGATCACGATAAGAATATTTTATTTAATAGGTACGCTAGGGATGTCAAAAGGTTTATGTTGATTGTGTATTTATCTTTACTTACAAAATGTTTACTCCTTATCTAAGGATTGATTGATATATTATTTATTGTAACACAAAAATTAGATTTCAACTTATAAATAATGTAATACTAAGTTGGTTTTACAATTGGCTTCCTTATTGCACAAAGGCAATTTCTTACAGGTAACCTTTGGATGGTGACTTGTTAGTTAATGTTTGTTGACTGAAATTAGGGCAGAATGGTGATACATTAAAATGTTACCACTTTGAATATGTGCTTGTGATGGTCAAAGGCAGCAGTAATACTAAAAGAAATGCAAATATGGAAAATTCAAGGATAATTCAGGAATCGACTCCATAAATACTATTTATGATGAGCAGCCTGCTATTAATAACACTCTACTACGCTTTTCTTTCCTTCTAGGGTTATCACGGTAAGAAAATCGCATGCACAACAGAGGTAATAATGACATTTTCGGACAGCCCTGTGTGTGAGCACGATGGTTTTTACTTCCTAATAGGGCGACAGGAAGCGCGCTTTGGCAGCCGGACATGGACAGAAACAATCCTCGCATACAACCCTGCGCTCAAACACGCGTATTGTAATACTAGTACTCGTAAGTATTTATACTGTAGTGATCTTTAAGCTTCTATTGTTTGGCGAACGTGTTTTACGATGCGGTGAAAAATTTCAAGGCGCTTCTACATACGCAACGGCCACCGGTATATCCTTTTGATTTAATAGGTTTCGATTTTTTTTACACCTTGGCCCTCAAAGTCAGAGTCAACTTCACCTTCAAACAACAGCGCAGGTGTGAGCATAGGGATTCAAAGGAAAGGCAGACTGCAGACTGCAGGTGCTTCCAAGAAAGACAAAAAAAAATATTAATCTCAGAGGGTTAAAGTTAGAACTTTGGAACTGGGACTTACACAAAGATGAGAAGGAACTACGTAACGCATAGTGCGGTTGAAATCTTAAACGGAATCCAAAACGGCTTATAAGACCATAATATAAATGTAATCCTATTTATAACACATTTACACAAAACAGCAGAGCTCATTAACACAAAAAAGCATAAGCACATGATAACTTCTAAGTAAATTTTTAACAAACTACCGTCATCTGTATTTACACTATCTTTCCTCGGTCCTGAGGGACAACTTTGTACAGTTAGGGGCAAAGTTCCAGAGACAGCCGTTAAAAACTCATAAAATGAAAAACATGCCTGCAGTTCAGTCATGAAAATATCTTGGAATAAATAGGTATTTTATTACTTGAATATCTTACATTTTGTCGTTAATTGCAAAGATATATTTGCTACACGCAGATAAATGTAAAACTGTAGATAAAAAAGGCAATCACATGCAACTTGACCTACCTGCTAAGTGATACGAAAATCGGCAAGGTAGCCATTTTGATAATCTGAAAAAGAAAATAATTTTGAATACAGATAATAATTGAAGCGCTCGTGACCACGCTAACTCAGTGTTCTGTAAACTATCACTGCGTTAAGTAATTTTCGCTATAGCTGGTCCTTGGATGGGTGACCACTTTGTGGCATTTACATTTGCGATCGTTTCCGTGCTAAAGAAGGCACATTAAGCCGGTGGTCCCGATTGCCAGTAAAAATCGTAAAAAGGGCCTTATGGTATTTGAAAATAGGTATATTTAAAAATTTCAACATCGGGTCGCCAAAGTCTGCGCCTGTCCACGGCAATGAGCTTCATTGCCGTGTTGAAGATTACCTGTTACGTGGGACCAAAATGCATACGGTGAAATGTGGGCGTATAATATGACTCTGCCTACCCCTTTGGGGATAAAGGCGTGACAATATGTAGGTATGTACAGAAATTAATAAAAGACTTGCTTATTAGATTCAGATGAGACTAAGAAATGTTAAAACTAGATAATTTATACTGGGTATTTTTTTTAAATTTAACAATGTTTTACGATAGAATTTGAACTTTGCCTTGTCCTTTATAGCTTTTTTATTTGTCACAATTGCCGGATGTATTGTCTATGGTAGGCCTAGACAATAGAGCAATTCGATGAGCACCTTATCTTCTGTTCCAGTTGAGACAACATACATAATAGCTTGTTTTTTAATATCTTTGTTTCGCACCGTGGTTAAGATCTAGGGAGGGGAAAAGTGCCGATTTTGAGAATTTCCTTGATAATTTGGATACGACGAATGCTACGGTTAAAGGTTCTATCTAGTCTATTTCAGGTAAAATTTTATGTAGGTAAATAATTATTTGACGCGTCTCACGCTCGTGAAGGATCATATTGCAATCTCCGGTACTCAGTGCCTCTTCTGTGGAGACAGTGATTGCTATACCTCTCAAGTAACTTTTTCATACACAGCTTCCAAGGCAAAATCAAAGCGGTATTATATCCCGCCCTCTCAGTGCTGATAATGAGTATGCAGCGTGAGTCTGCCACCAGATCCAGTCGAGCATTCTGCCAGCATGTAGAGTCACTGGTTTATAAAGAAACCTGAACTGGAGTTCGCGGTCTGTCCCTTTTTTATGTTTCATTTTCCTTTAGTGCCCTTTTCTTTTACATTATTTTTACACTTCTTTGTATTGTTTATGTCCGTTTATATAAGTGCTTCGGAAGGCACGTTAAGCCGTTGGTCCCTGTTGCCAGTAAAATGACAGTCGTTAAGCCTAGTTGAAGGCCTTATGGGCGGCTTTAAAATTTCAACAGTAAGTCGCCACAGCCTGCGCCTGTCCATTTCAACACGGCAATGGGCTCACCACCTGTTACGTGGGAGAAAAATGCTCAGGGTGAAATGTGGGCGTATATTTGTATTGTTTAAAATTAATTTTATGTGTGAAAGTCTGCCCTTATGATTACTGCTCCGCTCCCTTGCTTCAGTAGCATAGTAGAATTTGGAGTATTAATGAGCCTTTAGCCTTCCTTAATAAATGCACCATAGATCTAATATGTAAACATTCGCACTACTAATCGCTATTTCAACAATCAATAAAGAAGGGTGATTTCGGCCTTGAATTGCATAGCACATCTCAAATACGGTACCCAAAATCAATAAATTTAGGGATGGCCACTAACTAAAAGGTTTGCACTCTGCAGCCAACCCTATATTTATTTAGTACCACCCCGATGAGTCATAATCTCAACGAAGTAAATTCATTTTTTGGAGTTGGAGATTCGGTGGCTTGTTTGCCTCCACTAAGAAGGTAAACAAGCCACCGAATTTATGATTCCTAGTTATTACAACAAAAGTAATTTAAAAAAAATGCCCAAAGGTATGTTTGGTATGCTCCTAGTAGCCTGTAAAGCGGATCCCGGACCCCATATTTCACACCTAGTTTGGGTTTTGAAGCAACTGGGAATACGATAAGGTGACGAGAGATGAAGGGGATTCTAGAATCAATGTTAAGAAGCGCTCGTGGTCCAGCCTAAACAATGTTCTGTAAACGATCACTGCGTTTAGCAACTTTCGTTATAAATGGTACAACTTTTACGCGCGTTTCTGGGCTTCGGAAGGCACTTAACCTGAGTAACATGGTAGTCGTTAAGCCAAGTTGAAGGACTTATGAGCGGCTTGAAATATTTTAACAGGATGTCACCACAACCTGCGGTTGTTTACAACAACACGTGGTGTGCCCATTGATTAGCGGTAGGATTTTATACATCAAATTAACTTTGGTTGGTCTAATATGCTGCCTCTCTACAATATACAAATATGTGTTTGTAATATTTATGGAAAATTTTTGGGTCTAGTGTCGTTTGTATAATTAGGGCACAGTCGGGACATACCACGTTTTTCAGGGCTCAAACCAATCTCACCTGCAATTGCTGTCGAACGGACGAGGTCATGGCCAAGAGAAGGAAAACTCGACACAAAACCCTGTACCAACCCTTCTGATCAGCGTTAAGGAAGGAAGGCTAATCGCCCTCCATCTCCTAAAATGATGGGATGGCTATGTCAGTAGTATACTGCGATAAGCTTTGCTTTGCTTTGCACTTTTGTCCAACGTAACAGGTGGTGCGCCCATTGCCGTGTTAAAATGTACAGGCACAGGTTGTGGCGACCTGCTGTTGAAATTTATCAAGCCGCCCATATGCCCTTTAACTGGGCTAAACGACTGTCGTGTTACTGGCAACCGGGACCAACGGCTAAACGTGCCTTCCGAAACACGGAAACGCTCGCAAATGTAGATGTCACAAAGTGGTCACCCATCCGAGGACCAGCCAAAGTGAAAGTGGCTTAACGTGTCCGCGAGGCCACGAGCGCTTCTATACCAGGTATATTATATAATATAGGCGAATAGCCTTTATATAAATGTAATCAAAGTTCTAAAGTTTCCATAGCACAAGCTTATATTAGGTTCAGTAGTGCACCTGCTGACTTACGGACGAGGATACGTAGGCGAATCTAAAGAGGTATGTAGAAGGCAGCGGCTTCCACCAACGCCAAAAAAAAACAAGTAAAAAGCAAGTAGTAGTACGGATTTTGGTGGGAACAGCGAAGGAAGCGGTCGCCACTCCGTTATTAATTTACCAAAACTAGTGTATTTTCGAGTGTTTATGTGTAGAAATTATGGTTTCTTAAACATAAAAGCTTCGACAACGTGCACAAGTGTTGTGAAATTGGATAACTCAGTGGAACGCCATATTTTCTGTTAACTTAAATAAATAAAAATAAATATCCATCACGCCTTATCCCCAAAGGGGTGGCAGAGGCATATTATATGCCCTCTTTTCACCGTGTGGATTCCTGTCCCACGTAATAGGTGGTGAGCCCATTGCCGTGTTGAAATAGACAGACGCAGGTTGTGGCTACCTGCTGTTGAAATTTTTCAAGCCGCCCATAAGGCCTTCAACCAGGCTTAACGTGCCTTCCGAAGCACGGAAACGCTCGCAAATGTAAATACCACAAAGTGGTCACCCATCCGAGGACCAGCCATAGTGAAAGTTGCGTAACTCAGTGATCGTTTACAGAACACTGAGACATACCTAACTGCAAAAATTTACCATCATTTTACTGAAGTAGAACTTTGAACAAAACTATACATGAATACGCTGCTATCTACAAGAGAAACTTAATTATTTTAAATAAAGAAAATTAATGTACGATATTGAACGTACTATTTATTTATTATACACACTAAGTTACAGTAATAACAGTTGAAGGAGATATAGGTACAATGGCACTGCTTATTTCTATAAGAAATATCTCCCAGCAGACAGGCAACAGACAGACTATAATTGAAGATGTATACTTTTGACATGAAAACGAAATTGACATAACAAGAATGATTCAAATTACTTGATTTTGGCATTGCCCAAGCCGAGATAGTCCAAAAAGAAGAAGTAGTTACTGCGTGGTAGTAGACTGTAATCGTGGGAGTGACGCTCTCTGACACGTTTAGTCTGCATAAAATATAGAGCAAGGAGTCTCTAAGAGGACATTTGGCGGGAAGAGTGACAAGTGCGGACGCTTGCTTTATATTATTTTCTAAAACTAGTGCATTTATCTTGTTTTATGTGCGGGAGTGGTGGTTTCTTGGTCATAAAAGTTGTGTTAACGTGCTATAGTGAAAGACAATGATATATATGCAGTGAAATGCTATTTTCTCTCTTGCCGCGAAACGTCCACTGACAACCTTAGTATAAGAATCACCATTATACTGAGGGCAAGGACCAGGACGGACAATGAGGACACGACATCGACTGGACAGGACTAATTAGAAGATAAGATTGAAGAAATATGATATAAAATATGATATAAGATTTGGCTAAAGGTCTTAGAAACCAGGCCATTTATTAATTATTAAAAAAAAAAGGAGTCTCTAATAAGGGCGCTAGTGACATTGATTGCTTGCTCTGTGGTGCGGCCCCCACTAGCTTAACAAAGCAGAAACCTCGCTCCAATGTCTAAGATGTTGGAAGAACTTTAGGCTCCAATGAAAAGTTAAAAGAAAGGGAATAAATCTTTTTATTGTTCTCACAACGAAACTACGCAAATGAGATAGGTACGTAATTAGAATATTTTTCATTCGATTAATCTCAGAAGTACAACCACGGGTTACCAACAAATTGTATTTATATTATCTATGGTGCAACCGACCAAGCGAAACCATTCACACATCAACAATCAGGAATATTAACTGACTCACTAAACTATATCGTCGGTTATGGATGGTCGAAATTCGAATATAGGACTTCTCATCAAATGTTCAACGGTTACGCTAGCACCACTTCTTAAAGATATAATTCTAAAAATATACTTACTTAGGCATCCAAATCATAAAACCATTGATCACTAGACACCAAATTGAATAGGACACAATTTATATTTATTTTTCCACAAATGTAATTATAAAACCAACAACCGCACTACGATATTTCACTTGCATCGAAAAGTAATTAATCTTAGCGTCAAAAAAAGTTTCATTCGAAAAAGTTAAACATGAAAAGGGCGCCAAAACAGACCATGATACGTCACACGGGCGCTTGTCTCACTACTGGCTGTGTAGTCTATGGACAAATATGGCGGGACATTTATTTTTATGGAAACTTTGCATGGGGTTGTGCCAGCTTTAATTTGGGGCAACAAGTGACTGAAATTATCGGATCCGCGCATGCGTGGTGGTCTCGCTGTCTAAGTACGCAAATAAGCGAGTACTGTATTAGAAATAGCGAAATCGCGTGGGGTCGAGCAAATTGTACCATTTCATTTGAAAAGTATAATGGTGCCTACTACTTTTCACCGTTAATCATTGTATATATGTCTTTTTTCATGTCTTAGTAATTTATACAAAGCATCCAAGGCCAAATTTTACCTTTAAGATCTAAGCAAGAGAATTTCGGTATCTGAACATTGCCCTAAAACTTAGTTTTCTAAACAATGCCCTGCCAATTGTTTTTGAGTAATATAAATAGACATGGACAGGAACACATTACCTACGCCACCTACACGTTCACATATCGGTACTCATATTTTTAGCGTCATAATCTAATCTAGGTCCAAAATCTCTGACAAAACACAATCCTTATATCTTACCAATCTCTCATACATACCCCACATATTAGTGTGGTATGAAACCTAGATATTCTTTTACGCAATATCATTGCTATTTCAATACCTCTGTGAGGATATTACACGTACAGGATCCAAGTACCTAGTTTGTTAAAGCTCCGCCAACTACCATCTACCTTATCGTAGTCAGTGAAGGTTTCCTCCTGTTCTTCCTTAAAAAAACTATTACACAGTTTAATGTTTTACTAGTTATAACAAAAAATGCACATACATACCAATAATACTAATTTAGCCTCGGTCCTTGAAATACCATACCTACCACAGTAGTAAAATACTATCATAATCTGGTTAAGGAATGAACTTTATTTACCTGCTTAAATATAGCCCTAAATGTGATGCGCGGCTAGAAATGCCATAAAAAAACCAAGTTCGTAATATAAAAACATCGCACCGCGCGCGTGCGCATAATGGATAGATATTTTTTCCAGTACCATTAAAGTCCAAATCAGTGATTAAATCAAAATTAAATGAATACATTAAGAATATTTCTTTTTCTCGAGCTTCCATCGAGTGTCATGGTAGGTCGCCAGGAATCATGCTTGACGGAGCGTGGCACACGAGTTGGCCGTATGCCTCTCTAAGTATACTACTTTATAAATAATTGATATGGGTTCAAACAAGGTATGATGACTTCTTTAGATGTAAAAGAAATCGAGTTTAGTTATATCACCTATTTACTTGTTGTGCCCCGGCTTTACTTGTTGTCTTTGAACCCCAACCCGTAAATTATTCACTAACTAAAATAACTATCTTCACTCTGTATCCCTGACGGGGTAGTTAGGGATACAGATAATAATTTATCTACCCCGTAAATTACTATTTATCAAATTAATAATTTTGGTAGAATGCCAGATTAAAAATTACCGCGCCTTCGAGTACTCATCATCCGTGCGTCTGTCCCAGTTGCGTCTCGCGACGCCCCGGGGTCATCTTTCCTACATTTTCTCCTCCACTTTGAACGGTCGTCGGTAGTGAGACCATTGGCACGCATGTCATCCCTTACGACGTCAAGCCAGCACTTCTTGGGTCTTGCCCTCTTACCGGGACCCGGCGGGGCTGACATGGCCAAACATTTGTTTCCCACGTAGCCCGGGGGTTGCCGCAAGACGTGACCATACCAACGAAGGTGACACTCTTGCAACTAACTTGTCTGCAATGTCACGGTCGTGAAGGCTGCCGCGGATGCGAGAGTTCCTCACACGGTCCATCCGCGGGACTCTATACATCCACCGCAGCATCTTCATTTCCGTGACACGCAGTTCCTGCTTGTGTCGCTCCAATCTAGGCCACGTCTCACTGCTATGTAAAAGGACAAGTCTAATGATCTTATCTTGCTGTTGGGGTCGGCCTTACCCAAGCACTTCGACCCTATTAGGTCTTTTGTGGGATATCCTGCCCGTTACACATCCCCCCAGCGTTCATGCAGCACCTTTATAAACATCAACGTTCTATTTGGAGGGGAGGGATGTGCCTGTATTCTTCAGGTGTCGGATATGCCGTTCCCAGAAGATTCATTCTCCTTGCATCAAGTGCCAGCAAATGATACATGGTTTTGCTAGCATCTTTGCAGGTCCTACACGTCGGATCTTCCGTGAGTCCCATCTTGTGGAGCTGCTGCCTACTTGCATAGTGCCCTGTGACTGCTCCAGTGATTCTCCGGAGCTGATCTCTGCTGTATGTCCACATATTCTCGGACCAGCCTGCCCTTATATCTCCCAGAAACCTTTCTGCATGTCCCTGACCTGTTGTCAACTGCCACTGGTTCCTATGTTCCTCAGCTAATGATGGTTTTGTAGACCTGTCCCTTCAACCAGATCGGCATGTTTAGTCATCCGCGCCTTCGAGTACTGTCGTAATGATACAGCTTACGTCCAGTACTTACCCGTGGTACTACCGGTGGTACTACTGGTATTACCACAGGAAATATTTTTTGCCCGTGGTACTACTATGACGTATAGTAGTACCACGGGAGATTTTATATTACCCCTGGCACTACTTAATAAATAATATAAAATACTTTATGTTTTATGTATCTACATAAATCTTATTGATAGCAGCGTATTCATGAATAGGTTTGTTCAAAGTTCTAATTTCTACTGCAGTAAAATGATGGTAAATTTTACTGCAGTTATATGTGGGTTTGGAAGGTAACAGAAAATACAGCGCTCCACTAAGTTATCCAATTTCACAACACTTGTGCACGATGTCGAAGCTTTTATGTTTAAAACATCATCATTTTTACACATAAACACCAGAAAATACACTAGTTTGAAAAATTTATAACGGAGTGGCGACCGCGTGATTTGCTGTCTCCCGCCAAAACTCCGTCAACCTTATTCACAATTAAATACAATTTCAAAAAAGGAATATTAATCAACTTTGTGCTGTCGCAATTTTTATAAAAATGTCATGTTGCGAGCTTTACACTGAGAATCAGTTTAAGAAAATACGTTTCTGTTAAAAAAAAAATATTCAAATGTACTCTGCTTTTTTTTTCTGCTATTGGTGTAAAAAAAATCCAACAATCCAATTTTATTTTGGTTCTAGTCGCATGTTATGCTCGACTAGAACCGACAAAATCCACCCGCCGCGGGCACCCGGGGTGGCACCGGAAGGAAGTCCCAGAGTTTCCGACTTTTTATGTTTTCAGGATGGCCCATTTAAAACGGCCAGTATGGGCAACTTTGAAATTACAAGACATTGAAATAATTATTTTAAGGAAAAATGTCATCGATTTTGATTAAAAAAAAATCTACGAATAAAATTTTACATTTGTCAAAATCGGTGACATGGTTCCTTAGAGGGAATCTTTCTATGTCTTATAGTTTCTGAGATGCTCATACTGACCGTTTTAAATCAGCACTTACCCGTGGTACTACCGGTGGTACTAATGGTAGTACCACGGGAAATATTTTTTGCCCGTGGTACTACTATGACGTATAGTAGTACCACGGGAGATTTTATATTACCCCTGGTACTACTTAATAAATAATATAAAATACTTTATGTTTTATGTATCTACATAAATCGCAATCGAGAGCGGATACCCAGCGCATAAATCGCAACCTAAACAGGAGAAAAAAATAGGAGACTCAAACTAAAAAAAATATTTTAACTAACTAACTAACTATCTTCACGCTGTATCCCTGACGGGGTAGTCAGAGAGGACAGATCGCCAGGCTTCGCGATCCATGCATACTTCTTTCGCTTCTTCGAGATTCATCAATCGCTTCATACACGCACGTCTGGGTATCCGAGTACTTTTGACCTTTCCGTTTTTGAGCAATCTGCTCACGTGGTCTTCATATGTAAGTCTCGGCCTACCCTGACTCCTTCTACCCTCTACTTTTGAACAATATATATTCTTCGTCAATCGTTCCTCACTCATTCGTTGGACGTGTCCAAACCAACGGAGCACGCCCTTTTCCAGCTTAACGCTGACACTTTCATTCAAACCTGCCAAATTGCGTATCACTTCGTTACGTATTCGGCCAGCCAAGGTAACGCCGCACAACTTTCGAAGTGATCGCATCTCCACAGCATTCAATTTACTTTCATGCATCTGCTGACATACCCAGGTTTCACTACCGTAAAGCAAAGTTGGCACTAGCACTGCGTTATGAATCGCCAGTCGTGCTTCTTTTACGATGCTTTGTCGCTTTACTAACTGGGACAAAGCACCGTTAACTTTGTTTCCGGCAGCTACTCGCCATTCCACATCCGCATCACATCTTCCATCCGCGCTAAACATACTTCCTAAATACACAATTTCATTCACTTGCTCTAGACGTTCCTGGTTTACCCTAATCTCGCATTTAGTTCTTACGTCACCTCTTTCAAATACTAGAACCTTAGTTTTACTTGCATTCAAGCGGAGACCTTTACTTTCACACCCCTCTTTCATATTAGTGACTAATGCCTGAAGGTCGGCTTCTGATGAGGCCATGAGCACCGCATCATCAGCGTACAGCAGACAGTTTACTGTAAAGTCACCCAAATTCACACCCATATTAAAATCTTTCAACTTCTGCAGGCAACTGTCCAGATACACTATGAACAGCCAGGCGGACATGACACATCCCTGTTTGACGCCTGTACAGACATCAAAAAGAGGTGACACATCCCCCCCTACTCGCACGCAAGCCTTACAGTCCCTATAAAGCGACTGTATTGCCCGCAGTAGCGAGCCGTCCACACCATATCCTGGCAGCAAGTCCCACAGCGTTTCTCTCACAACGTTATCAAATGCTTTCTCTAGATCCACAAAAGCGCAGAAAACCTTCTGGTTAAGAGCCAGAAACTTTTCCGCGATCATGCGGAGAGAAAACACTTGATCCATGCAACCTCTTCCACGTCGGAATCCGCATTGAGCCTCCCATAAATACCTTTCAGACTTTTCTTGCATTCGTGCCGTTATAACCTTTGCATACACCTTACTAGCTAAGCTGACCAAGCTGATCGCCCTGTAGCTGGAGCAGTTTAGGCGCGAGCCTTTCCCTTTGTAAATAGGTACTACAACTGCTACTCGCCAGTCATCTGGGACCTCACCCGTCCGCCAGCACAAGTTGCATAACAGACATTGTGTCCCAGACACGCGACCCACCGTACTTGATCATCTCAGCAGTGACTCTGTCTTTTCCCGCAGCCTTACCACATTTCATACTTCTTATCGCTTGTTCTATTTCTTTCATACTAATGACTTCAATGACATCGGGATCCGGAGCATCGAAGTGAGCTCCACTTCCCGATGTGGCATCTCTGTCTTTTCTTGCATACATATTTCCATAATATTCACTCCATCTCTGCAGGACGTCACTTTGGTCTGTTAGGACGTCATTGTTAACACTAAGCACTTTATTCATACTGCAGATTGCCGAACAACTCCGGGTCTTGCCTACCTCTTTCAAGAAGAGCTTGGCATTATCCCGGAAATTGGACGACAACCTTTCATCCGCTTTCATTCTGCACCTTTCACGAGCTTCTTCTATAAGTGCCTTCGTGTTAACTTTCTGCAGCTTGTATCTCTCTTTCATATTAAAATCATTTCGCGAGGCTAAGTAGTCTAGCCATGCTTTCTTCTTCATTCGAACTGCTTCTTTCACTTCCTCATTCCACCATGCATCACGCTTATTACTACTGCCTCTTTTCGTTTCTCCACACACTTCCACAGCGGCATTTATCATACTATCCCTAAAGTTCTGCCATACACTTTCCACATTCTCACTGCTTACATTGACATCGTCAAGCTTTTCGGCTACCCTTTCATTATATTTATCCCTAATGGATGCATCCTGCAGCTTCCAGCTTTTGATGCTATAAGTCGGCTCAGGTTCAGGACACTCGGTACGATGACGCCAACCCGCGAACAGACCCCTAATCCTAGTTATGACTACGTAGTGGTCTGATCCCAGCTCAGCGCCTCGATAAACCCTTGTGTCCATCACCTGTTTACGGAGCCGACTATCCATTAGGAATAGATCTATCATGCTTCTCTTTGACTTACATCTCCTCGTATACATATGAATTTGTTTGTGGTTGAACATTGTGTTCGCCACAAACAAATCCTTTTCCTTACAAAATGCCAGTATTAGCTTGCCAGCGTCGTTCACCCTTTTATCCCCATACTTCCCGAATACCGACTCAAAACCATCGCGAGCGGTACCCACCCATCCATTCAAGTCTCCACATACTATAAGTCTTTCATTTCCTTCTATCACATTTAGAGCTTCTCTCATACTCTCCCAGAAGTCCTCTAGCTCACTCGCGTTCGACGAAGATACTGGCGCGTAAGCGGCTACCAGGAAAATCTTCGTCAAATCAAGTTTTACACGGATCCAGAGGATTCTAGGACCTATCAGTTTGTACTCATACATACCGGAGGCCAATCGCGAGGACAGCAAAATTCCAACCCTCCGACTGCCATGCTCGCTCTCTGGTACTCCAGACCAAAGCGCGAGCATCCCACCCGGGAGCTCCAAGACTTCGCTGCCCTTGCGCTTGGTCTCTGTCAAGCACACTGCATCTAACTTTCTCTCATTCATAACATCCATCAACTCATTCATCTTATCTGTCATTCCTCCCCTAACATTCCACGCAGCTACCCTGCACTCCATCCCCCACTTCCCGCCGTGTCGGGCCGCGCGTGTAGGATGGCGGTCCCCTACGCCGCTCTGGCTCACACTTTTCGCACCAGCGGGGACGAACTGGTGCGCGTCGCCTCGGGGGCACGCCCTAGCAGTAATCGCCCTGGTGGCACTCGTGTTGGAGTAGAATTGCAGCCGTAGCTGGCAGGGATGGCGACGTGCACGCTTCTACTCTTCATCCTCAATATAAAATATTTTAATGGATTATAATATAAGATAGCAGGAGGTTTTTCTTGTACGTATGAAATGTAGAGTGAGGGTATTGAGCTTATAAACTCTTTGAGCTCGCAACCCATCAATATGAATTGACCGGTAAGAAGACTATTTTGTGCAGCTGAGCGCGTCAGTTTGTGGCTAGGTTAATCCAAATTTGTGAAGAATACACACAACGGCGAAATGTGTATTCTTCACAAATTCAATTATTATTTATTAAGTAGTACCAGGGGTAATATAAAATCTCCCGTGGTACTACTATACGTCATAGTATTACGGGCAAAAAATATTTCCCGTGGCACTACCAGTAGTAAGACCTTTGTAATTTGACAATTAGACCTATGTCCTTTGACCTACGGCCTTTGACCTGTCCTTTGAACTTTGTTCGTTGTTTTATGTCATTTGACATTTGTCCTCGACCTACGCTCTTTGACCTTTGACATTTGTCCTGTGTCCTTTGACCTATGTCCTTTGACCTATGCCCGTTGACCTATGTACTTTGACACATGTACTTTGACCTATGTCCTTTGACCTATGTCCTTTGAACTATGTCCTTTGACCTATGTCCTTTGACCTATGTCCTTTGACCTATGTCCTTTGACATTTGTCTTTTGACTTATGTCATCTGAACTATGTTCCTTGACATATGCCCTTTGTCCTTTGCCCTATGTACTTTGACCTTTGGCTCATGTTCTTTGACCTTTGAACTAACCTTTGTTGTTTGACCCTTTGACCGATGCCCTATTCCCTATTGTCCTATTTTGTAATAGGTCAGAGGGAATAGGGCATATTACAGAATAGGGCAATATCAAATCATTTGATTTGATATGGCCCTTTGATTTGATTTGATAATGTTCTTTGGCCTATGCTCTTTGCCCTATGCGTATCAAGTCTTCTATACAGATCTTGGGTTTTATTCTATTCAAATTTGATAGGGCATCGGTCAAAGGGTCAAACAACAAAGGTTAGTTCAAAGGTCAAAGAACATGAGCCAAAGGTCAAAGGACATAGGGCAAAGAACAAAGGGCATATGTCAAGGACAAATGTCAAAGGACATACTTTGACACTTGTCAGATGACAGAGGTCGAAGGACATTATGTCAAAGTACATAGGACAAAGGTCAAAGGACATAGGTTAAAGGGCATAGGTCAAAGGACATGGGTCAAAGGACATAGGTCAAAATACATAGGTCAAAGGACATAGTTCAAATATATAGGTCAAAGGTCATAGGTCAAAGGACATAGGACAAAGGACATAAAGGACATAGGTCAAAATTATAGGTCAAAGGACATAGGTCAAATATATAGGTCAAAGGACACAGGTCAAAGGACATGGGTCAAAGGACATAGGTCAAAAGACAACGGTCAAAGGACATAGGTCATAGGACATAGGTCAAAGTACATGTGTCACAGTACATAGGTCAACGGACATAGGTCAAAGGACACAGGACAAATGTCAAAGGTCAAAGAGCGTAGGTCGAGGACAAATGTCAAAGGACATAAAACAACTAACAAAGTTCAAAGGACAGGTCAAAGACCGTAGGTCAAAGGACATAGGTCTAATTGTCAAATTACAAAGGTCTTACTACTGGTAGTACCACGGGAAATATTTTTTGCCCGTGGTACTACTATGACGTATAGTAGTACCACGGGAGATTTTATATTACCCCTAGTACTACTTAATAAATAATATAAAATACTTTATGTTTTATGTATCTACATAAATCGCAATCGAGAGCCAACTTTGCTTTACGGTAGTGTAAATGTATGTCAGCAGATGCATGAAAGTAAATTGAATGCTGTGGAGATGCGATCACTTCGAAAATTGTGCGGCGTTACCTTGGCCGACCGAATACGTAATGAAGTGATACGCAATATGGCAGGTTTGAATGAAAGTGTCAGCGTTAAGCTGGAAAAGGGCGTGCTCCGTTGGTTTGGACACGTCCAACGAATGAGTGAGGAACGATTGACGAAGAATATATATTGTTTAAAAGTATTCATTATTTCCCGTGGTACTACCAGTAGTACCACCGGTAGTACCACGGGTAAGTACTGATTTAAAACAGTCAGTATGAGCATCTCAGAAACTATAAGACATAGAAAGATTCCCTCTAAAGAACCATGTCACCGATTTTGACAAATGTAAAATTTTATTCGTAGATTTTTTTTTAATCAAAATCGATGACATATTTCCTTAAAATAATTATTTCAATGTCTTGTAGTTTCAAAGTTGCCCATACTGGCCGTTTTAAATGGGCCATCCTGAAAACATAAAAAGTCGGAAACTCTGGGACTTCCTTCCGGTGCCACCCCGGGTGCCCGCGGCGGGTGGATTTAGTCGGTTCTAGTCGAGCATAACATGCGACTAGAACCAAAATAAAATTGGATTGTTGGATTTTTTTTTACACCAATAGCAGAAAAAAAAAGCAGAGTACATTTGAATATTTTTTTTTAACAGAAACGTATTTTCTTAAACTGATTCTCAGTGCAAAGCTCGCAACATGACATTTTTATAAAAATTGCGACAGCACAAAGTTGATTAATATTCCTTTTTTAAAATTGTATTTAATTGTGAATAAGGTTGACGGAGTTTTGGCGGGAGACAGCAAATCACGCGGTCGCCACTCCGTTATAAATTTTTCAAACTAGTGTATTTTCTGGTGTTTATGTGTAAAAATGATGATGTTTTAAACATAAAAGCTTCGACATCGTGCACAAGTGTTGTGAAATTGGATAACTTAGTGGAGCGCTGTATTTTCTGTTACCTTCCAAACCCAACATATAACTGCAGTAAAATTTACCATCATTTTACTGCAGTAGAAATTAGAACTTTGAACAAACCTATTCATGAATACGCTGCTATCAATAAGATTTATGTAGATACATAAAACATAAAGTATTTTATATTATTTATTAAGTAGTACCATATAACTTAAGTAAACTCCTTATAACATCAGCTACCTGCCAGTGAAATTCCCGTTGAATTTGATTTAGCCGTTACGAAGATTAACTGAATCAAATAGATTGACGAAAATTTTAAAAAATGATATTTTTTGTGTAAGTAGGTACCCGTATATACCTCAGGTCATAAGTATTGTCACACAGTAAAAACTTTTCTTTTAGAATGCTGGCCACAAAAAAGTTTATTGAATTCGAATATCGTATTGTTCATGAAAATATATGGAGTGGACGCTTAAAGAAGACCGTGTTGCAGTTATTGCGTTGCACCGTTGCGGTTACGCGCCAACTCAAATTTTTGGCATACTGAAAAATTAGAATATAACCAAAAGATTCGTTTATCGTACCATCAAACGATACAATGAAGACTCTAGTGTAGATGACAGGTCAAGAAGTGGTCGCCCTCGTTCTGTTAGGACTCCAGCAGTGATAAAAGCTGTGAAGGCGCGAATTCAAAGAAATCCCAAACGTAAGCAGAAACTGTTGGCCCTTCAGATGGGGTTAAGCAGAACCACGGTGAAAAAGGTGTTAAATGAAGACTTAGGGCTTCGGTCATATGGAAGAAAAACAGGACATCGTTTAAATGCTCGTCTAATGGACCTGAGACTGAAGAGATGCCGCGCTTTGTTGAAGCGGTACGCGGGAAAAAAATATCAGGAAATTCTTTTTTCAGATGAAAAAATTTTACCGTAGAAGAGAGCTACAACAAACAAAATGATAAGGTACGCACACAGTAGTGAAGAAGCGAGCAACCGTATTCCGCGTGTCCAACGAGGTCATTTTCCACCCTCGCTCATGGTATGGTTGGAAGTTTCTTATTGGGGCTTAATAGAGGTACATTTTTGTGAGAAAGGTGTAAAAACGAATGCAGTTGTGTATCAAAATACAGTCCTGACGAACCTTGTGGAACCTGTTTCTCATACCATGTTCAATAAGGCACTGGGTATTCCAACAAGATTCGGCGCCAGCTCATAGAGCGAGCACACAAGACGGCTGGCGGTGCGTGAAATCGACTTCATCCGGCACGAAGACTGGCCCTCCTCCAGTCCAGATTTGAGTCCGTTAGATTACAAGATATGGCAACACTTGGAGGAAAAGGCGTGCTCAAAGCCTCATTTCGAGTCACTCAAGACATCCTTGATTAAGGCAGCCGCCGATATTGACATGGACCTCGTTCGTGCTGCGATAGACGACTGGCCGCGCAGATTGAAGGCCTGTGTTCAAAATCACGGAGGTCATTTTGAATAAACTTTATTGTCATAAGAATCTAAAAAATCACGGAGGTCATTTTGAATAAACTTTATTGTCATAAGAATCTATTATTTGTTAAGTTCATTTTGCTATATATCATTTTGTTACATAATGAATAAACTTGTTTCAATTATTTTATATTAAACATGTGACAGAATTTATGACCTGACTAGGTACTTTCATATACATTTAGTGAAAAGCTTTTAAATTGGAATTTTTGATTTATTTAATAATGGACTTTAAAAAGAATTGGAATTACTAACAGATACTTTAATTTTATTTATAAGTACAGATAAATAATACGAGCACGTATATTGCCGTAACATTCCTTTCATTTATCGGATTACAATAAGGGGAATAGAACCTCAACCACAGAGAAGAATAAACCTTTCAGTTTTTTTCGTTCAACTCATAATGGTAGTATTGTGAACTAATGCAAGCAGTAAATTATACTTTTTTGTATAATTACTGTTAATAAATCCCAGCGCAAGTATCCACGCCTGAAGATTTCAGAAAAAAAATAGCAAGGGGTGTTGAAGTTCACTGGTTCTTGACCGGGGCACGAGCCATGCAAAAAAAGTATGAATATGTAATTTTAGCATAAAACTAGGTAATGGAATAAAAGTTTTTGTAAGGTAGGAGTAATAGCACCTTCATCTTCATTGACCATTAAGGGTTTTTTTATATCGGGGTCGTGTCTGAATTTTAATTGTAAATCATACTAGTTGCTAGGAATTCCGCTTCGCATTTCAATAGGAAAGAAATACCGTAGAATGTTTTATTATATTAACGGGTGATTTTTTAGCGATTAATTATATAAATAAAAAAGAAACGTGTGGCACTCGGGGACCGCCGCGGTAAAGCTATTGCATAGCTTTTTTTACTAACTTATGCAATTATAATGAATAAATAAATAAATATCATCAAACGTGTTGCAAACGTCCTTAGGCTACGGTAACCACTTTCCATCAGGTGGTCCGTATGCTTGTCTGCCACCTCAGTGGCATATTAAAACAAAGAAAATAAATGTAGAAATAATCTTTAGATTTCTAACCCTCAATATGCCTTTTATATTTTTTACCAATTTTACTGTCTTCTTCTTTGTAAATAAAAATCAAAAGCTTAAAAAAACATACTTTAAGTGTTCCTGGCGAGTTCTGCATCGTCAAAGTATCAGTGTCTGGTGATATTTTTTAATAATTATTTTTAATTAATTTAGTTTTTTTATTTAAAATTCATTTTTTTCAGTAAATCCGACAAATCAAGAATCGCATAAAATCTGTCCACCCGTGGTTGTATATAAAATAAAAAGGTAGTTATAGATGATGTCTATATATAAAAAAAAAACCACTTTATTTCTGATTACCAAAAACTATGTATATTAACTAATAGAAAAATTTGTTTGCAATAAAGGTCATTGAAAAATAAACACAAATAAAATTACAATATCAATAGGAAGCTCGAACTGGTTTTCTTCTACCACTGCATTTTTCAAGACCCAATACGCATGTGTGGTCTCCGCAGGGACAATAATTAGCTGGAGGATCTGAAATATTTAATAAGTCGGCATTTATAGGTAAACCAGGCAGGGATAGGCATATGAATTTTATCCAAATATCAGTCTCTAACGAGACAGGTTTAAATGAAAGTGTCAGCATAAATCTGGAAAGGGGCGTGTTCCGTTGGTTTGGGCACGATCAACAAATGAGCGAGGAGCGAGATAAAGAATATCTATTGTACGAAAGTAGAGGGTAGGAGTCCGTTGACTTAGTGCCTAGGAGGGTAGGAGAGTAGATGGGTCCCCACTGAGATCGCTGGAGTAGCCAGGGGAAGGGTACATTTACAAATTATATTACGAATATTGGAAAAACCCCCTGAAACTTAAACCTGGCTACGCCCGTGCCAGCGACCAAACCCAACAGATGAAGCAACAACGCAGGCGCCCTTACGGGGTTATGAAGTCAAACGACAGTCGTACTCAACAATGACGAAAACCAAAAGACAAACCATCGCCGCTCCTAGCAGCCAAATAAAAGTGTGTGATTGGAAGCAACTGGAAATACACTAAGATGAAGAAAAAGTAGAGTGCGGGTACTCGGTAATCCAATAATCGTATATACACCCCCACCTCTTAGGCATTTTGCTTTTTAGGGGTCGACTAGAAATCTGCTTCTGTCAATTTCACAATTCAGACATACTGCTTCATTGCATCCCTCATTTAGGTCAAACAGCTTTTATGGCATACTTCATGTTTAGGTATAACGCCTTGACATGTTGCGTTAAGATAACTCGATCAAAAGAACCAGCACGCATTTTAAGCGTTGCCTTTGTAATCTACAAGTAATAATACTTGGAAAACTTATCATAATTTTTTTTTTTATAGCGATATAAATATGGTGGAGAATTTCAACTTGATTCTTTGATTGAACTTTGATTGAAAAAAAAATTATGAGAAAATTAGCAAAATAATTGCTTTAAAAAATTATCAAAACTTATCATAACCTACCTTCGGTCAAATCATCATCAAAGTAAATCAGGATCGCGGGGACATGTATATTTTCGGCCAGAGCAACTTCACTCAACCTGTCGCGCTCGTCAGGTATATTGTTTTCGGCTAAAGTCTTGTTATAGCATAACGGCTTGCCCAGATAGCGCCACGTGTACGAAGACAAATGGCGATTGTGAGGGTAGTACCGCATCATGATCTCGTATAATGTCTCTTCAGAACATACCTCCAGGGTTACACTCGAACCTAATTCATTAAATAAATAAATATCGTTGGGACAACTCACACAACGTCATCTGATTCCAAACTAAGCAGAGTTTGTACTATGATATCCAGATAACTGATAATCATAATTATATATTTCTAAATACATACATATTATAGATAAATAACACCCAGACACCAAATAAACCATCGTGCTCATCGCACAAAATTTTATCCTGGGAGGGAATCGAACCTACGACCTCTTGTGTAGCAGTCGGATATACACCCACCGCGCCACAGAGGCAATACAATACAACACGGGCGTAGCCAGGTTTTCATTTTGGGGGGGGGGGGGGGGCGCCCTGAATGGTTTAGATTCACAAATAATAAAAAAAAAGGTTCGAGGTATGCCACGGGCGAAGCCGGGCGGGACAGCTAGTAATGTGTATGCATGTAATGTGTGTGTGCGATAGGGCCCTACCCACATCTTCGGAGTCCAAGCCAACCTTCGAATAGTGCACCTGCTGACTAACAGAGGGCCAATTCTCCTAACAATTTTAACTCGGTCTAGTCTCGTGTCGATTCATATTACTGACATAGTATAAGAACGGTGTAAACATTTTGCAGACGGACCTCTTTTCAATAATATTTTTCATTTGTCAAATCATGATTTCGATAGTCGAGGGTCTGGGGTTGTAGGTCATTTGTCTAAGCTCCAGGATCCAGTCTCGCACGCCTAGGGTCCAGAGTCTAGGTTCCGGGTCCGAGAGTCCGGATTCCAGCCACCAGAGTACATTATCGAGATCCCTGTGTTCAGAGGTCCAAGATCCTGGATCGGCGTCCAGGGCCCTAATTCTTGGCTCCAAGGACTTCTGGCTGAAATCTGGACTCCACTCAGATGGTGAGAAGTCCAGACTTTAGGGCCTAAGACCCAGAGTCCAAGATCCAAGGTCTGGGGTTTAGGATTTAGCTCCAGGGTCTACGGTAAGAAGAGACCAGTCTCTAGCATCAAGGGTCCAGAGACCATGCTGCAAGGTAGAGGTTCCTGGAGAGCGGTCATTTATTTTACATAAATCTATCAGCAGTGTGTACAAAATATAAGCAGTGTACCTGCATTTTTATACTGGGTCAGTAAAATAGATCGACACGGGACTGAATGGAAAACGAGGTAATGCCTAATGGCGAAAAAAAGGAAAATACGAGGCAAAATCCTGTACCAACCCGCTTGGCCAGCGTGGTATAGTAATAAGGACAAACCCTACCAATATGAATGCACAAACAAAAACCCTCTCGGCACTGCCGCTGTTCTCGATTAGATACAGAAGGCTGCCATACACGATTGACTTTGGCAACCTATAGAAATACCCGTCTACGGATGGACCAGCGCCTTGTCGACCTTGAGGTAGAAAGCATAATCTGGCCCATATTGAGTTTATGCGAGCTCCGAAGACAGGGAAAGAACACAGTAACCATTGCGTCCAGCGACCTTTTCTACTTTCGGAAAGGTGATGGAAGGCAATCCTATGAGGTCGGTATCTATGATGAATGACCTTGTTAGCGGCATTGTGGAAGCAGCAGCGCGTCAGCTCGGCAAGCCTAATAAAACTGTAGCTCACCGATAGCTTTATGGCGTGGTGCACAGAGCTTATTAACTTTATCGAGTCGCAGAGGCGTTTCTTATTGAATTATAACTTTAATGAAAAGCCCCACAGAAAACGGGCTTGGTGAAGCCCCGACATGGTCACAAGGAACGAGATAGACTTCTACATAACGGACAGTGAGTGTATATTTAAAGATGTTTGTGTGATAAACAGGTTTAATACCGGACGTGATCAAAGATTTGACCGAACATCTCTAAATTTTTATTTCCTTGCCGAAAGGGCCTGATTAATGAAGCATACTTTCTGAGTTACAGCGCTCCAAATAGATATGTCCGAATTTTATATAGAATGGTCTCATTATGATTTTCATCGCCTCGATGTGCGTTACGATCAAGAGACTAAAGCTTTAGACGAGGGCAGGCTTACTGTATCTACCTACCCAGTACCCAATTACAGTTGATAACAGCTACAGAAAAGGTCCAGAGCGACAATTCTGAACCATAATACTTGAAAGCATAGACGGAAATTGCTGGTAAAAATGTCATTTGTTTCATATTTAGAAAACGGCGAAACGCAAGACCGACATTTCAACAGTAAATTTACGTCTACGTGTCGTGTGATCGAGAATCGAAGTCCAAGTTTGAACTTTGTTACACAAGTACCTACCTAACCTAGTAGCACAGATAATATAATATAATTTTTATCCTCGTAGTGACAGAGCACGTAATCAATGCAACTTTTGAAATGAAAAAAGCGCTCTCTACTAAAGCCGCAATTATTACTTTCTTCTCTATTAGGCGTGAGCGAGAAAAAGCGAACAATTCTGTGTAAATCTAGCCGAAATTCGATATAATAGGAGATTTTGAACTGTAACCTGTATATGGATACCTACCTCCTAAAAGAATAACACAGCGGATCTACACTGCTTCGATAGACATGGGTAGAAATAAATCAATCTACTTGCCTGTCAACGTATTAGTGATTCTGATAGGTCTAGTGCGAGCCGTAGCTTTCCCAACAATATACTGATCGTTCAACCACCACGGCTTTTCCAGAGGCCTCCACTTGGTGGACGGGACTACGGGCTCACGATGCCCGTGACCATGAATTTTGTACGTGGTGCTGGAACCTGTGACGGGGTGTGTGTAGCGTACCCACTCGTCACCTTTGAACCAGTGACTCAAGTCCTTACCAGCGTACGCGAGGATGGCCATTGCTAGCTGTAGAGAGAAATTTGAACCATCAAACATTGAATAAATTTGGAGTTTGGGGTCCACTTTTATTTGACAGCTGGAACAGCTATCGTTTTTAGCAAATTTCTGCATTGTTGGGAGTGTCTGCCGGCGGGCCTTCAAACTCCGTAAGAGCGGCTGCGTCATTGACTCGTCCGTTAGTCAGCAGGTGCACCACTAGCAGGGGGCCGAGTCTGCTATTTCAATCGTGTCGAAATAGAACTGAAATCGTTGCTCAATAGAAAGCCACCGGTACAATTTCGACAGTTTTTCGTAGTCTACTATTACAATCGTACTCCAATAGACTTCTATCGGTCGGCTGAATTCAACTAACACGTACCGCGCCAGTGGCCGCTAGTCAGTTGCATTTTTGATAGTCTACTAACATTTTGACATCTAAAAACATCGAATCTGGTTCTATTCTACGGCTTGTCAATAGTAGGCCCTGGAGATCTTGACGAGGTTCACCGAGCCATCAAACATTGACACCCAGTACAGTAAAATCTATCTTCTTTCAGCATGAATCGACCGGGAATATTACACCTGACCTTGTTTTTTGCGCTTAATTAATTTTCAGTGTTCAGTAAACGATCACTCAGATGGGTGACAGCTATGGGGTAATTCCATGTACAAGCGTTTCCGTGCTTCGGAAGGTCGAAACCGTTGGTCCCGATTGCCAGTGACATAGCAGTAGTTAAACCAAGTAGGCCAAATACGTAATAAGCCAAACAGCTAATGAGACATGGTAATGGACTCGCCACCTATTTGTTACATGAGACAAAAATGCATACGGTGAAATGTGAGCGTATAGTATGCCTCTGGCTACCCCTTTCGGGGATAAAGGCGTGGATATATGCATTTATTTAGGTATATAGGTACTTTTTTTTTCGTATGGAAATTCTCATGGATACTAGGCTGGACTCCTACCGACTAAAACCACACGTTTCCCTTCATCTGTCTATAGCCAGGAGTCCCGGGGTGAGCCCTCGGAAGGATAGCCCCAGGGCTCCTGACAGACTGTCCGCTACCGCAGGCTCGTTCATGGGGGGTTCTGGTGTTATCCTGCCTCTTTGGGGGGTTCGAGTGTTATCTCGCTTCTTTGGGGGAGGTATATAGGTACTATACAAAACAACCATCATAAACAGGTAGGTCATGAATTTATTGAGATTGTTGAAATTTGCATAAAATCTATATTTTATTTATTGAGTAATTCATGTACTTTCTAAGTAGTTATATCTTAGGCTGGGTACGCAGCGCCAATTTTCTAAACAATTTAAACAAACAACAGGAGGTAGGGCAGGCATTACATTCCTTCCACAGCGGCTCAGCTGCGGGCTAGGATGGGATTCGACCCGGACATTTGAAGGAGCTTACGTCGGCGTCCGCGGGTGACAGCGGTTTACGTTTGTTAGACGAGATTGGAAAATTTGTTGCTGAGTGGTAAACTCAATCCCTCAATCGGACCCTATCTCTACGGGGCATCGCTTTGTGCCCTTAGAAATAAGGATGGGGGAATAAGACCCATAGCGGTAGGCAGCACATTTAGGCGGTTGGCTGCTAAACTGGCTTGTCGGTCAGCAAGTGAGGCCATGTCGGAATATTTCGGATGCGGCGAGGGTGCGAGGCTGTGATCCATGCCACGCGCGAATTTGTAATGGACCCATTGAACGCAAATTGTGTGGTCGTAAAACTAGACATACGAAACGGTTTTAACACCTTGGAAAGAGACATCCTGTTGAATGAGGTCAGGGAGAGGATTCCTTCACTTTATCCCTTCTTGCATCAGGTTTATTTTTCTCCCTCTAACTTTTTTCGGAAGTGAGCTTATTTCCTCTGAGGTAGGAGTGCAGCAGTGAGATCCACCAGGCCCATTCATCTTCAGTTTGGCTATTCACAAGGTTATCACGGAACTGAAGTCATCCCTCAATCTGTGGTATTTGGACGATGGTACATCGGGGGAGCACCGGGGGACGTTCAACGGGACTTGGAGGTACTCATTCCTCGATTTAGGGCACTGGGTCTGGATATCAATCCCTCAAAGTGCGAATTCTTCCCATGCTGCACAGAGGTAAGCTCCCACTTTGCTTGCTTTAGTGAGCTTTTACCCGGCCTCAAATCTCTTTCTTCAAATTATTTTTTCCTTTTGGGCTCCCCTATCTTTCTCAGTGCCGTGCCGGTTGCTATTGCTTCCCGGAGGCAGCTTCTTCTTACCGCACAGGAGCGTCTCGTGGATTTGTCGGCGCATGTCGCCCTGGTGTTGCTGCGTATGTGTTTTGCACTACCCAAAATTCCCTTCTACGGACTGCACCTACATGGCTGTGCAGTGAGGAGGTCTCGTTGTTCGATGACTCGTTGAGGAGCGTAGTGGAGTCCATACTTAACGTCTCCCTTGATAAGTCGCAGTGGTTTTAGGCGTCCTCTCCGGATCGGTACGGGGGTCTCGGGGTTCAGCGTGCTCAGGATGTGGGCTTGCCGGCTTTTATTGCGTCGGCGCACCGAGTGGCAGGACTCGTTGCTACTATACTCCAGTTGGATGGAGACGAGTTCAGCATACCCTATGTGTCTGGGGCGGTCACAGCCTGGTCCACACTCGCTCCGGGAGCGTCATTCCCGAGTACTCTTGCGGTCCAGCGATCGTGGAGTGATGTCCTCGCCGAGAAAAATTATAGCTTGTTGGTTAGTGGGGCTGCGGGGGCGGACTTGGCCAGACTGCGGGCGGTGGCACAACATGAGTCAGGGGCTTGACTGTTCGCGCTGCTATCGCCCAATATGGGAACTTTGTTGGACGATGACTCACTGCGGGTGGCTGTCGCTCTCCGCTTGGGCTGCGGAGTATGTGAACCTCATCTATGCATCTGCGGTACCTTGGTGGAGAGCGATGGTAATCACGCGCTGAGTAGTCGTCGCTGCACAGGCAGGCATCCGCACCACCATGCCCTTAATGATTTGATCCTACGTGCACTGGTGTCAGCTGGTGTCCTCTGCGTGCTTGAGCCGCGCCGGGTATGTCCCGCGCGGACGGCATAAGACCGGACGGTTTGACCCTCGTGCCTTGGCAGAATGGCAAGTGCCTGGTATGGGACGCAACGTGCGTCAACACTTTTGTCGTCAGTCACCTTTTTCGTACCGTCCACTCACCAGCGGCCGCAGCGGAAGATGCCGCTCACAAAAAGCGGCAAAAGTACGCAGTGATGGAGTCCCGGTATATAGTCGTACCGGTGGCTGTGGAAACGATCGGCTGTTGGGGGAGCGAGGCTAAGGCTTTTATTTCTGAGATTGGTCGCAGGATAAAGGAAAAGACTCATGACTCCCACGCCCGTCAAAAGGTCGTACCTGGTGCAAAGGATAGCCATTGCTATCCAACGAGGCAATGCCGCAAGTGTATTGGGCACCTTTGCATCGGGTATGGTCAGGCGTGGGTTATTCAGTAGGGAATAGGTGGGTGTAGCCATTCATGTGACATTTGTATTTTATAACGCTTCATAATACATAAATTTCAATAATTTTAAAAATAATAACATAATGGATTTAAACATTTTTTTATACATTTTAGCGTGTTTTTCCTACCATAACAATTAAGCCATGCCCCTAACATGTTAGCTATCACGAAAATACGTTTCCTGACCCATTTCATTCATACGGACCCAGCTTTACCTACAAATTTAACCACAACATGTAAATTGTATAGAACTAACTCTTTTACTGTCGCAATACAAATATCCTTGTTTGAAACATGGGCAGTATTCCACGCAATTATCCTCACAAAGCCAATTCTTATATTCGCATGAACATGTCTTTGTGCATTTGCAATATCGAAACTGATCTTCTAGCCAACTTGTGAGGTCATACACCTTCCCGTTCAGAGACACCCAGCAATTATTCCTAGAATCATGAATGGCTATCTCTGCTGGCGTATACCATTGTTGCTTGGTATATCTCATTCTGTGGCCGTCAACTCCCAAAAACGTTTTTGTAAATTTTATAAATTATTTCATATTTTCAATACGTAGGCCACGGTTCTGTGACGTAGTTAATGTATATTGGACCATGTTTGACATAGAGAGAAAATAAAAACATTTATTTCATAAACATTGATAAGCAAACAGTCAACCTTTTTGATCTTTCATTATAGTTTGGTTACAAAATGTTATTGATTTATTGCACAGATATGGTTTATTGTGAACAGCGAACAGCGTTTTATTATCCCATCCAGACATATAAGACAGTAAGACATACGAGTATATAGGTACTCTTGTATGCCTGTGATCCTACCCGATAAGTAGGTACTTAATTGCAAACTATACCAGGCGCGGATCCAACCCCTAAAAAAGGTTGTGCACAGCCATCCTAGTGCATTCCTACATCTACAATCCTATAATCCTAATAAATTAAGGTGGAAAAAGACTGATTAACTTTGGCTTCCACTGCTAGAAATGGATGCTGAGCTGAAAGAGGTCCCTCCCGTACATGTAAAGCACCCGTGAAATATGAGCGAAGCGAGCCAGCTTCTAAACGCGCAGCTTTTTCCGGCTAATAAGGACCTTCAAATAAACAAACAATAGAAGTGACAAAGAAGAACGAAGCACCAGCCCTATCCTATATCCATAAACAAAATCGGAGGCTGTCAACCCCAAGACGAAAGTGCGTGCGAAACTTTACATAAAAAAATATCAAAATTTACGCAAATCCTTAAGTGTCAGGAAGTATCGCAAATCGCTAGTTCGCCCAACTTCTGGATGTTTGAGCTCGCTCCTCGACATTAGGTAAGTACACACTGTGAAGTAATTTTCATATCTTTCTCATTTTTTTATAGTCGCCAAAATGCCGGTGTCCGAAAGTCAAAAGAACCCTGGATGGTAAGAGGAGGGAACCATATGCACTGGCAGATCATCCATGTTTCTATTGTAGCAAGAACGAATCTATCTTGTAGGTAACATGACAAGTTTCTTGCCATATTAGATTAAGTTTTATTTACTACTCGGGACTTCACGCGAAACAAAATTCTGCTTACATTCACCGACGTTTCGATCGCGGCTGGTAAGTCCAGGTGAAGTCCCGGGTAGTAAATAAAACATGGCTTCTTCAAGATTCATCAATCGCTTCATACACGCACGTCTGCATGGATCGCGAAGCCTGGCGATCTGTCCTCTCTGACTACTCCGTCAGGGATACAGCGTGAAGATAGTTAGTTTTAGCGTATACACCGCGAAAGTTTAAAAATAAATATTAGATTAAGGTTTTTCAGTATAAATTAAGTTTGATATACTTACCTACCGTTTAGGTATTAGGAAATTACGTATTAAACGAACACAACACAAAGTACACAATGAATCAATCAGTGTATCAAAGTCCACTGTTAGATGTAGGCCAAAAGGTCCATGAAGGTCTTCACTGAAATTCGCATCTCCGTTTTTTTTTTCTAAGGGCGGAAGGACACGGATTAAATTAGAAACGTAGATGTATCATAGTTAGGATTATTATTAGTTTAGAATATTATAGTACACTAGCTGACCCGCCCGGCTTCGCCCATGACATACTTCGAACCACGTGGCACCCATTTTATCCCGTCGTTTATTAGTATCACAATAATGTATAAAGATTTTCCAAATTAATTGATTACTTCCCCGCTTAGCTGTACGCCCGCACGGCCCGGTCGAATTATGGTTACACGAAATTAATTTCTATACGCAAAATTTTGATTTCGCCGTATCTCATAAGATATTAATTTAATTTGCAAGGTATAAAGGGACAAAATAATCTTCATGAAATGCTGAAGCCAACTAACATATTTAAAATGAAAAGGATTAATAACGTATTTGTGTAAATAGCCTTTAAATTACCGCTTTATTATTGCTGGTTTTTTAAAGTATTAAAATGAGTATAGTATGTTATTCTTAAGAGATAGACATATACCATCGCGGACTTTTTTGTAGATCTATATTAGATACACAATTCCACCATACATTATTTCAGCGTTTTTGTTGAAAGCTCTCAGACGGCAAATTTTTTCCGACATCCCCAACAAATATGGTTATAATGTAGTCAATGTAAACCAAAAGTTAACAAATTATACATAAAAACCTTCTATAAGAATTAAACTAACTAAAAAAAAAATCTGCATTGTAATTCGTTGCGTAATTTTAAAGATCTAAGCATACATAGAGACAGACAGCGAAAAGTGACTTTGTTTTATAATATGTAGTGATACATACGTACTGGTACAGTCAGCTGCAAAGAAATCTCACCCCCTTAGAATGTAAAAGTGAACCACAGGGGGTGAGATTTCTCTGGTGCTGACCGCACTAGGTAAGAGACTGGGGCCGTATTTTAGAACGTAACTCAATACTCAAGAAACGCTAGAGGCTAGTATTGCCTTATAAATACTACTCTCAAGTGTTTCTTGAGTATTGAGTAACGTTCTAAATTACGGCCCTGGGATTGGAGACTCGGTATTCCACACGAGTAAAGCCGTTAGTGTCCACTAATAGGTAGTATGTATTTAAAACAATAACAACTTTCAATGTAAAGAAATTTATTTCTATAATTATTTTCAATATCACGTTTTAGACATATTTATTTATAAATACAATACACGATTACGCAATAACAATATTGTTTTCTTTACAAAAATTCCATTTACTAAACTAGCACTTTCGTGCTCTGTTCACCTTTTGTGAGTACAGATCGTGTGGCTGCTTAGATCGGCCTCGGCATAATGGAAATTTTTTTCTATGGAATTAATTGTGTTACAAACATATTATTACGCCTTTTTTCCCGAAGATAGGCAAAGGCATACTATACTCCCACATTTCACCGTAATGCGTTTTTTGTCACACGTAACAGGTGGTAAGGCCATTGGCTTGCCCATTAATATATACAAATAACAATGAATCGCAAAATATGTTGTTAAGCTCAAAACTCGAAGACGGCTGGACCAACACTAGTAGTCTTCTTTTGTTTAATCCTTGAATTCTAAGGTAGGAAAAATTGCACGGATCGGAAACAGGAACGGGACAGTTTCATTACGCGGCCGGAGCCGCGGGCATCAACTAGTTCAAAATAAAATAAGCAAATCAATTTTAGATTAAACGATTTTATTGAAATGAATAATAAATAATTAGGTAAGTAGCCATCAAGATAGGACATTTTCAACTCAACAGGCTACAAAATACAATCGTAAGTCGCGTATAATATCTATAACTAAATTAGACGCGAAAAACAACAGACAACCCAACCAAAATAATTGCTTTATCAATATTTCAACATTTCGCATAATTATACCACTATTTCACATATCTCTGACATGACACATTAGCTTAAAAGTAATAAAAAATACATGTGTAGAATCAAAGCATACACTCAAAAGAAACTACCTACCCCTACTGAAGGCAGTCGTACATATAAATAAATTCGACTGCGTAACACATACAGTAAATTGTAAAATACTTGTGTGACGAGTAGCGCCGTCTACCGAAAGAGTCGAATTTTGTCGATATATCTGCATCACGCAATGAAAGTTCACGCGTTGGACAAGATATATTGTATAAAAACATTCAATCATTGACAATACATAAGTAAAAAAAATATCCAACATAACGAAAAAAAATACCTATGACAGTAATATAACATTGGATTTATGTGACAACTGAGATAAATTTTTCATTTATATGAAATAGCTTTCTTCAAAAGCAATTCATAAATGATTGAAATATTAAAAATACTAAATTTTATAAAAGGGCGCAATTAGTGCAACTCTCGTATATTTTTAATAATTATTTTATGGCCTGGTTACTAAGCCCTTTTAGCCAAATATTATTTGTTATATCATATTTCTTCAACCTTATTTTCTAATTAGTCATGTCCAGTCCTTTGTCGATGTCAAGTCTAGTCATAGGTCCTGTGTCCTTGCCCCAATAACGTGGTAAAGGGTCATTGGGGCTTTCAGTGGAATTTGCATGACAAGTTGTAAAATATGTTTTATTTACTACTCGGGACTTCATGCGAAACAAAATTCTACTTACATCCACCGACGTTTACGTTGTAAGTAGAATTTTGTTTCACGTGAAGCCCCGAGTAGTATATAAAACATAAGTGAACACCGCGAAAGTTTAAAAAAGTTGTAAAATAGCTTTTCACTACAATATATCACTGTATTTACTATAGCACGTTAACACAACTTTTATGTCTAAGAAATTACCATTTTTACACATTAAACAAGGTTAATGCACTAGTTTTGGAAAATAATATACAGCAAGCTCATCACGCCATTTACCAAGATCCCGCGCCAATCCGGCAACTCTCGTTTCAAATCTATAATACAGCAGATAGCAGGTAGGTACAAAAGATTCTGAAAAGGTTTTAAGAACCGACGCGCGACGTTCATCATATTTTCATCTTGTAGAGATTTTTTCATTAGATTCATCTAGTATTATATATAACATAACTAGCGCCATCTGTAAATAATGCCTGAAAGCTTGGGTATTTTGACTCTGGATGTGGATTGATAATTTTCTCACCGAACTGAATCCAGATTCAGTTCTATACTCGTATTATTTATTATCATTAGAGATCATTTTGATTAATATAAGCAAAGTGTCAGTAAAATCAGCAGCATTATAAAATGCCAAAATTCACATTTCTTTTGGCATTCATAGGTTTTTCATTAAATGACAGAATACTAAAATGTATGAAAATAGAGATAAATGTTTTATAACACACACTGGTCAACCAAAAACTATTACAAGAAAAGGGTTACGAATCACTATTATTATTTTACAGATGTGGAAAATGATGAAGTACAAAATGTGAACAAAGACGTCATCGTTGGCATTATGTTTGTAACGCCTTTGTCTAGAAACGGAAACAAAGCAAAATATCATACATTTTTTTGAGTATTATTAGGCAAAGGAGCAACGATTTAATGCCACTGATGACGTCATTGAGAACCAACTATTTTAAATTTAAAATATTTTATTGTAAATGAAATACGATGAATATATCAAAAATATTCGAATTAGTTTCTTAGAATGTTTTAACTCCCATTTCCAAAACCTTATCAATTTCAATATTCGATACGCCTCAGAACATTGGTAATAAATCGAACGTGTTCATCAGCTATTACAATAGGCAATTATAACATAAATTCATTTCCAGTAACAAATGTGGGTACTTACATAAATACTGTGTTAATGTGAGCGTTGTATGAAAATTGCCCTAAGCGTGTGTGTGTCATGAGGCTGGTTGTTGATGCGGTACTTGCGATAAATGTTTGACGATATCCACCCAGTCGTAGCCACGAGGTTTCTCTCCAGCTCGGCCAATCTCTGCCTTATCCCACACTCGTCTTTTCTGGGCTTTTGTTAACTGTTCCTTCTTTTCCGGCTTTTTGGTAATTTCGTTCTGGAATATTCGTTGTAAAATTATAATAAGATATATATTTTAGAAATAATTTGACATGGTTTTAGAAAGAAATTGACATAATTTTTGTAAGGAATCGTCTGTATAAGGACCGTGTGAATAACACCTTAGTGTTTATATATATTGGTTAAAGGTTTGAATTTTGTTATCAAAAGTTTAGTTTCATATGCGTAGTGTAAACTAATAGAATTCGCATTACGGTCAAACAAATATATGTTAAGAAAAGTTTCTTATTCCGTGCTAATTCGGATCCAGGAAAAAAGAAAAATATGAAGGTGTTAGCCTAGCTGCATCTTTTTCGAGCTAAGGTCAACTGACATAACACGTAGTTCAATAAGTCCCGAGACTAAGTACTAAAACAAGGTTTTTTTTATAAAATTATTTTTTATTCATCAACGTAGTCTCCTCCAAGAGCGATACAGTGCGTCCAACGCCTTTCTAATTTTTCTATCCCATGCGTGTAGAACGATTTGTCTTTGGCTTCAAAATAAGCCTCCGTTGCTGTGATAACTTCACTATTTGAGTCAAATTTCTTACCCTGGAGCATTTTTTTGAGATCTGCAAACAGTCAGTAATAGCTGGGGGCCAAGTCTGGCGAATAAGGGGGATGAGGAAGCAATTCAAAGCCCAATTCATTAATTTTGGCCATCGTTCTCACAGTCTTGTGACAAGGAGCGTTGTCCTGGTGAAACACCACTTTCTTTTTGTTCATTTGAGGCCGTTTATCCACAATTTCGTACGTCAATCGCTCCAATAAGCACATGTAATAGTCACTATTTATATTTTGCCCCTTTTCAAGGTAGTCGATAAAAAGTATTCCATGCGCATCCCAAAATATAGACGCCATAACCTTACCGGCCGATTTCTAAGTCATTGGCCGCTTCGGGCGGCTTTCACCAGTCGCTCTCCACTCCGCTGACTGCCGATTGGATTCCGGACTAAAATGGTGTATCCGTGTTTCATCCATTGTCACATACCGACGTAAAAAAATCCTTTTTATTACGATTCATCAGCGCCAAACATTGCTCTGAATCATTGATACGTTGTTCCTTTTGATCAGTTGTAAGCAAACGCGGCACCCACTTGGAAAAAAGCTTTTTCATGGCCAAATTTTTATGTAAAATAGTGAAAACACTACCAGCTGAAATCTTCACTATCTCGGCTATCTCGCGCACTTTTATCTTCCGATCTTCCATTACGATTTTGAGGACTTGGTTAATATTTTGTTGAGTCACTGCTTCATTTGTGTCCATGCGACCGCGTTTGAAGTCGGCATACCACCGACAAATGGTTGCTTTAGAGGGAGCTGATCCCGCATATCATTTTATAAGCCATTGCTGTGCTTCAAAGGTATTTTTTCCCATTAAAAAACAATGTTTAATCAACACGATGTTTTATGTTTATGCAATGAATATATATAATTCTATTATTTTTTATTTTTTACAATGTTTTATGCAAGTAAACCTAAGGTTCTAGTATTTGAAAGAGATGACGTAAGAACCAAATGCGAGATTAAGGTAAACCAGGAACGACTAGAGCAAGTGAATGCAATTGTGTATTTAGGGAGTATGTTCAGCGCGGATGGAAGATGTGATTCGGATGTAGAACAGGGAGTAGCTGCCGGAAACAGAGTTAACGGTGCTTTGTCCCACTTAGTAAAGCGACAAAGCATCGTAAAAGAAGCACGACTGGCGATTCGTAACGCAGTGCTAGTGCCAACTTTGCTTTACGGTAGCGAAACCTGGGTATATCAGCAGATGCATGAAAGTAAATTGAATGCTGTGGAGATGCGATCACTTCGAAAATTGTACGACGTTACTTTTACCGAATACGTAACGAAGTGATACGCAATATGGCAGGTTTAAATGAAAGTGTCAGCGTTAAGCTGGAAAAGGGCGTGCTCCGTTGGTTTGGACACGTCCAACGAATGAGTGAGGAACGATTGACGAAGAATATATATTGTGCGAAAGTAGAGGGCAGAAGAAGTCAGGGTAGGCCGAGACAAGTCAGGGTAGGCCGAGACTTACATATGAAGACCACGTGAGCAGATTGCTCAAAAACGGAAAGGTCAAAAGTACTCGGATACCCAGACGTGCGTGTATGAAGCGATTAATGAATCTTGAAGAAGCGAAAGAAGTATGCATGGATCGCGAAGTCTGGCGATCTGTCCTCTCTGACTGCCCCGTCAGGGATACAGAGTGAAGATAGTTAGTTAGTTAGTTTTCTTTTATCAACACGCGAAACTCGTTTTTTTTTCATTGTATCGAAACTACAAGCGTAGCGTCACTTAAATGTCTGCAAAATCAATATTTTAATGCTCCATGTTTTTTAAAATTTGAAACATATCTTATATTGAAGGCCAGTACATTTTATAAATCAAAAGAGTTTTTAATATATACGCCATTTCCAAGTTAGTCTCGGGACTTATTGAACGATCTAGTATACTCGGGGATTAATCCTACTAAAATTATAAACGCGAAAGTTTGTAATAATAGATGTTTGTTACCCTTTCAAGCAAAATCTACTGTATGGATTTTGATGACACTACTATAATATAGCTTACACATCAGAATAACACATAGGCTACTTTTTATCCCGGGACCAAGTTACTGAGGGAATCTGGTACGGGAAAACTTCACTACGCGTGCGGAGCCACGGGCGTCAACTAGTTATCTATATAGATTAATCTGAAAGCAGAAACTTTTAAGATACGGAACTTTAAAAATGTCTCACCTGATCGTCTATAACTAATTTCTCGACTCTACTGGAGACCACCACATCTTCAGTCTGCAGTGACAGGATGTCAACCACGTGCTCCTTCAGGCACTCGAACAATGTGTACGTCATAGCACAGCCAAGCCATTGGTCTGCCTCGGCATTCACTATAGACAATATTTTTTCTTTAACTGTAGGTAGTCTGTAAAAATATGATTTATGCATATACTAAAACGGAATAGGACGTTTATACTAACTTCTAAAGTTTGACTGCCTCTGTGGCGCGGTGGAAGTGTATCCGACTGCTACGCAAGAGGTCGTTGCTTCGGTTCCCACCCAGGATAAAACTTTGTGTGATGAGCACGGTGATTTATTCTATTTATTTATCGTTTTCCATACTACAAGTTTATTTATTTTTACGAGTAAAAGCTCAGTTATGGAACCTTAAAATAAATGTACTTAATGCCTACCATTAAGTACATTTATATTATTTCATTTGAACTCTTGATGAAAGTCTTGAGAAGCAGAGAGAAAGTCAACATGTACTTTTTACACGAAAGCCCCGTGATACTGGCAGTAGGGATCAACGGCTTCACGTGTCTTCTTAAGCAGAAACTTTTCACAAACGCTCGCAAATGAAATGACTCATAAGATATTAAACGTAGTGATCGTTTGCAGAACACTGACCAAGCGGCGCTATGAGCTACGATCAGGCTCGAACCGACTGAAACCTAGCGGCCCATTAAGTCTTTGAAAAGAAGCCATGACCTCTCGGCCAGCCTCGACCGCCAAACTTGGCGGACCTTTCGTGTTTTGTTAATTCCCCTTTACCATGAATATTCCACGCACAATACGAGTCTGTGACTAAATTTTCTTCTATTCAAACCATTTTTGAATTGAATAAGGGGAAATATAACACACAACCATTAATTCTACATTTCTGACACTCTTTTGTTAACGTTTCGCTTATAGCACATTTTACTTTATGATTAGGGATCGAAAACTAAATATTTTCTCCATCACTTTTAGTATCGAATAGCTAAAGTTATTTTACTTCTGTCAGAGAAAAACTAAACAACATAATTCACTAACACGAATTTCAATAAGTGAGAATTTATCAATGAATCATTTCCCGCCAACGGAATGGTTGCGATTGTTTACTATAAGTAATTCCTGACATCCTCAAAAACGAGCTCCATATCCGATGTAATCTGAATATAGTTTACAAACAACATAATGTATATAAACCCAAGACAATGGTTTAATGACATACAAATGGTTCAGTTGTGAACGAGGTACAGTGGGAATAAAATATTATTTAAAGTGATCTAGGAAGAGATACAGAGAAATAAAATGAACAGGTACTATAAATTTTAAGACCACAATATCAAATTGCCGCGAAGAATCCTTTAAAGGTCATTAGTTTGAAACCTCAATCCAAATTATATTAATTTAAATTGTTTCAGATTATATGCGATATTGATCATGCTATATTGTTGGCATAAATCGCTCTCACAGAAAAGCGTTGGCCTCCAAGAGTACCACGCTCCTGGGTCTCAGAGTCATCTAGAACCCTTAAAACAAAACCAATCGGCTGCACGGTTTACGCTTTCGTATCAACAGATTTTGCGAAAACTTCTACTCCCATATCGTCACCAGCCTCCATATTGTTATCACATTCCATCAGTTCATTATCATAATACTTCGATTCAGCAAGATCTATCAAATGAACCTCGATATTTACTTTTCTATTACAATTCATTATATCATCAAAATCTCCTTTCCTACAACCATCGATATTCACAAGACCAGACAAATGAAGAAAAACCACCATCTGGATATCTACTTTTCTACTATAATACGTTCTATCACCAGAATTCTGAAATTTCTCAAACAAATATGCATAGCGTGTATGACACAGTGCAGTATTTCAGCAATGGAACACAGCAAGACATGTCCCAATGGGCAACGACGCCATACCGTCAACACCAGGAGGGCTGGACTTATGGCAAAATGGTAGCTCTGACTTCCAGTTACATATCTGATTATAAAAGAATTATTTCACCGGGAACACAAAAAATAATCTTAGATTCATTAGACACCTACAACCATCCTAATACTAGAAAGGAAAAGACACTGACTTGTTCTTTACTAAAGAGATTAGTTAGGATCTTGAACCATGGACCGAGATCGGAGCAAAATCAAACAGACAACGATGAATGGTTGTCGATTGTCACAATTTTAAAAAATACATTCCCAGAAATACGAGGACTTTCATCATATCATATTGTTAATGTGTTAATGGCTCCAAAAGTAAGAAGCTTCATAAGAAACATAACAAAGGAACAGGAGAATTTGTATAATAATGTAACAGAAGAATGGAAAGAATTTATGAGTTATAAGCCGAGTACAAATAGCAGAAACGAATTTATATCAGGGAGGAATTTAATACAGCACGAAAATACCAAAGATTTCTTGAGAACATTTTACTGTCGTTATATTTTTAATATTATGAACAAGACAGATAATGGGATCAGTGATGCCTCATTTGGTCAAATTTCGTCGAATCTGTCTGAATATAACCAAACAAAGGTACGTAACAGTAAGTGTAAAATGGGTGACGTACATTAAAACGATATACTTAACCTACGTATAACGTATTAATGTGCCTCAAAACTTTAGCTGACAGTCTTTTAGCTAAGGAAAGAAAAAGATGTCTTTTAAGAGCCTAAGCCTTATCTTACTGTACAGCAAAACTATTTGACCACGCGGAGCATCGGTTGGTCATGATAGTTACTGTATTATATGCCTTCAACTCATACAGCGTTGAGGAGCAGGACAGCATTACTGCTTCTCCACACCCTGGGACATCCATCCGAGAAGTTACTCAGGGTGCCCGGTGATAGACAGGGACCCTGTGGTTTTAGTCGGTTCGAATCCGGTCCACATCAGTGGGGACTTAATCCCGATAAAAAAGAACTGCGCCTCCACGTCGCACCTTAACTATTTATTATGTATAAAAGATAAAATTTATACTTACATATTCTGATTGTAGAAAATATCCATATTAAAACTAGGTTTATCTGTTGGGTAAGAAGGTCCCCAAGATATCTCTAAAATGAATGATTTATCTGCATCAGAGTACTGAAAATGAAATAATTTTATTATTATATAAACTACTATTAATAAATTTTTAAAACATTATATTCTTTAAAATTTCTGTAATTATTTATGGTGAAAAGAAGTGTCTTTTCACCATAAATAATTTCAAGGTCAGTGGACCTTACTCTAAAATACTACTAATAAAAAAATATCGACCATTATCAACTAAATGTTTTAATTTTGTTGAAGTATCATATATTATAAAATAAGAACTGATTACATCATTCAATATATTTTATATTAATGAGTTTCTTTTTTCCAGAGATCAGAAAATGACAAATGTTTTGAAAAAGTGGACAACAAATTAAACTTACAAAATAAACATGGCTGCAATAACAACCCAATGGAAGAAATACAAAAATATAAATGTGCTGGTAATTTCTTAGTAATGGAATCGCATAACTAAAGATCTGACACAGTATATATTCTCAATGCAAATGCAAAATAATCAATGCATAAACTAATTTACTCAAAGAAATCGGAACACAAGGAAGTGAAATTAAAAAAAAGTAAAAAAAAAACAAATATTCAATTTCTTTGTTCATCAGTTATCACACTCAACAATATCTTAGTGGTTTTAAAAGAGACGAAGATATGGGCAGTGTGATCATGTATAATTTATTGATACACATAGTGCACAGTGACGAGAATGGCTAAGCATCACATCTCAGTTTGAAAATGTTTGTTGTGATGTGATATCACTTATCTAAACAGCATAGGTTCATAGACTATTAAGTCCCGGCCTATTTAGACAATACTTTGGTGGGTGTCATTCTAATAGTTAACAATTATGTGCTCCAATTTCTTTGAATTTTACTACATAATGGAAACATACAAGCGAAGTCAAACGCAGTTATTAATCTCAATGCAAATATACATTATTCAATGCATAACTGAAACTAATATAAACCATTTAAGGACATTATTATTACAATGTACAGTAATCCATTTCTAAAAATGTAGTCGACTAATATTGGGTTATTGTTCTCTCTAACATATAATGTTAAAATGTATTGTGATATATTTAAATTGGCAAAATATGGGTGCTCCATTATATTATGCCAATTTAAATAGATCACTTATTTGTTATTCATATTACTTAGTCAAACACTAATAATATTCAAACAGGGTGAATAGAAATGCAGAAGTCTGCGTGTTTTAAAGTCTGCTTGATTTGACTTGTTGTAATAAATAGTATTTTATATGAACATGTTGTGGAATTCACCAAAACAATTCCCATTTATGCATTTATGGTAAGTGATGTTTAGACAATGTAGCCAGAACAAAAAAAATTGGTTCATTACAGGAATTTTAAAAAGGAATCTATAGAATGAGAATATTGAACCGACTAACCTTATATTGATAAGTTTTAGCATCAATTTGTTTAAAGTTATCATCTCCTTCATAGATAGATTTGAGGACTTCTATTTCTTCTGCTTGCTGCTCTGCATCATCAGACATTTTGTAGGATTTTTAAGATATGGGATATTGCCTATAAAATTAATATAATTACTTTTAAAATATATTTATGAAGGACTCAGTTTTCTCAATTCTCACATTAATATACATACTTACTAAAATTTAACACCAGTATGTTTATGTTTCATAAATTAGATGACTGAATTTCATGTACCAACCAATAAACAGGGCTATAATTTAGAAAGTCTTTGATTATTTTCCTATGTATTCCTATTAATATATTAGAAGCGCTCGTGGCCTCGCGGTCTCAGTGTTCTGTAAACGATCACTGAGTTACGCAACTTTCACTATGTCTGGTCCTCGGATGGGTGACCACTTTGTGACATTTACATTTTGCGAGCGTTTCCGTGCTTCGGAAGGCATGTTAAGCCGTTGGTTCCGGTAGCCAGTAAAATGGCAGTCGTTAAGCCTGGTTGAAGGCCTTATGGGCGGCTTGAAAATTTCAACAGCAGGTAGCCACAACCTGCGTCTGTCTATTTCAACACGGCAATGGGCTCACCACCTATTATGTGGGACAGGAATCCACACGGTGATAAATGGGCATATAATATGCCTCTGCCACCCCTTCGGGGATAAGGCGTGATGGATATTTATTTATTTATTTATTTATTCCTATTTATTATATTTTATGACTGGACTGACTGATTATCCACCACGGGATAGTTATTTGGATATTATGGAAATAAACACCCAGTCCATGAATAATTTGGTTGGAGTAATTTGTCAAGAAAGCATAAGGTGCACTAGCAGGATAAAAAAAATTTTCGTAATAAATACATTGTTCTCTGTATCAAATCAGGTTATAAACCATGGTCAAAACAAATATTTGATGTTTGTTTCAGATGTTGAGTGTTTTATATATTAAATATGTATGTATATGTAAAGAATTATAAAATTATTTATATTATTAGACTAAATCCCATAGCACTAGCTAAAATATCAGCTTAATTTGGGCTAGAAGGCGTTTTGAAAGAATGTCCTAATTTTTTTTAATTACACTACAATATCTAATAGTATGTGTAGCTATATGCAAGATATACTCTTACTCTTGCTCGATCTCATTCATAATATTATGATTATTTAGTATTTTATTGGCAAATATAACAAAAAAATCTAAGTATAACCTCAAAATAACTAGCAATCCAAAAACAACACAACGACTTTAGATCACTTCAAAAGTAAACAAAGCACAACTGCGAAGCATGTAGACATTATTTTAAACACGTTAAGTTACCTTACGCAGTACAATTTTTAAATTTATTAACTTTCTTGTTGGCTACGAGCAGCTGTGCAAGTTTTTACGACATTTTAGTTTACTGTCAAAAGAGTGTCAAGCTGTTTTTTTTTTCAATTATTTTACGGCCTGGTTACAAAAACCTTTTAGCAAAATCTTATTTTTTATATCATATTTCTTCAATCTTATCTTCTAATTTGTCCTGTCCAGTTTTTGTCGATGTCGTGTCCTCAGTTCTAAGTCCTGGTCCTTGCCCTCAGTATAATGGGCTTCTTATACTGAGGTTTTTTTAAAATAGCATTTCACTGCATATATATCATTGTCTTTCACTATAGCACGTTAACACAACTTTTATGTCCAAGAAACCACTCCTGCACATAAAACAAGGTAAATGCACTAGTTTTTTTTTTTTTTTAGTTTGGCGCGGCGGCACAGAATGTATTAGATGACGGTTCGGTTTTTTTGTTTTTTTTTTTGTTTGCGCTTCTTAGAATAGATTTTTAAAAATAAATAATGTTATGTACCTAGTTAATTTTTGTCTGTAAAGTGTAGCGATTTACAAATAAATAAATATTTCTTTCTTTTTTTTTTTCTTTTTTAGAAAATAATATACAACAAGCGTCCGCATCAGGGCTTAATAACGTTACCAATGAACAAAAAACTAAACGTTACCTAAAGTTAATTTCAAATTGAAACCTAGCTAACCTTACAAAATATCAAACATTACTAGCTAACACTACCGTATTTAACGTTAGGAATTACCGTTAGTTTTGAACCCGTACCCGTACCGCCCGCATAGCCGCTTGCTTTATACCTGTTGCCACTACGTGCAAACTAAGTACAAATGTGTTGCCGTGTAGGAGATGCGCAAGCAAACAAGTACTCATTTCGCCGTAGTCGAATGAGGTGAAGTATAGCGGGCCGCTGCGAACTATCGCGTAAACTAACTCATTCCTTCAAAAAACGTCGGTATGATTTAGTTTACGTGATAGTTTAAGAATAATATAAAAACGATCTAGACGAATTGTGGACCGTCCTAATATGATTAATTCTTGATCTATATAAATATTATAAAGCTGAAAAGTTTGTTTCATCGTTTGTTTAGATTGACGCGCTAATCCCAGGAACTGCTGGAACGGTATTAAATAATTATTGTTTTGTTGTATAGCCCAACAATGTTTTATCAAGAATTGTGTGTGTGAATTGACTGCAGCTGAGAATTTTTAAATGTAATTGCACAATAAAAAAAATTGCTTTGCCCCCGGCTCTGCTTGTGAACACACGTTGCACCTCACACATTTGACCCATGCCATGCCCCTTCAATTACTTTCATAAACTTGAACCCTTGGGTAGAATATTTGGAATACTAGAACACGTGGTTATTTATTTTTAATCATAAGCAGATATACGAAATTAAATAAGTACACTAAATTAATTTATTAGTTTACCGAAGGGCCCCAGCTTATGTTTGTAAGTAGTACGTACTGTTACGCCGGCTGACTAGTGAACAACTTTAAACGTCATTTTCTGGGCCTTGGGAACGTTTTCAGTAAGCTGAAAAGCGGTTTCAGGCCGTTTCCGAGGAAGTTCTATCACATACCAAATTATCCAAATTTCACCCCAGTTGCCGTTGTTTTCAGGCGCCTGAAACATGTTTTCAGTTCGTTTCAGGCCACCCCCTATCACATGCCATCATAACCTGAAAACCCTTTTTCAGGCATTTTCAGGACCCCGTATGGGCCTTTGAAGCCCACTTCAGTATATAGCGTAATTTCATGAAAGAGTGACAAGGATAGCAGTATCAGAAAGAGAGAGCTACATTCAGAATATTCCAGAGCTATTAGACAGGGATAGCACTATTAAAAAGAGATAGCTACACTAAGAACATTCTAGAACTATGTGATAGAGATAGCACCAGAAGGGACAGCAATAGGTCGAGAACCTTCCGGCACATACCGAAGGAGCAACTAGTATCGTGTGGAACATTCTAGAGATGTACCCGATTGTAGGTACCGAACGAATTCTCCCGAATATTCCAGAACATTACTAGGCGTATATAAAGGGCCGAGGTCGCGGCTACAGGACAGTCTCCTTTGAGGAAGGGAAAAGTGCGAATCGAAGTGATCGAAGCTAAATAGTGCGATGCTGTTACAGTGCGATTATCTTAGAGAAGAGTTTGTGTTTAGTGTGTTTAGTGGCGATTATTAGTAGTGGTTTTACTGTTTTTATTTAGAGTTATTAAAGTGTTTCTTTTAAATACGTGGTATTAGTGCAATTCCTATTAGTACCTACCCAACGAACGTAACAGTACTTAATGATTGTAAGTACGTACCGCCGCCCTTCGGGGATAAACAGAGGCGGCATACATACATATAAATTATATGTATGTACAAATTTTGCTCAACTTGTTATGATTAGCGGCAGCGAACCAAAGTGATTAGGTATCAAACGCAATGACTGTATCCCCAGATTTAGAAAGTTAACGATACCAAATTGATATTGAACTAACGTTAGTTTTGGTTAGTTTACCATGAACGTTAGTAAAGACTACCGGTATGACCTAATTAAATAACATGAAATTTAATAAAGGTACTTTTATATTAACGTTCTCAACAGTCCAGAGATGGTAACGTTCCTTTTTTACCATTATTTGAAGCCTTGGTCCGCACTTGTCACTCTTCCAGCCAAAAGTCAAGCTGATGTTGTTGTTGGTTGTCTTCGCCCATCTTGGGCAGGCAAAGGAAACTTGGTCCATACAGCCTGGTATTCAGTATTTTATATTTTTTAGTATTTTGTCATGTCTAGTCCTTTGTCGATGTTAAGTCCTCAGTCCCAGGTCCTGGTCCTTGCCCCAATAAGGCAGTGGATCACTTATTGCGGCTTTCTACAGAAATATGGCACCAACACAAGCAATATCCACAAAAACACGAATTTTACACAAGTTTTGGAAAAATAATTTACGACAAACGTGTGTCATTGCCACAGACATATAAGTAAGACAGTTAGCAGACTAAACATATTCCTTTGTTTACAGCGCAATACTTCATTCTTTTTACTTGTTGTATAACACTATATTTCTTGTCACGTGTAGCAACATGTAACTCACACATAGACAGCAAACAGCGCGTAGCCTAAATTTCTACATAATGTCATCTATTGGCGCCATTTTTGAATCAGGAATTTATTAGTGTTTAGTGCCGAAGTGAAAATATTGTGTGTATATATTTAAAAAAAGGTTATAAAAGTATAAAGAAGCATGGTTAAGTATTGTGTAAAATGTTGTAATAGCTCAAGTCTTAAGAACTCACCAGGAATAACTTTTCACAGGGAATTTATGTTTTAGTTACGACTAGGTGTTATTATTCTAAGATTTTTATCCAAAAATAGTGATTCTTTTAGACGAACACTTGACAAGTTGTTAATATTAGTATATTAAGTTCAAGCAGTACCTGCGAGGTATCTGTAAAAGAAAAGATGCAAATAAAAAATAATGAAAAAATCATAGTGTATAGCGATGACATAGGTAAAAATTTTGGACATAATTTATCACAGTTAGGTCATTCTGTAATAAATCATACATGTAGGTGCTTCTTACTCTAAAATTATAGATTTTATTTTGACTGGTACTCACTGCACGCAGTCTACTATAGTGGTGCTGGTTGGTAGAAGAGGCATTATTAATAGTGACAAACTTATAAAAATTTTTGATAAGTTATCAAGTCTAAATGTAAAACAAGTCATTTTGTCCACCTTGCCATACAGCACTGCTACGAGCCACAAGGAAAACAACTTAAGATACAAATTAAATATGAAACTACATACCATGGTATCATATTCCAAAAAAAATTGAATTGTTAGATTGGAATATTATTTTCAATAATAATAGTCTGTTGACATTAGATAGATATTTTCTATCAAAAACTTTACAACAAAAGGTAGCTCTGTTGCTATCTATTTTTTTTATTTTTCAAGCAAATTATTGGCAAGTACAACTGCTTTTATTGAGCAGGATAATTTTGACGCTTCACATATGGAAAATGAAATTCCAAAAAACTAGTTTGTAGGACAACAGATAATAAATCTGGCCAGTTTTGTCAGACTTTGGCCCCTGAGAATAATCATAATAAAAATATTGTTTTTATAAAGCTGGTGCACCATAATGTTAGAGGTTTAATAAATGGTAAAAATTTAGAGTTAGAGCTATACATTAATGCAAATTTTATTAATATTTTTTGTGCTACAGAGCACTGGTTAAACGATCATGAAATCACATTGTTGAACTTCATAAATCACCAGGTTGCTAGCTCGTTCAATAGAAAACATTCTAAACGTGGAGGCTCTTTAATATTAATTAATAAAATCTTAAAATTTAAAGAACGTAAAGACTAAGTAGCCCTCTCCATTGAGCGAGTTATTGAGATTGCCAGTATTGAGTTTGAGAATTAATCTTGTTAAGCGTATATAGTCCCCCTGATGCTCCGTACATTAAATTTGAAGAAAAGCTTGAAGAAGCACTGTTCAAATGTTAATGTTCTAAGAAATCTATAATAGTTTCTGGAGATTTTAATGTTGATATACTAGATACATCATTAACTCCATTAGAAAGAAATAAAATGAAAAATTTATTTAAATCCTTTAATCTGCATAGTACTTTCTTAGAACCTACTCGTATTACAGCCACCAGTGCAAAATGTATTGATAATATTTTTACTAATATTAAACCAATAAATAAAGGTATTGTGGATCTTGTAGAGTCAGATCATCGTGGCCAATGGATAAAGTTTCCTAAAATTAGTAATAAAGTCTGCAAAAAACAAATTAAATATGTACCAATTAACCAAAGTCGTTTGAATATTTTTAAAGAAAATATAGTAAAGAGATTGCCATATCTACCTGACTTTACTTGTGTAGACCAGTCATATACAAACTTATTTAATTTGATTAATGATGAGTTTGGCAAAGTTTTTACCTCAAAAACTCTACAGATTGGTGGTCGTCCTGTTTTCAGTGATTGGGCTGCACCAGGTATTTTTAAAGGTAGAAACAAATTATTTGAATTATATTCAGAAAAATCATATAATTTTAACCAAACCTTTCAGGAATATGTTAAAAATTATTCTAAGATATTTAAACAAACATGTTATCTTGCAAAGTCAAACTTTATTAAAAATAAAATTTCTAATTCTGTATATATATAAATATATAATATATATATATATATATATATATATTCATCACGCCTTATCCCCGAAGGGGTGGCAGAGGCATATTATATGCCCACTTTTCACCGTGTGGATTCCTGTCCCACGTAATAGGTGGTGAGCCCATTGCCGTGTTGAAATAGACAGACGCAGGTTGTGGCTACATGCTGTTGAAATTTTTTTAAGCCGCCTATAAGGCTTTCAACCAGGCTTAACGACTGCCATTTTACTGGCAACCGGGACCAACGGCTTAACGTGCCTTCCGAAGCACGGAAACGCTCGCAAATGTAAATGCCACAAAGTGGTCACCCATCCGACGACCAGCCATAGTGAAAGTTGCGTACCTTAGTGATCGTTTACCGAACACTGAGACCGCGGGGCCACGAGCGATAATTCTGTGAATAAAATAAAAATGACTTGGAATATCATTAACTCTGAATGCGGTAGAACTATGGTGACAGAAAGGGATTTCCACTTAAAAGTAAATAATTGTCATGTTACATGTTACCTGGAAGTGGCGACGGAATTTGAATTTTTTTTCGAAAATGTACCTATTTTGACGACTAAATCTCTGCAAGCGTCTTCCAGTTGATCTGAACATTTATTAAAAGATTCTGTTCCTTATTGCAGGGATGCATTTGTATTCACAGATATTTGCGCTCAGGATATTATAAAAACTTTTAAATGTATTGAAATTAAGAAAACCGCGGACCTTTGGGGATTATCAGTCAAAACTGCATCATGTATCATTAAGGTCATTGCGCCGCATCTAGCAAATGTGTTTAATGACTGTGTTTCTAGTGGTATATTTCCTGATTTAATGAAACACAGCAAAGTCATACCCTTGTTGCAGACCCGTCTAATTTCCGACCAGTGTCAGTGCTGCCAACTTTGAGCAAAGTATTTGAAAAAATAAATTTTGAATCAAATGCTATCCCATTTAGATATTCATAAAATATTTCATACAAAACAGTTTGGTTTTACGAAAGGGCGCTCAACTTCCGATGCTGGTGTTGAGTTATTAAATGTATTCATGAAGCCTGGGAAGACAAGCAAGATGCATTAGGTATATTCTGCGATCTATCCAAGGCTTTTGATAGCGTTCAACATGAAACATTGTGCAAAAAATTACATCACTATGGATTAAGAGGAAAATCTCTCGACCTTCTGTCTTCATATTTGAACAATAGAATACAAAGGGTCGATATTAATGGTACACGTTCTGTAGGATCCATGGTTACAATGGGTGTGCCACAGGGCTCGATACTTGGGCCATTCTTGTTCCTTATTTATATTAATGATTTACCATTTTATGTAGGGGACAGGAATAGGATTGTTTTGTTTGCAGATGATACCTCATTGATTTTTAAAATTATAAGACAATTAGATAATTATGACGATGTAAACAATGCAATCACGAGAGTAGTTCATTGGTTCAGCTGAAATAATCTTTGCCTAAATGAAAACAAAACTAAATGTATTAAATTTACTCTACCAAATGTAAAACAAGTTACGGTCAATGTTCAACTTAATGGACAAGTGTTAGAGTTTGTGGAATCAACTGTGTTCCTTGGTATAACTATTGATGCTAATTTGCAGTAGGGCCCGCACATAGAAAAGACGGCCTCTAGGTTAAGTTCGGCTGCATACGCTGGAAAAAAGATCAGGACTCTAACAGATGTAGATACGGCTAGAATGGTTTACTTCAGCTATTTTCATAGTATTATGTCTTACGGTAATCTCCTTTGGGGGAGTGCTGCAGATGTAAATAACATTTTTGTTCTTCAAAAGCGGGCTGTACGCGCTATAAATAATTTGGGCCCCAGAGTCTCCCTCCGAGAAAAAATCAAAGAAGTAAATATTGTAACTGTAGCATCACAATACATTTTTGCCAATCTTATGTATGTCCAGAAAAATCTATCACAGTTTACTAAACTCTGTGATATACATAATATAAACACTAGACATAAAAACAATATTTTAGTTCACCACAGTCGGCTGCATAAGATTGCCGATTATTTCCAGGGTAACTGTATACGCTTTTACAGCAAGCTTCCCTGTGCCCTGAGAAATTTACCATTAATTAAATTGAAAAAGTTTATTAAAAGAAAGCTTTGTGAAAAAGGTTATTACTCTATTCAAGACTATTTACAGGACAGGGATTCCTGGAAATGATCTGCTGGCAAATAAAATATTATAGTCATAATATATTAAATTGTAAATAGGCCATCAAAAAAAAGCCTTCCTTAGTTTCTTGCCGGTTCTTCTCATGTGGGCCGCGTTCCGAACCGGTGGTCACTTTAAATATACAAATTTTTTCTTTAGTTTTAGTGTATGACATTTTGTAAGCGCCGTTGAAATGGTCTATGCAAAATAAAGACATTTTTATTTATTTATTTATCTGGTGCATAGGATCTGTTCCATAAACCGTTTGGTCGCTATCGTCATCTATATCTAAGATTTTTGTTAATTTATATACATTTTGTACTGTTACGACATTTCAAATACACAGGCACGAATTCAGTTCAGCAAATTGTTTGAAATGACAATATCAAAAGTCAAGCTAAATGTAGCGCCCGATGCAATTAATTATGTTAATCTTGTTTTAGGTTTCCTAAGGATACCATTAAAAAAGATGTTTGGTTAATAAATATAAATCAGAAAGATATTAAAATGATATGATTGCTGAATGCGACCCTGGATTAAGCTACCTGTCTATGTGTGTGTAATAGGCTACGCTATTTTTCGCAAACCTTTGGTCTGCTTACTGTCATAAAAGTCTGTGGTCATTGCTAATATTCGCGCCAAAAGTCCCTGTCATGCTGACAACGGATTGTTGTACGTTGTTAGCAAAGGAAACATAGTTCATACCGCTTTGTTTTCTGTATTTACATTTTCTTAGTATTTGGTTTAAATCATGTCAAGTTCGCAGTCTTAGTTCCTAGTCCTTGCCCTAGTAAAGCAGTGGACCCCCTTACTAGATCTTTCCATGGAGATTTGGCACTAACACAATGAACACCGCTGTTTACCGCAACATTTCACTTTCCATAACTCATGCACATTTTCGTAAACTTTATGTATCATTAACCACCACTATTAAACACAAAATCCCGAATTATACACTAGCTTTGGAAAATAAAATACGGCAACCGTACGTCATGATGTTCAAGAATTTAATAACTAAATAAAAAAATATTGTTGGGACAACTCACACGACACCATCTGATTCCACTAGAAACATTAAGCAGAGCTTGTACTATGGTAACCAGATAACTGATAAATAAACTTATATAATTCTAAATACATAAATATTATAGATAAATAACACCCAGACACAAAATAAACCATCGTGCTCATCGCACAAAGTATTATCCTGGGTGGTATTCGAACGACCTCTTGCGTAGCAGTCGGATACACTCCCACCACGCCACAGAGGCAGTACAATTTTTTAAATTTATTAACTTTATTGTTGGCTACGAGCAGCTGTGCAAGTTTTAATTGGCGCCAAACCACAACTACTGACCAGACAATCAGGGTCTCCAGGTGCCACATGTAAAAAATCCCCATATCTGATTTTATTTTTCCCCAAAAAAACACGATTTCATGCACTTTTCCTCAAATTAGTTTTGTAGTGAAAATAAAAAAAAATATTTATTTGCAAAATCGTGTTTTATTATACTTATACTAGCTGACCCCGCAAACTTCGTACCGCAAATACTTACAACATGTCTTTTTATAGTACTGTTTACCCGCACAGTTCCCGTTCCCGTGGGAATATGGGAATAAAAAATAGATATTGACCGATTCTCAGACCTATCCGATATGCACACAAAACTTCATAAGAATCGGTCAAGCCGTTTCGGAGGAGTACGGTAACTAACATTGTGACATGGAAATTTTATATATTAGACTAGCTGACCTGCGCAACTTCGTTAGCGCCACATATTAATAGAGAGAAAGAGAGTGGGGCGAAGAATCTATAGGATATACAATTATAAAGAATCTGAAACTGGACTACCCTTAATATTTTGGGGGATGAAAAATAAATGTTGTTCGATTCTCAGACCTACCCAATATGCACACAAAATTTCATGAGAATCGGTGAAGCCGTTTCGTAGGAGTTTAACTACAAACACTGCGACACGAGCATTTTATATATTGGACTAGTTGACCCACCCGGCTTCGCTCGTGACATACTTCGAACTTCCCGTTCCCGTGGAAATATGGCAATAAAAAATAGATGTTTACCGATTCTCAGACCTACCCGATATGCACACAAAATTTAATGAGAATCGGTCAAGCCGTTTCGGAGGAATTTAACCACAAACACCGCGACACGAGAATTTTATATATTAGACTAGCTGACCCGCCCGGCTTCGCTCGTGACATACTTCGAACTTCCCGTTCCCGTGAGAATAAAAAATAGATGTTGTCCGATTCTCAGACCTACCCGATATGCACACAAAATTTCATGAGAATCGATCAAGCCGTTTCGGAGGAGTTTAACCACAAACACAGCGACACGAGAATTTTATATATTAGATAATGAGATTTAATCAACAGATAAAAAAAAATAATACATAAAAAGTTTTTAAATGATGCCATATATGGCTTCGTATGCAGTCTGACGAATGTTCAGTTATATTTGGCTTAGTATGCGTTTAGAAATGAATGGGCCCTGAAAAGCGTGGGCCTATGGCAAGATAATCCTGAAGACGGCGGACATGCCGGTACCAATAATAAATGTGAAGATAATTGTCAATGATGCTCTCTAACAATAACCTAATCAAGAAGAAGAGAGTTTGTGTCTAAAATACAAACTACATATAGAACAAAGAGGGAGGTGGCAAATGGACTAGAGCGAGAGTGCCATGTGCAACACTAAAAACTCCACGCTCATAAGATCACGAAAGGCGTAATCAGCAGAAACATAACGGTAGAAACCAACTTTTGGTGGAGGTCCTCAATAGGCATGAGACAGTCTAAGATTTGCATCAAATGAATGGATGCGAAAAGGACAAGGGTACTGTACTTGTCTTAGAAATAATCACAGGGCACTATCGCCTCGACAAAAGAGAATGTCAGTGGAGATGGTAAAAAAAATGTTAGAGTAAAATATATTTTTTGAACAGCGCTCAAGGGAAGATACCATCACCCCCTTGGTGGGACCAGGAATGCACGGGTTTGGTAAAAAAGAGAAAAGAGGCTGAACGAAAATACAATGCTGACATAAGTACATCTAATTTATTGAACTTTAAACATATTAAGGCTAAATGTAGGAGGGCATTCCGACATAAGAAGCGCACAGGATGGGCCTCCTTCTGCTCTTCTCTCTCCCCTTCAACTCCATCCTCAGTAGTATATTAACAGGTGCCGTTCAGGATGTGCCCCTGTTTCATCGTCTCCAATGTCGGCCAAGACTGCTGAACTGTTTTTTTGCAAAAATAGCTCCCCCCTACGCTTCCTCTCTGGCTGAAAGTCAGTTATCAATTGCAGAGGTATCCACGGACCCACATGAGTCTCCATTCTCTATGGTGGAACTCGATATGGCATTAAAATACGTTCATGATTCCACCCCAGGAATAGATGGTATCCCATATTCTTTCATTGCTCACGCTGGCTCCTCTGCTAAAGAATATCTGTTGGCCATTCTAAATTATTGCTTTATAAATAGTTGTATCCCAGACCAATGGAAAATCCAGGTCATTATCCCGATTTTGAAACCAGGGAAGCACCATGAGGATCCAAACAGTTTTAGACCAATTGCTTTATCATCGGTAATGTTAAAAATTTTGGAATACTTAATTAAAAATCGGTTAGAATGGATGGTGAAATCAAAATGTTTACTGCCAAAATTTCAGTTTGGCTTTAGAAAGGGACTTGGAAGTATGGACAGTGTTGGAGTACTTATAGCTGATAGAGCGGTATTGCTTTATCTCAGGGTCAATCTGTTGTAGCAGCATTCCTGGACATAAGTTCTGCATATGACAGCGTTCTTCTCCCAATCCTAAGGCAGAAACTGCTACACCTGAATTTTCCGGTAAGGATAATTCAATGCATACCTATGCCAGTTACTTATGTCTCGTTCGCTGATGGGGGAGGAGTTGGGGCTGTGAAAGGTTTGGACTGGGCTGCCTCAGGGATCTGTCCTCTGTCCCCTGCTATATAACCTGTACTCGGGTAACATTGGCTCAGCACTAAACAGCAACTGTCAAATTTTACAGTATGCTGACGATCTCGCCTTGTATGTTACAGATTATTCTATCAGTGATGCAGCTACATCACTAACACTTTCCCTGAACTCATTGAGTCAGTGGCTGCTAGACCATGGTTTAAGGTTGGCTCCATCTAAAAGCTCTATAGTTACTTTCACACGGAAACGTGTGCTCCCTCATGTTCAAGTAACTATCGATGTCTTCCATATTCCAAATGCCACTGTTATTAAGTTTCTTGGGGTCTATCTGGATGCTAAACTGTCTGGCCTAGCACATATAAACTATCAGGTGAAGCGGTGTGAGAGAATTATTCCAATTCTGTAAGCTCTCGCTGGTGTTTGGTGGGGTGCGCATCCATACACCATGAAGTTGGTTTATAATGCACTAGTTCGCAGCATCATGGACTATGGTTCCTTTCTGCTCATACCATGTAATAAAGGGGCGCTAGCAAGACTAGATAGGACCCAGGCTAGCTGCCTAAGGTTCATCTCAGGCTGTATGGAATCCACTCCTGTCAATGCTTTACAGGTCGAATGCGCCGAACCTCCTTTAACTTTAAGACGCCAATACTTAGCCTCACAATTAATATACCGTTTAATTAGTAAATCTTTCCATCCTCTACTTCCAAAATTAAGTCTATTGAGTGAGTTATGCTATAACTCCAGCTATTGACTGCGTAAAGACATACCACTTATTATTAAGACCTTTCGTTCCTTCCAAACATTAGAGCACCCCATAATAAAATCTAAGAGACTGCCAGTGTTCAGACATGACTTCGATGTGTTGTATTTTAAACCTGATATATGGCTGGACGCTGGAATATACAAAAATACCCCCTCGGCGGATTCTGTCTTCAAAGTTTTACTAAATAACCGTTGGTGTGGTTACCAACGGTTCTTCACAGATGCCTCAAAACTGAATAATGATAGTTATACAGGAGCTGCTGTCTATTACCAGAACTCAAAAATCGTTCTGCAATTCAGATGCCCCAAGGAATCTTCTGTATTCACAGGAGAATGTGAGGCAGTTTTGGAGGCATGCCTCTTTATAGAGTCCCATGATATCAGCAATGCTGTTATTTTCACTGACTCTCTATGCTGTCTACAGGCTCTTGAACAGAACCCACTTAAGAGTAAACTCTATAGTGCTCTCATCCTGGAGATAAAACAAGTACTTTTTTCCTGTGCCAACAAGCAAAAGACACTCCAGTTAGTTTGGATTCCTAGTCACTGTGGTATAGGGCATAGGGCATAGGGCAACGAGTGTGCAGACACTCTTGCCAAAAGTGCTATAGTGTCGTCAACATCAGACCTCAAACACCTTGCATACCAAGGATATGACTTGCTAAGCCTTCCCCAAGGGGATCTTTGTCCTCATGGCAGACCCACTGGAATATTAGTAGCAGAAGGAAAGGGAAACATTTCCATGCCATTCAGCCCGAAGTAATTTTAAAACCATGGATTTATCGTTTTAAAAAAGTTTCAAAAAGCATCATATCGGTAATCTGTAGATTGCGGTTAGGTTTTTGCTGCACTCCAGTATTTCTTCATAAAATACACGTTCGTGACTCTTCATTGTGTGAATGTGGCTTGGACGAAGGTTCATTAGACCACATTTTTATTATTTGCCCTAGAAATAATGTATTTCCCAACTTGTATTTCTGCTTAAATGAACTTGATATCCCTTTACCCATTAACTTCTCCTCCTTACTTACCTATTCTTCCCCTGAATTGTTTAAACTTTTAATTTCCTTCATTCAGTGTAACTCCATCAGACTCTGATCCTTATTCTCCTTATTTTTAAAATTATTATTATTTATATTATTCGTATTTATTTTTGTTTATATTAGTGGCTTTTATTTCTTATTGTGTTTATTCAAGAATTTTTCACATATTGACCAAAACCAAAATTGCTAAATTGTTATACCTATAATTTCCCATTTACAAATAATCTCCATCGCATGTCTGTTTTAGGCTGAATCGTTGAGTTCGTTCGACGAGTGCCATACCCAAAAAATTGAATTGAATTGAATTAAATATTTTTTTTTGTTAATTGTTAATTTGTACCCATTTGCTAGTATTATATATGTTACCAAGTTTTGATATGTATTTCCTTGCTTAAGCATCCTAAAGAGTGGTGCACTGTCGCCCTGCCTTACACTATCAGGTTATGGTCAACCAGCACTAAAGGAGTATACTATCAAAATTTTAAACACTGGGAATAAGAGTTCTATTAGCACAGTAAGCTCGAGTGAGAGATCACATTCATCCCATGGAGGTAACATGAGCTCAGTACTACCGGTGATTGAGAAGCTAGATGGTAATGCTGATTATAATACATGGAAGTTCATGATGCAACTCTATTTAATCCATGAAGATTTATGGGCATACACAATGACAACACCGGATGCTAGTGAGGGTCAGGAATAAAAAAGGCCCGAGCAAAAATTTGCTTGATGGTAAAGCCACATTGTCGTGTTCACGTAAGTCATGCGAAGACTGAGAAAGATGCATGGGAGAACCTTAAGGGTGCTTTTGAAGATAAGGGTCTAAATAATAGATGCAGGCTACTTTCAAAATTGGTCAATATCAAATTGGAACAATTCTCAAGTGTACGAGATTATGTGACAGCCATGATGACGGTAGCGCAACAGCTATATGATTTAGCAAAGAAGTGGATGACGAACTTCTTGCTACCCTGATGTTACAAGGGTTGATAGAGACGTTTCAACCCATGAAACTAGCAATAGAGAACACAAATATAGTTTTAACAGCGGATTATGTTAAAACTAAGCTATTTCAAATGGAAGATACATATCAAGCGAGTTCTAGTACTGCAAGTAATGCACTGCAAGCCAAAAATAAATATCACAAACAAAATCAGAGAAGTGCTAATAAAACTAGACAAATAAAATGCTTTATCTGTGATGGACCTTACAAAGTCCGGGAATGTCCGATGAATCAGAAGACCAAGAAGGATGCTTTGACGTAATTGGCAACTGCAGGGAAACAAGGATCTGGGGAGTGGATTCTTGATTGTAACCATATGACAAATAGAAGAGATTGGTTAACAGACTTTAGTGTTAGATAAAAAAATAGGGATAGCTTGTGCAAATGGAGAAACAGTATATGTTGTGGCTGTTGGTAATGTTGTTAATAAGGAGATGGACGTGTCAATAAGAGATGTATTGTACGTACCTGGCTTAGCAGCTAATTTATTCAGTGTGAGCACAATAGTAAGTAGAAATCTGAATATATTTTTTGACAAAACTGGTTTAAAAATATTAAAGTGCGGATAGATGCTGTGTAAATTGTGATGTTTCCCACTCAGGTTCAATAGAGAATGGCGTGTATAAGATTCAATACTGTTCACAGGAGGTGGCGTTAACGTCAACGACTTCCGATAAAATTATTTTGTGGCATAGGCGAATGGGACACCTTGGTGTACGAAACCTTAAACTGTTAAAAGTAAGATGGCGAAAGAGGTAAGTTTTTGCGATACTATTTCTAAGCTCGAGTGCGAAGCGTGTGTTATGGGAAAACAAACAAAGAAGCCATTTGAAAAAGTTAGAAACGCTAACAGGGTAAAGGAGGTCTTAGAGTTAGTTCACACAGACGTGTGAGGGCCATTGAATGAAAGTTCGTATACGGGATATAGGTATTTTCCACAGATATAGAAGAGTAAGGTATTTTCTTACTTTCATTGATGACCTAACCAGGAAAATCTTTGATTATTTTTTAAGAAGTAAAGGAGAGGTTTTTTGATGATTTGTGAATTTAACAGAGCGTCAAACTAGAAAACAATAAAAATTATCCGGTCTGACAACGGCAAAGAGTTTGTCAATAAGAGGATGGATGAATTCTGCAAAGCTAGAGGAATCGGTCATCAACGGCGTAGCAGAACGGTCAAACAGGACTATAACTGAAAAGGCTAGAACTATGCTGGAAGAAGCTGGTTTAAGCAGAAAATTGTGGACAGAGGCAGTTAGTACTGCAGTTTATTTGAAAAACCATTCACCCACAGTTGCTCTAAAAAATAAGGTACCAGAGAAAGCGTGGACTGGTAGAAAGGTAGACCTTAGCTTCCGAGTTGAGTTGAGGTATCGGGTGCAAGGCTACTTTCATGTTCCAGATCATAAGCGCAAGAAATGGGACACTAAGAGTAAAGCTTTGGTTCATGTTGGCTACTGCGAAGAAACAAATGCTATCGTTTAGTTGATCCTGCAACTGGCCAGTTGTTTAAAGGCAGAGATGTTGTATTTTTCGAGAACCAGATGTATGGACGCAAAAAAGAAGCGTGTGTAGAGCGAGCTGTTCCACTTCCATTGACAGAAACGGTCGATGAACTGGGTGGAGTTTCAGAAACAGCTCAGGATGGACAAGGTTATGTTGAAGGTATAACACACTTGCCAATGATGATGGTCAGTCAGCTAGGAGATACCCACAGCGTCAAAGGACTGCAAAACAGTTTCCAGATTATGTTACTTATCAAGCAACTACTATGTCCAACGATCCTTTAACTGTCAAAGAAGCACTGTCCAGAGAGGATGGAGCAATGTGGAAAGTTACAATTGAGGAGGAGCTAGAGGCTTTAAACAAAAACAAAACGTGGACACTTGTAAAGTCACCACGAGCAAGCAACATCGTTGATTCTAAATGTTTATTTAAAATCAAAGAAGAGGCAGGGGGAAATATTCGTTATAAAGCACGACTCGTTGCAAGAGGTTTCACTCAATGCAGAGGCGTTGATTATTTTGACACATTTTCACCTGTAGTAAGACACAGACACAGTTCTTTGAGAGTGTTAATGGCTTTGGCGACTCGAATGGGATTAAAAGTTGATCAAATGGACGTAAAGAGAGCATTTTTAAACGGTGATCTAACTGAAACCGTTTATATAAAACCGTTTAGGTAAAAGGCAAAGAGGATTGTGTCTGTCTTTTACAGAAGTCACTGTATGGGCTGAAGCAGGCTCCAAGAGCATGGAACTCAAAGCTTCATTCTGTACTTATGAGGTTTAATTTCAAAAGATCAGAAAATGAGCCGTGCGTCTATACAAAATCACAGGATGGTAAAATAATTATCATTGCTGTGTATGTTGATGACATTTTAATCTTCTGGAATAATGAGGAAGAAATGCTCAAGGTGAAGAGTCAATGAAATCCAGCTTTGACATGAAAGATCTTTTTTAACATTTGTTTTAAACTAACACTCGTTGAACATATACTTTTGTATTGAACGGGATTTTGCGCGACACTATATTACAACTAAAAGGTTAGTTTACCTTTTTATTCCTCGACGTTTCGACAGGGTTGCACCTGTCGTGGTCCCGAAGCAATACAAAAGTATGAAAGATCTTGGTTAAGCTGAGTTAATGCTTGGAATCCAAATTGTACAAGATGCTAGTGGGATTAAGCTACATCAAGAGAAATATGTAGATAAGGTTTTGAGAGTATATCACATGGAAGACTGCAAACCAGTAGTTACACCAGCAGTACCAGGCCAAAGACTAGAGAAGCCTGTACATGGTAGACAACCAGATAAGAACATTCCTTATCGAGGATTAATAGGATCACTTATGTACCTAGCAGTTAGCACGAGACCAGATATAGCTCATGTAATTAACTACTTAAGCCAGTTTAATGAGTGTTACGAGGAGCAACATTAAATCGCAGCCAAGCGTGTACTACGATATCTCAAAGGGATATCGTATCGTTATGAGATTTGGCTTGAGGTACATGAGAGGAAAACAGGACGAATTGCTAGAAGTTTTCACTGATGCCGACTATGCAGGAGATAGCGATCGTCGTTCATATTATGGCTCAGTGTGTCTTATTCAAGGAGGAGCCGTTTCATGGCAGAGCACTAAACAGCGCACAGTAGCTCTTAGTACTGCTGAAGCAGAATATGTCTCACTATCTGAGGCAACTAAAGAAGCTGTATTTCTTAGAAGATTTATAGCAGAGATGATTGGTAAAGAGGTACAAAACGCAATTACAGTTTTTTCAGCTAGCCAATCAGCCATTGCTATTGCTAACAACCCGGTGCATCATCAACGTACCAAACATATTGATATTAGATACCATTTTGTGAGGGATGCAGTCAAATCTGATATCATAAGGTTGAAGTATCGACAAACTCAACTCAACTCAACCATTGCCAAGAGGCAATTTTGAGTGGTGCGTGAATGGTATGGGATTGGGTGAATGAGAGATGAGTGAGTGATGCATGAGATTTAACGGAGGAATATTGAAGCAAAGAGTTTTGTATCATAGTTATAATCTCATAGCATTATAATGTAAAAGAAAGTATGATTTTGTATTGACTAAAGAGAATGTCAGTGGAGATGTAGAAAAAAATGTTAGAGAAAAAGTTTTTTTCTGTTCATTGTTAATTTGTACCCATTTGCTAGTATTATATATGTTAACAAGTTTTGATATGAATTTCCTTGCTAAAGCATCCTGAAGAGTGGTGCTACCACTGTTGCCCTGCCTTACACTATCAGTTAGCCCCAACCCGTATTAGCTTCGCATCGTGGAACATTGGCACGCTGACTGGGCGTGCAGTAGAGTTAGCCGAAGTACTCTCCAGGTGGAGGGTGGAGATGGCGTTCCTGCAGGAGACTCGTGGAAGGGCAACAGAGCCTGGCCTCTGCAGAAGGAAGAACGGAATGCTTTCCGAGGAGCTGCACAGCTGTAGCGACCGGCTTATGATCGTGAGGGTGCTTATCGTTGGGATTATTACCTACCTGATATGTGACTACGCGCCACAGGCCGGTTGTAGCGATGCCGATAAAATGTCGTTTTGGAGTCAACTCGAGGGAGTGCCCGGAGCATTCCGTTGTCACAGGAAATCGTTGTGGGCGGCGATATAAACGGTCATGTGGGCGAGGGGTGTGAGGAGTCCTACTCGTGTAATTTTGAATAGGAGCCTGGTGTAACTTGCCAGATCAAATTTGTTGCAATACAATTGGCCCTCTCTGGGTAAGCGTAGAAGGAGGTTTTGGTCTCTCTTTATGTTGGTGGCGTATATCGTCGAGCGTCTTGAGCCGATTCTCCTCAAACGCCTTAATCCCAATGTATATTGAAGATCGCCAAGAAGGCCGACAGGAAGCAAGCATTTTACAACGATTTGGGTCGTAATTTACAACAGGTACTGAAGTGTGTAGTCCACGGAGTAGAGAATAAGAGCGGAGATGCCGCAAGGGCAACATAGTTGTGTGCCATCAGGTGAGTTGTTACGTCACAAAGTGGGCGGAGCCACGCGCCACAGTTTCATGTAAATCGTTCCTGTGCTCGGTTAAGAGTCTGAAATTTATTTGAGCTAAATTCTATAGTTATTGACGGTTTTCACCATAAAGTGTGCTATTCTTGGATGCAAAAACGATGGAGAAACTTATTTTAAACATATTGACGGTATAACATTTCATTTGTAAGTAATGAAAATAATTAATGAATAATAAAAATTAAATAAATAATGATTAATAAATAATAATTAATTAAATAATAATTCATTAAATAATAATTAATTATTACTTAATGAAAATAATTTATAAAATACTTTATTCGGATCTTCTTTAAAAATGTAAATTAGAGGCATCTATGAGACAAGAGATGCAAGTATATATAGATGCACCAACAATTTTATTGATAACATTGTACATTATTCTAGCGGTGCTCCCGGTAGAATAATGTACATTTGGAGTTTCATAAAAGTACATAATATTTAACTTTATAAGTGATAGTTTTAATTATTTTTATAATATTTATAAACTAGAAATTCATTGGTAAATATTATAAACAGACCCAGAGTAGAGATTGTTCTAGAAAAATAGGTAGCGTTATTATTGCGAGTAGACAAACTAAAATGTTCATTGGATCTTCAGTTCGATATGTGTTGCGCGATTATGTCGCTAGATGGATTTACACAATTAGGGACGAGTTAAAGACGGAGTTAACCGCCCCCTTTTCCCCCCGCGGCCCCATTTCCCACCCGCAGTTTGGCACGCATTTTACTTAAGAGAAATTTGCTTGCAACGTTCTTTCTGTCCTCCGTGGTGTAGTCCCTATAAGGTTTATAAAAGGTCCTGAGTCAACATAAAGGTAGGATACAAAAATATTGACCGATTTAGATTTTCACAATAGAAGCTCACAATCATTGGATTTAGTAGAAATGGTATATAATAATATATTTATCTATTATATGATTAAGTAAAATTAAAAATTGTAAAAAAAAAGAATTGAATTAAAGCGCTCGTGGCCTCGCTGAATCAGTGTTCTGTAAACGATCACTGCGTTAAGCAACATTCGCTATAGGTGGTCCTTCGATGGGTGACCACTTTGTGGAATTTACATTTGCAAACGTTTCCGTGCTTCAGAAGTTAAGTTAAGCCTGGTTGAAGGCCTGAAATTTTTTAACAGCAGGTAGTCACAACCTGCGTCTGTCTATTTTAACACGGCAATGGGCTCACCACCAATTACGTAGGACAAGAATACACATGGTGAAAAGTGGGCATATGATATGCCTCTGCCACCCCTTCGGGAATAAGGCGTGACAGATAAACAAATAATTCATGAACTTTGGAACTTATCTAATATTCCTAGTTCCTATAATTAATATAATAATTTTATGATATTCAAAAATAACTCATTAATACTTAGTAAGAGTAGTACTTGAATATTTGAGCTTGGTAATATTAAATGCAAAATCCACAATCTTTCTTATACCTCATTTATACTCTCGCGCGAGTAACGAGACGAGCTGCGAGACGAGCCGCAAGCCGCGAGTGTAAACACAAAAATATGGTACATTTTTTTCGAACTCGCGGCTCGTCACGCAGCTCGTCTCGTGGCTCGTGCGAGAGTGTAAATGGGGTATTAAAGTTTAGGGTCACCATCAAATATTGTTGATCAAAAATTTTAACAATCTCTTAATGGTAGGTAAGTAGATACTTACGTACCGACTGTTTTAAATTGGAGATGTACCGATACGTCTAGCGCTTCTGCTGCGTGCAAGTCCATGGTGTCCAAGATAGTCGATGTCTTTTCCACGATGGCAATGACGTGGAGACATACATGGTGCACCCACTCAATAGGTACACGGTATTGTAACAACGGTAGGTCAGATGGCACCTATTATAAAAGCAGAAACAAAAGTACTTCCAACCCATAACCCACGTGTAGAGTGTGTGATGTAGATTCCAAAAAAAGATACACACGATATTTTGGTTATTTTTTTTATTTTTCACCTACAATAAATTAGGTACATTCTATCAATCATTCAAGCAATTTGTCCTGTGTTCTGTTTGGTCATGGTCACTTATATAGAAAGGGACACACTGCCACCGAGAGCCCTTTCGCAGGGGCCATTATTTTTGCCGCAGTGTACAGTCTAGCAGTATAAGGTCTTTGGCGTTAAGTTCTTGTTTTTAACCAAAATTGACAATTCTAACTGAATCGACAGTACCTTACAGGTTTTGGGTAAAAAAACTATAAAGTAGTTCCCGTTGAACTTGAATCGCAAAATTTGGCATAATAAAAATATTTGGCTTACTGCACAATTAAAGGAAAAAATTAAAAAATAGGTGTCATAAACATATATAGAAACAAAAAAACAATAAACATAGACCTCTGAGTTTTATATTATTTCTTTAGGTGCTAAAACGGAGGTCTACTTATGCACCTACCCTACCTCAAATAATAATTTTAAAATTTAATACTGATTTGTTACCTTCGTCGCACGAGTTTGACTGGTTCTTTTAAATACATGCTTTTAACGGAGATGTTGACTGCACAACAAACTAATTGAGCCCTGAATCCAGCAACTCTGCGATTTGAGTGACACTGACTTCCGCGGGCGAGGTATGCATAATTTTAGGAAAAATCTCTTTGATAGCATTACTGTCCTAATTTTTTATGGGAATTGTACATATGAAATTTAAATCAATTTTGTTGTTGGCATTTTGGCAATCACGTTACCAATCCATACGCCTTCGTCGTATAGTGTTACGTTCTCAGTGATGAAGTGTTACATTGTCTCTCTCTATAACCAATGCAATATTTTTTTAAAATCCTGACATATGTTAAAGTCGTTAATCTTTGAATTTTGTTTATTGAATATTTAACAAAGTTATAAATTGATTCAATATCTAGTAAAAGTGTGTCTATAGTTAGCGAAAATGAACATTGCAAAATGTAGCTGTAAAGAAAATCGACCACTGACTGCTGGTCGGTCTGGTTGCACCTGTAATTTAGGCTCTCAAAAAATGGTTACAGACACTTTTAAAGTGCCAGCCGCGCTGCCTAGTCGCATCCTAACTAATAAGGTGCTCTTTTCGGGCAATAATAAGGACGTACCATCATCTATATGTGAAGCACCAATGAAAACGGAGGATAAAAAGAAGTCATGGTCGCTTTCAGATTTTGACTTGGGACGGCCGTTGGGCAAAGGTAAATTCGGAAATGTTTACTTAGCTCGTGAGAAAGAGTCGCATTATGTAGTTGCTCTTAAAGTGCTATTTAAGAGTCAAATATTGGACTCGGAAATTGAACATCAAGTTCGACGAGAAGTAGAGATTCAGTGCCGTCTCCGACATTCAAACATATTACGTATGTACGGTTACTTTCACGATGAGAAACGGATATATTTGATTTTGGAATATGCAAAGCATGGATCTCTCTACAAACTGTTGAAAGAACGCGAACGATTTGATGAGAAAACAGTTGCCATTTATATTCGAGATTTAGCTAGAGCTTTAGTATACTGCCATACCAAAAAAGTAATTCATCGTGATATCAAACCTGAGAACCTACTCGTAGGCCATAATTGGGAGCTCAAAATCGCTGACTTTGGGTGGTCGGTCCACTCACCCTCATCTAGACGAATGACATTGTGCGGGACATTAGATTATTTGTCTCCTGAGATGGTTGAAGGGAAACCACACAGTTATGCAGTAGATATATGGAGTCTTGGTGTACTGTGCTACGAGTTACTTGTAGGCATACCACCTTTTGATGCCAAAGACTCGCACCAAACCTATAGGAAAATAAGATATGTTATTATCAAGTATCCTGATTTCATATCTGATAAGGCCAAAGATTTGATGGGAAAATTGTTAGTCATAAATCCAGAGCAAAGACTCCCTCTAACTCATGTTTTGCAGCATCCTTGGATTTTAGAGAATGCCCCGGAAGGAGCCCGTTCACCTGCTTTTAATCCTGAACAAAAATGATGTTAAAATACTGCATTTAAGACTATTATTTAATATTGCTAATTAGTTATCTTTGTGTTTTCTGTACAAATCATTAGCAGTAGAACTCTGTCATGAACTCTGCTAAGCTAGTTTGTCTCCAATGGTTTAGGGCTATATATAATATCAACCTAAATTCAATACAATCAAAAAATTTTATTTAATAATAGATAGTTTTTGAGTAGTACTTAAAATTGTAATATTATTGTGGTACCATAAAAAATATGACTTCATTAAATGTGTTTAATATCTTGTATAAAAAAAAAGTCAAGAATAAACCTGAGGCCTCTTCAGGTCCAACATAAAACAGGGAGCATGGACCCTGGCTAAGCGCAATAGGTATTATTTAATAAAGAGGTTTGATGGATTGTCTATGAGGAGAAAGCTTGTGTTAGTCAATTAAAGCATCTGCTATAAATTAATTTTAAACGCATTACTGCCATATTATTAATGTTTAATCAAGTTTGACATAATTTTTTAACACTGACTACTTTATAAGGATAGGCATTAGACTGTTTTGGAATGTCTATACTTTGAGTAGTCCAGATATAACTTTTGGACTACTCATGAGCTCAATTGTAATTTAGGCAATGTGGACTATGCATCACTTCTCGTTTGTAAAAATGCTAAATAGAGTGCTGAAAAGTTGCACAAATTATGATAAAAAGCACAACAACTGAATAAAAATTATACATAAAATAAACTTTATAAATTTTTCTAATAAGTTCAAATTGTTGTTGTTCCTTGATATTGAAAGAGATGGAATTAGTTGCGCCTTAATATTGTGGGTAAAATTATGAGACAAGCATATCCTTATACTTTTTAAATTTATATTTTAATAATATTATAATTAAGACATGACTGGAAATAATTTAACAAAAATGTGATTGCACTAATATTTATTTCACAAATGTCTACATAATCATGTTGTAAATATTTTTTTTAAATAAATTCTTATAGTCTGTTCCAAAAACACATTAATGTTTTTTATTTTTATTCCTGTAATACAAATCTAGGGCGTACTTATCAAAATTAGGATCCCTCTTGACTACAAAATGCCAGTGTAATGTTTCCCCTAACAAACTTACACTGCTCAGAAAATATCCTATTCCCAATGCAATGAAAGCTCCATAAAGCTTTTGAAGATTCATTAGAGCTTTGATCTCTTCCTCAATCGTCTCTAGAACCTGAATAGGGTGCATTGCATCACTTAACCACTTCTCAACCAGCCCTACTTCAACCACCCTTCTAATATAAGTATCTGCTAATGGTTTTAGGGGTGAATTCTTATGGAAACCGATAGATATAGGTATGTTGACTACACAATGAGACATGATGTGCAAGTTTCTTTGAGGCTCATCACTTTTAACAATAACATTGGTAATGTTGGTAACATTGCCCTGTTTGACATCAATAAAAGTATTTTTTCTTTTTACAGTTACATATTTGAGGAAATCAGAATTGTCATAGTACGCGTACACGCCCTGTGCTACTTTATCTGCAGCCTGTAATGGATCATCGATAGTTTCAAATTTGGCGCCAATCTTCTGGACATGTTCATCTAGAGATTCTTCGAAAACTTTCTTAGTTTCCTTGCCCCAACCACCGCATGTTACTTTGCTGTCCATTAATTCTTGAAGGGTGTCGATTGTTACTCGTGTTGCTGGATTGGCAAGGATTGCAGTCATGCTGGCGCGGTAAGAGACCACGAGAAGTATGCAGTACAGCCAATACCAGCCGGTAAGGAGCCTGATTGACCAGCCATTGGGCAACCTAGGTAGAGATACTACTAGTAACATTCCATACGTGTACAGAATGCTGTTTATTATTTCGCGGAACAGATATACTCCTGACTTTATGTCTGTAAAATAAATAAGATTGTTAATGCAAATCTCCTGGTTGGCAAGTTGGCCACAGTCATCCTGCGACTGTCGATTTCAACACGGCAATGGCCTTACCACCTATTACGTGGGACAAAAATGCACACGGTGAGATGTGGGCGTATAATATTTGGGGATACATATACGCCCACATCTCACCGCATAATATCGTTCGGGAATAAAGGCGTGTCTGACAAAAAAAGAGAAAAAAAACGTTCCACAATATTTTTTATTGAAACGAAGTTCCATAAAGCTGCTTACGGGTAGTGCGAATTAGTAGAAATCGTCACGAAACGAAATGCCGTATGCTGTGTGTATGTGTGGAGTGTATCGAGCCTACTACATGCAAGAGCACAGGAGCAAGTAAGTGCACAACTCTCTTTTTTTTTAATACCACTGAGATGGTAGACAAGCATACGGCCCGCATTATGGAAAGTGATCACCGTTGCCTATAGACTATGACTACCACTCTCTCGCTCTCTCTGCCCCTGTCTCTTTTTATCATACAGCCTCAACACACATTTTTTTTAAGGTAGTTAAGGAACTCCGTTCCAGACTGGGGTCGCCCGACCGTACAATTTCTCACTCCACGTTCACAGTTCACTCTCCACGTGTCCGAACCATCTAAGCATACCATTTTCTATCTTAGTCACTACATCTTCTACCATACCGCAATGTTCCCTTATCACACTGTTCCTTTAATTTGTCAATTCAAAAAATTCACTCCAGCTATACTCCGCAGACTTCTCATTTCCACTGCATTAATTTTACTTCTAACCTTCTTGTGCCACACCCAACTTTCACTGCCATACATTAGTGTAGAAACAAGTACTCCTCTATGCACAGCCAGTCTTGCCTTCTCAGACACGTTCTGACTACTCATAAGGGTGTACATGGCTCCATTCACTTGTTTTCCAGTCAAAACACTTTGTTCAATGTCACAATCACTCTTTCACAAATTTTGAACCTAATTTACAAATTCTTTTACCTGTTCCACTCGTTTTCCTTCCACAAAAAACAAGCTATCCGTCATACTTTCCTCTCTTTCTAAAACCATTACTTTGGTCGTATTTAGAATAATAACTTGCGTGAGCGTTGTTCATTATTACAAACTACGGTTATACTCACGTGTGAATTTCGGGATAGCCCGACTAGTTTCGGACCTAACGGAGGTCCTTTTTCAAGAGGAGCGTCAAGCTACGTCGGAAGCTGCGCTGGCACTATTATAATTATTTACATTTACTTTAAATCCTTTGCTTTTTAGCGCATCATGCATAATGTTAACCATCAACTGCAACTCCTCCGCCGATGATGCCAGTATTACCTAATCATCAGCATATAGCAGCATTTGACAGATCAGTGGAGACATACTTATTCAATAAGACACACCTAGTACACAGAACACCACAACTATTATTATATGTTCTGAGACCTACCACAATCTTCAGGCGTCTGTATGACACCGGACGACCGTCTGTAGTGTTTCTTAAAAACTTGTAGATTCATGTAATACTTAGCTAGTCCGAAGAAAATTGTGCCAGTTATTAACAACACTAATAATACGGCAATCCACATTGACAACCTGAAAAGGGATTATAATTTCACTATATTAGCGGACGCCCCGCAGATACACACGCGTAGATTTTCGTTCATGTGCCCTAAGTTACTCCTAATAAGATCAGCTATTTTCTAGTGAAAGTCTCGTTAAAATCGATCTAGCCGTTTCAGAGATTATTCGGAAGAAACAGACAGAAATTTAAATGTAGATATTCTATATATAAAATAGCTGTTAATTTGGAATTACAAACAGACACTCCAATTTTATTTATCTGTATAGACGACTAATTAGTCACCACTGATGACCAATTGGTCATTCATCACATACACGAGAAGGACAAAAAGCATAAGATGTGTGCAAAAAAGCTATTTAGGCGATGTAGGTACTTCGTATTACGTTAGTAATGTGCTTACTTGAAAGGTAAAATTAGAGTTTTCCAAGAGTTATCAGTGAGTGCTTCAGGCGTCAAGAAGGTCCAACATTGTGTTGTGTACGGTATACTCAAATCCGTCAGCTCCAAATGGTATGGAGTGTACTGAAGATTCCCTAAGGCTACATCACCTGCACCGTGTACCATTTCGCCCAGGAGCCCAGAGTAAGAGCCATTGGCTTGTTTCTGCCCCCATTTGTGGAACTCAGCGTTTGGAGACTGGTACAGTTTGGGTTTGAAGTTCATTTTTTCTGCTAATGTGTGGAGGATCTACAAATTTTACTCGAGGTAAACTTAACATCTATAAGAAACAAGATTAAATTAAAAAACGACTTATACCTAGAAATACTTATACTTATTTTAAGGAAAACCCCTTTAAGCGATTAATGAATCTGCAGGAAGCGAAAGAAGTATGCATGAATCGCGATGCCTGGCGATCTGTCCTCTCTGACTACCTCGTCAGGTATACAGCGATAGTTAAGTTAAAACCCCTTAAAAATACTATTGATCCCAAATTCGATATGTCTGCTGTGAGTTTTCAAAGACCATCCTGGTTGCAAAATCAGGTCGAAGTTATAAATTAATTGTCATATAACGATTATACGGCACGCGTTAAGCACTTATCGAGTAACCATACGCGAAAAATGCCTTACATCATTTTAATACTCTTACACTGCTGGACCGATATTAACCAAATATTGCTAAGAACCACCGCAAGAAAAATGGCTTTCAAATGAGAAAACTGCAAACATCGACGTCAATCGTTCTTATAACATCCCTCGTTTTGCGAATCAACTCTGTGTGATACTACGCTGCCTACTTTGATAATTCGGACCAATACTCAAGGTAGGTTCGGCTTCATCACAGGCGGGGCAGAGATGTCATCCTTACACTGTGGACACCATCTTGCCCAGAACGGAAACATTCCGTAGGTCTTTCTTATGCCGCACCATAAAAGCATGGAACTCTCTGCCGACGCACGTGTTTCCCTCCTCTTACAATCCTGGGTCCTTTTAGAGAAGCGTGAAAAGGCTCCGTTGGTTTGGACACGTCCAACGAATGAGTGAGGAACGATTGACGAAGAATATATATTGTTCAAAAGTAGAGGGTAGAAGGAGTCAGGGTAGGCCGAGACTTACATATGAAGACCACGTGAGCAGATTGCTCAAAAACGGAAAGGTCAAAAGCACTCGGATACCCAGACGTGCGTGTATGAAGCGATTGATGAATCTCGAAGAATCGAAAGAAGTATGTATGGATCGCGAAGCCTGGCGATCTGTCCTCTCTGACTACCCCGTCAGGGATACAGCGTGAAGATAGTTAGTTAGTTAGTGAAAAGTTAGGTCACTCTGTGGGTTAAGATAGCGGCCCTCAATTACGGGTCGTCGTCTGTAGCAAAGACACATGTTTTCATAGCTCCACTTGCTCGTGTTATGCAAACGATCACTGCGTTAAGATATTTCGCTACAGTCAGTCTTTAGATGACTGACGCTCTTTACTATCGCCATATGTTAGGTCAACTGTGTCTGCACAGAGTTGAAATATACGAGTATGTTTGAACTCAGTGCAGGCCGCGTCGATGAACAAGCTTTAATTTATATGCGCTAAAAAGAATGATTCTTATAAAGTCCTTTCCTTTGATACCCATATTATATGAAAGTATAAAATGTTAGTCCGCTATCTTTAGCAGTTCGTCATATTGGATGGGTAGAGTAAAGTCACTTAATTTTTCGAGTTATTCTAAGTAAGCCTTTTCATTTGCTACTCATGTTGTAGTTGTGGATTAAAAACAATTAGTTCGTCATCTTGGGTGTTCCACCAAGCTGGATATAGAATGACATCGCATACCTAACCATGCAATGCAATACCATCTAAACTCAATGGGTATACAAAATTTCAGCTGAATCGGTTGAATATATACCCAGTGACTCCACGCAAACAAACATACAGAACAAGTTTATAGAAAGCTTGTAAAAAACATCTCACTTCAATCTCGACGCCTCCAATCTTATCACTGGTATTACTTGTTACCACCACCACAGAAGGAACGTGCTCCAGATACACCACATTCAAAACTTCTCCATTTAAATTGTTCGTTTTATCGATGAACAGCGGCCTGTTGTAATGAAACTTCTTATTCTGCCAAATATCTATTCTTTTCGGTACAAATACCGTTTTGATCGGATTCGGGAAGGGTACGGTGGACAACTCAAACCATGCTCTGCTTCTGATAATGTCGGTGTCTTTCTTGTGGTATTTCAAGAATATAACGTTAACTATTCGCCGCCATAAGTAGTGATAGTCGCTATGGAATATTCGAAAGTCGTGGAGCATTATGTATTTAGCCCTTGTGTCGAGGACACGGTGTCTGCGAAAGAAATCCTTCATTATCATAACTTAAGTAAAACCCCCCGCGAAAAAGTGTTCTCTAAACAATCACTGCGTCTTTCTCTATGGCTGGTCCTCAGATTGCATTGTGACATTTTTATTTACGATTGTGTCCGTGCTTCTAAGGCCACAGTGTCTTTTTTCACTTTAAATGTATTAACATTTTATGTAAATTACATACATACATACGCCTGTTTCCCATTGGGGTAGGCAGAAACTATGGATTTCCACTTACTACGATCCTGGCTTCTTTCATACAACTTTAGCTTCTCCTACTTTCATCGCGCATATCGCCACAATTTTATCCTTCATTCCTCTCACATTCAGTGTAGCAAAGCAGCTATCCATAGCCCACTTTTCGCCTCGATGGGAAGCGAGACGTGACGGGTGGCGTACCACATCGTCGCCATTTTGGATTTTAGAATTTTTCAACATAGCGTTCTCACGAGTATCAAGGGAAAATGAGAGTCCACATAGACAGAGCCCCGCATGTCTAAGTAAGACTAGCCTTTTTCTGGGGTCGCCCGGTCCCAGGGCAGGCACGTTAAAGACTAGGCTCGCCCCTAGCCACGCAGCACATCGGCGCAGCAAACTACGCTTGGCGGAGAGAGCATGGGGCCAGGATAGGTAAATTATATTAAAAATATTTAATTATATTAATAAATTTGAGGACGCTGGGATAATTACCCCGTACCCGTTTCCCACAGAAACTTGATAGCACTAATACGTGTTAAGCCAAAGTACCTATAATTTATCTCCGCACCAAATTTTATGCAAACTGGTCCAGCGCCGGATGAACAAAAACAAAAACTCATAAACTTTTGCTTTTATAATAGTAGGTACTGATAGGTACCTGTCTCCGAATTTTAGTAGCCTTACTGCTTGCAGTCCATTAGCCAGCAGAATAATATACACGTTGCATCCTTCTTTTCTTACTTCTCTTAGTGACTCCAGTGTAGCAAAATTTGGAGATAACAGGTCCTCATAATCTTCTACGAAAATCTTAAAGCATATAAAGTTGGCTACAGTATTATGATAACTTGAAAATATCGGACGATGGTTTTTTGGAACTGCCATAAATGGTACCTAGATGATAAAGGTACCGCTCCTAGATACCTACTACTGGCATTAGAGATGTTATAACCTACTTAGCAGTATCTTGCCAGCAGTACCATACGTCCCAAATGAGTCCAACTTCATCGTCGTCCGCTAAGCTTAGGTATCTACCGAATTAGCTTACCGAATTTTTGGCTATTTGATAATACCTACCATCAGTAGGTATAATGTATTTTTACAATATGTATGTACTTATTCATAAATTATCTGTCATTCTTTATTTCCTCCACTACATACAGACTGCTACTCGAGCCGAGTACCTATTCGATATATTTTTAACTGCAAGTTAAATTTATATAGAATACTCGGATCGGGCATAAGTTGGAGGTATCTGAGAAAAGGGCCCATCCCCAAAGGTGAACAAAGTGAATAATCCATTGGCACAAGTGGCATTCACTTTGTTGCCACTATTAGTGATAACAAAGTGAATAACTCGTCCGTCTTCCGTTCAAGAAATAAAATCCTAAAAAGAAAAGGTAAAGCTATTTCACTCACCATTACAAAAGGTGTAGTATCAACTCTTCGAAAGAGGGTGCCACTAAACACGTTCAAGTAGACCTGGTCACATACAAGGGCCATGCACGTCACCTCATAGTTGCGGTTTAGAATGTTCATCAAATCTACTAGCAGGTACTCTAAGTCTCTTTGCTTATGAATATGTTTCAAGAAATTTTCTGAATCTGGCTTTACGCTGAGATTTGAAAGAGTAAAAAGAATTAAATAAATATGTGCACCCCGGTGCAGCCGAAGGTTTCATCCTAGGCGAATAAAGCGCAAGGGCATCTCATCCAATGGGTGATATCTGCCATGTCGAGTTGTACCCTCAGAGAAACTCGCCTCAGACTTGCTAATGCATTCCTGGAGCCTTATTTCTGCTAAAGCCGCGAAGTTTATTAGGAAGATGGACACACGCTCATTGATTCCGCAACGGAGAGTGAGATGTGTGCATATTACACGATAAAAAAGTTATTAAAGCAGGCCATACACGCTTGGATGTACCTGACAGGTTCACCTGTACAGTTAAACTGTACAGGTTGCACCACTGTGCAGTTTTCCACGCCTGTACAGGCAACTCGAAAAAATATGAATTTTGATATTTTTTACCTGTGCAGTTTAACTGTGCAGGCAAAACTGAGCGTGTGTGGTGTGGCGGTCGCCTGCGCAGGCCTCAGTTGTCCGGTGATTACTAGAGGGGAAGGACGCGCGGCGCTTTACTGTATAGGGGCCTAGTATTAGTTCGAGACGCCATAGTGTAGGTAACACTATGGCGTCTCGAAAGCGGAACTCGGTCATGGTGGAGTTTATAGAAATATATAAAGAGGAGTAAATTTAATTTAATTTTAATTTAAATTAAATTAAATTTACTCCTCTTTATATATTTAAGTAAATTTCCTGTTCTTTGATACAACAAACAATAAACCTATTAACGCCATTGTGTCGAAATCAAGCGCCGCTGTCGGGGCCATGGCATCAACTGAGAGTTTGTACCATACCGCTACGTGTATGGTCTCTATGCAGCTCAAGTTTACCTGTATAGGTAAACCTGTCCGGTAAATCCTAGCGTGTATGGCCTGCTTTACACCCCTTTTCCGTTGGATGGTTTGTAGCGCGGTGAAAGGAGTATTTTACTCTGCACACGGCTGCAAAACCACTAAACACTACAATTTAGTTTATACCAACTAATTGTGCTGGTGATGATGATGATGAACTATGCCAACATAGAAAACACGACTGCACGCTGTGTCAAATCACTTTTGGCACAGCTGTCGTGTGACTACTGAGACGAAGATCCTATGTTAGACGTTAAATCCTCCACTTAAATATTCAAATAATCACGTCTAATATTAATTTAAGAAGTTCACGTGGTCAGTCACGACGGTGGTGGGACAAAATTGACGCGACCACGAGTACCTAATACCTAAATGAATGACGTAGAATGACTCTGTTTAACTTCTAAAGCATTTTTTTGTTACATATACTTAACTAGCTGTCCCGCCCAGCTTCACCCGTGACATACTTCGAACCCCGTAGCACCCATTTAATCCCGTTGTTTAATAATTTCACATTCACAGTAATGTATGAACATTTTCCAAAATCATTGATTACTTCTCCGCTCTCCAGTACCTAGGTACCTACCTACTACGCCCGCACGGCCCAGTCGAATTAAATTAATTTCTTTGCTTTATTTTGAATTTGCGATAACTCGTAAGATATTAATTTAAAATAAATATCCATCACGCCTTATCCCCGAAGGGGTGGCAGAGGCACATTATATGCCCACTTTTCACCGTGTGGATTCCTGTCCCACGTAATAGGTGGTGAGCCCATTGCCGTGTTCAAATAGACAGACGCAGGTTGTGGCTACCTGCTGTTGACATTTTTTAAGCCGCCTATAAGGCCTTCAACCAGGCTTAACAACTGCCATTTTACTGGCAACCGGGACCAACGGCTTAACGTGCCTTCCGAAGCACGGAAACGCTCGCAAATGTAAATGTCACAAAGAGGTCACCCATCCGACGACCAGCCATAGTGAAAGTTGCGTACCTCAGTGATCGTTTACCGCACACTGAGACCGCGGGGCCACGAGCGCTTCTATTATCTTCATCATCATTATATTCATTTAATTCGCAAGGTGTAAAGGGACATAATAATCTTTATGAAATGCTGAAGCCAACTAACGTAGTAAAAATGATAAGGATTAATAGCATATTTGTGTAAATAGCCTTCAAATTTCCGCTTTATTATTGCTGTTTTTTTAAAGTATAACAATTGATATAGTATGTTATTCTTAAGAGATAGACATAATTCGTCGCGGTCTTTTTTGTAGACCTTTATTAGCTACACATACATTATTTTGTTATATCTCAAAGGGTTTAGGCAGCGTTTTTGTTGAAAGCTCCCAGACGGCTTATTTTTTCCGACATCTCCAAACAAATATCGTTATAATTTGGTCAATATATACAAAAACTTAACAAATTATACATAAAAACCTTCTATGAGAATCACTCTAACTATTAAAAAAAACCGTATCGTAATCTGTTGCGTAGTTTTAAAGATCTAAGCATACAAAGGGACAGACAGCGAAAAGCGACTTTGTTTTATAATATGTAGTGATTTGCGCTTTTGGAATTGCATAATGTAGGAAATACTTTTTTTTTATTAATTTTACGAAGCCTGGCTATCTGTCCTTTCTGATTACCCCGTCAGGGATACAGGGTGAAGTAGTTAGTTTTTTTTACGTAGCCTGGCGATCTATCCTAGATAGTTATTTTTGAGTACTATGTATACTTAATGAATGTTTCATATCTTGTTTTTTCCTTACAAACATTGAATGGGACATTTTTAAATAGGTACTTACAGAACAATCAGAACCGCAAATATTACCAGGTTAAACATTTTAAATGTCCGTTTTCATTAACATCTCCCAGTTTCAAAAAAAAACACCTTATTCAAGTAAAACTTTTACAACAATAAAAATCCGACTGGGACTTATGCACGCGTTGACTGACTTCCGAATTAGATATGCAGGATTCAATTACGGTTTCTTTTCGTTTCCACTTACAGATTCTTAAATGTAAAGTAGTAAATTGAACTATGCATGAATAAATAAAGTGATTGGCAGACAAATTGGGAAGTTGTCAGTTAAAAAGGGGTGGGTTCAGATGGCCCGTACCCAATATTGCTTCAATTTAGCTTTCAGTATTTTAATCGACTTAAAAAAGGGGAGGTTTTTAGTGGGTAGCCTAGTAGTTACAGCAGATTATCACACCAGTAGGTATGGACATTGAGATTTTCTTTTCTCGTTCGTCACACTACTGTACCTGCCTACAGAGGTAAGTTGTGCAACTTATTATCTATTGTTAACTGCAACCGTTCATATAAAAATGCAACTTTATCCGGTCGCAATACGCGCCACGAATTATCAGACAACCCTTCATTAATCCATGGGCGTCGTAAAATAATTAAAGGAACGCTCAAATTCTCAGAAAACTTCGAAATAAAACTCCATACCAACCCGTCTGACCCAGTGGGGTATGGTTAAAAATACCCTGATAATTTTCTCTGTATCCGTTAATCATGTGATCATGTGATCACTTTTTATGTATGTCTAATCTTTCGTGACGCATATTGACATAGAATAGACATAATGTCACGCTTTATATATACGCTTTACGCCCACATTACACCGTATGCACTTTTGTCACACGTAACAGGTGGTGAGCCCATTGCCGTGTTGTAATATATAGGCGCAGGTTGTGGCGACCTGCTGTTGAAAATTTTAAAGCCGCCCATAAGGCCTTCAACTGGGCTTAACGACTGCCATGCTACTGGCAACAGGGACCAACGGCTTAACGTGCCTACCGAAGCACGGAAATGCTCGCAAATGTAAATGCCACAAAGTGGTCACCCATCCGAGGACCAGCCATAAAGAAAGTTACTTAACGTAGTGATTGTTTACAGAACACTGAGTCCGCGGGGCCACAAGCGCTTCACGCGTATTGACAGAGTCCGAGTTCGTTTCCCGATCATTAAGAACAGTATACGGATGAATACATTTTTAAAGCAATTATTTTGTAAAATTTCTCATAAATTTATGGACCAATGTTACCAGGAGTTAGGAGTCAACGCAAGCAATTTAGCTTAGTTAGTGGGGTTACTGAAACTATCAGAAACAATATAGTCTACACTTCTAGGGGGTTAGGTTACCTCTGACAAACGTTCAGCTACGCTAACGACTTACGATCGGGTGGGCTGTATGCTCTGCCACCTCAGAGTGGTATAAAAAAAGGTATTATTTTCAAATATAACTCGGTTTTAGATTCTAAAGTATAGAAAAGTCTTATAAAACAGCTGTCTTTCCGCCCTTCTGTACCCATTTGTTTCTCAGGGACAGAGACAGAGACAAACGGTTTGAGGTATTCGATTTAGGACACCATAAGTACATGCATAGGCGATTTTGAAATTTGTACCACTTTCGGTTTTGAAACTGGGGGCCGAGTCTAATATTGACAAGCCGTAGAATAGAACCAGAATCGCTGGTTTAAGCTGTCAAAATGTTAGTAGACTATCAAAAAATGCAACTGACTAGCGGCCACTGGCGTAGTACGTGTTAGTAGAATTCTATCGGACGACCGATAGAAGTCCATTGGACTACGATTGTAATAGTAGACTACGAAAAACTGTCAAAATTGTACCGGTGGCTTCCCATTGAGCGACGATTTCGACACGATTGAAATAGCAGACTCGGCCCCCTGGTAGCATGGGCATGATCAGATGCAGATAGCATGGTTTAGAAGTCCGATTCCTTAACTACAACAGTGTAAGGCGCGTGGCTTGATTTTTTTTTTGGAATTTCGCTACTATCAGGATTTTTATGATAATTAATCCTGATAGATGACAGATGCTATCTAGCAGGATTAAATAGATTGAACGCATGAGCGGGAGCATTTAAGGGGGATTTCGATCAGGCTCATCATCATCATTGCTACAGATTTTGAATTCATGTGTTTTTGTGTTTTGTTGTTAAAAGAACTTTTTATTTTGTATAAAACTTTTATTGTAAATAAAATACATGGTTACAAAAATATTAAACATGGCAACGGTATATTATTTAAGCTTATAACATTATCCAGCACCATTTTATTTAAATAAAAAAAACATTCAGTAACAAACCTCAAAACCCGTAATGCTAAATAATTTTGTTCGTAATCAGTAGGGGGGTGAACAGAGGCAAACTAAACCCCCAATTTCACCAGTTTTAGTTCCTATGTAATAGGTGGCGAGTCTCTCATTGACTAAAATTGTTCTAGACATGCTTAGTCAGTGAAATATATATTATCTATTTATCTAATAGCTCGTGCATCAGTCCCCTTATTATCAACGAATCTTACAGTTTCTTAGAGAAATAGGAAAGTCAATACACCGATACAATAGTGCGACATATAAATTTTCGTTTTCGAATCCATTTGACGAGCGATCGGATAAGTAGATAAGTGTCCATCGGAAAGTTTACGAATGATTGAGCATAAGATTAAAACATCACACACGAGTATCACAGACTATAGTGGAATTATGAAGTTAAAAAATGTGTGCTGAAATGTCCGTGGCTATTTTTGAAATCTCTACAAAATAGTTATTGAATGAAAACAGGTATGAACTTTAATTTAGGCCCTATCAAGGCGGAATATCGTATAGCAAACTGGAGGAACTTAAATCTAATATTTTAATATGTGTCTAGGCGCAACCGCTTAGTCAAATGAAGTATTAGGCTGTGTACACATCAAGCCATCAACCCGCCGCACATACCAGGGGGCCGAGTCTACTATTTTCCAATGGAAAGCCGTTCTAGCTCTATTCTATAGCGGTTCTATTGCGATTAGTCCAAAGCTAGGTAGTTTACTAAAACTATTATATATTTCGCAATTAAACTTCTCAAGCTGCTGAATAGAGACAAAATAGCTCTTTTAGCCATCAAAATATTAATATAGACTACCAGAAATCCAAATTAAGAGCTACTTACAGGCGCTACATGTGTTAATAACATTCTATTGGCCGATAGAATTCTATTGGAGCGCAATTGTAATAGTAGACTACGAAAACTCTATTGAGCGACGATTTCTATTCTCTTCTGACGCGATTGAATTTGTTGAATTGGCCCTCCAGCGGCCTGATTTAACTAAATCAGTCCGACGGCCTTGCTCACTGTGGTCCGGCGGCTTAGGTGTATACACAGCTTTAGACTTATTAAATTGTGAATGTTCTAAAAACATTTCGAGGAATGAGTCCCAAATTAAAGTGCATGATCATACACACTATAGTGTTATAATGATTACTATGGTTATGTTATAATTGTTGTTAAAATTAAACTAATAATAAGTTTGTGTTATGCTATCTTGACAAATGAAAAACATATTACGTATTTTTCAATACAAATAGTTGCAGAATACAAAAATATTTGTTCCGATCCGGGATTCGAATCTATAGCCCCAGCAGCGCAGCGGCAACCGCATATACTGATACTGCGCCACCAAGGCAACCAAGTACTTGTATGCTACCTTATTGGTACTTATAGAAAACAACATTATAATTATTAAGTACTAGTTGACGCCCGCGGCTTCGCCGTCGTAGAGAAGTTTTCCCGTTCCCGTTTCCCACAGGAAATTGTTCCCGGGATAAAAAGTAGACTATGTGTTATTCTGATGTATAAGCTATATTATCGTAAACTTTCATTGAAATCTATTGGATTACGATTATTTTATCTATGCCAGATGCCTCTTGAATAGTCTATGATTTCCGTGTCCTGTATCTTGTAATGGCGACTACTGCATTGTGTACCTACTGTGAATGTGTAACTTTATTGTGAACAAAATAGAGACTTGTAATCGTGATGCTTTGTTTTATTAAATTCCAATAGGTTATGGGCCCAGATTCCAGAGCTCATGATTCAGTCAGATCGACAAAGATTAGGGAAGTAATGGGGACACGTGTTAACCAAACGAGCAAGGTTCTGTGTTACGCTGTATTCGCGTGCTATTTTAATTTTAAGCATCAAGAAAATAAAACTAATAGTCATGGCAGCGCATTGCCCACGCGTACCACAATTGGAAAGCGAAAATTTAAACAATTGGCTGTTCAGAATTGAGATTCTTTTAGATGAAAGAGGAATGGCGACTACTGCATTGTGTACTTGTATGTACACATGTGTAACTTTTATTGTGAACAAAATAGAGACTTGTAATCGTGATGCTTTGTTTTATCAAATTCCAACAAAATCTATTAAGTAGTTTTTACGTGAAAGAGTAACAAACATCCACACAAACTTTCGCCTTTATAATATTATTAAGATATCTTAGTCGAAATAAACATATCTATAGATATATTATGTTTAACACTGTTGGTCCCTATTCTGTTAGGTCAATTTCATTAGCCTAACATCTATTGTAAAAAAACCCTTTCCATATAAAAACTAAAAATGTCTGGCATTGCTGTTCTACTAAAATTGCTTATAAATTGAAATCCCGAATTGATCAAAACTAAAATTTAAAAAAACAACGGCGTTATATACAAATTAAAATAAAATATTTTTCATTGTAACAAAATATACAATTTGAATATTTCACATCACTACCAGCCTTTCAACTATGGCTTTTTCATGTTTTTAATTTTAAACTTTCGCGTTTTTTCACTCTTATTAGTATGACATTTCGGGTCTTTTACGTCTTTTTTATTAGTTACAAAGCCTACCTTATACTTCCCGACGTTTCGACCGGTATATAAGGTAGGTGTGTTCACTATTGACAAGCTGTAGAATAGAACCAGAATCGCTGTTCTTAGCTGTCAAAATGTTAGTAGACTATCCAAAATGCAATTGACTAGCGCCCACTGGCGCGGTACGTGTTAGTAGAATGCTATCAGCGGAACGATAGAAGTCTATTGGAGTACGTTCGTAACAGTAGACTACGAAAATCTGTCTGTGGCTTTCTATTGAGCGACGATTTCGATTCTATTTCGACACGATTGAAATAGCAGACTCGCCCCCCCTGGTCTGAGACTCAGGTAATCCGTTCGAAATGTCGGAAAGTATTTCGGCTTTGTACCTAATAATATACGTCGCGAATAAAACCTGAAATATCATATTAATATAGCATTTTATATAGTATTTTACTTACATTAAGTAACTTTGATCCTTATACCTATTGATTTAAGGTCGTTTACAGCTTAGACGGTGCGTATGTCTGCCAGTACACAACGTCGCGCCACCATTCTGGTCTGGTCATTGCTCCAGGGTACGTCATTACGTTCGTTTGGATATGTTTGTATACCTGGGAGAAATAAAAACAATTACTGGAATTTTTAGAGACCACAGTGAAGCGCTCATGGCCCCGAGGACTCAATGTTCTGTAAACAATCAGAGTTACGACACTTCCAATATGGCTGGTCCTCGGATAGGTGGCATTTACATTTGCGAGCGTTTCCGTGCTTCGGAAGGCACGTTTAGCCGTTGGTCCTGGTTGCCAGTAACATGGCAGTCGTTAAATAGAGGGCCTAATAGGCGGTTTGAAAAATTTCAACAGCAGGTAGCCACAATCTGCGTCTGTCTATTTCAACACGGCAATGAGCTCACCACATATTACGTGGGACAGGAATACACATACTGAAAAGTAGTATATATGCCTCTGCCACCCCTTCGGGGATAAGGCGTGATAGATAAATAACTAAATAAATTTTAGGGACAAAATAATGGGGTGTGGGTCTATCATGGATACGGCTGTGTATTGTCGGTTAAATAAGTGTCGTAACGGCTAATATTTTTGAAACTTGATCGATCGACGGAGTTATACAAAATGGATATATCAATTTGCAGCAAAATGACATCAAAATGGCGACGTTTCCATAAGCTATTCAATGGTGTCATTGCATTTTGGATAGAGAAGTAAGATGAGTTTCAACACTAAACAGTATCCATGTACAGTTATCATTTGTATTTTAGTTTTTGAGTATGGTCTTTAAAATTGCTTCTATAGGGAGGCATCCTATAGGGTGTAAGGGGCTCCATCAAGAGCTCTGGGGCCCCAGCGACCTTACTTGATACAAAAGTCATTTAGAAGACAAGGCGAAGCTGACGTCTAAAAAGCTGGGTGTGTTCAACAGGGCGCGGTAGTGCTCTAACACTTTACGTCCGGAGCGCTCGCATATGGTTAGGTCCGATAGAGGCTTTTTTCCGCGTACGCTTAGATTGGTTTTGGTGTTGTCTTCTCCATAAGCTACGGTGACAACTTTCTATCAGGTCTTGTCTGCCACCGCAGTGGTTTAAAAAAAATATCTTGTTGACTCAAGGTCTTAATTTTCAATCTACCTATATGTTATTTAATTATTTTTTTCAATAATTTATATTATTTCCATTATTCAAATTTATACAAAATACTGAGGTCTATAGTCTTTATAGACCTTACTATCTTGTATAAATTTTAACTTGCTAGATTCACCCGTTCCTGAGAAAATCGATGGTGAAATATGAACAGACAGACAGACAAGAAAGTGAAAATATTATAATGGTTTCTTTTTTTACGTTTTGAGGTACGAAACTATAAAAATATAAGGGTTTTTGAAGTGAAAACTTCTTTTAGCGCGGTACGCAAATTTTAAGATGAGATAAATTCTCTGGACTCATAAATAAATTATTAATAAATTTAGTTTTCACTTCTGTCGGCACTCCTGGAGTGCCCGTTTTTTTTTATTTAACTTGAAAGATACAAAGTAACGCGATTGTATACGTCCGACAATGTACCTTAAATGGTTTTGGGTTGTGTTATTATGGGTAGATGATGTGTAAGGATGTTGTGAGTTGTTTTGGGGAAGGTAGGGAGCCATAAGAATGAGCAAGTGTGCAGAACTTACCTCTCCGTCGGCCATGCCCAGGATGGAGTTGAGGCAGAAGTCGGGCGGCGCCAGCGAGTCCACCAGCGCTACTGCGTCGGGCGCTACGGCAGCACATGCGCGCAGTACGCTTGACCGCAGCAAGGAGCCTGTGTCGCCTCGCAGGTACCCACCCTGACACACAAATGTGTATTTACTTACTATACTAGCGACAATAAATTGACGAAGAATATATATTGTTCAAAAGTAGAGGGTAGAAGGAGTCAGGGTAGGCCGAGACTTACATATGAAGACCACGTGAGCAGATTGCTCAAAAACGGAAAACGGTCAAAAGTACTCGGATACCCAGACGTGTATGAAGCGATTGATGAATCTCGAAGAAGCGAAAGAAGTATGCATGGATCGCGAAGTCTGGCGATCTGTCCTCTCTGACTACCCCGTCAGGGATACAGCGTGAAGATAGTTAGTTTTTTTTTAGTTTTAGTTATACTAGCGACACGCTATGATGACCGTTTTGACAATTACATACATACATATTACTTAAATATTGATTGTCGGGATATTTACAATTATTCGCGAGTATCCGATATTTCGGCACTGTTGCAAGCGCCATGATCACGGAGTAACTGGAGACACTGCGGTTGAAATGTTGTCACAAGCACATATATCGTTCTACCCTCCTTCTAGTTCGTTTACACGGAACGACTACAACGAAACAGTGGTACTGTTTACTCGAACTCGATCGCGATACACAATACTCACCTGTATCAACACGCATGTTTGGCACGGTTTTTACACAATTGAAACACTTACAAAGCCAAATACTCGACAGTCGCAAACCCGTCTTCACGATTAAAATTCTTGTGTTTCATAATTTCAATGGCTTTTACCATTCTCGGTATATAGTGGCGTTCTCTGTGATCATGACGCTTGCAACAGTACCGAAACATCGCATACTCGCGAATAATAGTAAACATGGTAAATATCCCGACAATCATAATTTTAGTAATGTTATTGAACATGACAGTTTAAATTCATATACATACATATTGTCACGCCTTTATCCCCGAAGGGGTAGGCAAAGGCATACTATACGACCACATTTTACCGGATACATTTTTGTCCCACGTAACAGGTAGTAAGCCCATTGCCGTGTTGAAATGGACAGGTGCTGGCTGTGGCGACCTGCTGTTGAAAGTTTATAATCCGCCCGTAAGGCCTTCAAGTTGGCGTTCATATTTTCACAGCTATAAAATTTCTCTTAACGTCGATAAAGCAATTTGACTTTAAAAATTAAGAAAATTATTGTAATAATTACCTTTTTATGACAATAAGTTTTATAGATCGTAACACTCAGTATCTCCACGCAGAAAAAAAAATAGTGTAGTGACCAAAACTAAAAAGTGTATATGTTATTAATTTGAAATTGAGTATATGAAAATTCAAGAAGGAATTAAATTTTTTAAAGTCATGCAGTTTTATTTGGATTTAGTGTATCATGCAACTTTCGGGCTGATGTTCGTTCGCACAAATATTAAAAAAAAGGTAATTGTTCGATACCCTACCTAATTTATTCTTACAAGTATGTGGTAGTTTTCAAAAAACATGCGTTTTAGAAATACTTACAATATAGAGGGTGGCCATATGTTTCTCTAGGAGGAAGGTGCCGTACAAAGAGACAAGTCTCAGTAGCACATTCCTGCATTTAACATCTTCAAACGCTAACGCCGATTGGTAGAAATGGTTCAACACGTAGTTCTGAAAGTGTAATCAATTTTTTTCATTATTTATCTACCACGCCTTTATCTATTAATATTTATAATATGCCCACTTTACACTATGTGTATTCCTGTCCCACGTAATAGGTGGTGAGCCCATTGCAATGTTGTAATAGACAGACGCAGGTTGCGGCGACCTGCTGTTGAAATTTTTCAAGCCGCCCATAAGGCCTTCAACTTGACTTAACGACTGCCATGTTACTGGCAACCGGGACCAACGGCTTAACGTGCCTTCCGAAGCACTGAAGCGCTCGCAAATGTAAATGCCAGAAAGTGGTCACCCATCCGAGGACCAGCTTTAGTGAAAGTTGCGTAACTCAGTGATAGTTTACAGAACACTGAGTTACATAGTTCACTGCAGGACCATATTTTGGTCAGTCAGTCATTCCGCTCCCTGTGATCGTTTCTAGGTCATCAGTCCTACTTTACATAATTATGCTAAGTCGCGTTTTGCACTCCAGAGCTTATCTGCTCCATCAACCTTTGGTTGACGTGGCAATGGGGTGGTCCATTGCCGCATCAACGTGCTAGCTTTGCGAGCTGTATCGACCAGTTTAGTTCTCTAACTCAGAGTCTATCCATGAAAGAAACTCCCAAGTAGTGAAAGAATGCCTTAACACATACATATTGTCACGCCTTGCCGCGTTGAAATGGACAAGAGCAGGTTGTGGCGACCGGCTGTAGAAATTTTTCAAGCCGCTCATAAGGCCTACAACTGGGCTTAACGACTACCATTTTAATGGCAACTGGGACCAACGGCCTTATGTGCCTTCCGAAGCACGAAAATGCCTTAAAAGAGTGATATTGTTTTTTGTTGCCCTGGTAGCATTACACTATTTAACGCCTTTAACGTACAAGAATGTCAGTATTCATCGTTCTGTATAACCTCTAAACGTCTATTCTTGAGTATAATCAATTCAGTGTACCTATTCGCAATGTATTTCTTACCTCACCATACACCACAGATAGTGAGACGGCATTGAACGACTGCGAATCGTTTTTGGCCCAGAAATTACTCTTGCCTTCGGATTTCAGCTTGCTTACTTTCTCCGCTGTCATCTTTAGGACGTACGCCGTTAGCCATTTGTATATATGGACCAGATCTGCAGAACAAATATTTAATAAATATAATATGTACCCAGCTGTGCATCCTAATGTGTTTTTCTTTCTATATTGATCATATCAATGCATAGGTACATATTATGAAATCAGGTAAAATATTAGTCCGAAACTTACATATAAGGATCACGTGAGCAGATTGCTCAAAAACGGAAATAGTCAAAAGTACTCGGATATCCAGACGTGCGTGTATGAAGCGATTGATGAATTTTCAAAAAGCGAAGGAAGTATGCATGGATCGTGAAGCCTGGTGATCTGACCTCTCTGACTACCCCGTCAGGGATACAGCTTGAAGATAATTTAGTTTTTAGTTTTATTAGGTAAAATATTAAAAAGTTAAATTATTCATCACAGTATCAGCGTTAAGCTGGAAAATGGCGTGCTCTGTTGGTTTGGTCACGTCTAACGAATGAGTGAGGAACGATTAACAAAGAATATATATTGTGCGAAAGTAGAGGGTGGAAGGAGTCAGGGTAGGCCGAGACTTGCATATGAAGACCACGTGAGCAGTTTGCAACTAAATGAAAAAATCAAAAGTACTTGGATACCCCGACGTACGTGTTGAAACGATTTATGCATCTGCAGAATACGAAAGAAGTATGCATGGATCGCGAAGCCTAGCAATCTGGCTCCTCTGTATACCTCTTCAGGGATACAGCGTGAAGATAGTTAAGGTAAAATATTCTATCATTCCTCTAACAGTCCTGTCATATCCAGAACTTCCATGTATTATTTATTTAATAAAACTATTATTACATCTACTATTATTATCATTACATTATTACATGTGGTTGCGCCGGTATATGATAAAAGAGTAGCCGCGTTATTTTTTCTATGCTGCGTCGCTGATCTGCATTTGTTTTTAATTAATTAGTTGTCGACCCTCCCCCCGCTCCCCTTTATTCCATTTCTCTTTCGCACCTACCTTGTCTCGCATAAAGGAGGAGCGAGACAGCTGTATTATGCGCGCAAGCACCTGCGCTCGCGCCGCTAGCCTCACGGGCAGTGACCACGATTGAAGGCTGGCAGTCTGTCCTACACCGAGCGCGCGCGCGCCCGCAGCAGACCTTTCGCAATAATTGTGTTTTCCATGGATAAATAGCGTTTTCGTGCAAGGAAACCAGGAATTCAAGTCCAGGGACGCCCCCGGCAGCCTCCACCTCAGCATCTCGCAGCAAGCAGCAAGGTAGTGTGCCCATTCCTGTTTTTCTATTTATTTTTCCGTCGACAATCGCGTGTAAATTTCATTTTTTGTCTTTCCCCGCAAATACAGTCCATTTTGAATTTATTTATCTCGCCCGCTCAACCAACATGACTACCCAAAACCGAGTTGAAAGTTTGACTGAATAGTTTAAACATCACTTACTGGCAGGTTCAAGGAACTCCTCTTCGCTATTCCACGGACAAGTTTCTTCTAGCAGCTTATCCACATTGTCAAGGAATGCCAGCGAACCAAGAGGCGAGTCTGTGGCAGTGATCTGACTCCTCCTGGCCCACACGTTCAGGAGCCAATTGCTGGTTTGCTGAAGTAACAAGCTGTTCTCGCCTTCATATGTGCAGTTCGCGTCATTGTCATTGCGAAGGTTGCCTAAAGCTGCGGCTGGAGGTAAAACAATAATAATATACGTTTAGTACCGGCTTTTTCACAAAAGGTCAGGCAAAAGCAATACTATAACTTTTTAAAAATAATTACAAAATATGAGAAATTTATCAAAATAATTGCTAAAAAAAAATATCCATATGCATACTATAAGTCTACACTTCATTTAAATATTTTATTAAAGTGAAAAAAGAGTGTTTAAATTAGCTCGATAGATGGCTCTGCCTATACTCTTAAATGACGATTAAAATATAGTAAAGAATTTCAGCTTGTTTCGGTACGGTTCGGGTAGTTCAGTGGCTAGAACATTACCCTGGTTACGCGAAGGTCACGGGTTCAATCCCCGTCTCGAACAAAGTTGTCTTTATTCACTTAAATAAAATATTTGTGTGAAACTTAGCATACCAATTGCTTTAAAAATTTATCCACACACTTCATCTGTTTGGTGTTACGTAAGTGAGCCTATTACCGTCTTGAAACGGACTCGAGAGAACTTGTGGCTATCTGATGTTGTAATGTTCAGGCTTCCCATAGCGACTTTAAATTGGTGATCAAGATTTATATACTAAGACCACTTGAGCGGATGTTCGAAAACAGTAATAATTTTTTTTTAGAGTGTAAAATACTATTCGATTCGAGACGGGGATTAAACCCGTGACATTTGCCTAAACAGGCCAATGTTCTAGCCACTAAACTACCCGATCCGTATCGAATTTTAATCGTCATTCTTAAGAGTATGACAACTTAATTCAAAAAAATGAGAGATTTAGCAAAATTGCTTTAAAAATGTATCCAGTGTTCTGTAAACGATCTTACGACTTACGCAACTTTCACTATGGCTGGTCATCGGATGGGTGACCACTTTGTGGCATTTACATTTGCAAGCGTTTCCGTGCTTCGGAACTCACGTTAAGCCGTTGGTCCCGGTTGCCAGTAAAATGGCAGTCGTTAAGCCTGGTTGAAGGCCTTATGGGCGGCTTGAAAAATTTCAACAGCAGGTAGCCAACCTGCGTCTGTCTATTTCAACACGGCAATGGGCTCACTACCTATTACGTGGGACAGGAATACACACGGTGAAAAGTGGGCATATTATATGCCTCTGCTCTCTCTATCCATCACGCCGTATTCCCGAAGAGGTGTCTTCATAAGGCGTGATGGATAAATAAAATAAAAATTTATCCACAGAAATCAAAAATATCCATTACTGTAACTTACCTTTAAGATAGCCGTGTCCCCCGCAACACTCGCGACAGTTCTGTATGCCGTCGCGTGAAGTCCATCCAAATATCGGTTTCACGGCCGACGACAGCGCGTGAAGTTCTATACCCCGCTCTGCAGAGTGGGCATCGTTGCTCCCTAAACCAATGTCAATATTCGTCTATACAATGAGTCAGACAAACGTTTTTTACTTAAATGCCAAATAAATCTACAAAAAAATACAAAAAAGAACGGTGTTTATACTTTTTATATTAAAAAGAACGCTGAAATATTTACGTTCAAAGTGCGTATATCGCGGGTGACCGCATAGTCACAACCCTGCTCATTCAACAGTTCGCACCCGAACGCCGCGCCGCGCTTTGTCGCAGTCTGTGCGAGACTGTGACGTCATAATGGGCGCGCCTAATCTCGGAAATTCAGAAAAGGACTTAAACTTCTCGTTGCTATAACATCGAAAATACTGCATGTATTGCAGTGAAATAAAAACTAATGTAATGTACATGAGCTACGCTCCAATTTTAGCTGTATTTAACCCTTTTGTGTTTACCATTCTTGAATAAAAACACTTGTACTATTACACATTTTTTTTTTAACCTGACTGATTTTACACAGTTTTTAGATAAAATCTGTGTCAACCTTTGAAAATGTCGTAAGGCGGAACCGGTCAGTTTAAAAAGTAAATAATGTGGAATAGTACAAATGTTTTATTCAAGATGCAAGTACCAGCAAGTTCCAGAAAGTGACATCAATAATAAATTATGTTAGACATTTTTTTTTTATTTAACACACTGCCGTCCGGCTTAAAAGTAAGCTTATATATAGCTTACTTATATATAGCTTACTTTGGGCTAGACGGCGGTGTTGTGGCTTGCTTGTGTTAAAGGATCTGGATGACTCACAAACATGCATATATATTTCTAAACACATACATATTATACATTGGAAACACGCAAGCTCCGAAACAAATATTTGTGAAACACACAAATATTTTTATCTATCACGCCTTTTCCCCGAAGGGGTGGCAGAGGCATATTATATGACCATATGCCCACTTTTCACCATTTGTATTCCTGTCCGTGGGATAGGTGGTGAACCTATTGCCGTTTTGAAATAGACAGGCACAGGTTGTGGCTACCTGCTGTTGAAATTTTTCAAGCCGCCCATAAGGCCATCAACTTGACTTAACAACTGCCATGTTAATGTTATATTTTACCCGACCCGGGAATCGCACTCGGGATGTCGGTCGCGGCAGTCGCATATACTACCACTGCGCCACCAAGGCAGTCAATCAACGGTATGAACAGTTTTTACAATGTTTTCAATTACATGTGTAATTCAAAATTTAATGTAGGTTTAATGTTGTGGCATTTACATTTGCGAGCGTTTCCGTGCTTCGGAAGGCACGTTAAGCCGTTGGTCCCGGTTGCCAGTAAAATTGCAGTCGTTACGCCTGGTTGAAGGCCTTATGGGCGGCTTGAAAAAGTTCAACAGCAGGTAGCCACAACCTGCGTCTGTCTATTTCAACACGGCAATGGGCTCACCTCACCACCTATTACGTGGGACAGGAATCCACACGGTGAAAAGTGGGCATATAATATGCCTCTGCCACCCCTTCGGGGATAAGGCGTGATGGATATTTTTTTTATAATGTTCTATGACGATGCTATAAGATAAAATTGGCTCACCCATTATACTCTGAATGGTTATCTTAACGTGTAGTTGACCGAGCCAAACTGAGAATATCTTCATCGCATATGTGGCTGCCAAATATGGTAGCAGACGAATTTGCTGAAATATAAAGTCGTGTCAGTACTAATGGAGTGATGAATACATACATACATATACATATTGTCACGCCTTTATCCCCGAAGGGGTAGGCAGAGGCATACTATACGCCCACATTTCACCGTATGCATTTATGTCCCACGTAACAGTTGGTGAGCCCATTGCCGTATTGAAATGGACAGGCGCAGGTTGTGGCCTGCTGTTGAATAAGTGTAAACAAAGTACTACAATATAATATTGTGAGACATTTGTTTAGAAATAAAATAAATCTATTTATATAAAAATGAATCCCTATTTCCTTTGGTCACGCCATCACGCGTGAACAGCTGAACCGATTTGAAAAATTCTTTTTGTATTGGATAGCCCATTTATTGAGGAAGGTTCTAAGCTATATATCATCACGCTACTGCATAGGAGAGCCGAGCAGTAATCATAAATGTCAACAAATCGGGGAAACTTTCATACATTTTTGGAAAAGTAATAAGCGACGGCATTAATTGGAAGTATGTCACGGACGAAGCCGGACCGGTAGCTAGTATTATATAAATATCTAGCTACCGGTCCGGCTTTATATAAATAATGCAGGACTTTTTTTTTACACAGCGCCGTCTAGCCAAACGTAAGCTAATATAAGCTTGTGTTATGGGATCTAGAAAACATACTTATATATTCTAAATACATACATATTATACATAGGAAACACCCAAACTCCGAAACAAATATTTGTGAATCACACAAATATTTATCGGACCAGGGAATCGAATCCTGGACCTCAGTCGCGGCAGTCGCATACTCTACCACTGCTCCACCGAGGCAGTTTTTAGAAAGCGCTATCTAACACAAATTAATCCAATAATAAGTTGTAAGAAAATTTATATAATATATAAATACGGCAATGGGCTCACCACCTATTACGTGGGACAGGAATACACATCGTGAAAAGTGGGCATATAATAATATACCTCTGCCACCCCTCCGGGGATAAGGCGTGATAGATAAATAATATATATTATATCGGTAAGCGTTGCGATCTGTCATCTCTGACTCATATATTATGAGAATTCTAATGCGACGCAAACCTCGATGGAGCTGCCAGTTATACACAGAAAAAACGATACTCCAGGGGACCGAATTTACTATTGACAAGCCGTAGAATAGAACCAGAATTGCGGTTTTTAGTTGTCAAAATGTTAGTAGTCTATCCAAAATGCAACTGACTAGCCGCCACTGGCGCGGCACGGTACGTGTTAGTAGAATTCTATCGGCCGACCGATAGAAGTCTATTGGAGTACGATTGTCGTACTAAACTACGAAAAGCTGTCAAAAATGTACTGGTGGCTTTCGATTGTGCGACGATTTCTATTCTCTTCTGACGCGATTGAATTGGTAGCCCCCTGACGTGGTGTAAACTACCACTGCGCACCCACGCACTATAAAGTATCTTGATACGAAAACCATAGATGTATCGAACACCCTCGTAAAAGATCTCACCTGTTGTTGATACTCTAAGATGTTTGTCTCCTCACTGGCGCCCTCAACGCCGAACTGTTTCCTGACGGCCGAGTATCTGATGGCTATCACGATCGCCTTCACCAGATAATGCGTTGATATTGATGTTATATGCACACGTCCTCCTAAAATACACAACAATTTAAAGAACGTTTACATGGTATATGTTTAGCCATGTCCGTCAGTTACAGTCATACATTCCTAGGTTTATTTTTTATGAAAATGATGTTCATTCCACAATCTAAGCGTGTGCGAAATAAAGCCTCTATTGGACCTAACGGTATGCGAGCGCTCCGGACGCAGTGTGAGTGTGAACACCCTGTCTATGACGAGGTATATAAAGAAGATGGGTGTAAAGGAAACCTAGAACTCTGGGGCAGAAGCGCCCTCACCTGCTATGCTAGCGGTGCAGCTGCTGACTAAAGGACGAGGCGATAAAGTAAGTGCCCTTACGGGGTTAGGAGGTTAGACGGCAGCCGCTCACAATATAGTCGAAAATCAAAAGCCTAAGAATAGCTGTTCCTATCTGTCATATACAATGGGACCCCAGGCACTAAATTCAGATAGGTGTTTGATATTAACTGGGAATACACTAAGAGGAAGAGAAGAAGAAATAAACAGAATTAAATAATAATAACAAATGCCAAGAAAATGGGAAATGAGTAGGCCTAAAAACCAGATGGTTCGTTCGAAAACCAAAAGGTATCTTTCTGTGTATGAATGGTCCAAAAGATAGGAAATTCCAATTCATGTTTTACCTGATAAAATTCCAAGCGCAGCTCCAAATCTCTTGTTAGGATCTCTGAACGGAGTCTGGTAGTCGCCGTTGTCATCAACCCCTCCCAACTTATCTAGGGCTGCCTCCTTTGGCAAGTGGTAGTTGTTGAACATTACGAAGCTAAAATTTGATAAGTTATAAAGTCATATGGTGTAAAATGTCACTCAGCTACACAGGGATAAAAAGAAAAACTATTTAAAAAAACACTAATTTATAAACTTAGTTTCAGAATTCGAAAGTAAGGTCATTACTCTGGATCTTACTCTGAAAAGTATAGGATTAGGTATAGAGTGCTGCCCCTGAAAGGCAAAGGCTAGGCTCACGTTTCGTCTTAAACAAACTTTTCGCTTCACTTCACTTTTAGACTAACCCTAAAGTATTGAAAAGTTTTGTAAAACGGCTCGATCTGTCCGTCAGGCCCATCTATTCTCAGGAACCATAAGAGATAGAACGGTTTGCGGCATTCGATTCAGGACACTGTGAATAGGTGTATTGAAGTTTCTACCACTTTCAGTTTGAAAATGGTTTCAGTTTAGACGTCGCTCGTCTGATTCCTTCGGTACGAAAGTGAAGAGTGCGTATTTTGTTTCACAGATGCTTCGTCGACTTAAAAGTGGCACCAAACTTATCGAATTGACAAAAGCATAGCTACCAACATAATTGTTAATTAACTGCATTACAAACATACCCATTATCAACTCCATTTAATCCAATTTTCTCTCCTATGTCCCCAACGATAACTCCAGGGTAGGGTTTCAGAGTCTTAGGGTCACGAATGGGTACGACAAATGTATGGAGGCCGTGGTTCTTGCCTTTTGATATCAGCAGAGCGTATACAATTGCGTGAGTTGCACATTTACCTGTAATTTAAGAAACCCACCTGTTATTTTAATACCATGAAAGAAGTTACACGTGAACGAAGCGCTCGTGGCCTAGCGGTCTCAGTGTTCTGTAAACGATCACTGAGTTACGCAACTTTCACTATGGCTGGTCCTCGGATGGGTGACCACTTTGTGGCATTTACATTTGCTAGCGTTTCCGTGCTTCGGAAGGCACGTTAAGCCGTTGGTCCCGGTTGCCAGTAAAATGGCAGTCGTTAAGCCTGGTTGAAGGCCTTATGGGCGGCTTGAAAACTTCAGCAGCAGGTAGCCACAACTTGCGTCTGTCTATTTCAACACGGCAATGGGCTCACCACCTATTACGTGGGACAGGAATCCACACGGTGAAAAGTGGGCATATAATATGCCTCTGCCACCCCTTCGGGGATAAGGCGTGATGGATATTTATTTTATTTAAGTTACACGTGCAAGATTAAACCCTGAGTCCAGGTACGGGGAATGTTAATACATTTGACTGCCTCGGTGGCGGAAGTGTTAAGGTGTGTACGACTATTATACGGGTCGGAATAATTATATGTGTGGTTTACAAATGTTTGTTTCGAAGTTTGGTTGTTTGTTATATGTTTATCAGTTGTTTAGATTCCATAGCATAAACTTAAAACTTAGTTTATGTCGCTGTGTGAAAAATGTCCCACAATTTGTATTTATTTATTCAACACAAACGTCGACTGTGTAGAAATATGTCCATAAATATTTATAACGAAGAGTTTTGACTTAGTAGTTTTAGGAACAGCCCAAACTTGTGTAAGCTAATGTCTTTCATATAATGAGTTATGAAAGAATATGGCGCAAATCTAGGCTAAATTATAGTCGACAAAACTTTTGGTACATCATCCTTCCGAGTTCGTCCAGATGGCGATTGAGAATTTTAGAGGGTAAGATCATATTATAGTATTAATGCTGGATAATTTTTAACTATCGCAATTTAAATTAAAATTTTAACTAGGCAATCGCATTGCAGAAAGATGACAATAAACTTACCTAAACAGCCCACCCAAAATTTGGCAGCTTCAAAATCTGCACTATGCATAATAAACTGTTTCTTCTCCGGTATATAAGTGGCTGTAGTTCTCATGCCTTTCGCGTTCGAGCCGTGCGAAACTTCCGTCAGTGCAAAACATCCTCCGATATTACCCTTAGCCACTTCGTCTATTAAGTGGAAGTGATGACCCTGGCCGTTGCCTTGGATAGAATTGCTGAACATCCGGAATGTTAGAGAAACCTTTACAGCTAAGGAGCTATCAAACATGAAAAGAGCTTCACTTTCTGCTTGAAACAGCATTGGATCTGAGGCTATCTGCAAACATACAAACAAATCATTCGTATATGTGTTTTTTTTTAAATTAGCAGAGCGCAGAAGCCCTCGTGGCCCCGCGGTTTCAGGATTCTGTAAACGATCACGGAGTTACGCAACTTTCACTATGACTGGGCCTCGGATGGGTGACCATTTTGTGGCATTTACATTTGCGAGCGTTTCCGTGCTTCGGAAGGCACGTTAAGCCGTTGGCCCCGGTTGCCAGTAAAATGGCAGTCGTTGAGCCTGGTAGAAGGCCTTATGGGCGGCTTGAAAAATTTCAACAGCAGGTAGCCACAACCTGCGTCTGTCTATTTCAACACGGCAATGGTCTCACCACCTATTACGTGGGACAGGAATCCACACGGTGAAAAGTGGGCATATAATATGCCTCTGCCACCCTTTCGGGGATAAGGCGTGATCGATTTTTATTTTAAATTAGGTTACAATCTTTTCCCAGTATTGAAACCTTACTGACTGCCTATGCATCTGTACTACGATATGGCATTATATTTGGAGCAATTCTACGAATAAAGATTATGTTTTTAGATCCCGTTTTGTTCTTTTTTTTTTTGGAAGGCCGAGACTTACATATGAAGACCACGTGAGCAGATTGAAGAAGCGAAAGAAGTATGCATGGATAGCGAAGCCTGGCGATCTGTGCTCTCTGACTACCCCGTCAGGGATACATCGTGAAGATAGTATAGTATGTATAAGTGTATTGAAAAAGTCGTATGATACACGTGTGTATTGTTGATTACCGTCTTCGGCTCTCTTTAGACCTCAATAGCGCCGCAGCGGTAATCACCATCTTGTACTATAATAATCTACTATTTTTAAAGTGGCATTAGTGGCGCGGGATCTTGTCAATGGCGGACGCTTGCTGTATATTATTTTTCAATACACTTACTTATAATATGGCTCTAATCTCACCTCAATTAGGCACACAATGTTACCTATTATCAAACTGGTTTTTTGTGATTGTTATTAAATCACGAGTGGGATAATAGATTTTTTTATTACATTGGTTAAGTTGCATTATCTATAATTATATATATAAAAATGAAACCCGTTTTCAGTTGTCACGACATAGCATGAAAACGGCTTGACCGATTTGAAAAATTCTTTTTGTATTGGATAGCCTATTTATTGAGGAAGGTTCTTAGCTATATATCATCACGCTACTACACAGGAGAGCGGAGCAGTAATCATAAATGTCAGCAAATCGGGGAAACTTTCATACATATTTGGAAAAGTAATAAGCGACGGGATTAAATGGGTGCCACGGGGTTGGAAGTATGTCACGGACGAAGCCGGGCAGGTCAGCTAGTTCTTAAAAAAATCGATGCAAAACGATCGCATTCAGTAAAAAAAAAAATTAATATACCTACCTATTGCTTGTTCATTTCATGCAACTTCGTGTTTTAATAGAAAATTTCATTTTGTACGTGTATAATAAACAAAACTTTCCCTCAAATATAACTTTTGTTTAAAACTTTAAACAACAACTTTAACAAAAAAAAGAAACGTCATCCTTTATTTACTCTGTGGTCATGCGCGCGCATAAAAAAATTATTTATTTAGTATTATATCTATTACTAGCTGACCCGGCGGACTTCGTATCGCCTTTTAATTTATAAATTTTGAGCTTAGTTAACTAGTAGCTAAGTTATATTACATTAAAGTAAATACCCGTAACGGCCGCTTCACTTTAAATATTAACACCTCTCTACATCTCCAATAGTATTGAGATCCTCGGTGTTGAGATCTCTACTGACGTCCGATACCGTAGCCATTTACAGGATTAGGTAAAAACTGGTGTGAAAATACTCGGAGTACCCAAAAGGGCGCGTCAGTACTTTACTGCGTTGCAACCATTGCCTCTCTATAAGTCCAAAGTGCGGCCTCACATGGAGTACTGTTGTCACCTAAGGGCTGGTGCACCAGATCAGTCTTCGACCTTTTCACTCCGCTCTAAGGGGAGCCATGAAGGCTATCATTGATCCTTTACTCGTAATTACGGGTGGTATCAAGCTCCTTTGCGATAAGAGAGGCTTTACCTCTTTATGCATGGTATATTGCCTGTACAATGGTTTGTGCTCTGAGGAATTTTTGAACATGATGCCCACGGCTACTTTTTATCATCATGTGTTCATCCTAGCACTTTGTACACATACGGTAAGGTCGGATAAGGGTGCTTTTGCAGCGTACTCTTGGATTGTGCTATAAACTCCCTGCCTAGTAAGGGGTTCTTTAAAAGCGCGAGTGTAGTACTTCTAGTGTTACAAACTTCTGGTGTAACATAGGCTACGGTGACCACATTCGATCAGGTGGATCGTATGCTTGTCTGTCACCTCAGTGGTATAAAAAAAGCTTTTGACGAATCTACGGTTAGGGTAATGAAATTATGTACCTTTCTTAGCAAATTATGTGATATACCGAACACAACGCCACCTGCCAGGTCATTCTACCAGCATGTTTTTGTTCAAATAATCTAGTAACCCATTGAAATATACATTCAAAATTTCATTCAAATCGGTCCGGACGTTCAGGAAGACTTATAATTATGTTTGTCATCACACACGTACAATAAAACGGTTGCCAATAAAATGGCAGTCGTTAAGCCAAGTTGAACGCCTTATGGGCAGCTTAAAAATTTCAACAGCAGGTAGCAGCAACCTGCGTCTGTCTAATTCAACACGGCAATGGGCTCACCACCTATTACGTGGGACAGGAATACACATGGTGAAAAATGGGCGTATAATATATATGCCTCCGCCACCCCTTCGGGGATAAGGCGTACAGGACAATAATATAATTATTATATTATTATGGAATTATAGATTTTCTTTTTCGGCAATCAACTGACACTATTTTTTTTATTTCTTTATCCCTGAAATATAACTCTTTTGTATTCCAACAAAATAGACTAAAGAGATCGAAACTCATACCACAGCAATGAAATATGACACAGACAACTTTCTCAACGCACCGATAAATAGACTTTTGGCGGGAGAGTGACAAGTACAGACGCTTGCTGTATATTTTTTCTAAAACTAGTGCATTTATCTTGTTTTATGTGCGGGAGTGGTGGTTTCTTGGACATAAAAGTTGTGTTAACGTGCTATAGTGATAGACAATGATATATATGCAGTGAAATGCTATTTTCTCTCTTGACGCGAAAAGTCCACTGTAAACCTCAGTATAAGAATCACCATTATACTGAGGGCAAGGACAAGGACCTAGGACTGAGGACTCGACATCGACAAAGACTGGACAGGACTAAATACTGAATATCCATCACGCTTTATCCCCGAAGGGGTGGCAGAGGCATAATATATGCCCACTTTTCACCGTGTGGATTCCTGTCCCACGGTGTCCCACGGTGGTGAGCCCATTGCCGTGTTGAAATAGACAGACGCAAGTTGTAGCTACCAGCTGTTGAAATTTTTCAAGCCGCCCATAAGGCCTTCAACCAGGCTTAACGACTGCCATTTTACTGGCAACCGGGACCAACGACTTAACGTGCCCTCCGAAGCACGGAAACGCTCGCAAATGTAAATGCCACAAAGTGGTCACCCATCCGAGGACCAGCCATAGTGAAAGTTGCGTAACTCAGTGATCGTTTAAACACTGAGACCGCGGGGCCACGAGCGCTTCAATACTAAGAAAGACTAAATACTAAGAAAATATAAATACGGAAGACCAGGCTGTATGGACAAAGTTTCCTTTGCCTGCCCAATAAGGGCGAAGACCAAAAAAAAAGCACCGATAAATATTTGACAACCAAGTGACTCTATTTTTAAATTTCTAAAAAACAACAAAAGAGACTCAAATAACATCTAAATTTCACAGGCAGGAACATTTTGTATTGAAATTTTTAATTTTATTTTTCTTTATTCATTATGTTTGTTTCTACCCGTTTAAACCTACCCTGAACCTTGTCAAACCTTTCAATATGAAAATCAGTCAAATCGGTCCGCCGTCCGCCGCCATTGTCGAGTTTTAGCGAGACTAACGAACATCAGTTCATTTTTATATATAAGAAGAAGATATAAGATATAAGCGGCATAATAATGAAAGACGATTGTATTCTGCGAGAATATGACGCGCAATGTATGTAGTGAAATAAATATTCATCACGGCTTATCCCCGACGGGGTGGCAGAGGCATATTATATGCCCACTTTTCACCGTGTGGATTCCTGTCCCACGTAATAGGTGGTGAGCCCATTGCCGTGTTGAAATAGACAGACGCAAGTTGTGGCTACCTGCTGTTGAAATTTTTCAAGCCTTCAACCAGGCTTGACTGCCATTTTACTGGCAACCGGGACCAACGACTTAACGTGCCTTCCGAAGCACGGAAACGCTCGCAAATGTAAATGCCACAAAGTGGTCACCCATCTGAGGACCAGCCATAGTGATAGTTGAGTAACTCAGTGATCGTTTACAGAACACTGAGACCGCGGGGCCACGAACGCTTCATGTATGTAGTGTAGGGCTGAATGGATTTTGATAAAATGAAGGTGTAATATTTTTTCTATTTTTTTTAAATAATGTTTTCTCTCTGCCTTTTTACAGTGAATTTCTTAACGCAGAATAAAAATATTTATCTTTTTTTCTTATAACTCTCACTTGTTTCCCAAACTGTTAGACATCTCGATTCGCAGTAGACATAAGAGATATATTGACCGGCCTTCTGATCTTCAACTGTAAAGGCGCCTGCGTAGTCAGCTAACAGGTGAGGTCGCTTGTGTCTCGGAAATCGTAGTGGCGCCCAATCCATATTCAGCCTAGTTAGTTTTAGTAAAATATTTTTTTAATGTAATTATTATAATTGAAAAAGAAACATCAGTCGGTTTAGCATAATATAATTCTTTTGGTGGCTTTACATCACACTTTGAAGTTGCGTGCGAGTTGCTATTTAAAATGACTAATATTTGGAGGTGGAGTATCATATAACTCTCAAAATCGGTCCGCATGCGACAATGGAATGGACAGTAGCAAGTTCCGGTGAGCCTAAATACAAAATTAAAACTGTATGTATTTATTTCTAACTATGTAGTAAGTGTTTATTTCACCCGCGAATTGCCAGTTACCGAGGGAATACAGGGAAAAAATTAGCCTATGTGGCTACATTTTTCCCTGTATTGTGGCTGTCTATGTGGCTGGTAATACTCCGGCTGAAACGTCGGAAAGTACAAGGTAGCCTTTGTACCCAATAATTTACGTAGCGACCCGAAATATAAATAATTATAAGTGAAAGCTGCGAAACTTTAAAAGCATTATTTTCAGTTTATAGACTAAGACCCCTTTTCTTATATAGTCCTTTCCATATTCATTACTTGATAAAATAAACCATAAACTATACCATAAACAGCGTAATTCTGAGTAAAGCTTTATTAGCTTCTCTATACGTGATCAATCTGTTTTTATTTGTCTGCATCGTTTTATCTTCTACTTTTGCAGAAGTTGGTTACAGAAATATGAAAATTACGTGCATACAGCGAAACGACGTCGCGTGGACTGCCGCTGCGGTACTGACGAGTCTTAAGACCTAGAAATCTAAGCTGCCGGGCGAAAACGTCACCGCACAGCGGTCATCAACCGGGTAACGCCCACAAACAACCTTTGTCGCGAGCGCAGTCCTCATGAGTCATGACCAAGGACATTTCCATGTCAACCGAAATCTATACTAGTGGTTCTGTGAACCGTAGAATATGGAGTAATTTTTGTTTTTATCAATTAAAAAAATATTCAACATTTCTTTTTTTCGTTTTGAGCGCTCTTGCCAATCACTACGGGACCATTTCCCCTCCCCTGCCTCCATTTCCCCCCGATCGGAAAACCCGTCGCTAAAAGTCGTTGGATACATCAAGGATTGTCTATTCCAAATTGCATGGAAATCCGATGAAATATGCGACCTGTAGACTAAATGGACAGACGGACGGACGGCCGGACATCAATAGCATTTTTCCCGTACCAGTGGATTTAACGGAGACTTTAGTCCGCTCGCTTCGCTCGCCTCCTTATTCAATAAAGCTATGGAGTTTGTTTATTTGTTTGTATGTTTGGTTGAACGCGCTAATCTCAGAAACTGCTGGTCCGAATTGATAAATTATTTTTGTGTTGGATAGTCCATTTATCGAGGAAGGCTATAGGCTATATAACATCACGCTACTACCTAGGAGAACGGAGCAGTAATCATAAATATCAACTAAATAGGCAAATTTTATAAATTTTTGGAATAGTAATAAGCGACGGGATAAATAGATGCAATGGGTATTCAAAGTATGTTACGGTTGCAGCCGCGAGGATCAGCTAGTCTATACATATACCTATTAGTATAGATTGTTGAAAGCTGAAGAGTTTGTTTATTTGTTTGGTTACACAAGCTAATCTCAGGAACTACTGGTTCGAAATAAAAAAATATTTTTGTGTTGAGTAGCCCATTTATCGATGAAGGCTATATGCTATATATTATCACGCTACCAATTTTAAGCAACAAATCGGGCAAATGTTCATACAATATTGTAAAAGAATTAAACGACAGGATTAAATGAGTGCGACGGGAGTTTGAAATATGTCACGGGCGAAGCCTCCTAATTTCATTAATAAATTAACAAAGTTACTGCTGTCGGAATGGTTGTTGGTTACCATGTATCAGTCCTATTATTTTCTTGTCAGGGTCGCCAGCACTGCCGGGTGAACGATCCGGCCGTGTGTTAAGCCGCCTATGTACTTCTCTCGATTCCACCCGCAGGTAATTTTACGAAGTACCGTAAAAAAATAAAGTTAAAAAATATTTTTATTCATGTAGGCTTATTTTAGGCACTTATGAATAGTCATGACAATAATTAAAATTAGAGTGATTCTAATTGCCAGTTCTAAGGGCAGCCTACCCTTCATGGAGAAGAAATAAATACTTTCATATGTTGTATCCCTGTATATGCATTTAGTGAAAAACTGTTAATTTGGAATTACAAACGGACACTTTAATTATTTTAATCTGTATAGATTTCATTCATGCCTAATATATTCAAGGTCATAGGTGTCTAACCAAAAGAATATTGAAATGCTTTATTAAAAAAGTGAACCATTGTGTGGTAAAATGTTCATTAATACGAGTAAACAGAATTAGTAAACTTTACTCTTTGTCAATTTGGATAGGCATCTAATACATTGGATAAGTATGTATATGTATAATACATTGTGTAGGTATGTAATGATGACTAGCGGACTCCCTGCGGTTTCATCCGAGTAGTTCCCGTTTCCATGGGAATACGGAGATAAAATGTAGCCTAAGCTGCATCTTATAACATCAGCTGTCAATCAAATCATCATCATCTGAGTGTCTGTCCCAGCAGTTGCGTCTCACGACGCCCTCTTAGTCTAGGTCCGCCTTGCCATGTAAAAGGACAGGTCTAATGATGGTTTTATAGACCTGTCCCTTCAACCGGATCGGTATTTTAAGGTCACAAATGACACCGGTAATTTCCGGCCACCTAGCCCAATCGGCAGCAATGCGTGACTTGACATTGCAATCGATGTCACTAGACGTTTGAAATACAAATCCCAGGTATTTAACCTGATCTGTGCGCTCGATGAAATCACCGCCTATGCGGGTGGATGTGGGATGTGGAAGAGTTCAGTACCAAGTACTCGGTAGCCACATTAAGTTTCAGACCGCCGTTCTCAAGCGTCTCCTTAACGTTAACACATCGCACCAATCTGCCCCTGACCGCGTCAGCCAGCGGCAGCGCGCAATATCGCATACATGAGCAACCATGGAGGCTGCTCATGCGAGTACAAGCCGACTGTCAGTGAAAGTCCCGTTAAAACAATCCAGCCGTTTTAGAGTTTAGTCGTAAGATACAGACAGACAGACAAAGACAGATAAGCTGAATTTTCTTTTATGTATCGTTAATACTTACATAAAAAAATACATTTTTGGAAATAAAAACAGTCATTTCTATTTTATTGGTCTGTATAAGATATAGATAATTATAAAGCGGACCCCGGGCGTTGCGAGACGCAACTGGGACAGACGCTCGGATGATGATGATGATGAAGATATAGATAATTAATTAATAAGGACAGGCACGGTACACTGTGCACGGTACACGCTATACTGGGAAGATACTTATATACAGGCGTAGTATAAGTATCTTCCCAGTGCGTATATAAGAGATTAATAATCACCAACTAATCAGCTCATGATACCTCACACAATAATTTTCAACACAGGTTAAATGATTTTAGGTGGTGAGCCAATTGCCGTGTGGCTACCTGAGCTGCTGTTAAAATGTTTGAAGTCACCCATATGCCTTCAACATGGTTTACGATTGCCATGTTACTGGCAACCGGGACCAGCAGCTTAATGTGCCTAAGTCCTTACATTTGTCTGGTTTAAGATACTTAGTTTTATTATGGACCCCACTTCGAATATTGCTCTCACCTATGGGAGAACTCCGCAAAGTACTCACTAGACACGCTCGACTATGCTCAACACGAGAGGCACGTGCTATTTGCATTAAAGATTATCCTGAGGTTATAAGCTGGAGGACAGTAGACCATTTGCATCCTAGAATTTACCACGGCGAATGTTCTAAAGAGCTCTTCTTGGGTGTAACTGGAACCAGACCCTGGACCACATCAAGGTCTCCGATCTCTCATCTGACGTCCTGCTACCCATATTTTATCAAAACAACTTATGTGTAGTTTTCAGACATAACTATAATACTACCGCTCCAGAAGAGATTGGCCGCTGGAGACAGCTGGTTGGCGGTATTAGGCAAGGTGGAATACCGCGGTGACAGTGCGTAACTATAAGCATATAGTTCATACTCTTTTAAAATGTTAAATTTACTTTTGATTTTGGTTTCGTAAGAACCGGAAACAATGCCGAAAGTTTGGTCTCGGTTGAGAAATAGATTGCTTTTCTGTTGGATTGTAAAGTTAATCAAAACTGTTAGGCTGATTGTACAGATTTTATAGACAGGTCATGTTATGAGTACTTTTAAAAAGTAGTGTAAAATATTTTTATACAGATAAATATTTACCACAACTGACTGAGGAATATCATGAACAAAATCACATTAGCTAGATTGACATAAACAATATAAAAGATTTACCTTCTCCACTGGCAAATAGTTTTCATTGAAGATAGTGTACATCCTTTTAACAGCGATATGTCTCTCTTCATCCAGAGTAAGAGTAGCTTCTGTGTGTTTGAACAGCGGATTCTTTTCCATAAAGTTCCATATTTCATTCTGAAAATCATTTTAATTTGAAATTTTATATCATTAAACAACATTAAGTAAATGTAATTTATTATTTTCCTGACCTACTGGAACTGAATGTTTCAGCAGCAGCACTTACTGACAGATGAACAAGCTAAGGATTTCTATTGAGATGTCTGAGGCAAGTGGGGCTTTGAGCTCAGACGAAAATATCTTTCACAGAGACTGTGATAACTGTATTGTAATAACTGCTTCTAGCATCTGATGTAATCATAACCCAGGCACTTAGGTCCATATTCTAGAATGTTTCCCAATACTCAATTAATGCTGGAGGCTAGATTTTGCCTTATAAAATCTACTCTCCAGCGTCAATTGAGTACTGAGAAACATTCTGGAATACGGCCCTTAGTCATGATTTCCATTAAAACAGCAAATTAAACATTAGATGAAGTCATTGACCTTTCAAAAAAATTTCATTGGCTTAATCATATGGCATTGTCAAGTATTGACTGCTCGGCATAAGTGGTAGGGTATGTGATTGGTGCACTGAGGTCCTAGGTTTGATTCCCAGGTTGAAACCAATATTTGTAATATTATACACAAATAATTGTTTGGGAGTTTGGGTATTTCGTATGCACAATATTGTTACACGACATTTGGATTTTTTTTTCTGACACACAGTCGTCTAGACCAAAGTAAGCTAATATAAGCTTGTGTTATAGGAGCTAGAAGACTGATAAACATACTTATATATTTCTAAATACATACATATAATACTTAGAAGAAAACCAAACTCCGAAACAAACATTTGTGGATCACACAAAGGACACAACGAGGGACCTCAGTCACGGCACTACCACTGCACCACCGAGGCACTTAATATGTATGTATTTATTAATATATAAGTATGTTTATCAGTTTTCTAGATCCCATACCACTAGCATGTATTAGCTTACTTTGGGCTAGATGGTGTTGTGTAATAAAAATGTTCTACAACAACATTAGTATCGAACACAGATTATAATATATATATATAATTTGGTATGACTAGGATAGAAGAAGGGATGATTTAGATGTTTCAGATAAGTGAATGGATGAAAATAGAATGATAAAGCAGATTTATGAGGCGAGAGTGAATGGGCCAATCAAATCAAAGACCTTTTGGAGAAGGCGAGGTCAAGAGTACCCTTCACCTGCGAGCGTGTATAAAAGCACTTATGGAAGTTGTATGCCAGAATAAGGTGGAAAGCTATAGTCTCTGCCTAACTCCATGGGAGAGAGGTGTGATGATATGTATGTGGTCTGCACTTACAAAACAGTCACACTCACCTTTAATTTGATGGTGTCAACACTCTCATAAGCAAGTTTCAATCTGCGCCAGTCGAATGACGCTTTTATTCTGTAATTATCTAGTTGACCCTTGGGCAATTCAGGTATTAACTCCTTTAACTCTTCATCCGTAACATGTTGCTTTTGGTGAGTCATTTTACTGTAATTTTTATTTAATTGTAGAGATATATTTAATAAGGCGGTCGTCAAAACGCAGTGAATATACTGTTGAATATACCACAAAGACTGAACTTTGCGGATAAACTCACTAATCAGTATTCTAAAGTGAACTCTGGACCCATTCTCGGTGGAGCTATATCAGTCGTTTTTTATCAAATCAAGTTTTGCTATTCACTATCACAAACATTCAAGACATGACGATCTAAGGACGTACATATAATTATGATAAGAATGTAGCCAGCTACTATTCGTTTATTAAACGGTGAGAAATCCATTGTTATAATCCAAATATTAGTAAAGTCATTCTACATTACATTAACATAATTTAAAATTTATAAATTGTTATTCAGGTAAACTAATTGCATCCTTATTTACTTACGTAGGTAGTACGTTTTCAAATACAAGTCCAGTCTGACCGAAATAAATCTTGTGTTATTTATTTTTTATTCACGTGATCAAACAATAAAGGAAATCTGTAATTTACATCAAAGAGAAAGTTATCATTTTGTTTATTTTACAAGACGTGAAAGAGTAAATCACAGAAACATAGAAGTAAACAAGAAGCAAGAGTACATATTTTTTTATAGTGGTCTTCGCACATCTTGGGCAGGCTAAGGAAACATAGTCCATACAGCCTAGTCATTAGTATTTATTATTTTCTTGTTTAGTCCTGTCTAGTCGTTTGTCGATGTCAAGTCCTCAGTCCTAGGTCCTAGTCCGTGCTCCAATAAGGCAGTAGATCCCTTATTGCAGCTCTGTATGGAAATTTGGCACTATCACAAACAACACCGCTATTCATTGCAATATATCACTTTCTTTAACTAATGCACTTCCGAACTCTATGTATAATATTCTACCATTATTAAACACAAAAATACGAATTTTACACTAGTTTTTGAAAATAATATACGACAAACGTGCGTCATTGCTCATCTTCGAACCAAAAGTCCACAATACGTGTACAGTTTACCAACTTATCTACTGAAATGTAGTGATGACTGTGATGAGTGATGATTCGATACAAGTAAGTATTCGATACTTTTGTTTCGATACCGAGTACTTTTGGTATCGAATCATTTTTTTCAATACCTACTCGGTATCGAAAGGAAAGTACTCGTATCGAATCGTATCGTCGCATATTATTTATAACGAGTTTAGTCTCCTAAATACAACAATTGCTCTCTTTAGGAAACTTATGAAAAGAGGACATTTTTGTTCAATAAATTATTAATTATAAACAACATAAAAGAATGTGGATGTATAAACCAGTTTTATTAAACTAACTAAATTAAACAATCTATTTATACAAAAGCAGAAACAGACGTACTGCTCAATCAATGCACAGCTGAAACCACTGGGTCCAAAACCATAAAATTGTGCAGAAATACTACATAAGTGACGTAGGTGTGTGTGATTCTTGAAAATTCTGCCCCTAAGGGGGAAAAGTAGTTGCGAAGTTTGTATGAAACGACGTGTTTTTTGTGGAATTTTTCACTTAGTTGTAGAGGCTGTTGACACACTGGATTAACACAATGTGTTATTCTTGATCCCATAATAAAAATAGGCTATGACTGGATTAACACATTGTGTTCATTAAGTTATTATGGGAAAACGGTTCATGAAAACTTAACCATGCAGGCGAAGCCGCAGGCGTTCTCTAGTCAAGTATACAATAGTAGACTTAAGGCCATTACTTTGCCCGTTGACCTTGAAGATTTGATCCCAGTACTAGTATTTGTTTTTTGGCACCACCAACGACCGTACTACAAAAAAAAACGAACTGAAGATTATACAAGAACACAGATGTGTCGCAGAGTTGTCATCGTTTTGCCTATTTCATTTGCTCTCTGAGAGGTCTAATAAATTTTGTTCCTCTGGTTTTTGTAGTCTTGTCTTTTTCTAGTCTATCAAAGTTTATATTTTATATTTATTTGTCTACATCATAATTTATTTTTAACTACACGATGCAGTATGCCTGCTGACATAGCTTTCATTCTAATAAATGATACATAATGAAGGTCTGATGATGACCAGGTAAGTGCTTATTGGTTCTCAGTAACGGAAATAGTTAGGATGACCTAGCTTTCAAAATTTATCTAATTGTGCACTGGTGCCACTACATGGTACATTCTGAAGGTCTGATGATGACCAGGTAAGTGGTTATTGGTTCTCAGTAACGGAAATAATTAGGATGATCTAGCTTTCAACATTTATCTAATTGAGCACTGGTGATACTACATGGTACATTCTGAAGGTCTGATGATGACCAGGTCAGTGCTCATTGGTTCTCAGTAACAGAAATAGTAAGGATGACCTAGCTTTCAACATTTATCTAATTGATACGATATGATTGTCTTTCAATTTGTCTTCTTTCTTCCTCACTTTTATCTAAGTTGGATAGAAAATTCTCCTTCATTTGTTCTAGCATCGCATCACTCACATCGGGCCTTATGGTTTGTTCTCCATAATCTTTATTTACGGCACCATGTGTCTGTCGTTTTTTGTAATAAATATGTTTTAACAAATTTCTTTTTCTGCGATACTTGTTATCTAAGGTGCTCATTTTGCCCTTAGGATTTTGCCCGACAATTGTTTTATACAATATGGAAACAGGTTTTCTTTTAGTATTAAAATTAACTGCAGACGCTGAACATCGAGTTTGGTATCCACGCCTGCACGAATAATTCACTCTTTTACCACCCACAAATTAGGCTACCACGCTATGAAAACTTTCCACGATGTTACTGTCAACATCATGAACAAGACTTCTGGAATGCCCCGCAATTGTATTAATAAAAAACATATTTTCTGCCATAAGGAACATGTAAAAAATGCTTGCGGTAAGATTTCAACATTTTGTGGACTGTTACAGAAATCGCTTTTACATTTGGTATGGTTACCAAAGGCATGTAAATGTACAGTCTGGATGTCTTCAAAAAGTTTTTGAGTGCTAAAATCTAAATTTTCTAACGAGTCGTGGTATTTTTTGCTGCATTTCCGTATTGCTGACCTAATGCTTGCGTTTTTTTTTGTGATTAGTTTTCTGAAACTTATAGGATATTCCGTATCAGTTAGGTTAGGTTGTCTAATTTGTTGCACAAGTTTCTTAGAAGGTGGTTCCTACATTCTACCTTTTCATCTGTAAATTGAAGATAAGGTCTTACTTCCAAAATTTTCGCATACGTGCTAGAGTCTCCGTCAGAAATGAGGCGACCATAAATCAGACCATACATTTCCATAGATGCTTTAAACCCTTCCACAATTATTGTCGATGATCCCGTAAATTTTTTAAAGCACTGGTGAGTTCTTGGGTTTTGATTTTTATTAAGGTCTTGCGTACATATGCTACAGTATTGATTTTTAAAATATAAAATAAATATCTATCACGCCTTATCCCCGAAGTGGTGGCAGAGGCATATTATATGCCCACTTTTCACCGTGTGGATTCCTGTCCCACGTAATAGGTGGTATTATTAGTATCGTATTTATTTTTAATGCCAACAATCAAAATCTTTTTGTGTGTCTTACAATTCAATAAAGAAAAAATAAAAATATCTTTATTTTGCATAGACCATTTTGACGGCGCTTACAAAATGTCCTACACTATTTAAAATATTTAAAGCGACCACCGCTGCAGCGGTTCGGTACGCGGCCCCACCTGAGAAGAACCGGCAAGAAACTTGGGAAGGCTTTTTTTTTGATGGCCTTTTTACAATTTAATATTATTTCACTTTGCCAGCAGATCATTTCCAGGCGTCCCTGTCCTGCAAATAGTCTTTAACGGAGTAATAACCTTTTTCACAAAGCTTGTATTTAATTAACTTTTTATGTTTTTCTCAGGTCCCAGGGAAGCTTGTTGTAAAAGCGTATACAGTTACCCTGGAAAGAATCTTCGGAAGAAACCCAAATTGATTCGCATGAAATATTTTATGACTATTAAAATGGGATAGCATTTGATTCAAGATTATTTTTTCAAATACTTTGCTCAAAGTTGGCAGCACCGACACTGGTCGGAAATTAGACGGGTCTGTAGCGCTGCCAGCCTTGAACAAGGAAACGACTTTGCTGTGTTTCATTAAATCAGGAAATGTACCATTAGAAACACAGTCATTAAACACAGTTGCTAGATGGGGCGCAATGATCTCAATTATACATGATGCAGTTTTGACCGATAATCCCCAAAGGTCCGTGGTTTTCTTAATTTCGATACATTTAAATGTCTTTACAATGTCCTGAGCGCAAATATCTGTGAGTACAAGTGCATCCCTGCAACAAAGAACAGATTCTTCTAATAAATGTTCAGCGGAACTGGAAGACGCTTGGAGAGATTTTGTTGTCAATATTGGTACATTTTTGAAAAAAATGTTCAAACTCCGTGGCCACTTACAGGTCCCTTGTAATATGGTAACCATTTACTTTTAAGTGGAAATCCCTTTCAGTCACCAAAGATTTACCGCATTCAGAGTTAATGATGTTCCAAGTCATTGTTATTTTATTCACAGAATTAGAAATTTTATTTTTAATGAAGTTTGACTTAGCTAGATAACACGTTTATTTAAATATCTTTGAATAATTTTTAACATATTCCTGAAAGGATTGCCTAAAATTATATGATTTTTCTGAATATAATTCAAATAATTTATTTCTACTTTTAAAGATACCTACCTGGTGTTGCCCAGTCACTGAAAACTGGACGACCACCAATCTGTAGTGTTTTTAAGGTAAAAACTTTGCCAAACTCATCATTAATCAAATTAAATAAGTGTTTATATGACTGGTCTACACAATTGAAGTTAGGTAGATATGGTAATCTCTTTAATACATTTTCTTTAAAATTATTCAAACGACTTTGGTTAATTGGTACATATTTAATTTGTTTTTTGCAGACTTTGTTACTACTTTTAGGAAACTTTATCCATTGGCCACGATGATCTGACTCTACAGGATCCACAATACCTTTATCTATAGGTTTAATATCAGTAAAAATATTATCAATACATTTTGCACTGGTGGCTGTAATACGAGTGGGTTCTAAGAATGTACTATGCTAAATAAATTTTACATTTTATTTCTCTCTGATGGAGTTAATGATGTATCTAATATTTCAACATTAAAATCTCCACCAACTATTATAGATTTCTTAGAACACACATTCCTACAACAACTAACATTATGGCAGCAGCTCCTGATATTGCTTAGTAGTTCTTTTTGTAAGACATCTTACTCCAGCATCCGTCTACAACCACATCTATAATAGGTATCCCATCTTTGCTGACGTTGCCTTTTTCTAAAGCAATTCTTTTCTCTTCTTCAGCAGCATCATTCATGGATTTGCTAAGTGCTTTGTCCCAGGCATTGGAAGCAATGTCGTGGCGTTTTTGGTATACAGGTTCAGACATCACGGGCAAGTCAAATGCTGATAACTGTTCCTCTAATTGCGAATACCCTATACCAACTGAAACGGCGCCCGCGACCGCTGCTGTATTAATATCTAAGTCGCCAGTAACATTACAAAGAGAAAACTTCTCTTTACACATCAAACATTCTACTGTAAACTTAGAAGCAATTCCAACACGTTTCTCTCCTATAAGTTTTAAAACTTTGTATACCGCAGTTAAAAGCACCATGGCCGCCTATTTCTTGTATTTTGGAAAAGAAGTAAGCTATATATATAATTCGTCTTCCAGATATATTTTTTGTTTCTGCTTATGATTCTTGTTCTTCAGTAATCAAATCTGGTAAATCTTCTTCATCTTCTTCAACCTAAAACAAACATTTTAACAATACAGTGTCAAATTAAATTAGCTAGGGAAACTATCGAACATACACGGCAGTGTAAGCAAACACAATAAGTTACCGGCATAATTTGCTCTGCCCCCTCATCAACTGCCATACTAGACAGATCGTGTGTATCTGTTAATGGCTGAAGTTCCTGATTTTGTGATTCGGAGTTATGCTGGTTTCTTAATTGCCTGAAAAATAATAACCTAAATGAGCTAAAGTAATATTTTTTGCTATTACAGTTTGGTGATAATAGCCATATTTACACCGCAAAAAAACTAAAAGGTTTTTAACTAGGTTTTTTTTAAACAAAATTATTTTTCCGGTGACCTTAGTTTCCATGACCTCTTTCAAATGGATCCAAACACGCTTGTTCTACGTAGCGCCGTCACTGAGATCCTATACCCACTTTCGTAGTCCACCATTAGGTAGGTAACATCATCAGTCACCAAGGTCTCCATGAGACCTTTCAAATGAGTACAATTACGATGGTTCTACGTAGTGCCGTCACTGAGATCCTATACCCACCTTCGTAATCCACCATCAGGTAGGTCACATCATTAGCCACCAAGGTCACCATGAGACCTTTCGAATGAGTTCAAACACGCTGGTTCTACGTAGCATCGGCACTGGGTTCGTATACCCACCTTCGTAGTCCACCATCAGGTAGGTGACATCATCAGTCACCAAGGTCTCCATCCTCCGACATTCGAAATTCTCAAGATAGCTTAAAACGATAAAAAAAAACATAATAGAAATAATGTACTCAATAGCGTAGGTACTTACCAATAGTTTTGGAGAGCTCGGCCACGCTTCACCTTACTTTTATTCTTATATTTAGGCATAGTCAGGCTTACTCTATGATCGGTTGAAAAAACAAAACGAAATTACAAACTACTTTAAATATATTTACAAACTTAATTACTAATGTTGTTTTACGAAATTATTATATTTGTACTATTTACAACAAGATTTCATTCATAAAACATTCAAAACGTGGACTTTTAGATTTTATTTGGAAAAAATAACGTGCGTATAGTCCAACCGTCACAAGAGTCTTCGAGACACTGAAGTAACGCGTCCCAAGTACGCTTCACAGGCCTTAGCGGGGGTGCTTCGAGCGGGGTGCTGGTGAGGTGTTGGGTTTATATTCATACTTTAAAAATATTAAAAGAAATAAGAAAAAAAGCAATACAAATTGTGAAATACGTCAGTACATATTTTTTTGGTACAAAATTCATGCCTAACTATTTAGCCGTTACAGAGAAAATTTACAATTTAGGTTGAAAAAGGACCTATTTAATAAGATTTTTTATCAAATTTTTGGGAAGTTTATTAAAATTTTAGACAATACAATGTATTTGTGATGACCTTAAATATACCATATATTTTTTATAAGGGAAACGCACAAACGGATTCATCTGCAATCTTCTTTAAACTTACCTTGTTTTTGGGATTTGAGCGAGGTAATCCCCTTAAAATATCTTACAATAATACAATACAATAACATGCTTCATAGTTTGCATAAAAAAAAAACAAAAAGTATCGATATGAGTAGGTATCGATACTTTTCAGTACCCGTTATGAGTAGTATCGCAAGAAGATTTGAGTACATTTCATTTGAGTAGGTATCGATACTTTCATGGTATCGAATCATCACCACAGTGAAATGGCGAAATTTGGAACTACGGCCGTCATCTTGAATGTCATTCGATTGTCAGTGTACTTTTTTTTATTTTTATACCACTGAGGTGGCAGACAAGCGTACGGCCCACCTGATGGAAAGTGGTCACCGTGGCCTATGGACGTTTGCAACACCGGAGGTGCAGCACTCGCGCTGCCGATCCTTTCTTCGACACTTTTTTCAAACCTGCCATATTGCGTATCACTTCGTTACGTATTCGGTCGGCCAAAGTTCCGCCGCACAGTTTTGGAAGTGATAGCATCTCCACAGCATTCAATTTACTTTCACGCATCTGCTGACATACCCAGGTTTCACTGCCGTAAAGCAACGTTGGCACTAGCACTGCGTCATAAATCGCGAGTCGTGCTTGTTTTACGATGATTTGTCACTTTATTGGGTTTGTCCCAATTGGTAAAGTGACAAAGCATCGTAAATCTTTGTTTCCGGCAGCTACTCGCCGTTCTACATCTGAATCACAGCATCCGTCTGCGCTAAACATACTCCCTATATACACAATTTCATTCGATTGCTCTAAACGTTCCTGGTGTACCCAAATCTTGTATTGAGTTCTTATATCATCTCTTTCAAATACTAGAAAACTATACTAAATACTAGAAAACCTTAGTTTTACTTGCATTCCAGCGAAGACCCTTACTTTCACACTCCTCTTTCATATTAGTGACTAATGCCTGAAGGTCAGCTTCTGATGAGGTTATGAGCACCGCATCATCAGCGAACAGCAGACAATTTACTGTAAAGTCACTCAATTTCACACCAATATCACAATCTTTCAACGTCTGCAGACAAATGTCTAGATACACTATGAACAGCCAGGCGGACATGACACAACACTGTTTGACGCCTGTACAGACGTCAAAAGAGGTGACACATCCCCCCTACACGCAACCTGGTTTTCAAAAAACCTTCCTTTTCTGTTTCTTTCCTTTCCTGGTTTTTTTTATCACACTACACTACCCTATAAATAGGTACCACTTCTAATTATGATTAGTCAAATCTGGTGTTAGGGGTTAGGTACGGTCATAACTAAATGCTGTACATCCAGGTACCCCTTGCAAGTTAGGTAGCTATTTAACTTCGCATTAAATGAAAGTTGTGTCCCCTCCCTGTGGAACATTTTATCTGCTGGATTTCTTTTCATTGGATTACTTTTTAGATAATGCCATTGTTTATTGCTAAGAGACTAAACTATTAGCGTTCCTACGTAACTTAAATTATCAAATTCTTTTTATTTATTTTATTATTTTTATATAGGTAGGTATCATTGTTTTTATTTTTGTCAAAACAGTAATTCTTATTAAACGATTATGTCTAATGTGAAATTTCCTTCTTCAAAACTTACTTAATTTTGGGCACCTTATATTAATTAGCAACACTAAAACGACGGTGCCGTCCACTTTCAGTTCACTGACAAGTTGATAGGACAGTACTTCCATGTAGATTTTCTTTTAAAATACCATTAAGGAATGCAGTTTTCACTTCCATATGGTGTAAATGTAAATAAAATTAATTTACCAAAGCTAGTATACAATTTGATAAAATTTTTAAAGCAATTATTTGCTAAATTTCTCATAAATTTTTTATTTTTTAATTTTTAATAAAGTGGAAAAAGACAATTTGATTCTAGTCATACTCTTAAAATGACGATATAAATATGGTGGAGAATTTCAACTTGATTCGATACGGTTCGGGTAGTTCAGGTGGCTAGAACATTGCCCTGGTTAGACAAAGGTCACAGGTTCAATCCCTGTCTCGAATCAAATTGTCTTTTTCCACTTTATTAAAAATTTATGTAGTATACAATTTCACCTAAAAATTGTTATACGCGCTATGGGTGCGAACGTTTCGTCATAATCCTGTAAATATACTTGTGTAAAGCCTCGAGCGACCAAAATTTAACCTACAACTTGTAACGTGTTCACCTAATTCATTATTTTAAATGTTAAAGACCCACTTGTAACTCACTATATTAACATCTTTGTGCCTCTCGACCAGTTACCACGTTTGATTTCTACGAAGTTAGATGGTCTAAGCTACGAAGTGACTCAATTTCGCTGTGAATGGCTTTTAACCATTTACCATAATCATTTCTATAAAAAATTCTAAATCTGAAATGAAGCGCTCGTGGCCCCGCGGTCTCAGTGTTCTGTAAACGATCACTGAGTTACGCAACTTTCACTATGGCTGGTACTCGGATGGGTGACCACTTTGTGGCATTTATATTTGCTCACCACCTATTACGTGGGACAGGAATCCACACGGTGAAAAGTGGGCATATAATATGCCTCTGCCACCCCTTCGGGGATAAGGCGTGATGGATATTTATTTATTTTGATTCTAAATCTAAAAAAAAATTCTAAAAGAAATGATGATGGTAGAGATTGTACGGTAATCAGCGATAAAAATAAATTCCAGTCTTATTATAATAATCCCATCCCAGTCATATATAATATTCTTGACATTTTTTTTCAAATAACTCTGCAACTTCTATTAATTTGTTATCTACCTTCAATTCTACTGAATTATCATATTGTTTTATTGTTTACACTTGCCTGTTTCAGTGTTGATTATCTTTCACGTAGCTTTGATTTTATTACCAGTATTTTTAATTGTATTTTAATAATAATAAAAAAAAAAGAAAATTGATGCGACTATTAGCCAACAGGTTCGTCGTAAACGGAGGGATTTGGCGACATCTTGGATAGACTATAAGACGGCTTATGACTCCGTGCCACATTCATGGCTCATGAGGGTGCTAGAGTTGTATAAGATTGATGCAACTCTATGCACCTTCTTGGAGACATGTATGGGGCAATGGCGTACGGTCCTTCGCTATCCGGGATGTCGAGAAATTCTGGGTGATGATGAACCTATAAAGATAAAGCGGGGTATTTTCCAGGGTGACAGTTTGAGTCAGTTGTGGTTTTGTCTAGCACTTAACCCTCTCAGTACAATATTACAGGGTTTAGGGCTGGGCTATCATTTGCAGAGAAGTGGTCAAGTTATATCCCACCTCTTTTACATGGATGATTTGAAACTCTTTGCCTCCAACGAAATCCAATTGAAATTCTTACTAAAGGCAACTGAAAACTTTACTAATTCTATCAAGATGGAGTTTGGTGTAGACAAATCTGCAACCATGCATATTAAAAGAGGTAACATTGTGGAATCTGAAGGCATAGAACTTTCAGATTCCACAAAATTTTCCCTCCCTTTCTACAAATGAAACCTACAAATATTTGGGTATGTCACAGGAATTAGGAATTGATGACAGGGGTATAAAACAATCGTTAATGGAGCGTTACCTGGGCCGCCTGAAAAGTCTTTTATCAGGCGGAAACAAGGTGCGCGCTTATAACGATTGGGTCTTACTATTGTTAACCTACTCCTTTGGCATACTCAGATGGACTCAAACAGAGCTGGACGCCCTGGATAGAAAAGTTCGTACTCTGTTTACTGCATACCGAATACATCACCCACGTTCGTCTGTCATGGGGTTGTATATCGAAACTTCTTTAATGTTAAGACTCTCCACAACCGCGAGATATGAATATGCATCAGGATGTAGTAGCAGTAGACAATGGACTTACTTCGTTTAATCTGGCTAAAAAGAACTGGTGCAAACCTGTGATATTCACTACTGATGATCGCAGGGAGATATGGAAGAGCAAGGAGCTGCATGGACGATTTTTCCGGGCCCTATATGGGTCCGACGTAGATTTAACAGCATCTGTTTCCTGGCTACGGTTTGGTGACCTCTTTGGAGAAACTGAAGGTTTTGTCTGTGCAATTACAGACGAAGTAGTAATGACGAATAACTATCGGAAGTATATTCTGAAGGTTGGGACGATTGACATTTGTCGGGCATGTCATCGTCCGGGTGAATCTATTAGACATATTATTTCTGGTTATTCTCTTCTTGCTAACGGGGAGTATTTGCATAGACACAATCAAGTAGCCAGGATTGTCCATCAGCAACTAGCTCTTAAATATAAACTTGTGGAATTGGAGGTGCCATATTACAGGTATGTACCCGACCCAGTTCTTGAGAATGGTCGTATCACTTTGTACTGGGATCGATCTATCATTACTGACTATTGTTGCCAATAAACCTGATATAGTGGTGATAGAATGATTTCAGCGTCGCGCAATCATTGTTGATATTACCATTCCACATGACGAAAATCTCGTGAAAACAGAAAAAGGGAAACAATTTAAATATTTGGACTTGGCTCACGAGGTTGTCGACATGTGGGATGTGGATTCGGCAATCATTGTCCCGATAGTCGTATCAGCACATGGGTTGATTGCCAAGAGCCTAGATCAACATCTTACGAGGCTCGCGTTAGGCAGTTGGGTCAAAGGCTTGATGCAGAAGGCGGTTCTTCTCGATACGGCACGCATTGTGAGGAGGTTCCTGTCTCTGGAACCATAACCACCGGTAGCTTGGCCCCTGTATGATACCGGTGGGCTACTATTTTTTATATTTTTAAATGTATTTGTTTTTATAGATATATTTAAAAATGTAATTTAAACGTTTGTATTGTAAATAAAGAGAATAATAATAATAAACCCTAAAAAATCAAAATTAATTAATTATTAAACCCTCGAGGACAGCCGTTATCTTTTATAGGATTAACGCAACCCTATGAGGGCATAGTAGATTGGCTTTTTAAATCATCCACTTTCTGATATCAACAAAAAAATGTACCAGAAAATTATTGAAAAGCTCACATCCGCAGGGCAGCTTGTGGCGAGCTGAATGTGCGTGGCTACACAACGGTCCCGATTCCTCAGAGTTTTGTTGCCCTTCTGCACCGGTTAGGATTTAATAGCCTAACGGGAGAGCAATGAGAGTGCTACTCCCGGGAGTGCAGCAAATCTCAACACTGGCTTGCCTTAATCGGCCGGTTAGAGGGATATGCTCGGGGGTGGAAGTGTCATTTTCAAGGGCATAACTACGGGGAAGCCCGCTCCGGGCCTGTCCCGTGAACGCCGGTGTTGCCCCCTGTCGCCTTACAGGCTTCTTATGCCTATGGTGATTGTATGGGGACCCATCTAGTGAGTTGGCGAGTCACCATCTGCCAATATTTTTATTATAATATATTAAAATGGCAGACGCCGTCTTCATCCATAGTTCTTATCACCCAGTTCCATCTAACCCCCAACCCAATAGCCTATTTCGTAGGTAGCATATTTTACAATAGTTTAACTCCCATTGGAGGTGGTCCATTACCGTTCTTCTACATAAGGCGGGCGTGGACTATCTGCAGTGGGGAGGGGGGGTCCCATTTCCTATTACATTAAAATTCTCAAAGGGCCTCTGCGTGTTGGACCAGTATGTCCCCATGTAAGCCTACCGAAAGACCGGGTGTCTTTGTAAGAAAAAAAAAGAAGATACCCGTGAAAAGAATAGAGACATATTAATAATAATATTCGTCTATTTTAGGCAACATTAGAAAAGTAACTAACTAACTATCTTCACGCTGTATCCCTGACGGGGTAGTCAGAGAGGACAGATCGCCAGGCTTCGCGATCCATGCATACTTCTTTTGCTTCTTCGAGATTCATCAATCGCTTCATACACGCACGTCTGGGTATCCGAGTACTTTTGATCTTTCCGTTTTTGAGCAATCTGCTCACGTGGTCTTCATATGTAAGTCTCGGCCTTCCCTGACTCCTTCTACCCTCTACTTTTGAACAATATATATTCTTCGTCAATCGTTCCTCACTCATTCGTTGGACGTGTCCAAACCAACGGAGCACGCCCTTTTCCAGCTTAACGCTGACACTTTCATTCAAACCTGCCATATTGCGTATCACTTCGTTACGTATTCGGTCGGCCAAGGTAACGCCGCACAATTTTCAAACATTAGAAAAGTAACAGATGTTATTAACTTATTCTACGGCCCATAGATAAATACCTTAAAACTAAGAATACATATAAATACATCACACTGTGTTAGTATATAAAATCCTAATACTAATATTAGTATAACTTCACTGTCGCACTAAGCCTCTTTGCGATCCGGTGGTAACTGTCCGCGGAAGCGACGGAACACCACGCCCTGTGGCCAAAAGTTCTCCTGCATGACTAAGTACAAGCTGCTGTTGGGCACTCGTAGCACGAACGACAGGAAACTGATGTCCCAGCTCGACTCCAACTGCTGCACTCTCAGCGTGTAGTTCATCTTCTTGCGCACGTACTCCACGATGTTCTCCGCCTTAGTAGTGAAGTGTAGGCGGGAGACGTTTTCCATGTCTCGTCACGCCGGCGGGACACTATCTGGTCGCTCTTGTTGAGAGCACCGTATAATAGCCGCTTGGATGCAGCTATATCCTCCGGACTAAAGCTCGAAGCACAGGTCTGGATAGCGGACAGCTCGTCCTTCACATCCAGCTTCTGCTGTAGGAACGCCAGTAGTTCGTTTGGGACAAGTTCCGACCCAGGTAGGAAAATCCGACCGAGACCGACCTAGACGAATAAATGACGTCATTCTAGGGTCAATTTAGAGTCAGTACTTTATTCGTCGATTATGTACGTCCCACAGACGTCAATTTACCGCCAGGTTTTTAAGGGTCGTGAATGTACGTTTTAGCGACGTCTCTTTACGTTCGTCCGTTGGTCGTCCATTACTTTCGTAGTACGGTACGTCATTTTACTACCGTGTTCTGCCAGGTTTTTAAGGGTCGTGAATGTACGTTTTAGCGACGTCTCTTTACGTTCGTCCGTTGGTCGTCCATTACTTTCGTAGTACGGTACGTCATTTTACTACCGTGTTCGCTCAAAAAAAAATGGAGTGCTTGATTTGTTATGTCTGGTAAGTAGGTACATACCTATTTGTTTATCCAAGTTTGTATTATAATTATTGCTGTATTTTTTTATGGATATTTATTTTATTACCTACTAAGTCCGCTAACACACTTTGTAGGTACCTACCTAAGTAAGTACCTATCTATCAATCCACCTACTACATACCTATAAAGCCTATTATTGCCTACCACCTACCTCTGTGCCCAGCAAATTCAAACCAAAATCATTGCGCTGTTTGCTATGGTGCTGGGCTGCGGGGGCTGCGTGCGGCGCGGGCGGGGAGCGAGTACCGTTCACCCCGCCCGCCTGCCGCCCCGTCCCGCTTGCCGAGCCTGTGACGTACTTCATCGCGCTAAACGTAACGTTATCTGTTAGTCCATATAGGTAAAAGTAAACATTTAACAGCTATAATAATTTAAGATAAAGTGGTAATACCTACATAATTATGAATAATAACTAAATATTAACAACCTATGATGTGTAACAACAATTAGTACATGCTGCATGTTATGTACCCTCTAGCAATAATTTTACGTGAAACGAAAACGAAACGTATAGTGTTTTCCCTCCACTTTTGCCGGTTGCCCTAACGCCCGGCGTGGTACGCGGCAAGTGCCTTGAGTGCGATGTTGCCAGCTTAAGGTTTCCGCCGCTTTTTCCGCCACTTCTAACAAAATTATTACCTATTTGGAATCAGAATCAAAGATTGAAGATTAATAATGTAGCGCGAAAAGGTCGGTGGTCTGAACTAAATAAGATTTTATTTATCGTTGGTACACTTGTAAATACTGTTGGAGTAGATGAGATAATTATAATCTATTTCATTTTTGTATCGATTGCCTGGAGAGCTGGAGACTGCCAAGTCCAGCGTCTTTCAAGTCAAGGTATTTGTAGAAAATCTGTCATTTATTCAGAGATTTTGACCAAATGCGAACTCTAGTAACAGTGAGTAGTGTTAACTAAATAAAGAAAAGTCTATCCATCTGACATTTTACTGCTTACATAATGTCAGATGGATAACATTTCGATTTTCAGAGGGGCAAAACAAGAGATAGATTAGGGGATATGCGCGTCCCGTTCGCAATTAGCGACTTGAACCGATTGCCTAGCGGTGTAGTGTAGCGAAAATAACTTAAGTCGAGTTGGCAACACTACAACTCTCCATTCTTCCGCGTTTTTGCTGCGTTATTCGCGTCGGTTTTAATTTTACTTCAAGTGCTGTGCTTTATCTCTGAAATATCTTGTTTTCTGTTTGTGTAGCTGTGTTCTATAGATAGAGTGTAAAGTGATAGGTAAGCTAAACATTATGTTTGCTGTTATACAATTTTCGGAAAATGACTGCGGTACAGTTTCTGTGGTGAACAAAAATTGACTGACGCCTAGGCGATGCGATGTTTATTGGCCCCCAGCCAAGGGCTCAAAGGCGTTTGACCGATTCCTTAGCCATCAGGCATCGCCTGACGAAAAATGGAAGCTATATGGGGTGCAAAAAGTTTTTTTACGAGACTGGTATGTAATTTCTGTCTGCCTGCTGTTTCTACGTAAGTCACCACCCACACCGGTAATCTGGTGAGTGTGGTACGGGTTCTTTGTTATAAACATCAATGCACGTGCTGTTTTTGTAATAGCCCTTTCAATTTTATTTGTGCATGTGTCTGCCTAACTTTTAAAATAGTCTAACCTGAGAAATTGTCTTGCATAAATTTTCTAAATCTAACCTACCTAATATAGGTGATGTTCTAACCTAGTTGTTAACAATGGTTGTTGGTTCTTGATACCTATTGAGTGCATGTTCTTGCTTGCTTTAGATGACATAGAAAAAGCAAAGAGAAAATTGAAACTGGTGGAGGTGTCTTCTGATATACAGACCGAAGAGGAAACCTCAGTTTCCAAGAGGAAACCTCAGAAGACCAAACGTTATATTTGTAGTAGTGATAGTGATGAGAATGATAATTTTACCAGACCGCCACCCTTAAAAAAACAAGGTTAGACAATGCACTTCTTTTCTTTGGCGATGATTATGTTTGCTTGACCTAAATGCAAAATTTTTGTTTCACAGTTATAAGAACGCCACAATACATGAATAAGTCTGATGATCCCTCAAATGATCTTACATCGGATCTACCAATTCTGTCTGCCAGTTTGTTGCAGGGTATGTATAGGTAATAATATGATTTGAGAAAAAAGTTGATTTATGTTAAGTTCGCATAATAATTTAAATAGGGATAATTAAATACATTAATACATACACACTATTATTTCTGTAACTGAGAGATTACAGGTCCTAGAGACTTGAGGAAGCTATGTTTCTTTTAGTATGAAAATAAGTTCACACACGGGAAGTCAGCTTTCATTTAATTTAATTTGCAGGTTTGGAACAGGAGGCTGGAGCTACTTCAACTGCATGGCCCGAAGATATCCATGTTCTAGATACACCAGGACGCAATATAACTGCAACCACTGAACTATCAGGTATGTAGGCCTCTTGGCGAAAGATCTATATATTATAACATTGTATATTTTTAGTTGTTATTTAGTAATTGTGTGTTATGTTGTATTGAGTACTTTCTACCCACCTACTATCTGAGGCTGTATTTATTTTTATTTAGTTTGGATGGATGTTTGGCACATACAACCCAGTTGTGGTAATCAGTGTGCAATGTTACTTGTTAATAAATTTGATGTTTTTTTAGGATACCAATCTAAAGTGCTGTCATTGTTATCTCTCATGAGAGATAACAATGACAGAATGATCAGAAACACAAAATGATCAAATCATACAAATGTTAAAGCAAAATAAAAATTGTCAAGGCACACTGAAAGAAGATTTCAAATTTCCAATTAAAACTGCTGCAGAGTTGCATGCAACGGAACAACTGCTGCTACTGAAAGAAAATTACGACAATTTGGTAAACATTCTTTCATACATTTTACTAGCTTACAGTACAGTAGCTTACAAAGTAGTATTTTAATTATCATTCACAAACAATTAAAACACCACCTTCCTTCCTAAGCAGTTGAGTATAAATATGTTTAGCCAATCCATGAAGCCGGTATTCAGACTCAAGGTCATTTTTGATGGTATTTATTAGATGAGTTTAGTTATCTCTAGATAGCAAAGTGGTCTGCAGTTGCTCAACTGTTTCATGTATATTTACATTTTAAATACATCTCAATTTTGTATTGGTAAGGTTTAAAATTAAATGTTACTACTACCATTTACTACTATATTTTACCTATAATTTAAATAAATTAGTAATTGAAGTACTTACAAAAATTAGAAACAAAATACATACATAAATGACTGATAGCTAATACCTAATTTTTTTATTACAGGTGTCCTATATTAAAATACTGGGTGGCAGTGATGCAGCCTCTAAGGTTTACCGCATCTTGAAATGGGCGTTTACGGACCATGTTGCTGTTCAATACAACTTTTATGGAAAACGATCTAATAAAAAGGCGTTTTGCCATCTGTGCATCCGGGATTGTATTGTTGGTAGGTACCTAAGTTTTTTGATATATCTATATAATTATTTATTTGCTACATTATGGTTACAGCGTTGTTTTGTTTTAAAAATGATGGTTATTCATGTCATGTCATTAAATCTACACAAATATTATAAAGAGGAAAGTTTGTTTTTATTTATGTATGTAATGAATAAACTCAAAAACTAATAAGCCGATTTCAAAAATTATTTCACCATTAGAAAGCTACATTATTCCTGCATAACATGGCGAATCACTAGTAAAAGTTTTACTAGTGATTCGCCCCGGCTTTGCACGGGAGTCATTTAGTTAAAGGTGAATAATCTGAAGTCATTGCCTTTGAATTTTTCTACCTGTGCGAAGCTGGGGCCTATCGCTAGTCTAGTATAAAAGTAATAAATGTCAGGCACCAGAATTAATTTTGGCGCGTCACTAGATTTAATTTGAATACTGCTGACTACAGTTACGTAATTAATTCGTATTTTTTATTATTATAGAAGGCGTTGTTACCTCAACATCTGGTTGTACAGAAAAAGAAGTAGAGGACTCCATAAAAGTCTGGCTCAAGCATGCCCCTGAACGTGTAAAGAAGAATGACAAACAGATTCAGTGTTAGTTACCATGACAGAAAAGATAAAATACACACCAAAGGCTGTAGTTGGCCAACGTCAAATGTTGAGAAGGGCAAAGGAAGCAAAGTTAAGTCTTATAGCAGGTATAGATGCGCCTAGTACAGTTAGTAGTTTGCCATCTACATCATTGATTAATGTACTTCCCCAAAGTCCGGCACCACATATCAATGACTGTTCCTTCTCTATAGAACCTGAGATTTCTATAGATCTAAATGATGTACAGGTTACCCCTAATACAGATTTTAACAACGCTAGGGGGGATTTGAAATCAAAATTAATACACTGGGCAACTATTCAGCATCAAATACCACATAATGCTGTGGATAATCTACTCAAAATTTTGACTCCATTTCACCCAGATTTATCTACAAATAGTAGGACATTATTTAGAACCCCAATAAATATAGATGTCACATATTTAGAAACTGGGCAACTTGTTTATTTGGGTCTGCTGTCAGAAATTAAGAAACAAATAAAATTATTTGGTGGTAATGCTGAGGATAGAGAAATTAGTTTAAGTTTTAATATTGATGGACTTCCACTTTTTAAAAGTTCTAACACACAATTATGGCCTATATTGGCCCTGGTTAAGAATATACCTAATGCTAAACCTTTTCCCATTGCTCTTTTTTGTGGAAAAAGCAAACCTGCACCTTTACATGCTTACTTGGTGCAATTTATAGACGAATTAGCAACCTTACTTAGAGATGGGTTCTGCTTTGAGAATTTTCATTACACTGTTAAAGTACATAGTTTTATTTGTGACGCGCCGGCGCGAGCCTTTGTTAAGGGTACAAAACAACATGGTGGTTACTCCGCCTGCGACAAATGCACCGAGCAAGGTGAATACCTGGGCAGAGTTATTTATCAAAGTGTGACAGCACCCAAAAGAACGAATGAATCATTCCGTGCAAAATTAGATGAAGACCACCATGTTGGAGAATCACCGCTCTTGGCACTCCCCATAGACTTGATAAACACATTTCCTATTGATTATATGCATAACATTTGTTTGGGAGTCATGCGTAAGTTGTTAAATGTATGGATCAGTGGAGGTTTAAATGTTCGGTTACGAAGTCTATCAGTGAATTCCATATCAGAAAAACTAATTTATTGCTCAAAATTTATACCAATTGAATTCAATAGAAAACCCCGAAGTTTAACTGAACTGGCCAGATGGAAAGCAACTGAATATAGAATGTTCTTGTTATATGTTGGTCCACTTGTTTTGAAAAAGATCTTGCAACGTTCACTTTATGAAAACTTTTTACTGTTTCATTCAGCTATCACTATTCTTTGTTCAAAAAAACATATAAATGAAATTGGCATAGATGTTGCACAAGAACTATTGCTCATGTTTATAAATCATTCCAAATCAGTATATGGTTTAAATTTTTTAGTGTATAATGTTCATTTGCTATGTCATGTAGGAGAGGATGTACGTCTCTATGGCCCACTAGATGAATATTCAGCATTTCCATTTGAAAACTTTTTAAACACCCTAAAGAAATTGGTCCGATCACCTAATAAGCCCTTACAGCAAATTGTTAAAAGATTGAAAGAAATGGAATTTCCTAAGGTATATGATTCTGTACCAAAAACATGTGCTTATGATCATTATGATTCTGGACCTGTTCCTGAGGAGAATGTTTTTGAATGCTTTAAGAGATTAGTATACAATAAATTCACATTCTATGTTGCATCATCTCGTGAAGCGGATTGTTATTGTCTTATTAAGAACAAGAAAGTGTTCAAGATATTTAATATTCTGAAAAATGGTTGTTTCTTTGTCTATGGACGTGAGTTTGTGAACTATCAGCCATTTTATGAATATCCATTTAATTCTGTAACTATTGATGTAATGGAAGTAAAAGAACTTTCTAATTTTAAACTGATCCCTATCAGTGAAATATGTACCAAATGTGTTGTAATTCCTGATGAAAGTTTTACTGTAAGTATCCCATTACTCCATAACTAATTATTATGTATAATTAAAGTACTGTCAGCTGCACTGGAATGTATACAATTCCTGACTTTCAGGGAAATATATAGCAGCATTGCAATAGACATTTACAGGGCAAATGCTGATGTGAACTAATGGGCTGAATTTCATAATTTTTTAGTTTATGTATTTTGCAATGCCGCTATACACTGAAAGTCAGGGATGGTATACATTCCACTGCAGCTGACTGTAACACTTAGGGTCTAAGAAAGGTATCTCTATAATAACATGTACGTGACCATTTTGTGCCTAATCAATCACTAAGATTAAATTTTCAATAAATTTTATAATTGCATGTATTTCTATTTTTTATAAACCTAGGAGTACCTACCTACCTATCCCTGTAGGAGGGTGGTGTGGGACGTACACCACCCTATAAAGTACGTCTTTCTGACGTCGGCAGATTCGTCCTCAGGACGCTACCAAAGTACGTTCTATGGACGTCATTATAGGGTCAATAGTTAGGGCCTAAACTAGTCTCTATTGACGTACGAAGTACGTCATTCCAGCATATCATTCCGGCCGTCACTCTGTGACAGCCTTAAGACGACAGCAAAATTCGTCCTCAGGACGCTACCAAAGTACGTTCTATGGACGTCATTATAGGGTCAATAGTTAGGGCCCAAACTAGTCTCTATTGACGTACGAAGTACGTCATTCCAGCATATCATTCTGGCCGTCACTCTGTGACAGCCATTAGACGTCAGCAAATGACGTCGTATGGCTGTGACAAATTGACGTCATCTGCGGAGGCTCCCGACGTAGTAAAATGACGTCAGTACGTCTAAAATGACTATAAGCGGACGTCAAACTGACGAAAAATTCCTACCTGGGGAACTCATCGCAATACGTGCAACGGCTCTCGCCGCGCTACACTGTTATAACATAGTCAGCACACACGTCCGCATCAGTACGCGGCCCAAACAAGAATATTATGAGGAATGCCTTTATGCACCGTCATCCCTGCTGCGGGGCCACAGGGACAGTGTGTGAGGCTCCCGGACCGTGAGAGAGGGGCAGTCCTTATCCACTAAACCCCGCGGTGTTCCGCCGCACCTTAAACCGACTCGCAGGGTAGGCCTGAGGTTAAATCACTGCTAGTAATAGTAATAATAGGTTAATAGCTGGTAATAGTGGGTAGGTACATACTTACGAATCGACTATTTTAAGTTAGAGATGTGCGGATACGTCGACGGTGTCCAAGATAATAATAATAATTTTTCATTTGTCAGAATGGTGGTATAATTTTAAATGATAAAAAAAATTCGACGGCTTCTCCACAACGGCAATGATGTGTAGACACACATGGCGCACCCACTCGATAGGTACACACCTACTATTAACAGGAACAATACGTTCCTGTTAATAGTAGGTCAGATGATACCTATTACAAAAGCAGTACCAAAAGTACTTCCAACCCGTAACCCACGTGTAGGGTTGGATGTAGATACCAAAAAAAGAAACACCTGATGTTTTGGTTCATATTTTTATTTCTTTCTTGCAGTAAATTAGGTAGGTACAAGCAATTTGTCCAGTGTTCGGTTTTGTCATGGTCACTTTATTTAGAAAGGGAGACACTACCACCGAGAGCCCTTTCGCGTAGACCGATATTTTGCCGTAGCACAGTCTAGTTATAAGTATAAGGTCTTTGGCTCTACGACGTTAATTGGGCAAGGACACAGGACCTAGGAATGGACTTGACATTGACAACAGGACTAAATCTATACTTCTATACTCTAATATATAAAGCTAAAATGTTTATTTGTTTGTTCGGTTGAACACACTAATCTAAGGAACTATTGGTACGAATCGATAATTCATTTTGTGTTGGATAATCCATTTATCTAGGAAGGCAGGCTATATATCATCATATTATTATCCAGGAAAGCGGAGCAGTAATCATAAATGTCAACAAATCGGGTAAATTTTCATATTTCTTTTGTAAAAGGTAAAAGGGATGGGATTAAATGGATGCGATAAGGGTTCAAAATATGTTACGGGCGAAGCTAGTTACAACATAAGATTGAAGAAATCACTACATATTATAAAACAAAGTCGTTATTCGCTGTCTGTCCTTATGTATGCTTAGATATTTAAAACTACGCAACGAATTTCAATGCAGTTTTTTTCAATAGTTAGAGAGAGAAACTTTTATATAAATTAACTTATAAATTTGTTATTCATTAGCTTGAGTGATGATTGGATGCATGGGCGTACCCAGGGGGGGGGGGCAAAGGGGGGCGGCAGCCCCCCCCTGAATTCGGTTCAAATCGTCCACTTTCTTTTGAAATAGCTTTTTTTACGTGTGTAAATCCCATAGTTATCTTAACTGTTAGTTATAAGGATATAATCCCGAAGGATGTTGTGTGTGATGTGAGTACGACGTTTGACGCCGGGCGCCCCGGGTAACTCCTTGGAAGGATGTCCCAGATTTTGTGTGCAGACTTGGCTACCGCCGTGGCCTTGCCTGATGGTTTAGTGTTATCTTGCTTGCTTAGAGGTTGATTTAGATGTGATCCCGCTTGTTGAACTATGAGGCGTGCGTGAATTTCTTACGTCAAGGCGTCGTCTTGAGCCTGTTTCTGTAAGGACAGCGGGAGGACTGTCCACCTCACATTTAAAATAGCATAGCTAATTATTAAAAAATATACAAGACAATTACCTTTATTAATTTATACTAATAATAGAATAGGGGGATAAAATGTAGCCTAAGTTACTCCTTATAACATCCACCTGTCGGCGAAAGTCCGGAACAAACAGACAGAAAAAATATAATTTTTTGGTGTATCGTATGTACCTACTTACATTAAGTTGTTACTTTAGAATTACAAACAGACACTTTAATTTTCAATTTTATTTATTTGTATAGTAGATTTAAACTGAATAAATTAAAACAGGTAGTTTTATTGCTTTATGCTCTTAGGAAAATCGGATTTGCCCCCCCTTGGCCCAGAACCTGGGTACGCCCATAATTGGATGAGTTGTTCATTAGCTCGATAGATGGCTCTGGTCATACTCATAAAATGACGATTTAAAATATGGTGGAGAATTTCAACTTCATTCGATACGGTTCGGGTAGTTCAGGTGGCTAGAATATTGCCCTGGTTAGGCAAAGGTCACAGGTTCAATCCCTGTCTCGAATCGAATTGTCTTTTTCTACTTTATTAAACATTTATGAGAAATTTAGCAAAATAATTGCTTTAAAAATTTATCAATATACTGAGTAGAGTCCATTGCATCAAAGTTTAAAAATGGTTGTAACACTGTTCATTGGTATCGAGTTGTTCATTAGCTCGATAGCTGGCTCATACTCTTAAAATGACGATTTAAAATATAGTGGAGAATTTCAACTTGATTCGATACGGTTCGGGTAGTTCAGGTGGCTAGAACATTGCCCTGGTTAGGTAAAGGTCACAGGTTCAATCCCTGTCTCGAATCGAATTGTCTTTTTCCACTTTTTTAAAAATTTATGAGAAATTTAGCAAAATAATTGCTTTAAAAATTTATCAATACATTAACTTAATTACAACGATACATGTCGTTATACTCGTAATTAAGTTAAGAAAAAAATGAGCCGTCTGGCAGCTTTTAATAAAAACGTTGCCTAAACCCTTTGAGATATAACAAAATAATGTTAGGTGGAATTGTGTATCTAATATAGGTCTACAAAAAAGTCCGCGACGGTAAACGACTATCTCTTAAGGATAACATACTATATCCACTTAAATACTTAAAAAAGAACAGCAATTATAAAGCGGTAATTTGGAGGCTTTTACACAAATACTTTATTAATCCTTATCATTTTTAATATGTTAATTGAATTCATGCATTTTATGAAGATTATTTTGGACCTTTACACCTTGTAAATTAAATGAATATCTTGGGAGATATGGCAAAATAGAAATAATATGTCACGGGCGAAGCCGGGCGGGTAAGCTAGTATGATATAAATATGATTTGGCTAAAAGGTACCAGGTACCAGGCCATATAGCAATAAAAAAAAAATCGTTAACACAGACAAGACAGCGGAACTTTTAAAAACAAAGTTAGACTTTTGCCTTGCCTTGCATTTCAATTTACAAAACAAACTAATTAAATACGTTTGTAAGTAATAACCTTGTATGTTCATACTGTACTTAGCTAGTGTCAGTGTGCTATATTGAAAACATTGCTGAACAGAAGATTATGTCTAATATGAACTCGGGTAAGTGAAAATTCAAAGTGACTCAGCCTATGAGCAATAACTTGCTTGTCCATTTGTTATGAACTAGTATACTTATCTTCAACTTTTAGTTTGAATAGCTTATATGTGAAGTATTTGTGGTCTGAACAATAACTTTGTTTTGATGGGTTTGGCTGAAGTTTTGCCCATATGCATTGGAATATTTGTGTTCTCTTTTGGACTTAGATTTTGCAGTGAATGGAACTAGAAATTCAACTGCTCGGATGACATGTATCTAGTCATGACTGGCGGACGCCCGCTGTTTCACTTGTGTAGTACCCATTACCGGTGGGAATACTCGGATCAAAAAGTTTCACATCAGCTATCTGCCGTTAAATTTGATCTAGCTATTTCAGATAATGCATGCGGCATTTCACCTTAAACTTTTTGGAAATCCAATATCTATAGCCTATGTTACTCACAAAGAATGTAGCTTCCTAATGGTGAAAGAATTTTTAAAATTGGCCCTGTAGTTCCTGAGCCTATTCATTACAAACAAACTTACAAATCTTTCCTTTTTTGTAATATAGATTACTAGCTGTCCCGCCCGGCTTCGCCCGTGACATACTTCGAGCCCCATGGCACCCATTTAATCCTGTCGTTTATTAATTTCACAATAATGTATGAAGATTTTCCAAATTCGTTGATAACTTCTTCGCTCTCCAGTACCTACCTACGCCTACACGGCCTGGTCGAATATGTAAATATTATGTACATGAACTGTACTTAGTGATGAAATAATTTATTTTGATAAGGATTAATAGCATGAGTAAAATAAATGTGTTTAAATGTAGTCTAAAAAAATTCAAGATTTTTAAATAAGAAAATGTTTGTTGTGCCTCACTCGACATAGATAGGTATAGTGTGTCACAGACTTTTTTGTAGATTTATGATCTACAATTATTTAGAACATTTTCTGGATCTATCTTTTATAGTTTAGGCAGCGTACGCAAAATAAGTAACTTTTCTGGTTGATTTTTTACACCTTGTGTCCGAAAAACCCAAATATCTTATGTCAAATAAATTAGTTGTAGTTATAAAATTATAATAAATTATAATTAAAATGAATAAATTGAATTTTACAATATTATTAGTATAATTTTATTAATGTTGGACACTAAAGAGTGCGGTGTTGTTACATCTGCGTGTTACAGGACTTTTGGGCATCAGAAAAGCCAACAAGATGTTGAAAAATTGAACCTACTCTATGCTTCTGATAATCCTGAAAATTCCTGAGATTACTGAAATCCAGCCACCAACCTGAGATGAGCTAAAAATCCTTGATATGGTGACCCTAAAAGGATACCATACAAGAATATTACCTTCTGTATGTAAAAAATAACTAAACTAACTCAACATTTTTAAACTGTGTCCCTCATGAGGTAGCCACAGATGGCATATTACCTTCTGTATGTAAAAAATAACTAAACTAACTCAACATTTTTAAACTGTGTCCCTGATGAGGTAGCCACAGAGGGCAGATTGCCAGGCTTTACCATCTATGCGAACATATTCCACTTCCTACAGATTTATGAATTGTTTCATGGCGTCAGTTAGTATACAATATGGATTATCATAAAGAGAGATTGCACAATATAAATTACCAATTTTAACAAGAACAATAATAACATACATACAAGCAGTATCTGCTAGCATAAAAAAAGTAACTAAAAAGTTTGCTATAATTTAAGCAATGTAGCTGCCACCTCCAAAATACACCTACTGCATTGATAGATAGCATTACTTACTGCAGCTATCTTTGAAACCAGATAAATCGAGCAGACGTACCCATTATTTATTTAATACCCTCATGATTACTGCCAAAAAGTGTACAGTCGTTGAGAAATTAATCAAGGTGATTGTTAAGATTGCATAGTAAACATAGTATAAATTCAGTTCATTATTTTGTAACTTCAATGCCGCGCTAAGGTCCCAGGTCCAAACAATGGGTTACTGCTCTACCGTGCTAAGATCCCAGATTGGAAAAAATATATTAAATAATTGTTATTTACTTATATCAAGTATTTTTGTGATCCGCGTATGTGTATTTAATATTAAATAAGTTTATTTATCAGTCGCTAGACCTCACAAGCTTATATTAGCTTGAGCTAGATGGAGTTGTGTGAGAATGTCCCAAAAACAATGAATCTAGTGATCCTATTATTAATAGTCCATCTTGCTTTCTCACTTATTAGACAACGGATCAGGGACACAAATTAGTGTTGAAGTTAGTTTAACTAGGACTAAATGCAAACAAAACAAACGGTCTACCACTTCCCGGTGTTACTCCTGTTCCCGATCACAGTGGCAGTCGTCGTAACGGCGGGCATGCTAGGAATCTCCAGGATATTCCATAAACTTCTGACTCTCGGTACATACAGTCGAGAAACCTTCTTTACCTCACTCACCGATGTTGAGGTAAAAGTTTTTACATCGTATAAACTGGCATAATGTTAGGGTTGTACGAGGGACGGATTCGAAGAAAACTGAGCACACGCTTGAGTCAAGACGTGTTCTACTTTCGAAAAGGTGATGGAACCATTTCTCCAAGGGCGGTATCAGTTTTATGGGGAACAAGAATCTTAGCAGCATTGTGGATGTTAGTGGCATGACACGAGTAGTAATTTATTTTGAGGCTCAGGTATTCCAAGAAGGTGGTGTAGGTGTATGCACAGACCTCGAAAGGCAATGACAAGTCATTCGAGGCAGTGTATGAAGATATTGTAAAAGCATTCCCTAACACTTCGGCAGTACAAAAACGCAGCGAAACGGAAATTTCTCCGGCGTGGGACGCAGAAAACAGGAGTTATTGCTTGTCTCGACATGCAGTGGCTCTTTCAATAATGATATATAGAAACATTTCTGTGATTAATACATTTCTCTGCCATGTCCGAGTTTCTTCAAATTACACGAAAAAAGTCGTGATGGTAACTCCAGATAGACTTGGGTTTCGTAGAGTTCCTTTCAGTTCTAAATTCCTTCAAAACCATTTTGATGTACTGGAAATAATTGGCAAAGTTGACGATAATACTGATACAACACATTTCATGTCTCGTAGGTTTTCTGATAGGTAAAGTAAGCCGAGAAATTCGTGCCCACGACTCTCAAATTTGAAGAAGATGGAAAATGCCACCTACTTTATTTGTGGTAAATTTTACAGTAATGAGTGAATAGTTGAGTGTGGTAATATTATATATTATGTTGAAGGTTCGTTATGTGAGTTGGCCAACTCTTTTGATCTGGGTACGATATATCGCCACGACGCTATTGCGCTCCATCACGACTTCGTTCAACATGTACGAACTACCTATACATACGTGGAACTTTGGATAAGACAAAACCCCTGACTCCTTTTCTCTGTAGTTTTAGTCATACGGCTAAAAGGAAACAGAATTTAAGTAATTTTAGCAAAACAATGCTGTTTCAAATAGATGATATCTTGCCGATAAAAAAATGTTATTTCTGAAGGAAAAATTAAATCAGAGACTTAAATAGCTACTCATAGAATCAATCCAATATGCACGTATGCTGTTAACTTCTAAGTAATAGACGTTGCAGTAAAATAAAATGTATACTTTCTACTCGCTAACGTTTCTATGCAGGCACGTGTTTTTTTATCTTGGTATGCATAGGTGGGTCAAGATGACGAAGTGGCAACCTATTGTCCTGGGAAAGTTATAAATTCTGCATCTTTTAACAAAATTAAAATAATTGGCATTGTGGGATACTTTTTACACAGCGCCATCTAGCCTAAACTTATATATAATAAGCTTCTACTATGGCATGTAGAGATCTAGTCAACTGATATACATACTTAAATATTTCTAAATAGGTACATACATAAGAAACACCCAAACTCCGAAACAAACATTTGCGGATCACACAAATATATTGGTTCCGACTTGGTAATCGAACCCGGGACCTCAGCGCGACAGTCTTATACGCTACTACTGGGCCACCGAGGCCCAATCCTGTCACCCAATCATGTATCAAAATGGTAATTGCCTCACCTGCTATTACGTGCTGAGGGCCGAGTCTACTATTGTTTTCGGCTGTCAAAATATTAGCAGACTATCAAAAATGCAACTGACTAGCGGTCACTGGCGCGTTACATGTTAGTAGAATTACATTTACAATTAACAATTAAAGTTACATTCAACACTAAAGTATCGAGCGACCCACAGTCCATCTGCGACATGTTTTGCGATTTTTTCTCTACTGTGTATGAACCTACGGCACCAGCAATAAACCAATGGTCTCCTTCGACCGATATCCTGGAGAGAGCCACAATTCTATCTGATATTTATTTAGAAGAAGACAATGTACTGGATGGATTGAAAGTCTTAGATATGAATAAGGGGCGGGGTCCTGATGGCTTGTCCCCTTTCTTTTTAAAAAGTACAGCCTCTGCTATATTTAAGCCTATCACGGTTATTTTTAATAAGTGCTTAGCGGAGGGTGTGATGCCTGTAACGTGGAAACTTGCCAATATCACGCCTGTCCATAAGGGAGGGTCTAAGAGTAATGTCGAGCAATACCGACCGATATCGATACTGTCTACTCTGCCTAAGCTGTTCGAGAGACTGGTGCACAGTGCAGTTTACCCTGCTCTGCACACTGCTATAATCGAGCAACAGCACGGTTTTGTTAAATGTCGGTCTACTACTACGAATTTGCTCATATTTTCTAACTACTTATTTAGTAGCATGGACAATAGATTACAAGTAGATGCAGTATATACTGATTTCCAAAAAGCTTTCGATAAAGTTGATCATGAGCTGTTTCTGAATAGATTAGCCTTTAACGGAATCCGGGGGAATCTACTGCGTTGGTTCATATCCTATATAACCAATCGTTCCCAAAGAGTAGTCATTAATGGTTTCCAATCTAGAATTATTCCAGTAACATCCGGTGTTCCTCAAGGTTCTATTTTGGGACCTCTTTTATTTATTATCTTTATAAATGACATTGTTGAATGCTTCCAGAATTCAAAATTTTTATTATACGCAGATGACCTTAAAGTGTTTCGATCCATTAGATGCCTTAAGGACTGTGAATTACTTCAAGAGGATTTAGATAGGCTGACATGCTACTGTCGGGCCCGTAAACTCTTACTTAGTATACCCAAGTGCATGTCTATAAGTTTTACTAAAAATTTACATCTTGTGAACAATACATACTCTCTTTGTGATGCGTTTTTGTGTAGGAGGAATAGCGTTCGTGACCTCGGTATACTATTGGATTCAAAGCTTTGCCTCGACTCGCACATCGAAAAGATTGTCAATAAGGCATTTCAGATGTACGGATTTATAATGAGATCCACAACTGATTTTAAGCAGCATTCTTCATACCTTTACCTTTATAAAGCCTTAGTGAGACCTCAGTTGGAGTATAGTGTTTCCATCTGGAACCCTTATTACAATAAGTACGCAGATATGCTTGAGAATGTTCAACGTAGGTATTTGCGTGCGGTGCACTACAGATGTCGCGGTTTCTATCTATCTTATGACAGGTGGTTGAGCGAGTATGGGCTTCTAAAGTTGAGTGATAGGCGCACGCAGCTGGAGGCAATGACTTTGTTTAATATTGTCCACGGTCATTTTGATTGTATTGCCTTAAATAATGTATTGTGTTACTTAGTCCCTAGAACTGTTCATAGGCGCCAGGTACGTGCAGGTAAACTATTTGCGGTTGGTACAAGTCGAACGAATGCTGGGTTACGAGCACCCCTGCATCGACTAACTGACTCGTATAACAACTCTTTTGAGGACATCGACATATTTGCATGTTCAGCAAATAAGTTTCGACAACTGACTTACGAAAAATTGTGCACAAATTAATAGCGGGTATGATCAAATCGGAAAATCACTTATTAATTTTGGCATGTTTGCAACTATTTTCTTTTATATTTTATTTCGTTTCTTTTCGACCTTCGAGCGACTCAAATTTAATTAAAATCTTCTGGTAATCTGTGAACAGCGCTGTGGGCTACATTATTATTAACCTACTGTTATTACTTCTAATAATATTACATAGTGTAGCTGTTTGTTGTTCCTTCATAATAAAAAAAAAAGAAAAAAAAAAGAATTCTATCGGCCGACCGATAGGAGTCTATTGGAGTACGATTATTAAGTAGACTACGAAAAACTCAAAATTGTACCGGTGGCTTTCTATTAAGCGACAAATTCGATTCTATTTCGACACAATTGAAATAGCAGACTGTCATCCCTGGTCCCCTGGTCATTTGGCCCCTGGCGATAGAAAGTGACTTAACTAATAAACATAATGCATAAATATGATTTTTCAGTTATTAACTACATTTAAAAAGTTCTTAAATCTGTTTAATTTTTTTTATTTATTTATCTCAATACATCTATTATTACAGGATTTACACAATACAATAGTGTAGTTATATAGTGTATAATTATTTCCTTACAAGTTGTCTACTCAATGCCTATAACATATTATAAATAGTGCTACTTTTGTGAATTCATTCAGAGTAAGTACAACAGAATATGTCTACTTCTGAAGCTACCAGGCTCATAATACGAATCGCTCGCGTCAGTGAAGCTTCCCCCAATAGGTTGGTTCGCCCTCTCGGTTGCATAAATAGAGCAGGTTTACGACGCCGCCACACAAACCTATCCGGCACATACATTTTCAACAATCCCAGTACATCATTGTTGTATAATTTCCCCCTAAAGACTTCAAAAATATACTTAGTTAGGGCAAAATTTCTCCTAACTTCCAATTTATTATAACCTACCATTCCTAAAACAAATAAAGTTGGGTAACTGGATAAAGGGATAGAACGGATATACACCATATTGACGCCAATATATAAATCTAACGAATTAATTCTGTACTTTCTCTAGCATGAGTTTATATTTATCTTCATGTGGAGCCCAGATGACCGCGTTCCATTCCAAATAACTCCTAACCATAGCATTATACAATGCTATAATTGTGTTAATATTATTAAAACCTCGAGCCATGCGCAATATAAAACCTAGGCTTCTAAAAGCTTTTTTACAAATATTTATTATGTGGTCCTGATACGTTAAGCATGTGTTAAGATTCACACTCAGATCCCTAATCTTAGTGACTCGAGCCAATGGTAAGCCGTCTATGTTATAACTATGCAGTATCGGAGTCCGTGAACGAGAGAACGATATAATCGCGCATTTAGATGTGTTAAACTGCAAGAGATTTGATTTGCTCCAAGCCACCACCCTATCTATGTTCCTTTGTAACCTTATGCAATCCTCCACGCTTTCTATAGCCAGCGATAGTTTCAAGTCACCAGCGAACAGCAGGCATTTATCATAATTAGGAACTGTAGAGGCCCAAGGTTACTGCCTTGACTCACGCCAGATCTTGTAAAATACAGTTCCGACCTACATCCCGCGTACTCTACATACTGCTGCCTATCACATAACTTGCAAAAAAGTTCAGCAATTGTGGGGTGAAACCAACTGCAGCTAACCTCTCCAGTAGAACATAATTTTCGACTAAATCGAATGCTTTTTTGTAGTCAAAGTAGGCCGAATCAGTTTGCCCTCCCTTGTCTACTACCGGCACTATCCTAGTCATATGGCACAAAAGATTACTGGTGGTACTTCTTGCGTAACGGAAACCGTGTTGTGCATCGGATAATTGCGATTGTATTTGTGAATAAAGATTCTTATGAAGGGCCGCTTCAAATACTTTAGCAGCAGTTGATAAAACAGCTACCGGCCTATACTCATTGACCTACCTCGCCATAGGGCCTTTCGGTACTGGTACCAGCTTCGTTATTTTCCACAGATCTGGAAACACACCAGCTTTCAGCCATTTATTAAATACTTCCAACAATGGCTCCGCTAAAACTGTTCTATAATCCTTAAATATATAGGGCGGGATGCCATCAGGACCAGTCAATCTTTTTGGCTTCAAGCGATGAAGAGCCCTTTTTACGTCTTCTAATTGCAGTTGATCAATATGGACTCGCGCTGCGCTATTCCTACCTCCCGCCCCCACTATCGCTGAGTTTACATTTAATTCCGGTCGTTTCGTGGAGTAAACTGAATAAAATACTTAGCAAACTCAGACACACTCTGTTCATCCGTCAATTCCACCCCATTATTTAATATATGTTTTGTGCTACTGCTAGTTCTCTTAGACTTGACGAAATTCCAAAAGGACTTGGGGTTATCTTTCAATTCATTTTCGACCCGACGTTGATACTGCAGGCCTATTGCGCCAAGTACGTACGTACTACGTACGGGTGAATGAAGTTCGAGCGCAGTTGTAGCGTAGTCGAAGCAGAAGTTCAACGGTTAATTTGTTTCGTATTGCGATGACTAATAGCCGTCAACGGATAACTCGAACGAGCAGCGTAGCTCAACGTATAATTTGGCTTGCCTTATATAAAAAATGTTCTCCGTATTTTACTTACACTTTCAATATTTTTAAGTTATGTTATTTATAGGAGTAAATATGATTCTAACTTTGTTCATACAATATATTTTAGGTTAAAAAGCATTTTGAAACTTTAAAATAGTGTTATAATCATAAATGCTTAGGAGAAATATTATTCCATTTTGACACTGGCAATCATAGATTATGTAACGTTTCGTTTACAAACGATTACTTTAAATAGACAAAAAATCGAACCTTATTTTAGTATTTAAATAATGCTTTATAAACTATTATTTGGGTATTTATTACCTAGTACTTTTAAATACTTACGATTATACATGTTCTATAATTTTATTTCAAACGCAAGTTTGCATTGCAAAAGTGCATTGGGGAGAGGAACTTATTTCTTAAACGTCAGTCAAACATTGTTTTTAAAAAGTTTTTGTAAACAAAAAACCTCAACCATTTGTTTTTTTTAACAGAACTCGATGAACATATTATTTAAGTGTTTCGTTTAATTTATTACCTACTTGGTGTTTGGCTATAATGAAGGATAAGTATTTCTTGTTGCTATTTTTTAAGTGGAAATATTAGGACGACGTAAACATTGTGTGCATTTGGGTTTGCTTTACTTATTGCCTCATAAAAAGACTCATTCATCTGAACAATAAAATATAGGTTATTTATTCATAAAAACAAACAACAAATAAGAGAAAATCATTTTTTAAGTAGGGTATAATAAGTTGCAATATTTAGTACATAATGTCTCACTGCACATGTGTTTTTTATCTGTGAAAATTTAAAAATATATGACCGTGACCTATAATAAATTTTAGATGAAATAAAACAATAAAACAACTTTAACATGTAAAATTTGCTTTACAATTGTTTTTTTTTTTGGTAGAAGTTATACTTCTTTTTAGGGGGCGCGAGCGAGGCTCAGCGGTCGCAGCTCCGACAGGAACTCATGGAAACATGGAAGGTGCGACTTGAACATCCAAGGTGGGGAAACGCCACAATCGGGGCGGTCAGACCGGTCATCGATGAGTGGTTGGAGAGGAGCCATGGCAACCTCTCCTACCGGTTGTCACAGATACTTAACGGGCACGGGTGTTTCGGTAAGTATCTGTGGCGTATACACCGGGAGACCACAGCCGAGTGCCAGCACTGCGAAGAACGCAGCGAGGACACAGCGCTCCACACATTGGTGGAGTGCTCAGCGTGGGCGCAGCAGCGCCAAGACCTCGTGGCGAGTCTGGGGGTAGCCATTCTCTCGTACGAAACTATGGTGCAAGCCATGGTCTCCAGCGGGAGCAAGTGGGACGCCGCTGCGTCTTTCTGCGAGCAGGTCATGCTCGCGAAATAGGTGGCGGAGACGGAACGGGAGATGACTCTACCTACCCGAGTTCCGCAGACTTGTCTTCTCCCAAGACTACCGGTCTCCATAACCGGGGGCCTGAGGACGGCGGGTGGGCTGCTCGCCGTCCTTACAGAAGCATGCCCAAGACGTCGGAATGACGTAAAAATGTCACGCACGCCTCATGCCCCAAGAAGCGGGATAGTACCCGAACCAACCCCCCAAAGAAGCGGGATAACACCCGAACCCCAGGTGAGGCCGCGGTGGTAGCCAAAGTCTGCCCGGAGCTCTGGGACATCTTTCCGAGGAGTTACCCGGGGCGTCCGGCGGGGCGTAGGCGGGGACTGTGTGGTTTTAGCCGGTTCGAGTCCGGCATGACATCCGAGGGGATTTCCACACGTTAAAAAAAATAAGGGGGTCATGAGCACTAATACGTTTTGCAACGCTCATCCCCCGCTGCAAGTACTGGCGCAACTCTACCACCAGCAATGGGTTGAGCGTAATCCTGTAAAGGTAGTCCAGCTCGAATGGCAATGTTGTGCAATATCACACAAGCATTGATTATTAAACCCACCATATGTGGATTATAATGCAATACTCGGTGAGACAACAAACATTGCCACCGAGATTTGAGGACACCGAAACATCTTTCCACTACATTTCTGGCTCGTACATGTAGACATGTGTAATTGTCCTCTGGAGAGCCAGGTATGGCATTGAGAATCGGTGGCATCAACCATTTCCTTTGTGGATATCCAGAATCACCTGAAATAAATGAAAAAATATATTACCAGAAACTTAAGAATACAAATACAAGATTTTCAATGAAAATATAAAAGCAATACTTTTTCTTCTTACCCAAAAGCCAAGTAGTTTCATGGTTATTTTCTACTATGTCTTGCAGGTGACGGTTAACTGGGTGTGCATTCCAAATAAAGGCACCATGGCAAGATCCAGGGTGACTAGCATCTACGCTCAAAATGTACATTGAGGCATCACATATCTGCAGAAAATGAAGACATCTTAAGATTATTAACAGAAAACAGAGGACAAGTAAAAGTCATGGAAACTAAATTTTGAAAATAGTAAATAGGTAGTTATTTGGGTATATTTCTAAGTTGAAGTAAAATAAAATATAGAAATAAATTCTCGTTGTTTTATTTTTATTTATTATTACAGTATAAAATGAAAAAGCAGTAAACACCTGCAATGAAATAAATAATTATCTGACTTAATTATTTGCTTCGAGAGAGTAGGTGGTAGGGAATTGACGATTTAAAAGACTTAGAAAAGTCATTTTATGAATATATTTTTGAGTTTGAGTATAAGACAGTATAGTAGGTACAATATCTATCACATTAAATTTAACATATGCATTTCCTACCTCATTTTATAAATATATTTTTGAGTTTAAGACAGTATAGTAGGTACAATATCTATCACATTAAATTTAACATATGCATTTCCTACCTTAGTATCTACTGTGATGTCTCCTTCCCTTCTTGTTGGTCGCTTCAGCGGCTGCAACTCTAGTATGAGGTCTTCGACTAGAGGCTTTGAGAGACTATAGGTCCCTATAAATTCGGCATCCGGCATTTCAAATGGATCAGCTAGTTCCCTTTGTTGGCGCATTTCTCTTTGTCGAGTACGTATATCGAATATACGAGCCCGTTCGAACAAATCAAGCCACAATCCTAATCGAGCCATTTTTGTAAAAATCTTTAAATAAAACACTTCTTATACACCTAATAGAATAAATTTACATTACTGAGATGTAAAAATGTGAAAAATACAAATAAATTCAATATAATATGTTTGAATCTCAGGTTAGTAGTTTTGTAGAAGTTGCTAATTATTAACTTTTGTTCAACTGCGTATTTGACACATATTAGCAGCTAAACTCCGCGTCAAATGGGTTCGACAATACGAAATTTCATAGTAATTAGAGCATAATATACGTTAAGCTGCACCTCAGCTGCACGGAAAAGTTCAACTTCTCGCGCGCTGCTAAGTTGACACCGCAATACGAAACGTCATTTTCCGCGCTCCTATTCAACTACACTTCGACTGCTAACCGTGACGCAATAGGCCCGCTGTTCATGTGCATATCTAATATTACATTTAACTGTTGATCTACAGTGAGAGAACGCTTCATAATCAATCCGCGAGCCAGTTTTTTTAAACCGCCTATGAAGACACGATTTTTATTTTATGTCGCTAAGAATTTCGGCAGTGTACCATTCAGGGTAATTGTATGTTATGTTTCCCTGACGCCGCTGTCTCTTGGGTACGCAGTTATCTATTACCGAATTAAGATTATCATAGAAAAAGGTAAGACTATTTTTCAAGTTTAGGCCATACATAGGTGACCTGTCAATTGATGCTATTAAATAATACAACGAAAAGAAATCTGCTTTTCTAAAATTCCAACCTGAATGTGTGGACATGTCATGTAGGCCAGGTGCCGCCGAGCCCGAGCAGCCGCGTGCGCGGTGCGGGCGCATGCTACACCTTACTGTAATACCTTGTTAATTCACTAACTGTAGCACTAACCAGTTCAAAGGTATGCGCATCAATGTTTACGTTACACGGGACCGCTACCTGTCGCATATCAAACCGCGGTGTGGCCACTAAACACGCACCTCCCTGCTTTCGCCCGTCGACTCGGTCACATCTAATAATAGTATAACCGAGCGAAATTATCTCTGCATCATGTATGGATTCATCAAAACCCGTCTCGGCGATGGCGAATAAATCTGCATTAGGAGACAAAATACTACTATAACACTCTTCTAGTTTAGTTCTGAGTCCTCTCACATTTTGATATAATATGTCAATGGATTTATACATTGTTTTTGGCTTTGTCACTGGATCTCCGAAACCACACCCATTCAGCTAACTCAATATTCACACCCCAGTTTTCAGCCTGAAATAATTGCTCATACTTGCTCTCCGGAACTCCTATAATAAAGGGTGTGTAATCCCTTTCGGTTCTATGTTTTATTTTGTCAATTTTTACCGAGATTTTTTCATTTTTATATATGATATGTTTGACATAATGTTCCAGCTCTTCCACTGTTGTCTCTTTATTCAGCCATGGTGGCTCATACATGCAAGTATTTCTTTTTTTCAGTTCCCTGAATATGAATTGTATTCGTGCTTCCTCCCTTTCTCACTTCCTGACTAGCGTATCTATTCTTTTTCCTATTTATGATTGTCCATGTATCCTTTGATGGTTTGTGAATTTCTTCTTCTAAATTTGTTTCTGATAAACTATATGTTCCATTTATATCTTGTACTTTACTTTCGTTGTTTACAGAAACTTCCGTTGATTTCATGGACTCAATATTGTTTATTAAAACTTTTTTGCGGGTTACCTGCATCCCTTTTTGTTTGATTACATTTGCATAAGTCATCCGATCTTTTTTCTCTTTATCGCTGGTGATTTTTGTGATCTTATCAGTACCTAAGTTAGCTTTTAAGTACTCATTTCTTTTTGTTAAAGTTGTTGTTGAGCAATACTTCATCCTTTTAATTCTTGCCATTTGTTGTATAAATATAAAGCTATCTATGTTATTCCTGTGTAGCTATCTACATCTAACTCACACTTTGACAGCGAACAGCGCGTAGGCAATTTTTCTACTACAACTAAGCTACAAACTTGTAATGACAACCGCCACTGTCATCTTTAAATCAAAGATTTATGTGTCGAAGTGAGAATATTACATAAAATTATTGTAAAATGTTACAAAAGAAGACAAAAAATGTTGTGCATAGTGTGATGAAGTTTCATTATCAAGAAATCACTAGAAATAACTAACAGCTAAGCTACCTGTCTATGTGTGTGTAATAGGCTACACTATTGTACGCTAACGTTGAGTCTGCTTACTGTCTTATACGTCTTATGGTTTTTTTTTATATATAAGGTGATAATGTAGCAGTATTACTGTCATTATATTATTGCAAGGGAAAGTCGACCTTGTATAATAGTTTTATAACGTTGAACTAAATCACAACCATAGGGTGGTACACTACATCTTTGACTGACTGTACCCACTTAAAACGTAAAACCAGGTGAACTAAGTCTTTTAAACAAAATTTTGATTAAAATTACGGAACTCCACTTATAAAACTCGTGCTTAGAGAGATAAAATATGTAAGTTCTTCACGTGAGCGGTGTAGAAAATTTTGTCAGCCAGTTGAGAATACAGCAATCGTGCTTATGGCCTCGTCAATGATGGTCCGCAGTGCACACTACGGGATTACTGTACAAGGTTTCCTCGGATTCTTAAAGTACAGGATAGGGATTTGTCAAACATTTTTTAATTAAGAGAAATTGTGTATCTATAAACTAAACATAATTTTTATCAACTACTACGGAGAATCGTTTGAATTTTCCTTCTAAAATAAGCAATTTGTATTTATATAGTGCAATCTCTCTCTATGATAAGCAATATTTTATATCTAAAATAAATAAACAAATAAATGCCTCTGCCACCCCTTCGGGGATAAGGCGTGACCTTATCCCCGAAGGGGTGGCAGAGGCATATTATATGGCCACTTTTCACCGTGGGGATTCCTGTCCCACGTAATAGGTGGTGAGCCCATTGCCGTGTTGATATAGACAGACGCAGGTTGTGGCTACCTGCTGTTGAACTTTTTCAAGCCGCCCATAAGGCCTTCAACCAGGCTTAACGACTGCCATTTTACTGGCAACCGCAAATTTTATATCTCAGACTGGATTCCCAAAGGGCAGAGGCATACTATACGCCCACATTTTACCGTATGCATTTTTTGTCCCACGTAACAGTTGGTGAGCCCACTGCCGTATTGAATTGGCCAGGCGCAGGCTGTGGCGACCTGCTGTTGAAAATTTTCAAGCCTTCAACTGGGTTTAACGACTGCCATTTTACTGACAACCGAGACCAACGGCCTTACGTGCCTTCAGAAGCATGGGAACGCAAATGTAAATGCAACAAAGTGATCACCCATCGAAGGACCAACATCGTTTACAGAACACTGAATAAGCAGGGCCACGAGCATTCATCATCATTTTAAGTAAGGTATTCAAATAAATAAAAAAAAAACAGAAAATCTATATAGATATGTTTAGGGATTGAAAAGTCGGACGGCAGTCTCTTTAAACAATGCTGAAAAAAGTGAAAACAAATGGCCTAGCAGAGCAGCCAGCCTTATTGGATGAAACGGGGATCGCATCTCATAACATGATGAATGTTGCATCTAGTAGGCTATTTGAAATATACGATATATCTTACATATTTTATCTCTTTTTTTAAATGTCATGTTATGTGTGTACAGTAAACAAATATATAAATATCGTTCCTATCCGCTTTACAACCATCTCAAAGAAGACAAATTTTAAAACTGTAAAACTCGGGTCTGTTATGAGCCATTTCATAAAATATTTCAACGCTTCCAAAACCAGGTACACTTTATTTTACTAGGCAGACGTGTCTGCAGAATTTTCATCGTCAAATTTTAAGCAAAGCACTAAACTTTTCATTTGAAACGAGTTGTTTTCTCGGTTTTCCTGTTCTTTTAATTTTCTTCATATGTAAGTCTCGGTCTACTCTGACCCCCATCTCCCCTAAAGCACCGCACCAAAAAAAGTATGAAATATTACGATTTTCGAAACTATAAACCACACGTAAAACCGAAAGGACAACATTATTCTTTTGCCTTTATCCCAATTCAATGGGGGTCGGCACAGTAATCTTCTATTCTGTTCAGTCAGGATAGACCGAGACTTACATATGAAGAGCACATGAGCAGATTGCCCAAAAACGGAAAGGTCAAAAGTACTCGAATACTCAGACGTCCATGTATGAAGGGATTAATGAGATTTCAGGAAGCTAAAGGAGTTTGTATGGATCACGAGGCCTAGCGATCTGTCCTCTCTGACTACCCCGTCAGCGTGAAGATAGTTAGTTATATTCAATTCAACCTTATTTATACAACGTGGTAATTGTGCAGGCATTTTATTTTTAACCCACTGATGTGGCAGGCAAGCGTACGGCCCACCTGATGCAAAATGATCACCGTAGTCTATGAACGTTTGCAATACCAGAGTTGCAGCACTCGCGCTGCCGACCCTTTATAAACCTTCCAAGACCCTTTAAAACCTTATAATTTTGTTAGTAAGTATAAAAAATACAATTCTCTTTGTAGAGCGACTCCTCTACATTTCCCTACTAATTAATAGGATTTCTATCGCTACTTCGGAGTGACTACTTCAATTTATTTGTGTCGCGTTCAATAGAGGTCGGAGTGAAAAATCTCGATTTGTTTTGTAACAAGGGAAATTGTGAATGGCAATCTGCTTGATTAATATTGTGTTCGCGTCTGATTAAATTGATGATTTTGTATTTCAAGTATAGCGACTTTTGCACAAATGTATAAAGATAAATAAAATTGAAGCGACTGTTTGTAATTTCAAATTAAAAGGATTTCACAAAATAAATAGACAACTATGTATGAAACGGGTGGACCAATTTTAAGGAAATTTTCATTGGCAGATGCAGCTCGTGTTATAAGTCGAAACTTAGGTTACATTTTATCCCCGGAAAGGGCACTACGCAGGCAATACCGCGGGGCGTCCGCTTATTAAAATAAAAATAAATGAAGCGCTTGTGACCCCGCGGACTCAGTGTTCTGTAAACTTTTCTGTAAAACCTCGGATGGGTGATCACTTTGTGGCATTTACATTTGCGAGCGTTTCCCTGCTTCGGAAGGCACGTTAAGCCGTTGGTCTCGGTTGCCAGTGACATGGCAGTCGTTAAGTCAAGTTGAAGGCCTTATGGGCGGCTTGAAAAATTTCAACAGCAGGTAGCCGCAACCTGCTTCTGTCTATTTCAACACGGCAATGGGCTCACCACGTATTACGTAGATCAGAAATACACATGGTGAAAAGTGGGCATGTAATATGCCTCATGCCTCTGCCACCCCTTCGGGGATAAGGCGTGATAGATAAATAAATAAATGAAGTATGTTGTGGCGTTAGGTGCTTTGGACGAACGGACTTCATAAAAGTGGTACTTACGTTCTCCTTTTATGGAGCTAGGTTAAAAGCATATTTTTCTGGTTATTTGTTATCTAGACATTTTTTATTACTGCTAAGATGGCAAACAAGCGTACGATACGTGATAAATTGGAAATAGTTGGATAGTTTTTTTAATTTGGGAGGTTGATACTTTCTTTAAAGTCCCATTTAATTTATATGCCAGTTTGTTGGCATGACAAGCGTTTTGTCAAATACTTCATTATGAGCATAGTTATTTTAGCAATAGAATCATTTTATTATGTGGAGCAAAATACAACTGACAAAAATTGTACCTGTGCCTACCCTTTAGTGAAATAGGCTTGATAATATGAATGAATATTTACGTCATAATTTCATTTGTGACATGATGTAATTTTATGAGTATGACTAAACTTAAACTGGAATATGGCTTTTCCGTTGGTTCGATCACTTGCAACGAGAGAGTGAGGAACAATTGGTTAGATCACGTCCAACGAAAGAGTGAGGAACAATTGACGAAGAATATTTACCTACTGTTCGAAAGTAGAGCGTAGGAGTAGTCAGGGTAGACCAGCGAAACAGCGTGGAGGTAAATGTATTTCATATTGATGACTGAACTCAATATTTTGGTATTTATCCGCGTGCACAAAGCCAGAGGCTATTTGGCGATTTAGTTAGGTGACCCTTTTCTCGTAGGTATTTCTATTTAAAAGCGTTTACGTGCTTCGGAATGTACGTTAAGCCGTTGGTCTCGGTTGCCAGTACCATGTCAGTCGTTAGCCTAGTTAAAGTCCTTATGAGCGGCTTGAAACGTTTCAATAGCAGGTAGCCACAGCCTGCGTCTGTCTATTTCAACACGGTAATAATCTCACCACCTATTACGTGGGACACGTGGCAAAGTTTGGTTCAGTTAATGCGCGCGAATTTTTTTTTGTGGATATTTGTTTAAAAGTATCGGAAAAGATTTTCAAGAATGAACAAAATCGAACATCGCGCAATGATTAAGTACCTGCATAAAAAAGGTCTATCACCAAAACATATTCATGAAGATATGGTGAGCACATTAGGAGAATCTGCTCCATCCTATTCCGGTGTAAAAAAATGGGTAGCTGAGTTAAAACGAGGTCGGGAGAGCGTTGAAGATGATCCTAGGTGTGGAAGGCCTTCAACGTATACCACCAAACAAAACATCGATAAAATATGTAATCTTATACTAAATGACCGAAGATTGACAATCAATAAGATAGCTGAGAGCACAGGCATCGGTTATGGTCGGGTTCAAAACATCATAACTCAAGAACTGGGGTTCCATAAGGTTTTTGCTCGTTGGGTACCTAGGTTGCTTTCAGTCAAACAAAAATTCGCTTCACAATTTCGCGTGACTGTTTGGAGCTTTTTGAGGCAGATCCCAAGCATTTTTTATCCCGGTTTGTTACTATGGATGAAAGCTGGGTTCACCACCATACTCCTGATTCCAAGCAACAATCGAAACAATTGAAAAGATCCGGCTCACCCACTCCGAAGAAAGCTAAGGTCGTTTCGTCGAGTAACAAAGTCATGGCTTCGGTATTCTGGGATGCGAAGGGAATAATTTTTGTGGATTATTTACCAAAAGGCCAAACTATAAATTCAAGTTATTATTCTAACCTTTTACGACGGCTTCGCGAAGAAATCAAAGAAAATCGGCCGGGTATGTTGCGTAAGAAAGTTTTGTTCCATCTTCAAGGGTTCACACTTCTGCCGAATCAATGGCTGAGATCCATAATTGTGGTTACGAATTATTGCCCCACTCATCTTATTCGCCGGATTTAGCCCCCTCGGATTATCATTTATTTCCGAATTTAAAGAAACATTAAGGTGGTTCGAAATTTTCAACCAAAGAAGAGGTCATAGATGCAGTAAATGGTTATTTTGACGACCTTCCGGAATCATTTTTTTTGAAGGTATTAATAAGTTGCAGTTCAGATGGAAGAAGTGCGTTAAACTAGATGATGACTATGTAGAAAAATAAAAAATAATTTACACCAACGATTCTTTGATTTTCATGGTCAGGTTACGAACTTTTGGATTTACCCTCGTATTAAAACATAAGATAAGGACAAAAGTGGTATATTGTCTTAACTTATGCTAAATAGTTGATGGTAATGAGTATACCGGAACGGAATGGTAGTCGATGATGCACTTATTTAATATAGAGTCGAAATGGTACAAATCGGCGTAAATTGCTGAATACGCGCAACGTGATGTACGATGTCTGTTTCGATACGAGACTCGTACAGTCGCCATGGCTTTCTATCATGCGGACGGCCTCAATTTGGAGAGCTAATATTAAAAAAAATGCATGCCTAATAATCTACATTCTTAAAAATAGCTTATGATACGTCACCATTATTATTCAAGTGAAACTTCTTTATCGACGTGGAGAGACATTTTTTAGCTGTAAAATAAATCGTCACGTTTTTCGGTTACGCGCCATGTTGTTTTGAAGTGAAACTTCTTTATCATAAGTGAAACTTCTTTATCGACGTATGAGAGAAAATTTTATAACTGTATTATAAATGTCGTTTCATTTCTTACCTGTGTACTCTGGTACACAAACTCTTTTTATGAATCTGCGTAGACGTACTAAATCCTCGTGTAGAATAAATGTGTAGCATTTTAATCGTAGCTTTCGTAGCGCTCGTAGCGTTATAGTCTTGATTCACCCGAACCTCTGAAATACTTCAGTACCGATTTGTGCGCTAAGGGTGGTGCACGTTCGGTCGTTTCCAAGTTTGGCGCCAATATGTACGCGAGAGGTACGGTCGCGATCTTAATTTAAAATTATCTATATTTTTGTTAGGAAGCATTATATTTATTACAATACGTATTTCAGTTACTTATTATTTCGAGTATACTTTTTTATTTAATAGGTAAATCTACGAGTAGAAAAGAAATAATTTTCACAGCTTTTTTTTTGTTTTCAGTGGTAACGTTGGTGCTAATTCTCGTGTACATTGATTTTATTCGGTGCTATGGTAAGTTTATTATATTATTCTTAAAATTATATTATAATTTGTATTTTTATTCATTAAAGTAACATTAACTTGTCACTGGTCTGTAAATATCTTTGCTTTTGTGTGTATCAATCACGCCTTATCCCCGAAGGGGTGGCAGAGGAATATTAAACGCCCACTTTTCAACATGTGTATTCCTGTCCCACGTAATAGATGGTTAGCCCATTGCCGTGTTGAAATAGACAGACGCAGGTTGTGGCTACCTGCTGTTGTAATTTTTCAAGCCGCCCATTAGGCCTTCAACTTGACTCAACGACTACCATGTTATTGGCAACCGGGACTAACGGCTTAACGTGCCTTCCGAAGCATGAAAACGCTCGTAAATGTAAAAGCCACAAATTGGTTACCCATCCGAGGACCAGCGACCATAGTGAAAATTGCGTAACTCAGTGATCGTTTACAGAACACTAAGTCCGCAGGGCCACGAGCGCTTTAAACGTTTCACATAAATATAACAACACTTACATAAAAAGACTTCAATACTAGCTTTACTGTTACTGTGCTGACTAAAAGACGAAATAGTAATAGGCAACAGGCAGTAATTACGAATAAAAATACAGGTAACGAGTTTGTGTTTAAGTACACAATTTATCTAAACTTTATATAAAGCTTTAGAATTATATAAAGCTAAAGAGTAATAAATAACTTCGCACTAAATAATTTCTACTGTAACTTAAAAAATCTATGTATAATTTAATTACATAATATTACCGGGAATCGAAATATTTTAGGAAAGCGGACCCTCTACTACTCTACTCTACTACTCTAGGATGATGATGACTATCAACCAACCTAAAACTGTATTATATAACTGTATTGACTGCCTCTGTGGCGCGGTGGGAGTGTACCCGACTGCTACGCAAGATGTCGTGGGTTCGATTCCCACCCAGGATAAAACTTTGTGTGATGAGCACGATGGTTTATTCTGTCTGCGTGTTATGTATCTATAATATGTATGTATTTAGAAATATATAAGTATGATTATCAGTTATCTAGTTACCATAGTACAAGCTCTGCTTAGTAAGGAAACAGGTGGCGTTGTGTGAGTTGACCCAACGATTTACGATACGATATAAACCAATAATTATGACTAAAATCGATAAATAATATTTTTTACTAGCAGACGCCCTGCGGTTTTACCCGTTTAGTGGCCGTTACCGTGGGCATACGGGGAAAGAATGTAGTTACTCTGTATAACATAAACTATCTGCCCGTAAAAGTGCAGTTACAATCGCTCTAGCCGGATTTCAGACATTAGCCGGAACAAACACGGATATTTTATTTTTAATTCCATATATGTCATAAGCATTTAGTGAAAATCTTTTATTTTCGAAATTTTGACACCGTAACCCTATCTCAGCAGTGGACTTTTGGAACGTGACAACAAACAAACACTTTCAATTTTATTTTACGCCCCGCAACATGAAATTACGCCCTCAGATATTCAAAGGTTGCCCCACACCTGAGATGAATGAATACTGTCAAGATAATTTTATTTCATAGTAACTTTGTACCCATATTATATTAGAATTATTTAATTAATTTGCGGTCCCTTTACTTTATATCCCTACGTAATATTGCGTGGTCGACGATAGGATCTTGGTTTAAATTTAATAAACCTACGCTTTCCTGGATTGGGACGAGCGTAATTGTTTGTAATTATCACTTATACCACATGTCTATATTTGATAACAGGAGGCCGAGTCTGCTATTTTAATTGTGCCCGAATAGAATCGAAATCGTCGCTGAATAGAAAGCCAAAGGTACAATTTTGACAGTTTTCGTTGTCTTTCACACACCAATAGACTCTCTCTTTTAGTAGAATTCTATCGGCCGACCGATGGAATTCTACTTACACGTGACGCGCTAGTGGCCGCTAGTCAGTAGCATTTTTGATAGTCTACTAACAGTTTGACAGCTAAAAACAGCTAGCGGCCACTGGCGCAGTACGTATTAGTAGAATTCTATCGGCCGACCGATAGAAGGCTATTGGAGTACGATTGTACTAGTAGACTACGAAAAACTGTTAAAATTGTACCGGAGGCGTATTGAGCGACGATTTCGATTCTATTTCGACACGATTGAAATAGCAGACTCGGCCCCCTGAAGTCAGTGTCAAGTCAGCTGTAAAGTCGTTAACGTTTCTGTTCGTAATATAATTGTCTCTTTTTCGCTCTCAACAACAGTCATTCTGTCTTACTTCCACATGTGTGTATGCATAATCGTGGTTGATCGTGCAGACTCATGAACATTGATCATTGAATATCGTTGAAATAACGTATCTATTCTATCTATTTATCTTCACGCTGTAATCCTGATGAGGTAGGCAGATAATTATATTAAGTACTTATACCACAGAGATATTGCTAGCTCTCTCTCTCATTCGCACCCTAATAGAGACAAGGGTCATCATCATTCGAGCGTCTGTCCCAGTTGCGTCTCGCGACGCTTGGGGTCCGGTTTCCTACATTTTCTCCTCCACTTCGCACGGTCGTCGGCATCCCCTGTAGTGAGACCATTGGCACGCATGTCATCCCTTACGACGTCAAGCCAGCACTTCTTGGGTCTTCCCCTCTTACCGGGACCCGGCGGGGCTGACATGGCCAGACATTTGTTACCTACGTAGCCCGGCGGTTGCCGCAAGACGTGACCATACCAACGAAGGCGACACTCTTGCAACTTGTCTGCAATGTCACGGACGTGAAGGCTGCCGCGGATGCGAGAGTTGCTCACGCGGTCCATCCGCGTGACTCCACACATCCACCGCAGCATCTTCATTTCCGTGACACGCAGCTCCTGCTTGTGTCGCTCCAATATCGGCCACGTCTCACTGCCATGTAAAAGGACAGGTCTAATAATGGTTTTGTAGACCTGTCCCTTCAACCGGATCGGCATTTTAGGATCACAAATGACACCGGTCATCTCCCGCCATTTGGCCCACGCGGCAGCAATGCGTGACTTGACATCGCAATCGATGTCACTGGACGTGTGAAAAATAGATCCCAGGTATTTAACCTGGTCCGTGCGCTCGACCAAATCACCGCCTATGCGGACGGATGTGGGATCTGTCGAGTTTAGTGCCAAGTACTCGGTCTTCGCCACATTTAGTTTCAGACCGCCGTTCTCAAGCGTCTCCTTCCACGCCTTTACACGTCGCACCAATCTGCCCCTGTCCGCGTCTGCCAGCGCAATATCGTCAGCATACATGAGCAACCATGGAGGCTGCTCATGCGGATTTCTGATGCTGTCCGACAATTCGTCTAATATTACACTGAACAGAAGCGGACTAAGGACAGAACCCTGGTGTACCCCGACGGTGATGGGGAAGGGATTCGTGTCGCCAACAGCAGTCCGAACCATTGAATCGGAGTCACAGTACATGTCTCGGATAGTGTCAATATAGACCTCTGGAACCCCTTTGGACCGCAGTGCCCACCAGATCATCGCACGAGGAACACAGTCGAAGGCCTTCTGCATGTCTAGAAACAAACAGTGCAGAGGCGTGTTCTTCGACCTGTATTTCTCTGCGACAACCCTCAGGGCAAAAACAGGGTCCGTGGTCCCATGACCAGGGCGAAACCCATATTGACACTCCGAGAGAGTACACTCCTGCCGGATCCGAGAGTCTATAATCCTCTCGAAGATCTTCATGGTGTGGGACATCACCTTTATACCGCGGTAGCTCCCGCACTCCTGCACTGACCCCTTACCTTTGAAGACTGGAGTAATAATACTCAGTCTTGGTCCATTGGTTTGGGATCTGCCCGCTGAGGAGTATGCGGTTAAAAAGGTTTATAAGATGCCCACACCGCGAGGACCCATCGCCTTCCAGGCTTCGATGGGGACTCCATCGGGTCCGACAGCTTTCCGATTCTTCATGCGGCGAAGCGCAGTCAGGACTTCTCCAGGCGTTACCGGTGGCACTAGTCCCTGATTCGGAGGGAGGTCCGGGTGCTGCACCTCTTTATGCTGTTTATTAAACAGCTCGTGGAAGTACGAGCGCCATCTCTCCTTTACTGCGAGGTCTTCGCTTAACAGGTTGCCCTCAGGGTCTTTTACACAGCGACACTTGGATATATCCTGTGCCGCTTTGACCCTGGAGCGCGTCAGCTTATAGATGAGCTTCTGCCCCTCAGACGACTCCAGCGTATCATACAAAGGTTGTAAGTGGTCTCGTCTGGCTCTGGCTACAGCTCTCTTTGTGGCGCGCTTGGCAGACCTGTACGCGTCGTGGTCTTCGGGAGATCCGGTCGCTTGCCACTTTTTAAAGAGGGCTTTCTTCTCCCTGGTCTCTGATATTTCTGTTGCCTACAGCCTAAAGTAAACTTGGCAAGAGGTATTACATATTACTACCCTTGTCTGTACGCAGTCCTGAGCGTACAGACAAGGGTAGTAATATGTAATACCTCTTGCCAAGTTTACTTTAGGCTGTAGGCAACAGAAATATTCAACCACAGCATAGATACAAATGAACTAATCAGACCCTGGACTAGGAGATTATAAGACAAGGTCCCAGCACGCGTGGTTAAGTGTTTCCGTTCCCCACAGGAACTGTTCCCGGGATAAAAAAGTAACCTATGTCCCATTCTGATGTACCTTATAAACTATATTGACTGCCTCTGTGGCGCGGTGAGAGTGTATCTGACTGCTATGCAAGAGGTCGTGGGTTTGATTCCCACGCAGGATAAAACTTTGTGCGATGAGCACGATGGTTTATTCTGTGTCTGGGTGTTATTTATCTATAATGTATTTAGAAATATATAAGTATGATTATCAGTTATCTGGTTACCATACTACAAGCTCTGCTTAGTTTAAAATCAGATGACGTTGTGTGAGTCGTCCCAACCATATTTATTATTTATGTATTATTATATTGCAGTAAAGTTTTATTAAAATCCAATCAGTAGTTTTTGCGTGAAAGTGTAGAGTAACAAAAACATCCATGCACTCATCCAAACAAATTCACAAATTGACCACCCATGTGAGGACCAGCCATAGTGAAATTTACGTAATTCGGTGATCGTTTACAGAACACTGAGTCCGCGGGGCTAGGAGCGCTTCAAACGTTTCACATACATATAATAACACTTACAAAAAAAGCTTAGATCTGACTTCAATACTGTTACTGTGCTGGCTAAAAGGCGTAACAGAAATAGGCAATAAGGTAAAAAAAAAAACAGGTACATAGCGAGTTGTTTAAGTACATTATTAACTATACTATACTAATTATATAAAGCTAAAGAGTTTATCGGAACGCACTAAAGAAATTCTTCAGTAACTTAAAAAATCTATATATAATTTAATTACATAATAATTTTTACACATAATAATTACATATAAAAGTCCCGGGAATCGAAATATTTTAGGAAAGCGGACCCCGCACGTCGCGTGTTACATCTGGGACATACTCTAGGATGATGATGACTATCAACCACCCTATAACTATATTATATAACCGTTTGAGTGCCTCTGTGGCGCGGTGGGAGTGTACCCGACTGCTACGTAAGATGTCGTGGGTTCGATTCCCACCCAGGATAAAACTTTGTGTGATGAGCACGATGGTTTATTCTGTGTCGGGGTGTTATTTGTCTATAATATGTATGTATTTAGAAATATATAAGTATGATTATCAGTTATCTAGTTGCCATAGTACAAGCTCTGCTTAGTTTATACAAATAGTGACTAAAATCGATAAATAATATTTATTACTAGCAGACGCCCTGCGGTTTTACCCGTTTAGTGGCCGTTACCGTGGGCATACGGGGAAATAATGTAGTTACTCCGTATAACATAAACTATCTGCCCGTAAAAGTGCAGTTACAATCGCTCTAGCCGGATTTCAGACATTAGCCGGAACAAACACGGATATTTTATTTTTAATTCTATATATGTCATAAGCATTTAGTGAAAATCTTTTAAATACGAAATTTTTACATCAGAACTCCCTATCTCAGCAGTGGACTTTTGGAACATGACAAAAAATAAACACTTTCAATTTTATTTTACGCCCCGCAACTTGATATTACGCCCTCAAATATGCAAAAGTTGCCCTGAGATCAATCCTGTCAAAATAATTTTATTTCATTGTAACTTTGTACCCATATTATATTTAAATTATTTAATTAATTTGCGGTTCTTTTATTAGATATACCTACGTAATATTGCGTGGTCGACGATACGATCTCGGTTTAAATTTAATAAACCTACGCTTTCCTGGATTGGGACGAGCGTTTGTAATTATCACTTATACCACATGATTTGATAACCGGAGTGTTAAAACTTATCATTCTATCCAATGATATTTTATGTAAAAAGTAACATACTCGTATCTCTCTCTCTGCTAGTTCACTAGCTGCTTAGTCAATTTATCTTAACTGATATTAGTTAAGATAAATTAGTAATGTTTATTTAGTTTATTAGCGCTCGTGGCCCCGCGGTCTCAGTGTTCGGTAAACGATCACTGAGGTACGCAACTTTCACTATGGCTGGTCGTCGGATGGGTGACCACTTTGTGGCATTTACATTTGCGAGCGTTTCCGTGCTTCGGAAGGCACGTTAAGCCGTTGGTCCCGGTTGCCAGTAAAATGGCAGTCGTTAAGCCTGGTTGAAAGCCTTATAGGCGGCTTAAAAAATTTCAACAGCAGGTAGCCACAACCTGCGTCTGTCTATTTCAACACGGCAATGGGCTCACCACCTATTACGTGGGACAGGAATCCACACGGTGAAAAGTGGGCATATAATATGCCTCTGCCACCCCTTCGGGGATAAGGCGTGATGGATATTTATTTATTTTATTTATTTTAGTTTATTAGTTACTTAATATAAATGAGTTAAGATATATTTGGGCTAAACTAACTTGCTCAAGAGGGATTTAGTTATTCAATATCAACTTCTTAAGGGTTTAAAATACTGTCTTACACAATATTGCGAGTAGAGATTTATGCAGTCGAGTTAAGCAGTTTCTAGGACGGCGTGACATCATAGGAGGCAAGTTATTAAATTTGCTACTACAATATAATATTTTTTTATTTCGTACTACTACCTAGGTAAAAGTAATATCTTGATGCTTTGTAGTAGGATATTGACTTATTTTAATCCTACTAATATTATAAACGCGAAAGTTTGTAAGTATGGATGTTTGTTACTCTTTCATGCAATCTCTACTGAATGGATTTTGATGAAACTTTACAATAATATAGCTTACACACCAGAATAACATATAGGCTACTTTTTATCCCGGACACAAGTTCCTATAGGAAACGGGAACGGGAAAACTTTACCACGCGTACGAAGCCGCGGGCGTCAACTAGTATTAAATATTTTTTATTTCCGATGAAAATGTTGTACCGGTTTATACTAGCGACCCGACCCGACACGGGTGCAATGTATACCACCGGGTGGGAAAAGTATGGAAACCCCGAAGATTCCTTGCAACGAGGAATCCAACGGTGTCCTATGATTTGACCTTGAACCTCATTTTCAAGGTTATTTCAAGGTCAACCTAAATTTAGCACTAATTACACATCGAGTGGAGCGCATAAAGTTTATTTAATTTAAAATGCTTTAGTTCAAACTGAGACATTAAATGGATTACGGTCAAATTTCGACCAATGGCTGACCATTACTATTGATAATACAGTCAAAGAAAAGTAAATGGACATCAATTTAAAATTATATGCTCCTTACAAGGACTAATCCATTTGTCATTAACATCCCCAAAGTAATAATTTATGGCCCTGGCGACAATCAGCTGCTACGACGATTTTGTATTTATAAGAATGTTCTGGGAATAGTAATATTTTACAAAGATATTAATGAGCTTTTAAGATAAATGAATATTTTGTAAATACGAAAATACATTTCGTATTACTGTCTCAGTGATTCATAAATGGTAGCACATTCTTTTTCATAGCAGAAAAGCAAACGGCTTATAGACATTGCAACACCAGAGATGCGGCACTCGTGCTGCCGACCCTGCAAATACCTTCTAAGACTTTTTCAAGAACCCTACACTGTTGAAGTTCGCGAAAACCCTGGCATAGAGTTCATCCCACAATCTTAACGTAAGTGGAAGAAAGCCCCTATCAGATCTTGCCGTGTGCGAGCGCTACAGACGCTTAGTGTGTGGAAGAACATCGTGTCTATGACCAGTGAAATATCACCTTAATTTTGTTTGTAACAATAGTAAATCGACATGTAGTCGATAAGTAGTGCAACCCATATGTTGTATCAATATTTTGATTATTTATCAAAATATTGATACATTTTCTTTTGTTTACGAAATCCTGACATTCAGCAATGTAGCACGATGCTGTACTACGTTCAAAGGTAGTGTATAGCGCCTAGTATTTTCATCACCCTATAATTGACACTGGTCATTAGTCAATAGACAGTTCTGGGTGCAGCCAGTTTGTTTGTTGGGAACCCTGGGAGTTTCCTTCCGAAGGCTTACCTAGGACTCCCGGCCTTAGACAGATGGATGGACATCGTGTGGTTTCAGTCGATAGGAGTCCGGCATAGCATCCCTCAGGATTTCCACACGCAAAAAAGGTGTAGCCAGTTTGCATGCTTTTATACCGAATGGGGTGACAATGCTTGTCAGTAATTGATGCCCTTGATCGCTTGCGTGATGGTGATGCCTACATACTATAATATTTTATAATGCCCAGACCACAAGTTGGTTCCCCGTGAACACCTATTCCCCACATACGTGGGTAACACTGAAAATGTTTAGAAAATAAAATCGAATTTTTTCCAAGACAACAGGCAAACAGCGATTGACGTACCAGTCTGCAGTAACTGTCATTCCATCTTCTAGCATAACTGTCGCGAAATGACCTTTCCGACCAAAGAACGAGGCTATCATCTTTTTTCCTTGACTTCTTCCTTTCTTTACCTTAGTTGGCCGATCCTCAAAAGGAAACACCCACTGAGCTGATTGTCTTTTGGTTTCGGGTTCGTAGCAAAATATCCACCTTTCATCACCTGTGACGATTTCAAATACAGCATTTGAGTCACCGCCGTTAAACTTATCTAACATTTCGCGACACCAGTCCATGCGAAGGCGTTTCTGGTCGTCGGTTAAAGTATGGGGAATCCATCTGGTACAAAGCTTCCTGACGCCTAAATGTTCGTGTAATATTTTTTTGAACTTGACTCATACCAATGCCTAGGCTTGCCCGTATCTGCTGATAGGTCACTCTCTTATCTTCCTCTATCATACGTCGCATAGCACAGAAATGAATGCAATATATTACATTAGGTTACCAAAGAGTTCTATAATTAAAAAGTTTTCATTAGCAATATTTCTTTCTGGCCAGTTCTAAACATTTTCAGTGTTACCTAGGTATTTGTGAAGTCTTAGTAAGACTGTATAAGAATTACTTTCCTCACAGTCTATTTCAGGTAGTTGTGAAGTGTAACAGACTTTTCGAATCTATATCACATCTAAAAGAATATTTCTCACTCCTAACTTCATACTGATCGCATTTGAATATCTATTCCGACTCGAAACTTGTACGAGTATTCGCTATCTCGACGCCGATGGTCCGTATCTAAAACTACTTTGTTTATAAAAGGTGTATCAATTTATTCGAACGTTTCCCGGATTTATTTTGAAAACATTCGGTAGCTCAGGGGATAAATAACCCTTGTAAGCTTTTGTGTTTTTTTTACTATTAATTTTAAGAGGGTGGATGCTAAAGAATATTCACCCAGTAAAGACTTAAACTTTTTGCAAAGTCTAGAGAACGTCTGACATCCCATCCCATCACTTTTTTTTTACTTTGTTTTATCAGAGTCTGTAAAACAAATAAATACATAAATTGAAATGAAAAATAAAAAATCTTTATTCATGTAGGCCACAAAGAAACCCTTATGAAAGTTAAAATTATTGCTTCAACATTTACTTACATTTACTGCCAGTTCTTCACAAAACAATAGGTAGATCCTGCGGAAGAACCTGACAATAAAACTCATGGCCACTCTTTTCTAACAGCCAGTAAATACACTAGTTTTTTTTTGTGCTTCGTAAGGCACGTTAAGCCGTTGGTCCCGGTTGCCTATAAAATGGCAGTCGTTAAGCCTTATGGGCAGCTTGAAAAATTCCAACAGTAGGTCGCCACAGCCTGCGCCTGTACATTACATATATATATATATACCATTTCACCGTATGCATTTTTGTAACGCGTAACAGGGCGTTACAAAAATGCATACGGTGAAATGGTATGCCTTATTATACATATTGTCACGCCTTTATCCCCGACGGAGTAGGTAGCTACCCCTTCGGGGATAAAGGAGTGACAATGATCAACACTTCTTGCTAGATACGACCTTCAGCAATAACGATAACGACTAGAATAAGGAGAGTGAAGAAGAAGGTGCCTTTCACCTCTAATGCAACCTTCCTTTGTCCAGTATTTTTAAGAGTGGTCATATCGTTTAGCCTACAAACTATAAAATCCAAATTTTCAAGTAAATTCCATCTAGTTTAGAGTTTATAGTGAACATACAGATAGACGGATAAAGCAGTAGATTTAAAAATATGTACAACGTTTAGAATTTATCTTATCAAGTACCTATAGATATTGAAGTGTGTTCCCTAACGGCCATACATATATCCGGCAAGCTGACTCGCCGTGACGTACAGGTATCAACTGTAACTGGACTGGCCCAGGATAAATTGAGCGGTAAAATTGAAACCGAATGGCCTCAGGTATTTGATAGCGGCCTCCATTCCCCAGGTGCTGTGGAATCTGTGCGATGTGTTGTGGAATTATTGATGACTCTCTCAACGCTGTAGCACCTGAACGAAGTTCGTAGTGGCGTACTTTTTAAGCTGCATTTTCGCTGTGCTTTTAGGTTTGTTGAGTAGAGATTTTAGCACGTTTTAGACAAATTCATGTAAACCGAATAGAAGAAAAGTGGGATATTTTAATTCTATATAAATTCGAATATTTTTTTAAAATAAATTCCTTGATAGAAGGTTTATATGGAGTGAAAATTTGGAAAAATTGCAACGGGAACGGGAAACCTACATTACGCGGGCAAAGCCGCGTCAACTGGTTAATAATTAAATAAAAAATTGTGACGTTGTCACACAACGCCTTTTAGGCCAACTTTTCGCATTTTATACGCCTTTTAAACTAATAATTATAAACTTGCACTATGGGATTTAGACGACTCATATCATATACATACTAATAGTACCAACATACCGCGGCTTCGCTCTCGTTATGAATTGATTATGTGACCCAGTTCCAATAAGGAAGCAGTCCATAAGTGCCTTAAACAGAACCAAAACACGACTAGGTACATATGTACCTAGTCATATTTTGGTTCTATTTAAAATTTACTACAGTTAAATTATTTCTTTAGGTATGAAATAATTTAACTGTAGTTAATCCCGGTTGCCAGTAGCATGGCAGTCGTTAAGCCAAGTTGAAGGCCTTATGGGTGACTTAAAAAAAACATCAGCAGGTAGCCACAACCTGCGTCTGTCTCTCAACACGGCAATGGGTTTCGTAAATACTTGTAAATATTAGTTGGTGTAAAGTATAATATATTTCTATTCTGTCATAAAATTTCTCCGCATCACCGTCCTCATATGGTTTTTTTAAGTGTGAAAATCCTCATGGATGCTATGTCGGACTCTTACCGACTAAAACCACACGGTTCCCTTCCAGTTGTCTATGGCCAGGAGTTACGGGTAAGCCCTCGGGAGGATAGCCCCAGGGCTACCAACAGATCCTCATATGGTAACGTTTCCAGAATACTGGAAGCACAGCCACGTTTACCTCTTTTAAAAATTGCTTTCAAAACGTTTCATATGCCTATGAAGAAACATTTAACTCCTCTTAGGGCCGTATTACACAATAATTGATTGACTAAAATATTGATATACATACATACATATTGTCACGCTTTTATCCCCGAAGGGGTAGGCAGAGGCATACTATACGCCCATATCTCACCGTATGCATTTTTGTCCCACGTTAAGGTGGTGAGTCCATTGCCGTGTTGAAATGGACAGGCGCAGTGGAGACGTGCTGTTGAAATTTTTCAAGCCGCCCATAAGGCCTTCAACCCTTCTTAACGACTGCCATTTTACTGGCAACCGGGACCAACGCCTTAACGTGCCTTCCGAAGCACGGAAATGCTCGCAAAAAAAGTAAATTCCACAAAGTGGTCAAATATGTAAAATATTGACATTTACTAGAAATCGCAATGGTAAAGTTGTTGATATTTTTTTGTTGAACTCCTTCCAATGTATGTTGCATGTCTAAAGTATTGAATTGCAGAATTGATTTGTCTAATATTGCTTTCCAATTTATTTTACCAAGATGGACCGGAACCCGAAACATATCCTGTGTATCCACTTGAGTGTTGACCTTGCCGTATAAGAGCTAACAAATATGTGATTTCAGATTTTCTCATTTTGATTTTCAGTTTCAGTTTATAATTTTCCCCCTTTTTGTGGAAATTCCCTCGGATGCCATGCCGGATTCGACCGACTAAAACCACACGTTCCTTACCTACCTATATCGCCGGGCACCCCGGTTAACTCCTCTGAAGGATGTCCCAACCGAGTTTGTCCACCACCGCGGCTTTGCCTACGAGTAATTTTCCCCCTTGGCGTTTAGTATTTAAATTAACGACTTATGTAAAAATACAAATCTTTTATTAACTATTGAATTTTTTGTATATGTATTAAATGTGTTTGCGTCCAGTGGGTTCTATACATTGAATGCTAAAATAGAACTTAAATTGAGAAATGTGACTGATAATGCTGACTTCGTAGCTCGTATAAATAATTACGTTGGTATCTAAGAGAAATGTTTCCACGTTTCCTAGGTAACTAATAATTAGGTTTGCGGTGTTCGCTTCGAATAATTTTCGAGTCCGCAGTATGTTATTCTGCATAGCAATGTAGGTAAATTGTGGAAGGAAATGAGCTCCATTAATGGTTCTCGGAACTAATTTGTCAATAACAAGCATCGGTTGTTGATACTATCCAATTTAAATATAACTAGGTGATGCCAGAAACTTCGTCCATGTGGTGAAGATTTTCTGTAACCCATAGGGCGTTATTACCAATCCTTAAAAAAACACATACCTATGTTTTGATAAACAAGATGCGATTTTCACGTGGAAACACTTCCGCGTTCCATATAGATCTACATTTATCTCCACTTCATCCAAAAGACTTCATCAGGATCTTGGGTGTAAGGCCGTAGACATATATAGATATGTCTACGGCCTTACACTTAAAACTTACGATGAAAAACGATAAAAAGGAACGATATATTCAAGATTGTTTGATTGGTTGAACGTCCTAATCTAAGAAACTACAGGTTAAATTTAAAAAGATATTCATGTTTTGGACAGCATATTTATCCAGGAAGGATATAGGCTGTATATCATTACGCTGCTGCCCAGGAGAGCGGAGCAGTAATCATAAATGTCAACAAATCGGGCAAATTTTCATACATTATTGTAAAAGTAAAAGTTTAACGGTCTTATTCATAATAAAACGCTTATCGAGGCCATAAACCTTCTATAGTTAAAACGTATTTTAAGCCTAATAAACCTTCTATAAAATTCTTTATTCATTATAAATAAACCTCTGAAAACTAAAATAGCTTTATAATACAAAATGTTGCCAATTGATGAAAAAAGCATGACTTTTTTTTTTTAATTAAAAACCCCGTGCTAGGTATTGAAAATCAATTACCGTTCATGTCATAGTTGTCAAATTTGTTGTCATTTACTTTTGTAAATATTGTGAGCGCGTAAATGTATGAGCTTTTCAAACCAAATTAATTTAATATATTGCAGATAAAACGATAGGCTAGTAATTTTTATTGTTTCAATAATGGTGCCGCCAAAATATAAGCTCCAAAGAATAAGTTACAAGAAGACAAGGTTGGTGTCAATAATTTCACGAGATTGTTTGTATGCTGCGAGTTGCTTTTTTTGTTTAGATATACCAATTTTTTTATTGATTTAAATAATTTTAAAGTATTTATTTGGTAGCTCACAGTTATCGAACATAAATATATTGGCACAAAACTAATTCCGCTAAGATAGCGGAATGTGCAACGAATTAATGGAAAGGTTATGTTCTACCTAACTTAGGTATATACGTTTAAATTTGTTGTATTATTTTCTTGTACGTATTTCAGTTTACGACGCCAATTGAAAAATTACTGCATATTGAAATTGGGTGCCGTAAAGAACTGTACTCCATCCAAATGGGTAATGAAACCCTTCGGCAGCAAGATTTAGGATTGAAAGGGACTTTGAGAAGAAGAGACTAATCTTATCAAAATAAAAATTATATGTAATCACTAATGTAATTTTAAAATAAATATCCATCACGCCTTATCCCCGAAGGGGTGGCAGAGGCATATTATATGCCCACTTTTCACCGTGTGGATTCCTGTCCCACGTAATAGGTGGTGAGCCCATTGCCGTGTTGAAATAGACAGACGCAGGTTGTGGCTACCTGCTGTTGAAATTTTTTAAGCCGCCTATAAGGCTTTCAACCAGGCTTAACGACTGCCATTTTACTGGCAACCGGGACCAACGGCTTAGCGTGCCTTCCGAAGCACGGAAACGCTCGCAAATGTAAATGCCACAAAGTGGTCACCCATCCGACGACCAGCCATAGTGAAAGTTGCGTACCTCAGTGATCGTTTACCGAACACAACTAATTTTATTTTACATTTATTAGCGTTTCTGTGCTTCGGAAGGCACGTTAAGCCATTGGTCACGGTTGCCAGTAACATGGTAGTCGTTAAACCATGTTCGAGTCCTTATGGGCGGGCTGAAAATTTTCAACAGCAGGTCGTCACAACCTGCGCCTGTCGATTTTAATACGGCAATGGACTCACCACCTGTTCCGTGGGACAAAATGCATACATACTGTGAAATGTGTGTATAATGCCTCAGCCTACCCCTTCGAAGATAAAGGCGTTACTTATAGTTACAATAATTTCTATCTACTTTTTTATCACAGACTAGCGACCCGGCCCAAAATTAATTGCGTTGCGCGTTATTATTGATTTTACCATAGATCCTAACCTAAGGTATTCAATTAAATAGTGTGGTGTAAAAGGAAATAATAATCTTCATAAGATATTCAAGCCAACCAATATATTTAAAATAATAAGGATTAAAATCGAATTTGTGTAAAATAGCTTTCCAATTATCACTTTACAATTGCCCATTTTTGCAGTATTAAACTGGTTATAGTATGATATCCTGAAAAGCTAGACATGTGCCGTCGCCGACTTATCTGTAGATCTATTTAAGATAATACATACAACAACTCCGCGATACATTATTTTGTAATATCTCAAAGTGTTTAGATAGCGTTTTCGTTGAAAGCTCCCAGACGGCTTATTTTATTCCGATATCAACCAATATCTTTACAATTTACCTATACAAAAACTTAACAAATTATATATCAAAACCTTCCTCTTCAATTACGCTATCTAAAAAAAACCGTATCAAAATCCGTTGTGTAGTTTTAAATAACTAAACATACATAGGGGCAGACAGAGACCGGGAACAACTTATTAAAGAGCTAACACACGACCGGATTTGGTCTGCTGGACCTCGACAGATTTGATCCGCCGGGTCTGCCGACCAAATCTGTTGTCGCAACAGACGACCGGATCAGACCGCACCGGACGACCAGACGACCAGACAAGGTGTTCAGATTAGGGGCTTTTTCCCTATTCTAAGGTAAAATTATTATTTTTAACGAACTTTTGTTGAAATTAAAATTTTCTAATAAAGTATATAATTTTATATGCATTAAGTGAAAAGCTGCAAATTTGAAATTACACACACACACATTTCAATTTTACTTATCTATGTACATAACTGGTATGCATAGTATTCCTCTACATAGAGTAAATAAACACTACGTTATGTATTAACGTAGCTCTTTTTTCTTTCTGGCAAAAAAATTATGAAAAAGTAATTTTTTGGGGAAAGGTAAAATCGGTACTGGGGACATTTTTGACAAACTAACTAAGATGGCAACATTGGGAAAAAAAATTAGAAAAAGTTCTATTTGGAGAAAAATTAAATTAAATTTGGGGAAATTTACGACAGAGTAGCTAGACTGCTTTACGGACGGTAAGATTTGGTCGGGCGGCAAATCAAATCCGCGGTCTGGTCGGATCAAATCCGGTCGTGTGTTAACCGTATTAGTTTTATACCTGACCGTATAGTGACAATCAAACCCCAAAACACGGAACAGCTGATCGCGGTCGGCCATTTTGTTTACTAAAATAGGTTTATAGAAGGGGTCTGGCTTCTATAAAATCAGATAGACTTATCAAAGGTTTATAGAACGTTTTAGTGCTTTTGAACGATTATGAATAAGACTGTTTAGCAATCCTCTAATAAGGGCTTATTAAACCTCTCATAACTCATTATGAATAAGACGGTAAGATGGTATCTTGGAGCGGTAGGTTTAAAGTATTTCACTGGTGAAACCGCGAGGCTTAGCCTTCTATATAAAATTTAATAAATAAAGTATACCTTCACTTAAAGGTTTCATATTTGCCAACAAAAACTGTGAGCGAATTATCTTCGAATAATTTTTTTTTCATTTATACATAATACTTAGTCACGCCTATTTGCCCATTCTCATTACACTAGTTGTAATAATTTCATGTAATAGGTAGCTTTATTGCAGTAAATTAGTAAATTTTCTTTAGTGGTGATTAAATAAAACAAAATTATTCTAAGAATTGAAATGCCTTACGAAATTGTTCTTCAAATTCGAGTACCGGGCAAAGAGTTGTCTAATTGGTTTAACTTCGCAAATGGAGCTTGGCTTAAGAACCATTTGTGAAGGCTTCACAGACTGAACCATTTAGAGCTGCAGTTTTCGAAACGACTCGTTGAAGGAACGTAGTTGTGATTTTCAAACGACCACCTTGTAATATGATTTCAAATTCCAGAGCATTTATTACGATGATTTAAATTACTAAATTAAATCTTGGGGACTAAAGTTTTAGTTTATGTTCGACTTCATTTGGAACTAAATATAACTATAATAGTTTATTGTTATGTTGCGTTTATTTTTATATTAACTAGTTTTCTTGTATGTCTGTCCGATTGAAATATTTTGTTTATCAATCTCTTATCAATGTATACTTATAATCGAAAAAAGTTTTAGCAAAACATGCGATATTTTTGACAGAGATAGTCAACGATACCCCACATCATTAGTTTACGAGAAAAAAAAGGCTTAACAGTTTAAAATATCCGTACTTTATTAGTCAATATTTTTTAAAGGTCACTGTGGATAAGCCTGAGGCCAAAAGAATAATATCTAATGCGACCAAAAAAAAATCTTCAATCCATTATTAGTCTCGATGAAGAATTAATTAGAACGAGACGTTCGGGGGTAAACACTGTCAGATGTCCATATTATATCTTGTCAAGGTTTATTTTATGCTTATTCTTTAAAAAAATATTATCTTTAATCTTAAAATGTAGAGCTAAGGTAATCCAACTAAATATAGATACGGCTAATTTAACAACGAGACTGAACTAAAATCCCTCTCAGCTCATCTAATTCTCAATTATTTTTCTCTTGGTTCAAAGTACTAAACTGTGTACAAAGCCGGGCTTTTGTCACCGCCATTTCAGATGTTCAAATTATTCACGTACCCTCAGCGCTCAGGCTGAATGGCGCGGTTTCCTTAGTCAAACACAGGCGACCATTTAATAATAATAATAATCATTTAATTCAGATTTTCATCCATATTTCATTAGTATCATAATTTCTTACAAAGCTATATTAGTCGGCTTATAAAATAATAAATAAAATTAAATCCATTCATATAAAACAAATAAAGTGAATCAAACAATTAATAAAATTAAAATTAATTAAAATTATACCTAAATAAATAAATATCCATCACGCCTTATCCCCGAAGGGGTGGCAGAGGCATATTATATGCCCACTTTTCACCGTGTGGATTCCTGTCCCACGTAATAGGTGGTGAGCCCATTGCCGTGTTGAAATAGACAGACGCAGGTTGTGGCTACCTGCTGTTGAAAGTTTTTAAGCCGCCTATATGGCCTTCAACCAGGCTTAACGACCGCCATTTTACTGGCAACCGGGACCAACGGCTTAACGTGCCTTCCGAAGCACGGAAACGCTCGCAAATGTAAATGCCACAAAGTGGTCACCCATCCGACGACCACCCATAGTGAAAGTTGCGTACCTCAGTGATCGTTTACCGAACACTGAGACCGCGGGGCCATGAGCGCTTCTCTTTTCTTCTGAAAATTATACCTGATACAAAAATGTCCCTATTTAACGACGTGCAGTCGCACCCTACGCTTCAGCCTTAGGGAGTCCCACCGTTCGGCCAATACGCGCAGGATACCATTGGTAGCTCGCAACCGTTCTAGCGTGGATGTACACCGCTTGCACATGATTGTTGCAAAACTATCAATGTTGGCCTCTGCAAACATGCCTTACGCGCTCCAATATCTGGTGCCGCTGGGTCGCTCGATCATTTGGTTTATGTAAAGGTTGAATAGACGCGGTGAGGTCAGGCCACCCTGTCTGACACCGCACCCTAACACATATTCATCTGAGAGAGTATTCGCCCATTTCACAGCATTAACCTGCCCTTCATACCAGTGTTCCAGAAAAGACACAATCTCTACTGCAACACCAGTGTTTCTTAGCTTTTCCCAAAGCACATTATATGATACCAGGACAAACGCCTTCGAAGGATCCAGGTAACAGGCATATACCGGTGTTTTACTAGATGTATAGTAATGGACAGTCTGCTTGAGGGCCAGTATTGCACTCTCTGTTGAAAGTCCTTGTCTGAAGCCAAACTGCTCGTCACATAACTTAATATGCTTTCCCAGGTGTCCATCAAGCAGACTATCCAGCACTTTGGCTGTAATGGTAGCTGGCGAAATCGGCCTATAGTTGGATATATCCGATGAGTCACCCGTTTTATTTTTAATAATAGGCACAACAAAAGTACGCATCAATTTTTCCGGTAGATAAGAATGACCAATACACAAGTTAAATAGCATACCCAGTATTCTCGGTACATGTGGACCTGCATACCGCTGATGCTCAGTGCTGAGACTATCATGGCCCGGTGATTTACCTCTGACCATACTATTTAAAACGGAGGCGATTTCACTGGCAGAAAACTTAATACTCAATTCCGGGCCACACGTCGCAGCACTGGGCATCGACCGTGCCCCCGACACTTGAAATATTTTACAAATGCATTAGCTATATCTTTATGCTCATGCAATCCTCCGACGCTCACCGGGAGGCTCGAACTATGCTTTAATTTCCAAAATTTTGAGAAGTGTTTAGTAGTATGTTGTTCCGCGATACTATTCATTTTAATTTGTTCCTGATTGTATTGACACCACTTCAGCTTATTTTTAAAAATGAGTTTTGACTCGCGCATTTCGTCATAAACCCTTCCGTCCTGTGGTTTATTACATAACAGCCAAGTCCTATAACATAGCTGAGCTTTCTGATGAGCGCCGAGTACATATCTATTCCATCCCGTTATATACCGCGCTTTGCGCCTAGCACTAACACAAAAGGTACATTCGGCCGCCTGTGTGGGTGTGAAATTCGAATGATATTAGTGCTTATTCTGCTGTTGAAACCACTAAACTAAATTTCTGTAAAATTTTCTTATTTTTATTAAGAGATTGCCAAATGCTATTCTGTTATTATGTCAAACTACACTTGGTGATGTCATAAACAACTCTAAATTTGTATCTGAAATCACTAAAATTCCTCTTATGTGATAAAATTCAACAAAATATGTATTTAGATGCCGACTAACTTAGTGATTGAACTGTCTATGTACATTTTTCACTTTTTGTTGAATTTTATAAAATAAATAAATATCCATCACGCCTTATCCCCGAAGGGGTGGCAGAGGCATATTATATGCCCACTTTTCACCGTGTGGATTCCTGTCCCACGTAATAGGTGGTGAGCCCATTGCCGTGTTGAAATAGACAGACGCAGGCTGTGGCTACCTGCTGTTGAAATTTTTTAAGCCGCCTATAAGGCCTTCAACTAGGCTTAACGACTGCCATTTTACTGGCAACCGGGACCAACGGCTTAACGTGCCTTCCGAAGCACGGAAAAGCTCGCAAATGTAAATGCCACAAAGTGGTCACCCATCCGACGACCAGCCATAGTGAAAGTTGCGTACCTCAGTGATCGTTTACCGAACACTGAGACCGCGGGGCCACGAGCGCTTCAATTTTAGTGATGTCAGATACAAATTTAACGTCGCACAAAATTTAGACGTTTTCACGTCTAATTTTAGTGAAAAGTGTAATTTTAGTGAGACGTTTATTAATTTTAGTAACCGTTTGAAATGTGAAAACGTGTAAAACGTTGTAACGTGAAAAATGTACTAAAGCAGTTCAACCACCAAGTTAGTCGGCATGTATTTACATTCGACTGTCTATGTACATTTTAACGTCTTGTTCAATTTTATCACATAAAATGAATTTTAGTGACATCAGATACAAATTAAGTGCCATTTATGATATCACCAACTTTAGTTTGACTTATTAACAGAATAGCATTTGGCAATCTCTTAATAAAAAGAAGAAAATTTTAGAGTATTTTAGTTTTATAAACCAGAGAAATTGCTCACAAACTTAAAATTATTTGTAAATTATGTTTAAAAAAAATACCTACATGAAACCTTCAAGTACACCTACTTGCCTAAATGACACCGGTAGTAACTTCGTGTTAAGTGTATTGACTATCCTGGCGGTTTGAGATGTGAGAGGGGCGGCTACTCTGTGCAGATGTTTTGATACGTTTACCAAAATAGCGAAATCAATCAAAACTATTAGACTTTCAAAATTTAGATGTTTAATTCAACCGCTGATGAAAACCACCATACACAAAACAATTCAAACCACATTGTCACATTGTCTTTATAATTTAGGGTTATTGGCACTTCGTCGTCGATATATTAATCACAAGAAGTATATTAACCCTTCAGATGCAACTTAACCCCAATTCTAAAACAAACAATTTAGCTTTCCAAATATATTTAAGTTGCAATAATTCACAGAGACTTAACAGCGTTTTATAATTGAGTTCCGTTTGAGTAGTAATTAATTATGCGCAAAACTTCGTTAGGAAAGGGTAGCTAGGTGAAAAGTAGCTTAGGTGACCCTGAAGATGACCTTTTTATTTTCTTCTCATTTTTCTTTTTTTTTTTTTGGCGTGTTTGAACAACATGCATGGTCTTGGCATGGCTGAGATTAGTTTAGGAAAACTCACTTCGCATAGTAGACAAAGAAGAATTTTGAGTCTAATTGTCTCCTGGGACATCACCGAGATCGAGCTCGGTGTAACTTTTCTGGTGTTTTGGTCATTGCTGTAGATCCTGGTTTACAGGAGTCACAGTAATGGGAATATGGGTGGGATTAGTCCCAATTTAAAAAGGCTAATGGAGAACACAAAAGGGTCAAAATATTACTATCAAATACAGCTAAAATCGGAGCGTAGTTCATGTACATTACATTAGTTTTTATTTCACTTCAATACATGCAGTATTTCCGAAGTTATACCGACGAGAAGTTATAGCCCATTTTTGAATTTCCGAGATTAGGCGCGCTCATTATGACGTTACAACGTAACACTGACTGCGACAAGGCGCGGCGCGGCGCGTTCGGATGCGAACGAGAGCGCGACTGTTGTATGTGTAGTTGTGACGTATGCGGTCACCTGCGATATACGCACTTTGATCGTAAATATTTCAGCCATTATTTGAAATATAAAAAAGTAAAAACACAGTTTTTCTCGTATTTTTTCGTAGATTTATTTGGCATTTAAAGTAAAAAACGTTTGTCAAACCCATTGTCAATCGTTGCATTAGCTATCGAAGCGATAATGAAAACTGAAAGTAATCTAGTATAAACTGGAAAAATATGCTAAGTATTCTAAACGTTACTTTTTTTTCAACTCTTGCGTTATCGCGACCTCGGTAATACATCTTCGCCCTCCCTAGGGATGTCATAAAGCTGAATGCGATTTTAATGTGTCACACCTCGAGTGATCGTAGGATTTGCATTATTCATGACCCTCCATCCGATCTGATCGATTTCAGTTCCGACTCCAGTGGAAATCCTCCTTTCCGAAGATTGATGAAACTTTTAAGATGAAATTAAATATTGATGTGGGACTTGAGACTTTTGGAAGCGTTTTGAGGTTTATGTCCTGGGGCCGATTTTATTATCTTTTAATGCCTAAAGGATGCGTAATATAAAACCTATGAGTTAATGTTCAAATATATTTTTTTCTTTAAATATTGAACAGCCGCACACGTTAAAGACTGTTGAAAATGGTCCCAATCTGTTGTGTTCTTAGTTTCGACAAAATTACATTGCGACATACCTATATTTTCAAATGTTTATACTTTGATCTCATCTCATCTCTTTTTTACTAAGTATTATCCCAATTGATTTCAAACCGTATCTGGATTTGAAGCCTGGGATCCACTTTCATTGGGCAGAAACAGCTATCGTTTAGGTTTATATTTTCGGCATTGTTGCGAGAGACTGCCTACTGACCTACCTACCCTGTAAGGATGCCCACGTCGTCGGACGCCTCGTCCATAAATCAGCAGGTGTGCCTCTAGCACGTAAGGTCGCTTAGGCCTCAGAGTACACAGACGGCGATCTCATCTCATTTTAGGGTTAAAGTTGCATTCAAATTTGAAACTACCCACTTCAGAGTTCCTAGTTTAAAGTATAAATACATACACAACTTTAATTTATATTTGTTTATTGTATGGGTAGGAAGATTTTTGGAAACCAATGAATGTTAACATCACTGCCGCATCGCTTATTCAAAAGCCCTCACTGTCATGTCAGTGCTAAATTGTTCCCGTCAGAAGTTACCGAATGTTACGTCACAACTTTGTCTTTTATCATTCGTGTGAATTATTCATAGCGTAAGAAGCTGCAAATACCTATCAGACTGCGAGAGTTCGCAACGTGATCCATATTAAACAATTGATAAAACATTTTTATACAATGAGTCTTTAAAGACAGTAATTTTCAGATTTCATTGCAATTTATCAGTAACGCCTTTCCCGAAGGGGTGGCAGAAGCATATATACGCCCACATTTCATTGTAAGCATTTTAGTTAGTAAGTAAGAAGCACATTAGCTTAGACACTGATCATTAATCACCACACCAACTGACAACATCATACACACACACGTCGATCAAACCAAGCCTTCAAATTACATCGAACAAGATTTACGTCGTCACCCGACGACTAAGCAGCATTGCCAGCATTACCGTCAAATTATGACGAATAGCTTTGGCGTACTGGCTGCACATGGTATCAACCCATTCTATACTTGTCTATAAAGCTGATCTACAGTAATATATAAAGCTGAATAGTTTCAATTAAAGTTTGGTTGAACGTGATAGTCTCAGGAATTACTAGTAATGTAGAAACCTGAGGAGTTTATTTGGTTGAACGCGCTAATCTCTGGAACCACTGCACTGACTCGAATTGAAAAAATCTTTTTGTGTTAGATAGCCCATTTATTGAGGAAGACTCTAAGCTATTTAATATCATGCTACTACCCAAGAGAGCGGAGCAGTAATCATACATATCGTATCGTATATCAATCGTACGATAATCGTAGACATTTATGTTTAAATAAATAAATAAAAATGAAATCCATCACGCCTTATCCACGAAGGGGTGGCAGAGGCATATTATGTGCCCACTTTTCACCGTGTGGATTCCTGTCCCACGTAATAGGTGGTGAGCCCATTGCCGTGTTGAAATAGACAGACGCAGGTAGTGGCTACCCGCGGCTGAAATTTTTGCGACTTACTCCACATACAACAATTGTTTTATGGCTATTATATATTTTACTTAAGGCTTCCTCCATTATTTCAAAAAGAGACTTAACTGGCGCGCATGGAGGTTTGTACAGATTCAACACAATGAATCGCTCCAATTCAACACATGAAATCTCCACAACTCGCTCAACAGAGAGACTCACAACATCCAATCTTTCTTTAAATTTAAATATTTTATTGATTAATATTAAAGAGCCACCTCGTTTATATTTCTTTCTATTGAACGAGCTTGCAACCTGGTGATTATTGAAGCTATGAGTGAATTGATGACTTTTTAGCCAGTGCTCATTTAAACATACAATATCAATACTGTTACAATTCATTAACAACTCCAATTCTAGCTCTTTACCTTTTAAACCTCGAATGTTTTGATGCACCAGGTTAAGACACTTCTTCATACTGTTACAATTCACAGATATGTTTGATGGGTTCATATTTTTATTAGAAACTCTAGTTATACATTTTATTTCTTTAGCCCCAGAATAGGGAGGTACATATGTAGGTACTATGCAAGAAAAATTATCTGTTGTCTTATTACTCAGTTTAAATTAAATAAATTTGAATTGTCAGTAGTAAAATTACTAACATTGTGAATGTCATAAAAACATTGTTCAATAGGAGCAACTTGTTTAGCCAAGTTCTTGGCTGATATATTTAAAAAATATGATAGCGAAGTAGCTATTTGTCTTATAGAATAATTGGAAAGATAATAATAATTATCTTTTGTCAAATAAACAAATAGTCAGCTGCTATTTAAGTCGACCCTTAATCTTAGGTTAATTCACTTTGCCCCCCGAAACTGCCCCACTGGTGAGACAAAGTAGAATACCATAAAGATCACAGCGGAGTCTGTGTGTTTTCCACTGACAAATAAGTCGTGGATTCTGTGGATAGTTTGACAGCGAACTTTGTAATTTCATAGTACCCCGCGCGACTATGGCGGCGTGGTTTTTCCATTTTAACTACAGTCCCAGTTCTACCGGCTTCAACTATGGACTTACGAGGACACACACAATCGTTTCAGCCATTCTCGTGGTTTGAGCTTTTTATTTTAACTTATAGTAGGTATATATGGGTTGGATTTCATGACTCATCCAGGTACAGGTACAGGAGTACATTGGTGGTGCTCGCAGGTACAAATGTCTGTTTTGTTTCAGGTTCAAGAAACGTTGTGTTCACTATTGTTAGTCAATCAGAGCCCTACCACGCCAGCGTGGCGAGACGGCTGAAACAAAACATTGAGGAACAAGTACTAAAGTTGGAAAATGTAAGTTTGTTGAAATTGAAGTATGTAGACTGAACAAAGTTTAATAAAGTGGAAAAAGACAATCCGATTCGAGACAGGGTCTTTGGTCTTTTGTCTTTTTCCACTTTATTAAAAATTTATGAGAAATTTAGCAAATAATTGCTTTAAAAAAATTATCAATGAACAAAGTTTAGTTTGCAGGTAAAAAAATTACAATGAATATTATGTGTGTGTATGCTCTTTTGCTTTCAAACCTTACCTTACCGCGATTCGGAGCTTTGGGCCACATTTATTTGGCAGCTAGTAGCAGCTATTGATTTTCGGCATTGTTGCCAGCGACTGCCGTCAGACCTCCTAACCCTGTAAGGCACCGCTAGCTGGTGAGGTCTCTTGGACGCCTGTGATTTTGGTGTGGCCCTATACACCCATATGATATGTGGATTATTTGAAAATATATTAAACACACATATTGTCACACCTTTATACTCGAAGGGGTGCCTATTATAGGTACACCCACATTTCAGTCCCACATAGCAGGAGCCCATTGCCGTATTGAAATGGACAGGCGCAGATTGTGGAGATCTCAGGAGGCTTAACGGGCCTTCCGAAGTACGGAAACACTCGCAAATGTCAATGCCAAAGTGGTCACACATCCGAGGACCAGCTATAGTGAAAGTTGCTTAACGCAGTGATCGTTTACAGAACACTGAGTTAGAGGGACCACTAGCGCTCAAAATATAATGAACTTATAATATTTCTTTACTCACAGATACCATCAAACGCCTCACAATTTCACAAGTTGCAACGATTTTCTCGTAACACGGTACATTAATGTGGGCTGAAAACCGAACTATTTTGCTGGGTATACATACATTACCAAGCATAAATCAAAGAGCGTTCGTTTTGACTATACTGTTTTGTTTTTAGCAAGCATTACGTATTATTACATATGTTTTTAGTTCAAGATATTGGATATGAGTGTATTAGTGATTACAGTATTTACTTAGTTTTCTCTACACAGCGGAAACCAACAGTTCACATAACCCACGAAAGTTTCCCCACACCCGGTGACTGGACGATATTGCCGCTGCTGTCTCCGCTGGTGTCGAAATACAAAGGCAGTAACGTCCGATGGGTGCTATTCCTGGAGACACACACCGCTGTCAGGTGTGATAAGCTGTTTGAAGCTTTAGCAGCCGCAGACAAACAGAATGTGAGTTTTTTTTTGTACCACTGAGGTGGCAGACAAGCGTACGGCCCGCGTGATGGGAAGTGGTCACCGCAGCCTATGGACGTTTGCAACGCCAGTGGTGCAGCACTCGCGCTGCCGACCCTTTATAAACCTTCTAAGACACCTGTTGAAGAACCCCATACTGTAGACGTTCGGGAAAATCCAGGCAGGGAGCTCATTCTACAATCTAAGCGTACGCGGAATAAGTCTAGCCGTATGCGTGTACTCCGGACACACAGTGACAAATTTCTATGATAAATAAAATGGCAAAGAACCGGTGTCCAGAATGGTATGGTATGCATTCAATTGAATAGGCTAGTAGTAGAACAAATCTAATCCTCACTCACAAGGTCATTTTCTCCAATAAAAAAGTTTTTGTAAATCTGGATAACAATAGCCTTGAGAGCTATGTTTCATCATTCGTTTAACACTTTTTAGTAGAGTTAATAAATAGATAGGTTAATACTAACTTTACTTTCTTCAACAGCATATGTGGATTGGCTATCCTCTGAGTGATGAAGAGCCCACTATCATTCATCACTTTACATTTTACGAGGAATTAGAGGAGGAAGGCGGATTCATGTATCCTAATTTCGCCAGTGGATTCGCGATGAGAATTGAGCTGATGGACAAGTAAGTGTTAACATGACAGGTGATCGTTTAGAGAAATTGTCGATTTTTTTCAAAATAATAAATACTGGATGAATCTCGCGATAATTTGTTCTGAATATGCAGCGTCGATAAGCCTACTAGTTGAACTGATGATCTCATAGTAATCTTGGAAAAACTAATTAATGCAGGTGGCATAAAACAGATCGCTGTGACGACCTTCGGGGAGACCTAACAGTACGCGTCAATCTGTTCCGGAGGTTTTATAATTACTTTTTTATTCTGTAAAATGCAGTCAACATTTTCAACTTGAATTACAGAATTATTTTACTTCGATCTTTAAAAAATATTGTCTTCAAGTTATTTCAAATGCTACTTTAGCAGTCTACGCCATGATTGAGGTTTTAAACCCATCAACATTTATTTTAGGTTACTTAACCAAATAGAAAGCGGTGACCGTAAACTGGAAGCCGACTTCTCCATTGATCCAGCGTTTGAACTAGCCCAGCTGGTATATGGCAATGTGAATAACCCAGGTCCCTTACTGACACCCGACTTGAGCTTCTGTATCGTATCAGGCGACAATTGCGCCACTTATCCACGACAGTTTGATACATGTGTGAGTATTGATGTAGAACTACCCGCAAATTTGTTAAAAACGTTTATTACTTTTAAGAAAGTATATTTTGGAGGTAAGAAAAAAGGGCCCCACCAAAAATTTCGGGGCCCAAGCGACCTGATAGCGTGCAACTGCTGACTAACGGATCCTTACGGGGCTTGAAGGTCAGATGGCAGTCGCTCCCAAAAATGCCATGAATTATTAGCCAAACTATAGCTGTTTCTAGCATCCAAATAAATGTGAACCCCAGACTCGAAATCCAGTTAGGGTTGGGAAACTGCTGGGAAAACATTATAAGATATAGAAAAGAAGAGAAGTATTCTTTGCCAGGAAAAAATAAAATATCTTGGAATGCGAATCGAAATCAGAAGATAAATTGAAGATGTTATAGAGAGTAAATCCCCTTCTTTTATTTGCAAAACTAGAGTCCAGAAAAGCGACAAAGTGTACTGTAGAAAACATCACGGATATAGTAATATTATATTAATACTGGTTAATATATTTTAAGCGAGCCTTAAGTCAAGGTTGTATCGCACATCCCACCACTGACTCTGTGGTCTTCTGAAGCACTTCTGTTTTGACTATTCTTCGACATCTTGGAAGCAACTACAGTCTGGTCCCCCGTCCAATTTACAATCTCCTAGTCAGCAGGTGCACTTCCACATGACTGGAATCCTCACCACTTTTTACTTCTGTTATGAAGTTTAAATGCTGAGACAGCTGATTCTATTGGCATTTATGCATGATAAAGACAAAGCAGGAGACCAAACAGTTCTGACCCCCACATTATCGGCAGGGCAGTGCCATATCACCAGAGAGTATATTCTTCGCGGTTAAAACGTGGAGCGGATACCACACCACCAGAGCGAAGGTGGTTAAGCGGACTTGGGGCAGACATGTCAAAAATCTGCTGTTCTTTAGCGACTCTGATGGTAAGTTGCATTTATTGGATGAGTTTATTTCACCGTTCTTTCAAATTCATGCTTGCGGTATTGACCGCAAGCAAAGGAATATGAAAATGGACAATAATTACCCTTAGCCAATGCTAAGGGTAATTATTGTAATCTATAATCTACTGTAGTATGCATACCTGGGACGAGAAGTTATGAATATGAAGTCAAGTTGAATGGTTTTACTTTCTGTTAAGTGTAACTTTGTTTAATGTTAAAGGACTGAGCGTCCGCTTAAATAAAGCGGGGCAGCAAAACGCCCTTCTGAACGCTCTACCTCTGAGTACCTTGAAGACGTCATGGTCTCTTCTTTTGTACAATGCTTTTTACAAGTCAGACGTTGGTAGTTGCTCTCAGAATCCAAACATCCGTTAAACCAAATAATGAAAATAGATCTTGGGATTCATTCAACTTTAAGTTGATGTAAAAAGAACATTATTGAAATATTACATCAGACACATAATTTAAACTCACCGCTATTTTTTTATTAATGAGATGTTTCCGTTTTGATGAAAACGCCCCTTTCAATACTAACATTTCTTTCTTAGACCGAACTCTACCAGCAATTAACATCGGAGTCCCGAACAGCAAGACTGGACACTGCACTAAAACCGTTGCTATACTTCGACATGTACTGAAGATATTGATGGACAAGCCACATATAAAGTGGATATTCTTGGCTGACGACGATACTATCCTCGGGTAAGTGCTATGATCGTGTTAGGATTTCTACACGTAAATAAAAAGGCAATAAATGAAAGTGTCAGCGTTAAGCTGGAAAAGGGCGTGCTCCGTGGGTTTGGACACGTCCAACGAATGAGTGAGGAACGATTGACGAAGAATATAAATAGTGCGAAAGTAGAGGGTAGAAGGAGTCAGGGTAGGCCGAGACTTACATATGAAGACAATATGAGCAGACTGCCCCAAAACGGAATAGTCAAAAGTACTCGGATACTCAGGCGTGCATGTATGAAGCGCTTGATGAATCTGTAAGAAGCGCTTGATGAATCTGTAAGAAGCGAAAGAAGTATGCATGGATCGCGAAGCCTGGTGATCTGTCCTCTCTGACAACCCCGTCAGGGATACAGCGTAAAGATAGTTAGTTATAAAACCGCCGAAAGTTAATGGTCAAACAATCAAATCATCCTATCACAGTCTACTGCAGGACTAAGACTTATTCCGATTTCATTTTGGTAGGGTGGCTTGATCTTACTGTCCTAACCTTACTGTTGACAGATAGGATTAAGGGTTTTGTTTAATGGTCGCGATGACCTCGTCCGTTAGTTAGCAGGTATTGGTGGTGGTAAGACTGATTTGGGCCCTGAAAATCTCGCAATAACTTGCTCACTCAGAAGCATACACCCTACAAACAACCTGGAGGTACCTACCTAAATACCTGCTACTTCTGGTAATCCAAAATAGCTTTCCTTTGAAGTCAGCTGTTATCCTTCCCATTAGATTTATTTGTATGTAATCGTTGTAATTGTCAAACCATGGATATGTGATAGTTTCCGTCCATCTACCTTCCTTTTATTATCTTAATACACTTTTGGTAATATTTTTTTATTTTGCTAGAGTGCAAAGACTGTGTGAACTGCTGAGTTGTTACCGTGGCGGCGATGAGGTCACCGTACTGGGAGAGCGTTATGGATACGGGTATGGGAAGAAAGAAACGGCCCCCAAAGGTTTGTATAAATTTCTTTTTATCAAAAATCCGAAGATAGGACCCGAGCTACAGATCCATTTTACTATAGAAAAGTGTGACAGAAAGATGTTGTTTCACCGATATGTGTGTTCTTTTTTTACAAAAATATGATATCAGACTATTTTTTATGTTGTGGTTCCTAAAGAATAAGGAGTTAGCAAGTGGAACAGCGTTGGTATTCAAAAAGAGTGTTTGAGCTTAATGTACTACGGTTACTCAGTCTCCTTGCAATGACATTATTTGTTAGTCAGCAGGTACACTTGCGGCTTGGGTTCCATCCATCCAGAGCCTTATCGCACTTATTATTGTCACAATTTCATAGAGAACTTGTTACGCCCGTCATAATGGCGCCGTCCGTTAAAAGCATTTTGACGCCTATTGAGGAACATTATCTTCATATCTAGAGTTAGGCTATATGTGGGTTCCCATAGAGCTGCCGCAAACTGGCTTCTTTTAGTATCCGCAACCGGCGATTTTGAGACTGTCGTCTTTGATTGCTACGACACAGCAATCAAAGACGACAGTCTCAAAGATTGGGCGAGTCTATGACCGCGTTTTGGCGACTGCTCGGATACTGTTTTGAAAAGGGATTCAGTCGTCGCTTCTTCAGTTTTTAAGAGCTTGGTAGCTGTAGTTGTCTTATATAACATATTGTCACGTCGTTATCTCTAAAGGGGTAGGCAGAGGCATACTATACGCCCACATTTTACTGTATAATTATTTTGTCTCACATAACAGGTGGTGAGCTCATTGCCGTGTTGAAATGGACAGCCGCAGGCTGTGGCGACCTGCTGTGGAATTTTTCAAGCCGCCCATTATGGTCTTCAACTGGGCTTAACAACTGTCATTTCACTGGCAACCGGGACCAACGGCTTAACCTGCCTTCGAAGCACGGAAACGCTTTCAAATGTAAATGCCATAAAGTGGTCACCTATCCAAGGATGAGCTATAGCGAAAGTTGCTTAACGCAGTGATCGTTTACAGAACACGGAGTCAGTGGGGCTACGAGCGTTTGTTGTTTGTCTTATAAAAAGCTAGTAAATCGCTGGTTGCGGTTGTCGAAGCTAGTCTGCGGAGGCTTATAGCGGCAATAATTTAATATTATTCTGTGCAACACTCATCATGTGATTCATCTCATAAATGGTCCACAAGTGGATTGAACAGCATTCATGCAGTTTCGTAAAATCCAACAAATAATGATAATGTGTCTGGGTGGTATTGATCTATAATATTGTATGTATTTAGAAATATATAAGTATGTTTATCAGTTATCCGGTTACCGTGGTACAAGCTCTGGTAAGTTTGGAATCAAATGGCGTTGTGTGAGTTGTCCCAACGATATTTATCTAATATATAAAATTCTCGTCGTTCTTCGTCGTCGTGTCGCGGTGTTTGTGGTTAAACTCCTCCGAAACGGCTTGACCGATTCTCATGAAATTTTGTGTGCATATCGGGTAGGTCTTAGAATCGGTCAACATCTATTTTTTATTCCCATATTCCCACGGGAACGGGAAGTTCGAAGTATGTCACGAGCGAAGCCGGGCGGGTCAGCTAGTTTATTTATATTTGTTGAATTAACCTGGAGCCTGTAACTAGGCTACTCGTACATCACGGGCGGCGGCGGCACCGCGCTCAGTGCGGCCGCGGCGCGCGCACTGAGCACGTGCGCGTGCGCTGGACTCTCGGCTCCCGACGACATGACGCTGGGCGCGTGCGCTCGCTTCCGACTCAACCTCACCCTCACGCACTCGCCTCTCTTCCACCAAGTTAGTTGATTTTATTTATTTATCCATCACGCCTTATCCCCGAAGGGTTTAGGCATATTATATGCCCACTTTTCACCGTGTGTATTCCTGTTCCACGTAATAGGCGGTGAGCCCATTGCCGTGTTGAAATAGACAGATGCAGGTTGTGGCTACCTGCTGTTGTAATTTTTCAAGCCGCCCATATGGCCTTCAACCAGGCTTAACGATATGAAGTTTCCTATAAAATTTTGATAAAAATATCCATCACGCCTTATCCCCGAAGGGGTGGCAGAGGCATATTATATGCCCACTTTTCACCGTGTGGATTCCTGTCCCACGTAATAGGTGGTGAGCCCATTGCCGTGTTGAAATAGACAGACGCAGGTTGTGGCTACCTGCTGTTGAAATTTTCAAGCCGCCCATAAGGCCTTCAACCAGGCTTAACGACTGCCATTTTACTGGCAACCGGGACCAACGGCTTAACGTGCCTTCCGAAGCACGGAAACGCTCGCAAATGTAAATACCACAAAGTGGTCACCCATCCGAGGACCAGCCATAGTGAAAGTTGCGTAACTCCGTGATCGTTTACAGAACACTGAGACCGCGGGGCCACGAGCGCTTCTTGATATTTTGATACTTTCCGTATACATCGAGTTATTGTAAAATTGCTACTTTTGTAAAAAGCTTCTTATATAAAACTGAAAATACCGAAGCCAAACGATGGTATTCTCAACTCAGTATAACCACTTCCTACCGCAGGCCCGTCCGCAGGACTACGCCCGCGAAGTGTTAGCCCGCGACAGACCGGTCTCCTTCCACCGCCATTCGTCCCCCGAGCCCACCAGAGTCTACGCCACGTGGTTCCAGCACGATGACCTCGCGCTACGCAGAGGGTCTTCCAATAGAGATGAACTATAAACGATCTAACTCGAAGCAGTGATTTATAACGCCATCTAGTGTGTTGTGTACCCACAGAACTATATATTAGTATAGGACAATGTGAGGTAGCGACATCTAGTGAAATTGTTGTTTTAAAATCGAAAATCATCAGTTTGGCGATCTTGTTCGATTTATTTATGATTATGTATATTCGATTTATATGATACAGTCTTCATTTAAAATCGACGGACTACAAATTTTGTTTGCATTAATGAAATATTGTATTTTTTTATTGTTGAAGTGAAACTTCCTTATCGACGTCGAGAGAAATATTAAAGGTGAAAAACGCTTTTCGGTTACGCGTCATGTTGCTTTGATGTGAAACTTCTTTTTCATAAGTGAAGCTTTTGGTCTAGTGTGTCTGTGGGTGTGTGAAATTATGAGTGTGTGGGTGTGTGAATGTATGTGCATGGGTGTGTAAATGTATGTGAGTGGGTGTGTAAATGTATGTGCGTGGGTGTGTGGATGTGTGTGTGTGTGTGTGTGTGTGAGCGTTTGAGCGTTTGAGCGTTTGAGCGTTTGAGTGTGTGAGTGAGTGTGTGTGTGTGAGTGTGTGTGCGTTTACTTGCGTGCGTTTAAAGTTAAAAATTTTCATATTCCTATTACCTAATATATTCCTTAGGTCAAATAACATACATATTACTGGGTATTAGTCAAATAATAGGGTGGCTATTCTTTAATCGCTATTTACATTGTTGTACGGAGTACGTATTTTATTCTATGTATTGTTGTAACTATTACCACAGTACTAACAGAGAAAACCTACCATTAACGTGACGCCTTTGCAATCCAATGTGGCCTCCGCGCCGCCGCGCCGTGGTTATTACATTTATTTTGGGTATCGTATAAGGGGTTTTATGGTATGCTGAGGACGAATTCCGTGTTAATTTTGCAATCTAATATGGCCGCCGCGCCGTTGTTATAAATGTTCATGTTGGGTAGTGTATAAGGGGTTTCTTGGTATGGTGAGCACGAATATCGTGTTAATTCTGCAATCCAATATGGCCGCCGCGCCGTTATAAATTTCATGTTAAAAATAACTAAAAGTAATATGTGTACCTATTACGAATATATTCGTTACATCTCTAGTTGTACAGAAGTTTCACTTCTCACCTGTATACTCTGGTACACACACATATTGTACCTTTGCAGATATTCTTTGTGCATCATCCGAATATCTGTAAAGGTACGTAGCAAGTGTTACTTAGATACGTTTATTTGACATTAGTTATATTAGTAATTCAGTGAATATTATGTTAGTAGATTAGTGTCCAATTTTATTTCGGTTTGATATTGGCCAAGTTAAATTTGTTGATACATATCGTCACGCCTGTCTCCCATCGGGGTAGGCAGAGACTATGGCTTTCCACTTGCTACGATCCTGGCGATCTTCCACTTTCATAAAACTCTAAATTTAATTTTAATATTATCTAATAGTTTTATTAACATTATTAATATTGAGTAAATTCCAAACTCAACCTGTACGTGACATACCTAAATTTTAGTGGTTATTCTGTGGTTTTGTGCAACTAAACGCAAGGAATCGTTAAATTGCAGCAATCGAATAGTTGAAATATGTGCGTATTGAATAGATAAGTTGTACCGCGATCGAAACTAAAATCCCTCGTACCCTAAAATGCGTTATAAGTTTGAAATCCAGATTAAGATTTTAATGCAAATTGCAATGAAACCAATTTATAATGTGTTTTTGTAATTTAGATAACCCACCTACTTAATATATTAGTAATAGAAATTTTAAGTATAAAAAGTATTATTTTATGAGTATTGTTGAAGTTAATAAGCTGTAAGTAACATACCTATCACTTGTGTTTAAATTTGTAATAAAAAATATATTTTTGTATTAGATGGTTTCACTTACTCATTAAATACCTATCCATCCTATGCTCCACATGCAATCCAGAAGACTTTTAGAGATCGAGTCCATAGATCCAAGAGATTCGATTTGAAGTTAATAAGATTACAATTTTTCGACGTTTTTCTTGTGGTTGTTGGTGAGATTAACAGGTCCCAAAACACCTATATTAGGGCAGAAAGGTAGTCGAGGAGTTTTAGTGGGTATTTCCAGTACCACCACGATCAGGTGCTGGGCGACCCCCACACAAGCCAATTGCTAGCCAGCAGTGGGTAGTCTGTACGCGGGTCTAACTCGTATAAAATATTTTTTTTTACAATTCTTCGAAGACCCATCACCTAGATACCCCCTGAAGGAACATGTGTCTAGCTGTCACTGAGGCTACTAGGAGGTTTGTGCTGAGTAGTGGTTCTCCATCACCCGACTATAGAAGGATGTGTCAATGGAATCACTAAGCAACATTTACTTAGTAGCATAAGTACATAAAACGTAACAGTAAATAGTCCAAAGAGCTAGGAAGGCTACGGACAGGGGGGTGTCACTCCGCAGTTTAGGTATATTCGGGCAGCGCACCGCTCGCAGCGGCTAATGGCGGGGGGCTGCCGCTGCCGCTCGGTTCACACGAAACGAGCGCTCTAAATAAATCGACTAGGTACAAAAACTCTCAAGTGACAACCCCGCGCGGATTTCGCAGCTCGGTCATAACGTCGGTCTGACGCGCAAAGAAAACTCAACGTTCGCGCGCAGTTATTAGTTTAAATTTGACTTTTTTGGAAGTGAAAAATGCTTGAGTGATAACGCTAAAACAGATTTACTAGAACAAGCGTCTTCTAGAGGCGCCTTCCTTTTTATATTGTATACAACCAAGCGAATCAGGGAGCATCACCCTACCCGAAGTCACCGAGGGTGAGCTAGGGGCGGCGATGTTGCGGCTGTAATTCCGTAAGGGCTCCGCTCCTGGACCGGACGGCATTCCAGGCCGAGCGTGGGTCCTGGCTCTCGAAAAACTTGAGCCTCGACTGATAGGGCTCTTTAGCGCATGCCTCGAAAAAGGCCAGTTTCCCAGGGTGTGGAAAACGGGGAAACTGGTCCTGATCCGAAAGGCGGGGCGGTCTGCAGACTTACCACCTGGGTACCGGCCGATCGTGTTGCTCGACGAGGTGTCTTTGAGCGTATTATTACTGAGCGCCTCGTCGGGCATCTCATACATGTGGGGCCAGATCTGGCGGATAACCAGTTTGGTTTCCGTCAGGGTCGCTCCACCGTGGACGCGATCATGCGTGTCAGGGCCCTGGCAAAGGAAGCAACATCGCGGGGTGAGGTGGTAATGGCGGTGTCTCTTGACATCGCCAACGCTTTCCAACACCATGCCCTGGAGCTGCGTTAGGGAAGCTCTCCTTTATCATGGAGAGCCTCCCTGCCTCCGTCGCATTATAGGGGCTTATCTGTCCGAGAGAGCCATAGCTTACCCGAGCTGGCTAGGGCCGGGACGGCGAGAAGTAACGTGCGATGTTCCACAGGGATCGGTCTTAGGACCGCTCCTGTGGAACATCGGCTACGATTGGGTGTTGTGCGGTCCTTTGCTCAGTGGTGTCAACGTAACATGTTGCGCAGACGACACTCTTGTTACGGCGCGAGGACCAACGTACCGAGAAGCAGCCCTAAGGGCCACGTCAAATACGGCGGCTGAGTCTGGAGGTGGCCCTCCACAAATCTTTCGGCATCGAGCCCTCGATGGAGTACCTTGGGCTCGTACTCGATAGCCGATGGAACTTCGGACATCATTTCCGAAGTTTGGTCCCTAAGCTTAGGGGGGCTGCGGCCGCGCTCTCGCGTTTGCTGCCCAAAATAAGGGGACCCAACGCTCCCTGCAGGGACTCTACCTCGGGTTAGTGCGGAGTATGGCTATATGGGGCACCCGTATGGGCGGGACGGCCTAACGGCCACCAACGTGGTTATTTTAAATAGTCCGTTGAAGACGATGGCCGTCAGGGTGATTAGAGGTTACCGCACGATCTCAGTCGAGGCGGCATGTCTCCTAGCCGGGACCCCTCCGTGGTACCTGTAAGCGAGGGCCCTTGCGTCCTTGTATCAATGGCGCAAGGAGGCGCTAGAGCGGGACTACAGACCTGTGCCCCGAGAAATCGAGGCTCAGCGATCCCTGCTCCGCCAGGAGCTCATGGAGAAATGGAAGGTGCGACTTGAGCAACCTAAGTGGGGAGACACCACTATCGAGGCGGTGAAGCCGTTCATGGAGGAGTGGCAGCAGAGGCAGCCAACACGGTAGCCTCACCTACCGGATGTCACAGATACTTACTGGGAACGAGTGCTTCGGTAAGTTTCTGTGGCGTATAAACCGGGAGGTAACACCAGAGTGCCAGCACTGTGCGAACTGCAGCGAGAATACGGCGCTGCATATACTGGCGGAGTGCCCAGCGTGGGACCTGCAGCGCCGGGACCTCGTTGTGGGTCTGGGTGTGGACATTCTCACGCTGGAGACCATGGTGAAAGCTATGGTCTCCAGCGGGAGACCATAGCTTCAAGACTACCAGACAGACAGACAGACAGCAAGACTACCGTCCTCCATGACCGGGGGCCTGAGGACGGCGGGTGGGCTGCTCGCCGTTCTCACGCCCTTCACCCTCTTAAGGAAGTGGTATAAAACTTGATCCCCCCCATAGAAGCGAGATAACACTCGGAACCTTGAACGAGGCCGTGAAAGCGGATAAAGTCTTTCGGGAGCCCTGGGACTATCCTGCCGAGGTCTCACCCGGTACTCCCGGCTATAGACAGATGGAAGGCATACGTGTGGTTTTAGTCGGTAAAAGTTCGGCATAGCATCCATAAGGATTTCCACACGAAAAAAAAAAAGGGCGCGTCACCCTTTTTTCATTCGATGACACTAATTTCTACAGACGAATGGTAGGCAACTAGGAATGGTAAACTTGGCACGCGGTATTACGATTGCTTTCGCCTTTACTAGGCGCGAACGAGACTTGTGACTTTGAGAATGTAGGCTGGGGGTGAATTTAGGGTAACACGCACAGAGATCAAGGAAAGATGCATTTGCAAGTACATTAGCATTTATTTAACAAATGAAACGTTAAATTATTCAGAGCAATTAGAAGAAGGTAAGAATTTTGAAAAAAAAAAAAAACATACTTAATTGATAATAGAAGAGGCGTGGGTTCGGTAGGCGTAGATGTGAGACGTGTCCCGAGGTAAAGTGGGAGACGTCACCTGGTGAGCAGCTACAGTAGAAAACAGGGCGAGAACCGCGCCAGTGCGGCCCGTTATAGTGTGGCGCTGCGGAGCATGTAAGGTCGCGGGGGCAAGGCACCGCTCCTGACTCACGCGCTGGGCCACAGGTAGCCATGATGTCACAGGCTGAGCGAGCAACATGCTTTGCTCTGTGATCTAGTCGAAGTAGAATTTGTCATCGAAAAAGTTATGAATATAAATATTCGTTTGAAAATCTTTGACGGTGGTCAATGGGAGTCTGTCTACATCTTATTGTTGTTGTTCGCCTGTGTTGTTCGGGAACGGAAATGAGAGGGTGGGACCAAGGAGAAGAGTTCTTCAGAACACTCACCGTGGTAGATGCGGTAAAACGCAGCTAAACTAGCGACCGTTCTGCGCATCTCCATCGGTTCAAGACTGCCAGTTACCTCTGAGTAATCAATAATACGGATGGCTTGACGCTAACATCTGCATAGCAATGTATGGTGCCCAACACAACATATATCATTGGTTGCATTGCCTTGCATACATTTGGTCTGCAAAGAAAGTGAGTGGGCGACATAAAGGATCCCAGCTGTACGCCAGCATATACCCGCAAGTAGTCTGAGGCCTGACCGGCACATCGAACTGGAATACGGCGCTCATGCAGAAAGCTGGCGAACCATGCACATCAGATGTAGGCAGGCCATATGCCAGACTCCAGACCATATGCCAGAGTAGCTTGGAAAGCAGCGATGAATGCCAGACTATCAAATGCCTTGGCGATGTCCAGGCTGACGACCAAGGATTCACCATGTTTGTCCATAGCCTCACCATAGGTGTTAGACGTATGCAAGAAGATCACCTGTTGACCGTTTCGGCCTAAAACCATATTTCCGCTCGTTTATTAAAGGGTGATCTCACAATACGAAGAATCTCATTTTATTTTTGGACATCATTGTTCCGGCCACTGTGTCTAATGAAATAACAGGTTAAAGTTTAACAAACGCCGGATAAACCGGTCCAATTAGTAAATCATATGTAGTATCATTAACAAGTACTTGTTTTATTGCTTTTATAATGGATTATAGTTAAACTACAATAGGAAATAAATTATAATAGATAGGTTTGGCAGACTGTTCAGTAGATATCGGTTAGTGACATGGAAGGCACATTATTATTATTTGTAATTTTTAACGTGTGTGTTACTGTTAACAGTTACTTTCATCGGCACCCCAAAATAAACTCTGGTAATTTCGATGGTAGCGACCCTGGAAAGCCACTATTCCTGACACCGTACGTGGAGAGCGGCAATATTGATGAAGGACGAAGACGAGCACGTGTACTCTTCACTGAGAGCTTACGCATCAGGAGCTATGCGGGATATTTCACAGTGAATAAAACGTACAACTCCAATCAGTTCTTCTGGTATTTTCCTGCGATGATGCCTGATAATAAATACGCTCCTGTGGTGGTATGGCTACAAGGCGGTCCGGGCGGTACATCTTTGTTTGGTCTTTTTATAGAAAACGGCCCCCTTAGAGTGCGCAATAATAAGTTCGAAAGAAGAAAGTTAAACTGGGCCTTGAATCACCACCTCATCTACATCGACAATCCGGTTGGTGCGGGTTTCAGTTTCACTAACGATAGCAAAGGATATTGCACAGATGAAACACAAATTGGTGTACAGCTATACTCTACTTTGGTTCAATTTTTCAAGCTCTTTCCAGAATTGCAGGAAAACAAGTTCTTTGTGACAGGCGAGTCTTATGCTGGCAAGTATGTTCCTGCCCTTGCTTATACGATACATAAGATGAACCCAACAGCTAAATTAAAAATTAATATGAAAGGCATCGCAATTGGGAACGGTTTTATTGATCCCCAAAATCAACTTATGTATGGAAAATACTTGTATCAGATTGGTCTTATAGACTGGAACCAGGCAAAGGTTTTTGAGGAGTATGAAAACAAAGTAGTTAATTTAATTAAACGAAACGATTTTGAAATGGCCGCCGACACTTTTAATGTTCTGTTCGATTATAACGATATTGGGCAGGAAAGTATTTTCACAAACACAACCGGCTTCAATTATAATTATAACTATTTACATACTGAAGACTACATTGAAGACTATCGTCCAATGATACAAAAATCTGCTATCCGCAGATCCATACATGTTGGTAATAAAACTTTCAATGCGGGAATCGAAGCCGCGAAGTATTTGAAACAGGATATAATGAAATCTGTAGCTCCATGGTTATCGGAACTGCTTGAGCATTATGATGTACTTTTATACAATGGCCAGTTAGATATTCTTGTTGCATATCCACTGACTGTCAATTTTCTCAAGAATTTGAACTTTACTGGTGCAGACGAGTACAAAACAGCTAAACGAAATATTTGGCAGGTGGATGGTGAAGTCGCGGGCTATGTGAAGCGGGCTGGCAAACTAGTTGAAATATTAGTAAGAAATGCTGGACATGTGGTTCCGAAAGATCAGCCTAAGTGGGCCCTAGATATGATAACAAGATTCACTCAAAATAAAAAATTCTGTGGGTCTAAAATATCGAATAAGTTAATATTTTAGTATGTAAGTTTTTATTAAAATGTTTAAGTGAATAATTACATACTTATTACCATTTTATACATATTTTGCACGCCTCATAAGCAAAGCGTTGAGGTGGGTACTACTGTCACTTAGCGCATAACATCTGATTTTTGTAAAATTATGTACTCTCCAGGCAGAGAAAACTTAAAATATCTCTATTTATCATATATTGCACTTGTAAAATAATATATACACACACATATCAAGAAAAACCACTATTTTTAACACTCATGATATTTTTGATGCCATTTTTGTCATTTAAACTAGTTTAAAAACTGTTTGAAAAAGTTCCGTCTTGGACGTCCGTTTGTCTGTATGTTACGGATATTTTCTTGTTAACACGATAACGACCGAAATACTTTACTAATCGAGTCTTTTTTTTTCTTTTACGCTTCAGTATAATTAGGAATAAAACCCTTTCAATTTTCACGGTCTGATTCGATGTGGTTTAATTGTTATTATCTTTACTTTATTTATTTCATAACCAGTACGCGATAATTCATAGCAAAGTTTGTAAGCTTGTAATGCTATTTTTTTTATAATATTATAAAAGCGTGTGAGGCGTGCACTTTTGGGTTTTCCAAATTTATTTTTAATATTCAACTAGTTGAAGGCCGCGGCTTCACCTTTCCTGTACCCGTTTCCCATAGGAACTTGATCACAGGATAAAAAGTACCCTATGTGTTTTTCTGATGTGTAAGCTATATTATTGTAAAGTTTCATTAAAATCCATTCATTAGTTTTTGCGTGAAAGAGTAACAAACCTACATCCAAACAATACTTTACAAACTTTCACGTTTATAATAATAGTAGGATTAAGAAGTTGTACTTCGGTCTAAGGTTAAGTAGGTAAAGTTTGACTAAATGTGTGAACGACATTACGACATTTTTCAAAATGTGTTTGAACCCCATAAATCCCTCCCCCCCTGGCTACGCCCATGACCGGCAACAATGTCCTGAAACACTTATATCAGGATTATGTGAAATCCTATGATTATGTATATCGGAACTGCTTGAACTAAAATTCAATGGTCAATTAGATATTATTGTTGCATATAGGTAGCAGTAACTTAACTGAACACCATAAACTGCAAAACATAGGCTCCGTTTGTCACGTTAACTAGCATTTTTTTCTTATGTTCTTGATTCATTTTGTGCATTTGTTTGGAATAGTTTACTTTTTCAGGTTAATATAATTGTTTGTTATGAGTATTGATTTTGATTTTGAATTATAATTAGTAATTTAAGTTAATTTTTTGTATCATGCAAGCACGCAAGCAATGTGTAATAAATAAACAGGCTTGCTAAGTAGTTATATGTAGTATAGGTAGTTATATAGTTATTCACATGAGTTGCATGCAGGTTGTGTTGTTTGTTGTTTGTATTCGCGTTCGCAAGCTAACCAACATTTCAAAAAGAAGTGCGCAGGTGTGTCAGTGTTATCAATTTTAATATTGATGACATTGACACATCAAGTTGGCGGACTGGCCATTGAGAAAGGACTAATACTGGCCAAAGACCTTACACTTATAACTAGACTGATTACCAAAAAAATCGTTGAGCTAAAATGACATCTATTTTCTTACGAGTAGGGTACCTATTTCCTTATAAGTGGTAGCTAGCTAAAAATGGTCCTGGCGAGAGAGCTCCGAAAGGTGCTGTTTCCTTGTCTAACGCGCTGCCAGCTCAAATAATCATTGGATTTGGTAGAAATGGTAGAAAATTTTATAAATTTATTTTTTTATGATTTAGTAAAATTTATTATTCATAAACATTGGAACTTATCTAAATATTACTACAGTTCCTATAATTATTAATAATAACTTCATAGTATTAAAAAATTCTCATTAATACTTAGTAAGAGTAGTACTTAAATGTTTGGGTTGAGTAATACTAAATGCAAGATCCGCCTGGACCCGCCATCTTGCTTAAAGTGTAGGGTCACCATAAATTTTATTGGTTAAATATTTTTACAACCTCATAATATTAGGCGTATCGATTGTTTTAAATTAGAGATGTACCGTTATAAGGTCATTGGATGCTCGTGCTTCAATTTGCGATTGTGTAAATTTTCATATTATATTTTTTAATATTGTTAGATTTTCATGAAATATAGTGAGTGAATTCATGTTGTGTGACAGGGTGCAGAAATGAGTCTTATAACGGTAGCAGCTATTCTTTCCACGGGTAAGTAACAGCAACAACCATATTTTTTAACTAACATAGTATTTTGTTGATTAAAGATTTTTCAATCTCTTAGTATTAGGTAGGTAGATACGCAGCATCTGTTTAAATTGGAGATGTGCCAGTCACCCTCAGAGTGTACAAAAGGGACAAAATCTTACATTTAGATTTTTGGAACGAACTTGTTTAAAGCGGCTTACGGGTGGTGCTATTTGGTAGAAATCGTCGTGATAATGAAATGACATAAGCCATGTGTGTACCTATGCGTGTGTGTATCGAACCTACAAATGAGCACACGAGCAAGTGAGTGCGCAGCAACTTTCTTTCTCTCTCTTTGTCTCACGTTGTTTTTTGCAATTATAATTAATTATTTTAACGTAATACAAAAATGTTTATTATATTTATTACTTACAATAAATTCAGTAGGTTCGAACAATCGTTCAAGGAATTTCTCGTGTGTTCTAATTAGTCATGGTCACATATTTAAAAAGGGACAGCACCACTGCCGAGAGCCATCTCACGCGGACCGATTATTTCGCAGTAGTGCACAGTCTAGTTATAAGTATAAGGTCTTTGATACTGGCGAACTGCGCTGCGAGCTGTGGCTTTTTTATATTCTCTCTTTAATGTAGTAAGGTTTTGTTTTATGTTTTATAATTTATTATTATTGTTATTTATTTATTTTATATAATTTAGGGGCCAGTTGAAAATCAGCGCAGAGTACAATAATGTACTCTGCACTTAGCTGAACTGGCCACCTTCTCAGTGTGTATTTAATTTATTATTTAAACCTACAATATTATCTGTGCACTGAATAAATTATTCTTCTTTCTTCATATCCACAGACTGTCAATTTCCTGAGGAATTAAAACTTCACTGGTGCAGACGAGTACAAAACTGCTAAACGAAATATTTGGCAGGTGGATGGTGAACCATTTTACGAATATGTCCTAAATCTACTAAGTCAAATCGCGGGCTATTTGAAGCGGGCTGCCGTACTGTACCGAAAGATCAGCCTAAGTGAGCCCTAGATATGAAAACAAGTTTCATCCAAAATTATAGATTCTGTGGAGATATTTAGGTTAAGTGATAAGTTAACGTTCAAAAATTTTAAATAATAATTACAAATTATCATTTTATAGATCAGTTTTTATTAAAATAGGAATAAGTTATAGTTGAGTCTAAGGTCGTAAAACATCGCAGTTTATCAAAAATATAGAACGCAGTAAAAAATTGTCAAATGGAAAGGAGCCCGTTCGTCTGTAACTTAAGGGCCACGGAAGAGGTTGGGATCTAGTCTTAAGAGAGAGATAGCAATATTCCCCCACCTAGTTTTTATTTAAACTTGTTTAGGGAAGCTAGATGACATTTTTACATAAAAATTGTTCCCCGGTATTTTTTTTTGTCTTTGCAATCTGTAGAGCTTGGTAGTAAGTAAACATTGCTTTAAAAAATTGTCCATAGATTGAATGGAGTCCACAAATGTATAAAAATGGTTCTTAAACTGTTCATCAGAGTTGTTAGGTAGCTCGGTAGATGGCTCTGCCCTAACACTTTTATATGGCGCTTACAAAGATAGTGTAGAATTTCAATATGTTTCGATAAGGTTCAGGTACATTAGTGAGTTAAAGCATTACCCTGGGTAGGCTACGGTCACGGGTTCAACTTTCGTCCTAGAGGAGCTTTGTCTTATTTCATATTAATTAAAATTTTAAGTGTGTCTTTATTGGCTTATATTATTTGGAAAACTGAGACTAAAAAATAGAGGTTAAAAATTTACTTTCAAACCCAATTATTAAAAATTATCTACATGAATAATGTTGAAGTAAATTTTACATTATATTTAGATCTTCCTTTTGATATTCACACCAACGATACTTTACCCGTAAGGCATCATTAATTAACCAGACCTTGTTCTGGCTAATGGACGCATTCAGTGCCATGACTCCGCATGCCCAGTCATGTTATTTAATAAACAAGGCAGCTATATTGGACCAAGTGCTCTGTCATGATAGGGATGACGCCTCATGAATGCCGTATCAGTTCCCGAGATGAAACTTGGATAATTATTTTTATTTGATGAGATAAAGGATAACTTATTGAATATTAGATTGACTTTTAGTGTGATGTCTGTCTTTGAAATAGTAATAATAAAGTAGAGTCGTCAGCACTTTTTTTTTGGGACTAATCCCACCCACATTCCCATTACTGTGACTCCTGTAAACCAGGATCTACAGCAAAGACCAAAACACCAATAGTTACACCGAGCTAGATTTCGGTGATGTCCCAGGAGAAGTTAGCATGTCTTGGAACCCGCAACGAAATTAATCAGAAGATAATGTGAGGAAGTAAGAAAAGAACGTAATGCCTCTTCCCTCCTTTGCAAAGCGGGAGACCTGGAAAGCAACTAGGTGTAAATCCTATAGAAATAAGGAAGCACCACGGTAATAAAAATATTACGGGTCCTATGTGAGCTATGTTTGATTCCAGTAATATGTATGGCAGAAACGTTTAAAAGCACGAACATTTACCCTCGATGCCACGAGATCCGCATAGTAAACTACTCCCGACGTTACTTGTAAACAATTAAGCATATTATATCGCTCATTTTGCCAAATGCTACACTCCCAAAGTATATGATGGGCGGTCTGATCATATTTGGCGTCAGCAGTTGAACACTGACAGAACGGTGACTCAACCAGCTTAAACGAATCTAATTTGCTCCTAAAGTTACCATGTCCTGTAAGAAATTGAGCAACACAGTGATCAACCTCCAGCCAGGACATTCCCAGGCGTTCACGAACGTCTGGGAAAAACTGGTAGAGGTGGCGCCCTTTGATAGATGTGTTCCAACGCAGCTGCCATTCGTCTAAAAGTTCTTCACGTACATTATCACGATACAGTCTGGCAATTCTATGGCGATCTCTTTCTAACAAAAACCTATCATCCATGCCATCCTTAGCCGAATAGTATAAAGCCGCGCGTCTCTGAATTTCGAGATCAACCGGGAGGACCCCTGCCATCACCGGCAGAGCCTCCGTGCTAACCGTCCTGTAGGCCTTGCATAAAAATATCAATGCAAGGCGTTGACTTTGCAATAACTTTAAACGTGCAGCACCAGCCTTATCTGCCCATACCGGCGCCCCGTAACACATTTCAAAATTTCTCTCTAAAATCAATCCTAAATAGCAAACCGAAGTTTTATTTTTAATTGTAAACGTTATTAAAATTAATGCGCGGTGGTACTTACAAACTCAGAAGCGCTCGTGGCCCCGCGGTCTCAGTGTTCGGTAAACGATCACTGAGGTACGCAACTTTCACTATGGCTGATCGTCGGATGGGTGACCACTTTGTGGCATTTACATTTGCGAGCGCTTCCGTGCTTCGGAAGGCACGTTAAGCCGTTGGTCCCGGTTGCTAGTAAAATGGCAGTCGTTAAGCCTGGTTGAAGGCCTTATAGGCGGCTTAAAAAATTTCAACAGCAGGTAGCCACAGCCTGCGTCTGTCTATTTCAACACGGCAATGGGCTCACCACCTATTACGTGGGACAGGAATCCACACGGTGAAAAGTGGGCATATAATATGCCTTTGCCACCCCTTCGGGGATAAGGCGTGATGGATATTTATTTATTTATTTTATTTATATCGCTGCGTCAATAGTAGATTTTCCTACTGTAAATCCAAATTGATTTTCGTGAAATTTAATACCGCCCGGCAGGGGCCGGGGTACTTTGAGACGCTCTAAAAGCTTTCCCAAGGAGGGCAACAATGTGATCGGTCGATACGACTTAGGGTCATCTGGCGGCTTGTCGCCTTTTTTAGGAATAATCCGAATATAGCCACATCGTCAAATACTGGGGAACACTCCCTCGTAAATACATCGGTTAAAAACATTTAATATTACTTCACCCGAAAGCTTGCAAGCCTCCTTTATTATTTTGTTAGATATTTTATCGTCACCCGAAGCCTTACCTATGGACAACGACCTAACAGTTTCGAGGAATACATCAGAAGTTGGTAGGTCTGACTGGTGTGAGTATGGTGGCTCAAGAGCCCACTGTCTTATCTGTCGGTGATAATCACTATCGTTCTCCGAGCAGTCGTCGGGTATAAGAGAATCCAAGAGGTAATCCGCGGTTTCCTTCAGACCTATAGTATGCGAGTTGTTAATTTTGATATTTCGAACATAGGCAAGATCAACAGAACGGTTAGCCCTAAACTCATGGTATATAGGCGACCACGGACCCTCAGCTTCCAGCCCATGCACTAATTTACGTAGCAAATTACCCTTTGATTTTTCAACAGCCGCCCTGTAATGGGACCTGGCAACTCTAAGAGCAAGTAAAGCGCTATTGTATTCCGCACCGGCACTAATTTTATGCTTTTTAAAATAATTTAATTTTCTACGAGCTCTCCGGAAACGCCTTCGAAGCTCAGCTAAACGATCACTCCACCAATCGCATCTCCGAGTGTTGTTAATAGATCCACGACCAATGGCCACGTCGGCACAGTAGGTAAAAGTTTCTGACATTAACGAAGCACTCTTTTCGACAGACAGGTTACCACGACCAAAATCTTTAGCGTGAGCCGCAAACAGAGAACCAAAGAGCTCCCAGTTTGCGCCCCAACTTTTATATTTGAAATTACAAGTAGTACTTTGCGCCTCTCGTGCATCACCGGGTAAGAGCTTGTAAACGATTAGACGATGGTCACTACAGGACGCATCCGGGAGGACACGCCATTCGGATATCGAGACGTCGCCGCGCGAAAGCGTCAAGTCAATAGAAGACTCACCCATAGGGCCGCAAAAAGTAGGTGGTGCATTGGGACAATTGTGTATTGATAAATTCATTTCTGCAATGAATTCTTCGACAGCACAGCGCCGGTCCCTATCGAATACACGAAGTTTGTCATACCATAATGTAGAAGAGGCATTGACATCAGCGCCTATGATTATTCTCTGACCCGCAAGAGACTGCAGGACGTGACGAAGATGGTATAAGTGAGGATTGATATGATGTGAATATTGAAAGTAGCAGCTCACATCAAACACCCTATAGGCCGATGAAGTAACCTCAGAAACAGCACAATGAGATGTCGTGAGGTTGCTCAAAGATGTTACAGTAAAATTTGTACCAGCAACATAAATCCCAGCTCGTGCCTTGGCATGTAATTGTACAACTCTGTTACGCAGGTGGGCGCTCTGATATTGTTCCTGTAAGGAAACAATGTCTAATTTGTTCTCTATTACTAAGCGGTCCAGTTCCGCCGTGGCTGCCCTATCGTTGTGTAAATTAAGCTGTCCTATAATTAGATTTTTCATGTTCCAAGTTTTTTTTAATTTTTATTATATTAAAAAACTACAGGTAGTTTGTGCTCAGAATGAGCTGCTGCAGCCTATCCTTATAGGTATGACACTCCCGAGAGCCACAACGGTGGTCATGGGGCTTTTTAAACCTTTTGCAGGTTATACAGATGGGTTTAAAATCAGGACTGTCTTTATGTGGACATGCTCGTGTATCATGTTCCTCGCCGCAATTAGCACAGCTGGGTGACTTGCTGGTACAAAATTTGTGAACATGACCGCATTGTTGACAGTTCATACAACGCACTACCTCGAGGTCATCGATAAATCTACAAGTGGCCCAATCAATAAATAATTTATCCTTCGTGGCCACCAAATGATTCCGGATCTCCGGCTCCAGCTCCAAACCCACCCACGAACGACCGTTAGCTAAACGACGCCTACGAACTATTTTGGAATTCTTAATAAAGTCCTCCTCGCTAATTTTTAATTCCTCCTTAATGTTTTGGCGATATAAGGCTCTAATAAAGTCATGGTCTTCCATAGACCCAGGAACATCTTTAACTAGGATTCGCGGTTTACGACCCTTGGGTTTTTCTAAGCGCAATCCCGCGGATTTGATTGCGTCCACTGACTCCAACTTCTTGAGTTGGCTTTCGCTCGCAACACGAAGTACTACACCCGATTTCGCGGTTTATTTAATGCCTACAATTTGGAAGCCATCGTCACTGGGCTTGATAGCTTTCATAAGTGCCTGTTTAGTCGCGGACGCCGTTGTGAACTCGTTTGAACGATCAGGCGCGGGTTAAGCCTCCACACAAGGTCTGGAAGAGCCTTCACTGCTGCTGGGGCGGGGGCCGATTTAGCTGGCCAACGTAACCTTAATTTATCCGCATATGACATTTTTGGTTGCTGACATTTAAGTGCTTGCAGTTCTTTGGCCATATTTACCACCTTAGTTTCGTTGCATGACGATTTTAATGCCAGAATAGAAATAATGCCGGTCAAGCGCTGGTTTAAATCCATGATAGAAGTTTTATTAGACAAAGTGATTCGCGATCCCTGATCGTTGATTATATTATTTATTGTATTAATATAACTGTTTGCCTGCTCGACTAACGTGCAATATTCGCCTTGATTATGGTACCTATTCCGACAAGTCACTATTGACCAATTTAACTGATTGTACCCCTTTGTTTACATCTTCGGGTGTTTGGAAAACCGGAGACATTTCACTAAAAAGTCGCTTTGCCGGTGGCGACCTTATAGTAGCACATACGCGTTTACCTCCCCCTCTATCGGGAGGTTCATCTCGCAAGGGCATTATTATTTAACACTAATTATACAGAACAAATAAAAAAAAGTGTCTAAATAAAGTGTAAACAATAAAATTATCGGCGCAACTTAATTCACTGATACCCACACTTTAGAATGAAAATCAGAAAAAACTTACCGATTGATAAATAGCAATAATTACGCGATTAACGACAATAAAACCAAGTTTCACTTACGTGTTACCGAAACACAATCACTAAAATATCACATAAACCAATTCACGAGCTGGGAATACAAAGTTAAACCAAAGAAAAAATATTAAAATTACGGAGCGATCGCACAGACCCGCTTGCTCAACAAGAGCGAGAAGGAAGAGTTTAGAGTCGTCAGCACTGATAACATACACCGATATCAAATATGTGCCAATATTATACAATACTAGTTGACGCCCAAGGCTCCTCCAGCGAAGAGAATGTTTTCCGTTTCCGTTTCCCACACGAACTTGATCCCAGGAAGTCTCTGTGTTATGCTGACGTGTAAACTAAGTTATTCTGGTGGATTCTGATGAAGCTTTACAATAGTAAAGCTTCATTAAAATCCATTCACCTACCAGTAACAAACCTACATTCATACATTATTACCAACTTTCATGTCTATAATATTAGTAGAATAGGGGAAAGTAGGTTTTGTGAGTATGTTACTTATACACGGCTGGACTAATTTGGATAAAGTTTGACGTGGAGGTCTCTGACACCAAGCGTTAACACATAGGCTAATTTTTATTCCGGCAATAGTTGAGCTTGTATATGGCTGAGTATAGAGTAACATTATCAGAGGCTACACCTGCGCTGTCAACCATGGCCATGAGCCATACCAGGGGCCATGCTCGCCACGATCCCGAGGTAAAGTCTCCTGCAGGGAGCGTTGGGTCCCTTCAAAATAGGCAACAGTCGCGAGAGCGCGGCTGCGGCCCCCCTCATCTTAGGGACTAACTTCGGAAATGGTATCCGAAGTTCCATCGGCTATCGAGTACTAGCACAAGATACTTCATCGAGGACTCGATGCCGATGCTAACGCCCCCTACTTGTATGCTGGATCCCGTGGGTAGTCCCTTCCGAGGTGGGATCAACAACCTATGTGGATTTCGATGTATGGCAACGCGCCTAAATGAAAATGCCACAAACTGTAACCCATCTCAAAACCAACCGTAGTATAGACGCTTAACGCGGTGTTAGCTTACAAAAATTCTTAACTAGCGGAGCTCCGATCATTACAAGCGGAAGTGTACAAAATTACACGTAATTATCAAATCCTAATCTTATAATATTATAAAGGTGAAAGTTTGTATGGATGTTTGTTACTCTTTCACGTAAAAACTACTGAATGGGTTTTAATGAAACTTTACAATAATATAGCTCATACATTAGAATAACACATAGGGTCGTTTTATCCCGGGAACAAGATCCTTTGGGAAACGGAACGGGAAACCTTTTCAACTAGTATCTAATATTATTAACGTGAAAGTTTGTGTGAATGTTTGTTATTATTTCACGTAAAAACTACAGAATAGATTTTAATTAAATTTTACAACACAGAATACTTTTTATTTCGGGAACAAGTTCCTGTGGGAAACGGGAACGGGAAAACTTCTCTACGCGGGCGAAGACGCGGGCGTCAACTAGTACTAAATAATCTAGAGACCTACCCAGAAACGACAAGGATACTGTTGCATGCTACACTTTGCTACAATCTAACTATTACAATGTACTTACTTCTGTCTAAATATTGTAACAGCTAGCTAACGGAATCCTTTCAAGAATTTCGTACGATTGACATCAGCGGTTGCACTTTGTACACCCAGGAGAATCTAAAGATCGTACGTAGCCCTATAGTGTAAGTGAGCGGAGTATGGCACAGTAATAATAATCTCGTTACTAGCGTTATTTACCTCATACATCAGATAAACTATTGTCCTATTAATTATGCGAAGCGTCATCGGGCTCAATAGCTTTGGCTTTGTGATTGGTGTCTACTGTATACCTATGTCGCATTTCAGTCAAATCAGTTCATCACATAAAGCTTAATCTAATGTTCAAAAAGTTACATAGAATGCATATTTTCAGCTTGTTATTCAGCCGGAAACAAAGTTAACGGTGCTTTGTCCCGATTAGTAAAGCGAAAAAGCATCGTAAAAGAAGCACGCCTGGCGATTCATAACGCAGTGCTAGTGTCAACGTTGCTTTACGGTAGCGAAACCTGGGTCAATATGTCAGCAGATGCATGAAAGTAAATTGAATGATGTGGAGATGCGATTACTTCGAAAATTGTGCGGCGTAATTTTGGCCGACCGAATACGTAACGAAGTGATACACAATATGGTAGGTTTCAATGAAAGTGTCAGCGTTAAGCTGGAAAACGTCGTGCTCCGTTGGTTTGGACAAGTCCAACAAATGAGTGAGGAACTATTGACGATGAATATATATTGTGCGAAAGTAGAGGGTAAAAGGAGTCAGGGTAGGTCGAGACTTACATATTGAAGACCACGTGAGCAGATTGCTCAAAAACGGAAAAGTCAAATGTACTCGAATACCCAGACGTGCGTGTATGAAGCGATTGATGAATCTTGAAAAAGCGAAAGAAGTATGCATGGATCGTGAAGCCTGGCGATCTGTCCTCTCTGACTACCCCGTCAGGGATACAGCGTGAAGATAGTATAGCATGTATTATTTTATTCACGCGCGCCGCTGTGGAATACACAATTTTGTAAGATTTGTGTCGTAGTAACAAATGTTATTTTTAAATGTTGGTAGCTGTTAATCATCCATAATTATAATAAATAAAACGAATCGCAAAATATGTTGCTAAGCACAAATTGTTTCTTTATGTATTCCTTGAAATGTAAGGAAGGTTCTTTTGGCGAGAAAAATTTGAAAATTAGCTTTTATGGCAAAAGGGAACGGAAAAACTACCACGCGGGCGTCAACTAGTTTCTCATAGATACCTACTAAATTCAGCTTATGGTTGTATGCACAAGATATTCAAGTGACTGTTTTTCTAAGTGACTGCGTTATTACATTAAGTAAACAACATAAATCGTCTTTAGGCAATGGGCTCACCACCGTTAAGTGGGACAAAAGTGCATACGGTGAAATTTGGGCGTATTGAAGGCCTCTGCCTACCCCTTCGGGGATAAAAGCGTGACAATATGTCAATGTATGTATGTTTTAAACTATGTACACGGTGACACCCCCGACTTCGCCCGTGACATACGAGTACTCCCGTCGCATCTTTTTTTACCGTCGCTTATAAATTCTACAAAAATGCATTAAAATTTGCCCGATAAGTCGACATTTATGACTACTGCTCTGCAGTAGTTCCTGAGAGTAGCGCGTTCAACCAAAAAATGAAACTCTTCAGCTTTATAATATTAGTATAGATTTCGAGGACTGAACTCCGGTCATGGATAGTCTTGGGTAAGTTTGCCACGCCATCACCGCACAGAGTGCGGATCTCGAGTGGCATAGTTCACTCCCTGATCCCTCTCCGCCGCATCTTTCGCGAGCTTGAACTACTTGTAGAAAGACGCCACGCTTTTTTATATAAATATCTGTAGATGAATCTATCACGAATCTGTGAGTGTAACCTATTTAGTATTATAGTTTCGTTACGAGATTTTAATGAGAAATAACATTTTCTGCACATCAGTCGCAGTGTGTCGTTGTAAAATACATTCTACCACTTTCATGAATAGAAAATATTGACACAAAATTTTTGAAATCTGCTTTAACGTAGGGATTATGAGCTTAGTCTAATTACATTAAATTACATGTAATATCTTCGCAAATATGATATAAATATCGTTATGAAGACGGGTAACCCTTTACACTCTTAATTAGGGTTAAATATTAATAACCCGTAAACGTTGGTAGCGATAAATGCGTCAAAATTCTTCACTTATATTCCGTGATGTTTAAGTAGATTTTTAGATTATTTTCATAAAATGATATATTTTGTATGCTTTGCTAACTTTGAGCATAGGTACCGAAGGGAAAGTTGCAATAGGATGAACGAGGCCAAAGCTGCCAATTTGTCATTCGAAACGCGACTACCCAAGTACGGACCGCGCTTCAAGTTTGCGAACTTAGATTTTTCATTACTCACAAGTTTTGAGTGCGTCCCTGTGATATTTAAAGTGTATGGGCAAAATTTTACCGTATTTTCAACTGATAAGGCTTATATCTGTGTGTGCAGACAGCAGCTATTGACCGAGAATATTTTTTCTCTCACTTTTAGCTTGTGTACTTATTCATTAATCAAAATAATATTGGTACTTGAATCTTTCACAAGCAAAGTTAGAAAGAGGGAGTTTGCGAGTATAATACTAGGTACTTACAACGTGACTAGTTTATTCAATGAGGCATGATTATTTTGAATTCACTGCTAATATTACCACAGAACAGAAAATACTGTTTTTTCTGTTCTGTGAATATTACCATTAGGGCTGGCCGTATTGCCACTTTGTATGACAATGCTTAATCTCTTCTCTTCATCCTAGTGTATTTCCAGTTGCTTTCATACCCTTGCGCACTTCTTCTCACAACTCAAGTGTATTCCCAACTAGGGAATACACGTCCCAACCACATTGCCTCGTCTGTTAATTAGCAGGGCACTGCAAGCCAGTGAGGTCTTGATGGGGCTCCTTACACCCAATAGCAAATGCTTGTTCTCTAAATATCTGAAAAGAGTCGACTAGTCGCTTTGCGATATCATTATAAATGCGAACGAGCACTTCAGCCTCACAGACGCTACAGTGTCATTAACATACAGAGCTTTACTTTGTCCTTGTGACTTTTCTCGCCTCAAACTTCCCTTTAAGACTCGAAAGTGGGAATTTTGAAAAAATACTTTCTTAGTATTTTTATGCCCGTATTATTATCACTTGTATGTCAAATTTAAATCAAATCCCTTCAGTTGTTTGAGATGTGCGTTAATGGCTCAGTCAATCACTGTGCCTAACCCGGCAATGCAAATAGGGTTAAAATAATCGGACATTTCAGAATTATTAAGCGTTAAATATTAACTTTAAAAAGTCATTGTCAAATCATGTCAGTGTAACTAATTACCTTTAAAATTAACGTTAAATAATAACTTTAAAAAGTCATTGTCAAGTCATGTCAGTTTAACTAATGATAGGACTACGCGAAATCAATAATGTTACTCTGTCTGCTTTATGCAGCAGGCTTTGTTGTACCTAATAATTAATTTACGTCGCAAATTAGTCCCGAAATGTTGCCTAAATATGGGTGAAAATCACGAAAGTTTAAAAACATAGATTTGGGTAGGGCTGAGATTGCAAGTATTGTTTAACAAATGAAAAACATGTAAACAAAGTGGTGTTTATTTTTGCAAGATAATGTTTAACTAAATTGAAAACCACTTTTTCAATATTTTAAATTTCTTTTTGTAAAGCTTCTATGCAACTTTGCACCGAGATCAGTATTCTCAAAGATCAAGGAATCAATGTAGTTCGCGCGCTCTCTACTAGAGCTAGAGTCACCTTGCGCTATATATTTCATTCAACCAAGCGTTTCAGGGGGTGTTACCTTTTTTATACGATTACAATAATTACTACGGACCGGACGCATGGTAGGCAACCGACAGGTCGCGTATGCGCGTATACATTTCGACCTAAACTTGGCACGTGGTATTAATATATTGCTTTTGTTCTCCGTTGCTCCTAATAAAGATTAGGAGCGAGGGAGAGCTAGCTAGCAACTTTTCATGCTTTCTTTTTTTAAAAAGGCCTCTGGCTGAGTCTGTCAAACCATACGTTCAGATGGTGGAGTGAGCATCCTGCCTGGGTTTTCCCAAAAGTCTACAGTATGGAGTTCTTCAAAAGGAGTCTTAGAATGTTCTTACAGGGTCGGCAGCGCGAGTGCTGCACCTCTGGTGTTGCAAACGTCCATAGGTTACGGTGACCAGTTTTCATTAGGTAGGCCGTTGCTTGTCTGTTACCTCAATCGTATAAAAAAAGATTGGAACCTCTACAAGCAGTAACTGGTAGTAACAGAACCATCACAACGTCTTTGTAATTAAGAACCTTCTGTGTGCACATTACCCACAATCTTATTCCCAAACTAATTTACCATGATTAACAACTTGAAGGATAGGAGTAAAACGGGGTGAAACACATAAACCCGTGGCTTTGGGAAACCACAATTACGCACATAGGCAGTTAATTAAACTTACTACTGTATCAACCTCTTAGATACTTATTTAAGAAGTGTGTAACGAGAAATCTCACATTTGAATGATTTCATAAGATTGCAATTAGAATTCACGCAGCCTCTTATGAATGTATCAATATTGATAAAATTTACGCGTTATTTTTAGGGTAAGCTACTCATTTAGTATAATAAAATTGGGCTGCAGTCTTAAAATACGGTATGAGTTTTTAAAAAAAAGTACAAATTACTTTAACCGTGTTTGGAGGTTAAATTTGGTTTTTTTCCCAAGATCTGAAATAGGGGGTTGCAATTTTTAGCGATTTCGAAAAGGTTAGGGTGAAGTTCATAAAACGCAAATAGGTCACAGGCGAAAAGAGTACAGCTCAACAAGTTAAGTGCATGTGGTGCGTGATAGTGGAACGAAATCTTTTTACTGCAAATAGTAAATTTCTTAGTCATTTGACTATTACATGTAAACCTACTTCAGTTTTCCTTTTACGTACATACACACATATTGTCACGCCTTTATCCCCAAAGGGGTAGGCAGAGGCATACTGTATACCCATATTTCACCGGATACAGTTATTGTACCACTTAATAAGTGGTGAGCTTATTGCCGTGATGAAATGGACAGGCGCAGGTTGTGGCGACCTGCTGTTAAAATTACGTTTAAGATAGAAAAGAAAATGTAAATACCACAAAGCGATCACCTATCCGAGGACCACCAATATCGAAAGTTGCTTAATGCAGTGATCGTTTATAGAACACTGTGTTAGCTGCTTCACGAGATTTCCTTTTACTTCGTTGTAAATACTACTATCGTGTAATTATTTCACATGTTCGTATAAAACCGTTAAGCAGGAACGGCAGGTGGGCACGTGAATTATTTTTTTAAAGTTAGGAAATTCACACGGGTGTTATCCTGGATTTGATTCGACATAACTAAAACCACGCAGATTCCTTTCCAGCTATCATACACTAGACTAACAAAAATAGTACAATAATGCTTACCCTACTTCGTAGTAATATTATAAACGTGAAAATTTGTAATAATGACATGTATGGATATAGCAGGTCGCCGCAGTCTGCTCCTGTCCATTTCAACACGGCAATGGGCTCACCACTTGTTACATGGGACAAAAATGCATACGGTGAAATGTGGGCGTTTAATATGATAAGTTACTACCTACTACTAAGCCTACCCCTTCGGGGATTAAGGTGTGACAATATGTATGTATATAGGTTTGTTAATCTTACACGAACAAAAATACTGAATGTAATTTGATGAAACTTAACGATAATATAGCTTACACATCAGAATAACACATAGGCTACTTTTTATCCTGGGAACTAGTTCCTGTGAGAAACGGGAACGGAAATCTCCTATACTCGGGCGAAACAGCGGGCGTCAACTAGTAATGAATAATAAAGGGAATAAATATTATTTGACAATATAATATTATAAGGCCCACTTGCACGATCTTGGGTTAATGTGTATAAATCGGAGGTATGGACTAACCCAGAGTTAAATCATAAATTTGTCTTGCAGCACCCCGAGGTAAGGGTATACCTAGGTTTAAATCGCTAAAATTTTAACTCACCGATTTCTGAGAGTTAATTCGTCAAACGTTGCGTTAGCAGCTGACATACAATGCAGTGGCATGAGACACAAGCGTGACACGGACTCCTCAAAATGACACGCCCCGCAAACATAATACGATAAAAAAAAATGCACTCGGCTGTCATGTTACATTCATTCGTGTAAGAAAAAGTCTTATGTGGCAAACTGTAGTGTAAAAGAGATAGACATACCTGTTTCATTCTTTGCTCAATCATTAATGTTTGGTTGGATGACTTAGAGTGACATAAAACACTGGGTTAGTTAACCCGATGATATTTTTCTATGGTGCAAGACATGATTAGGGTAATAACTTTTGAAGTAATTTATTTAATTCCGAGTTAACTAACTCTAAAATTATTTATTTATCCCCAGTATTCATGCAAGTGGGCCTAAGTGTATTAGTTATTACCGGGACTAAATGCGGTTATTTTTCATACCTTTTGATGCCTGACGTTTCGACCAGGTTGCACTGGCCCTGGTCATGGGCTGACTGGCTCAGCGTTGCACGCCCTCCGCCGTCAAGTACGTGTGGTACCACACGTACTAGTCGAAACGTCAGGCAACAAAAGATATGAAATATAACCGCGTTTAGTCCCGGAAATAACTTATACACTTATAGTATGCAGCGCGATGATTTAAAATTTAATCTAATATTATTCTCAGTAAAACTATAAATTATCAGTAACTAATGAATAGTCCTTTTAAACAACCATTCAGAATTCTGTTTCGGACGGCCTTAAATCACTCTAACCGCCTTACTGGTGCTAATTCTGTTGTTGAGACCACTAAACAAAATTTCTCTAAAATTTTCTTATTTTTATTAAGAGATTGGCAAATGCTATTCTGTTATTCAGCCGAACTAAAGTTGGTGATATCATAAATAGCAGTTAATTTGTATCTGATATCACTAAAATTCATTTTATGTGATAAAATTGAACAAGACGTGAAAAATGTACAAAGACAGTTGAATGTAAATACATGCCGGCTAACTTGGTGATTGAACTGCCTATGTACATTTTTCACGTAACAACGTTTGACACGTTCTTACTAAAATTAATAAACGTCACACTAAAATTAATAAACATCCCACTAAAATTAGACATAGGTGACGTCTAATTTTAGTAAAAACGTCTAAATTTAGTGTGACGTTAAATTTGTATCTGACACCACTAAAATTCATTTTATGTGATAAATTTCAACAAAAAGTGAAAAAAGTACATAGATAGTTCAATCACTAAGTTAGTCGCCATCTAAATACATGTTTAGTTGAATTTTATCACATATAAGGAATTTTAGTAATGTCAGATACAAATTTAGTGCTGTTTATGATATCACCAAGTATAGTTCCTCCATTGGTATGGACACGTCCAACGAATGAGTGAGGAACGATTGACGAAGAATATATATTGTTCAAAAGTAGAGGGTAGAAGGAGTCAGGGTAGGCCGAGACTTACATATGAAGACCACGTGAGCAGATTGCTCAAAAACGGAAAGGTCAAAGTACTCGGATACACAGACGTGCGTGTATGAAGCGATTGATGAATCTCGAAGAAGCGAAAGAAGTATGCATTGATCGCGAAGCCTGGCGATCTGTCCTCTCTGACTACCCCGTCAGGGATACAGCGTGAAGATAGATAGTTAGTTCGACATAATAACAGAATAGCATTTGGCAATCTCTTAAAAAAAATAAGAAAGTTTTAGAGAAATTTAGTTTAGTGGTTTCAACAACAGAATTAGCACCATTGGCGCATTTAACTAAGTCTGTGACTGATCAAGTGATTAATTACATTGGGAACTTATCTACTTATTTATATTTAGAGTGGACTATCTTTGATTAATAGGGTTGTCGACCTTTTTATCAAGTTTTCATTCACTCGCTTTCTTGTATGGCTTTCCGGGTCGAATTTTATAATTGGTTTTGAATTAACTTCTCTATGAACTAGATACCTACTTACTTGAAATTTAAAGCAAAGCTCTGAAGTGGATGACAATCCACAAAATGTAAAAGAAGATAGAAGTATTTTATTTTTTAAATATAAGATTGTTATTATTAGAGAACAAATAAGTAAATTAGATAAAGTAAGCAAACAAGATGAAAGTTCATGAGCTAACATCGGACTACTATCATTTTACGTGCGGAGTCATAGAATAGGTAGGTACACATCGGTGTCTCTTTTCTGGTTGTAAACTCAAAGATCCAGGAACTCCCGTCGTAAATGTCTTAAGAAAACCCAATGACTACTGGAAAATACTGCCTAGAAAGTACGAATACAAAAAAAGAGACGAGAAACCGAATACGATATATTAATATATATAGATATATGGGGATGAAGAGTAGAAGCGTGCACGTCGCCATCCCTGCCAGCTACGGCTGCAATTCTACTCCAACACGAGTGCCACCAGGGCGAACTATGCTAGGGCGTGCCCCCGAGGCGACGCGCACCAGTTCGTCCCCGCTGGTGCGAAAAGTGTGAGCCAGAGCGGCGTAGGGGACCGCCACCCTACACGCGCGGCCCGACACGGCGGGAAGTGGAGGATGGAGTGCAGGGAAGCTGCGTGGAATGTTAGGGGAGGAATGACAGATAAGTTGAATGAGTTGATGGATGTTATGAATGAGAGAAAGTTAGATGCAGTGTGCTTGACAGAGACCAAGCGCAAGGGCAGCGAAGTCTTGGAGCTCCCGAGTGGGATGCTCGCGCTTTGGTCTGGAGTACCAGGGAGCGAGCATGGCAGTCGGGGGGTTGGAATTTTGCTGTCCTCGCGATTGGCCTCCGGTATGTATGAGTACAAACTGGTAGGTCCTAGAATCCTCTCGATCCGTGTAAAACTTGGTTTGACGAAGATTTTCCTGGTAGCTGCTTACGCGCCAGTATCTTCGTCGAACGCGAGTGAGCTAGAGGACTTCTGGGAGAGTATGAAAGTGAATTTTTAAATAGAATAAAGTGCTTAGTGTTAACTTAGTGTGGAAGCTGCAGGATGCATCCATTAGGGATAAATATAATGAAAGGGTAGCCGAAAAGCTTGGCGACGTCAATGTAAGCAGTGAGAATGTGGAAAGTGTATGGCAGAACCTTAGGGACAGTATGATAAATGCCGCTGTGGAAGTGTGTGGAGAAACGAAAAGAGGCAGTAGTAATAAGCGTGATGCATGGTGGAATGAGGAAGTGAAAGAAGCAGTTCGAATGAAGAAGAAAGCATGGCTAGACTACTTAGCCTCGCGGAATGATTTTAATAAGAAAGAGAGATACAAGCTGCAGAGAGTTAACACGAAGGCACTGATAGAAGAAGCTCGTGAAAGGTGCAGAATGCAAGCGGATGAAAGGTTGTCGTCCAATTTTCGGGATAATGCCAAGCTCTTCTGAAAAGAGGTAGGCAAGACCCGGAGTTGTTCGGCAATCTGCAGTATGAATAAAGTGCTTAGTGTTAACAATGACGTCCTAACAGACCAAAGTGACGTCCTGCAGAGATGGAGTGAATATTATGGAAAGATGTATGCAAGAAAAGACAGAGATGCCACATCAGGAAGTGGAGCTCACTTCGATGCTCCGGATACCGATGTCATTGAAGTCATTAGTATGAAAGAAATAGAACAAGCGATAAGAAGTATGAAATGTGGTAAGGCTGCGGGAAAAGACAGAGTTACTGCTGAGATGATCAAGTACGGTGGGTCGCGTGTCTGGGACACACTATGTCTGTTATGCAACTTGTGCTGGCGGACGGGTGAGGTCCCAGATGACTGGCGAGTAGCAGTTGTAATACCTATTTACAAAGGGAAAGGCTCGCGCCTAAACTGCTCCAGCTACAGGGCGATCAGCTTGGTCAGCTTAGCTAGTAAGGTGTATGCAAAGGTTATAACGGCACGAATGCAAGAAAAGTCTGAAAGGTATTTATGGGAGGCTCAATGCGGATTCCGACGTGGAAGAGGTTGCATGGATCAAGTGTTTTCTCTCCGCATGATCGCGGAAAAGTTTCTGGCTCTTAGCCAGAAGGTTTTCTGCGCTTTTGTGGATCTAGAGAAAGCATTTGATAACGTTGTGAGAGAAACGCTGTGGGACTTGCTGCCAGGATATGGTGTGGACGGCTCGCTACTGCGGGCAATACAGTCGCTTTATAGGGACTGTAAGGCTTGCGTGCGAGTAGGGGGGGATGTGTCACCTCTTTTTGATGTCTGTACAGGCGTCAAACAGGGATGTGTCATGTCCGCCTGGCTGTTCAGTGTATCTGGACAGTTGCCTGCAGAAGTTAAAAATTTTAATATGGGTATGAATTTGGGTGACTTTACAGTAAACTGTCTGCTGTACGCTGATGATGCGGTGCTCATGGCCTCATCAGAAGCCGACCTACAGGCATTAGTCACTAATATGAAAGAGGGGTGTGAAAGTAAGGGTCTCCGCTTGAATGCAAGTAAAACTAAGGTTCTAGTATTTGAAAGAGGTGACGTAAGAACTAAATGCGAGATTAGGGTAAACCAGGAACGTCTAGAGCAAGTGAATGAAATTGTGTATTTAGGAAGTATGTTTAGCGCGGATGGAAGATGTGATTCGGATGTAGAACGGCGAGTAGCTGCCGGAAACAAAGTTAACGGTGCTTTGTCCCAGTTAGTAAAGCGACAAAGCATCGTAAAAGAAGCACGAATGGCGATTCATAACGCAGTGCTAGTGCCAACTTTGCTTTACGGTAGTGAAACCTGGGTATGTCAGCAGATGCGATCACTTCGAAAATTGTGCAGCGTTACCTTGGCCGACCGAATACGTAACGAAGTGATACGCAATATGGCAGGTTTGAATGAAAGTGTCAGCGTTAAGCTGGAAAAGGGCGTGCTCCGTTGGTTTGGACACGTCCAACGAATGAGTGAGGAACGATTGACGAAGAATATATATTGTTCAAAAGTAGAGGGTAGAAGGAGTCAGGGAAGGCCGAGATTTACATATGAAGACCACGTGAGCAGATTGCTCAAAAACGGAAAGGTCAAAAGTACTCGGATACCCAGACGTGCGTGTATGAAGCGATTGATGAAATTCGAAGAAGCGAATGAAGTAAGCATGGATCGCGAAGCCTGGCGGTCTGTCCTCTCTGACTACCCCGTCAGGGATACAGCGTGAAGATAGTTAGTTAGTTAGTTAATATATATAGATAGATATATTAAGTATTAGTAATGTGGTAATTAAACCATTTCATTTGATACTTAACATAAAAAGAAAGGAAGAAAGAATCATATTTTATTGCTAAAACACAAGATAATAAATTAAAAGAAAGGAAGAAAGAATCATATTTTATTGCTAAAACACAAGATAATTAATTAAAAGAAAGGAAGAATGAATCATATTTTATTGCTAAAACACAAGATAATAAATTTACGAGTTTTACTATTAATAGGCTCAATGGATCGAGACAAGTTTGTTGAATATTGTGATAAGCCACATCTTCTACTAGATGTGGCGACAAGTGTTCTCATGTGCCACATCCATGTGTTGATATATCTTTGTACTTCCTCTTGAATAAAATATGGCGAACTGTTCACGTAGCTGCTTTTCATTTATTACAAAATACCTAACAAAGTTGCTTATAGAAAAATGGATTACTCCAATAAAATCATTCTCAATATTAGTGATGATTCGATACCGTGAAAGTATCGATACCCAGTCAAATGAGTAGTACTCAAATCATCTTGTGATACTACTCAAAATGAGTACTAAAAAGCATCGATACCTACTCATATCGATACTTTTTCAATTTCGAGCATTATACTTCTAAGTATGTTTGACCACATCCAACGAATGAGTGAGAAACGATTTTTTTATTGTGCAAAAGTAGAGGATAGAAGAAGAGCCGGGTTAGACCAAGACTTACGAACGAAGATTAGGAGAACAAATTACTCGAAAATGGAAAGGTCAAGAGTAGTTGGATACCCATACGGCCATGTATGAAACGATTAATGAATCTGCAGAAAGCGAAAGAAGTGTGCATGGATCGCGAAACCTGGCGATCTGTCCTCTCTGAATACTCCGCGGGGATACAGCTTGGAGAAAGTTAGTTAGACACTAAGGTGGAATTGGATGGATGGTATTAGTTATGAAAACTAACAACTTTAAAAAATAAACTAGTAAGTTCATTGGCCCTGTACTGTTTAGGTAATTTACCGTAGTCGCGTAAAAATGACGACTTATGTAGTCATTCGTTTCCCCCATCATCATCCGAGCGTCTGTCCCAGTTGCGTCTCGCGACGCCCGGGGTCCGCTTTCCTACATTTTCTCCTCCACTTCGCACGGTCTTCGGTATCCCCTGTAGTGAGACCATTGGCACGCATGTCATCCCTTACGACGTCAAGCCAGCACTTCTTGGGTCTTCCCCTCTTACCGGGACCCGGCGGGGCTGACATGGCCAGACATTTGTTACCTACGTAGCCCGGCGGTTACTACCAATAAGATTTTCGCCAGTTCTACTACTTTGGTCACGCTTCACAGCACGTGTAGTGTAAATAAAATATTTAACTACGTATATAAAAGTAAATAAAATATGTAGTTCATGCGTCGACGCTATCACTCTTATCATTAGATATATTAATTGCCAGTGTCAGATGTGCGACAGAGTATATCAAACGTTGTGAAAAATATAAAAATGGATGTTGATTTTATAAATAAAGTTGTGTTGGTTACCGGTGCTAGTGCGGGTATAGGAGAAGCGACTGCTCTCTTGTTCGCGAAGCTCGGAGCCAGCTTGTCACTTGTTGGCAGAAATGAAGAGAATTTAAGGATTGTAGCGGACAAATGCGCTAAAGAGAAAAATCTAAAGCCATTGACTATTGTCGCTGATCTCAGCACAGACGAAGGCGTGGAGAAGGCTGCTAAAGAAACTATTGATCATTTTGGAAAATTGGATGTCTTAGTAAACAATGTCGGAATTGGCGCCCGCACGTGCATCCAACGCGCAGATATGGCTACTTTCGACTCAGTGTTTAACACAAACGTACGTGGTGTGTACAACTTGACGCGTTTGCTCGTCCCATATTTGATACAGGCTAAGGGTAATATTGTCAACGTGTCCAGCGTTGCGGGAACAAAAGTTGGTGTCGGCAACTTACCTTACGGAATGGCCAAGGCCGCACTGGACCATTTCACAAGACTCGTAGCTTTAGAACTGGCGCCGAAAGGAGTCAGAGTTAATACTGTTAGTCCTGGGATTACAGTGACTAATTTTGTTAAACGTTTAACAGGGTGCACTGACGATGAATACGAGTCATGGCTGAAGAAAGCTTCTGATGTGATACCAATGGGGGAGGTCTGCGTAAGCTTGGATGTGGCTAGATTGATTGTTTTTCTGGCCAGTGAGAATAGCAGACTAGTTACGGGAATCATAGCTCAGGTTGATGGTGGTTTGCAGTTTTCACCTGGTAATAACCTGATAGCAGAACAGATAAAGTAAAGGTTCTCACTAAAAAGAAATTCAATTTTGTATTTACATGTATTTTAAAGTTTGTACTTATGAAATAAAGGTCTATGTACTTTTTCAATGGTTCTGAGACCTGTGATAGGTGTTTTGCTAATTTCGTATAGAAAATAAACGCTGATATTCTTCATCTTCATTTTATTGTCTTCTCAGTTACTTCCAAACCTTATTTTTATTAGAATTTTGGGTTCCAATTTTCAACTTTTTTCAGAGATCTGACTTTAACTTTATTGGGAAAAGATATCAAGTATATCCAACCGTTCCCAGATTATGAAACAAGCAGACATAAATTCACAAAATTTAAAATCCCTATTTTGTACTTTGTTTCAACCCGTCTGGTCAACGTGGGTCAATATGAGACGTCAATTGGACTTCTATTAGACATAGGCTAATTTAATTAATTTATAACAGGTAGCCGTCGGTTCCGAATACACTTTCACTCTAAATTCTCTAATCTAAAGCGTACAAGTGTTTTAGCTAAACTACACGTTCGATATATTGAAATAGAATTATTTTATACCACTGAGGTGGCAGACATGTATACGGCCCAACTAACGGAAAGTGGTCACTGTAGCGTATAAGCGTTTGCAACACCAGAGGTGCAGCTCTTGTACTGCTGATCCTGTAAAAACCTGCTAAGACGTCATTTGAAGTACCCGATACTGTAGACAATTAGAAAAACCCAGGCAGGGAGTTCATTCCACAATTCAGGCGGAAGAAAGCTCCTATCGGACCTTATCGTATGCCAGAATCGCTGCAGACGCATAGTGTGAGTGAGTGTAAACACGCTGTCTATCACCATAGACAGGGTGTTCACCCTCACACTTTGCGGTGGCGGTGCGATGATAGAAAGTAGCCGTGGGTATCAAATTGTCACATATGTTCTACTTACGTGAAAATTAATTTGCAACTTTTATCGATTTTCCGGTAAGAACCAAGAATTGTCCCAAGATAACAAGTATCCTATAACCTGTGCAAGTACTCAAACTATAATCATATCAAATTTCACTCAAAACCCTTCTATTTTTGGAGATTATCGTAAAAATACAGAGGAACAGTCTGACAAAATTGTGTCAATCGCATATTTGGCGAGCGATCGCTTCTTTGATCGATTTTGTAACACACCTCAGTCGATTTTTTTTAATATCATATATTTTATAACACCTTAATGGATGACTTTATGGAGGACGCTCTTAACTCCGCGCTACGTGATATTTAGATTTCCCTAAAATGTGTCTTTACATAAGATGTACATCAAGCTATTGATATGACGTCAGAAATAAATAAATATTTATTTCAGACATATATAATAATAAAACTAAAAGAAATTAGATTAAAAACAAACGTTATGGATATATCTCACACAATAAAATGCCTGAATTGGGCAGTGGGCAGGTCATACTATCAGAAATAAAAGGGATAAATGGAGCAAAGACATTATAGAATGGTACCCAAGAGAGGGAAAAAGATCAAGGGGTAGACCACCCCGAAGATGGGAAGACGATATAAAAACTACAGCAGGTACACTATGGATGCGAAAAGCTCATGACCGAGAGCTATGAAAGAGCCTGGGGAGACCTATGCTGAACAGCAAAACAACCTTTAGTGTTTTTTTGTAACCAATGCCCATCATTAATTTTGTAAACAATTGGAACGAAGTTCCTTACAGCAGCCTTGGAGGAGATAGGGATTTTGTTGGATTTTACTGCGCGACCGAACTGAAAAATATGTGAAAGTAAAACCGTAGGAAAAATAACTATAACTTAACTATAAATATACGCAGGCACGACAGTCGTTTGTTTTGCAAATTGTGTCGATTTTCAAACTGTCTATTTACCTCAGTGAAGTGAACACTAATTTGGAAATTGCAGTAACGTAGCTGTGTGTGTGGTTTGGGTGGTATGCTGCTCGGCTGAGACGCAAGAGGCCCGAGTTCGAAACCTGGAGTCCCACGACACCACATTTTTTTTTATATAAGGTTGTTAATAAACGTTATTTCAATTTGAATTGAATTGAATCAATCGCTTAATTCCCTCTTGAAAGATGTACTAAAAACTTTTCCAGATACAAAGTTTAGGTATGTATAGACATTTTATTTATTTTCTTATGAACTATTGAACTAGGACATGTCACCCCCATAAGGTGTAGATTATATTCTTGTATGTAAAAAAATATTATTTATTAAGTACTTACTCTGTGAGTGAGCACAGATATAGAAGATCTAAATATGTGGTGAGTAAGTGAGTGAGTAGTGGTGGCCATTGAAGTTCTTTGCTTTTCTTTACTGCTTTTTTTTCATTTTCTTACAAAATTTATCTTGTTTTATGTCTAAAGTCTTTGCAAACTTAATCGTATACTAATACCATTAAGTTTGCAAAGACTTTAAACTTTGTAATTAGTATTACAAAGTTTACACAGTAAACATACAAGTAGTAAAGTGATTTACTTAGCGTAACCCTATTATTGGTAAAACCGGAATTATAGACCTTTAAAGTTCAAGTTTAACGTCAAATAAATCTGAAATTGTTACTGTGATTAATTTTCAGTCTTTATATCTTTTTTAAATTTTTAACAAATAATTGCTTTAAAAAATTATCCATTAGATTATTAATTTTTTAAACAATGCCACTTACCATAAACTATTAAGACCGGTCCTCTGCATTTCGCATCCAGTTCCACTACTACAGAGCTACAAAGTATTCTGCACTCTGAATAGAATTTACCAGAATTAAACAATTACTATGTGTACAATAGGTAATTAAATGTACGGAGATATCTGAATCCTACAAACTATGAACGCGGAAACGCAATCACATTTGATGCATTATTTTGATTAAATTTGAATCAACATAAGTACCTATTATGTTTTGTAAAACGTTTTGACAATCAAAATTGTATTAAAAACGAAATTTAATTTGACATGTTTTATTTTTAACCCACGACATAAAAAGAGGGGTGTTATACTCGTATGTTTGAAGTCGATGTTGTGTGTGTCTCTGTCTGTCGCATCGTAGCTCTCAAACAGGTGAACCGATTCTAAGTGCTTAACGCGTGTCAGTATAATCAGACTGCCTCTGTGGCGTGGTGGGAGTGTATCTGACTGCTGCGCAAGAAGGTGGGTTCGATTCCTACCTAGAATAAAACTTTGCGTGATGAGCACGATGGTTTATTCTGTGTATGGATTTTATTTATCTATAATGGTGCTAATTCTGTTGTTGAGACCACTAAACTAAATTTCTCTAAAATTTTCTTATTTTTATTAAGAGATTGCCAAATGCTATTCTGTTATTAAGTCGAACTAAAATTGGTGATATCATAAATAGCACCTAATTTGTATCTGATATCAATAAAATTCATTTTTTGTGATAAAATTGAACAAGACGGGAAAAATGTACATAGACAGTCGAATGTAAATACATGCCGACTAACTTGGTGATTGAATTGCCTATGCCTATGTACATTTCTCACGTTACACCGTTTTACACGTTTACACGTTTCAAACGGTTACTAAAATTAATAAACTTCCCACTAAAATTTGACTAATCACTAAAATTAGACGTCACCTATATAGGTTACGTCTAATTTTAGTGAAAAGACAAATTTTAGTGGGAAGTTAAATTTGCATCTGACATCACTAAAATTCATTTTATGTAATAAAATTCAACAAAAAGTGAAAATTGTACATAGACAGTTTAATCACTAAGTTAGTCGGTATCTAAATACATGTTTTGTTGAATTTTATCACATAAAAGGAATTTTAGTGATGTCAGATACAAATTCAGTGCTGTTTATAATATCACCAAGTTTAGTTTGACATAATAAAGAATAGCATTTGGCAGTCTCTTAATAAAAATAAGAAAATTTTAGAGAAATTTAGTTTACTGGTTTCAACAACAGAATTAGCACCAATATGTATGTATTTAGACAGTATGTTTATCAGTTATCTGGTTACCATAGTACAAGCTCTACTTAGTGTGGAATCAGATGGCGTTGTGTGTGTTGTCTCAACAATATTTATATTTAATCGCTAAATGACAATTTGATAATTTGCTGCAACCAGCATGTTCTCCAGAGAAAACGACTCTTCGAAAACTCACAGCAGACATATAGTATTTGGGTTCAATAGCTTAGTATCAATGAGTAGGTACCTTACAGGTTATGATCTTACAATGCGGTCACGATGACCTGGTGCTGCAACCAGGATGGTCTCCAGTAAACTCTACTCTTCGAAAACTCATACTTTTTAAGGGTTCTTCCTTAAACTATAAGTATTTTTTGAGGTATAGGCTTTTTAAAATTTTGAATTTTATTTTTCTATTTCTATTTATTTGTATCTAATTTGAATTAACATTAATTTTTAAAGTTTTAATAAAAGGATTTGACATTGTAATGTTTATCTTGATATGGTGGGTACCTAATAATTATGATAACTGATTAAATTTTGTTGTAACAATGGTTGTAAACATTGTAATAGAATTGTAGGTATTCTTTAACTATAATATACTAGATGACCCGCACGGCTTCGCCCGTGGCATAATTGGAACTCCCGTCGCACCAATTTAATCCCGTCGCTCTACAGGGTAGTAGCGTGATGTTATATAGCCTCTCTTTTTGGCACTAGCAGTGCGTTATGAATCGCCAGTCGTGCTTCTTTTACGATGATTTGTCGCTTTACTAATTGGGACAAAGCACCGTTAACTTTGTTTCCGGCAGCTACTCGCCGTTCTACATCCGAATCACATCTTCCATCCGCGCTAAACATACTCCCTAAATACACAATTTCATTCACTTGCTATAGACGTTCCTGGTTTACCCTAATCTCGCATTTAGTTCTTACGTCATCTCTTTCAAATACTAAAACTTTAGTCTTACTTGCATTCAAGCGAAGACCCTTACTTTCTCTCATATTAGTGACTAATGCCTGAAGGTCGGCTTCTGATGAGGCCATAAGCACCGCATCATCAGCGTACAGCAGACAGATTACTGAAAAGTCACCCAAATTCACACCCATGTCACAATCTCTCAACTTCTGCAGGCAACTGTCCAGATACACTATGAACAGCCAGGCGGACATGACACAACCCTGTTTGACGCCTGTACAGATATCAAAAAGAGGTGACACATCCCCCCTACTCGCACGCAAGCCTTACAGTCCTTATAAAGCGACTGTATTGCCCGCAGCAGCGAGCCGTCCACACCATATCCGGGCAGCAAATCCCACAGAGTTTCCATCACAACGTTATCAAATGCTATCTCCAGATCCACAAAAGCGCAGAAAACCCTCTGGCTAATAGCCAGAAACTTCTCCGCGATCATGCGGAGACAAAACACTTGATCCATGCAACCTCTTCCACTCCGGAATCCGCATTGAGCCTCCCATAAATACCTTTCAGACTTTTCTTGCATTCTTGCCGTTATAATCTTCGCATACACCTTACTAGCTAAGCTGACCAAGCTGATCGCCCTGTAGCTGGAGCAGTTTAGGCGCGAACCTTTCCCTTTGTAAATAGGTACTACAACTGCTATTCGCCAGTCATCTGGGACCTCACTCGTCCGCCAGCACAAGTTGTATAACAGACATAGAATGTCCCAGACGCGCGACCCACCGTACTTGATCATCTCAGCAGTAACTCTGTCTTTTCCCTCAGCCTTACCACATTTCATACTTCTTATCCCTTATTCAATTTCTTGATCTCTGATCCGGAGCATAGAAGTGAGCTCCACTTCCCGATGTGGCATCTCTGTCTTTTCTTGCATACATCTTTCCATAATATTCACTCCATCTCTGCAGGACGTCAGTTTGGTCTGTTAGGACGTCATTGTTAACACTAAGCACTTTATTCATACTGCAGATTGACCGAACAACTCTGGGTCTTGCCTACCTCTTTCCAGAAGAGCCTGGCATTATCCCGGAAATGGGACGACAACCTTTCATCCGCTTTCATTCTGCACCTTTCACGAGCTTCTTCTATCAGTGCCTTCGTGTTAAATTTTTGGAGCTTGTATCTCTCTTTCATATTAAAATCATTCCGCGAGGCTAAGTAGTCTAACCATGCTTTCTTCTTCATTCGAACTGCTTCTTTCACTTCCTCATTCCACCGTGCATCACGCTTATTACTACTGCCTCTTCTCGTTTCTCCAAACACTTTCACACTTCCAATTTATATATATTTTATTTATTTTTATTTATTTACTTCATAACAATTACAATATCTTTACAGCTTAAAAACCAATACGATACTGTAAGTAACAAATATACATTATAATTTTCTTTAAATAATATAACATTTTTATTAAGAAATAAAATAAAAAATATATAGTAACAATTCCATAATTAATCATTTTGGATACTTAATCATCCACTAATTAATAATTTCATAGTAATAATAATTCAATAATACACTATTTAATAATTTCATCATAGTAATAATAAAATAATAATTTCATTGCATATAATAAAAATTAAAAAAATTGATAGTATAACTTTATTATAATAATTATATGGTCAATATTTCTGACAACTGTAGAATACACTAATTATTAATTTCACCATAATAATAATGAATAATAATTTCATAAAATATAATAATAATTTAATTATATTTTATATTGATTATTCGAAAATGGCAATAAATATAATTTATATTGTTCCATCAAATAGGGTTTGATACAATGGACCTCCTCGCGACCTCTAAAAATTTCGGCAGGTTGCAGATATATATTTCTACGTCTTCAGCAATGATATTAATGAACCGTATGGCGCGCGACAAGGGGGCAAACTTACCTACTCAAGTTTGTTCGTGCCACGGGTAATCTGAGAGTAGGGGGGCGGCGACGGATATTAAGATTATATAGCTTGATAAATGTTAACATTTTAAAATTAATGTTACATAATCATGCATGATAAATAATCTAACAATAACAATGTTAGATTTGGTCGAATTTAACATTAATTATAAAATAAAATGTATTACCCAAGTTTCTGCAAGTAAATATTTGTCCATTTATTAAAAAAAGTGGAAAACTAAAACAAAACATACAGTAGGCAGGTGTTCTTGTACTGAGATATGGCAACTAAATCAAAGAATGGAACTTTAATTTATCTTTATTTATACGAGTGCGCAATTGCATTCATTTCCCTATATTTCTTTTGTATTAATAGTCATGTATGTTTGCCACGCCGCACTACACGTGTGCTGCAAAATAAAGCATTCGACGATGAATCTTTTGATCAGTTGCTCGTCGAAACGCGATCGCTATATATGATCTTATATTAACTCGTACCAGTGCTACTGAGTATCTATATACTCAGCTGAGAATAGTGAACGTTATGATATATTATAAATGGATGTCCATTTCACCAGTAAAGTTGTTTTAGTTACCGGTGCTAGTGCGGGTATTGGTGAAGCTACTGCTCTCTTATTTGCAAAGCTTGGAGCCCGTCTGTCTCTAGTCGGTAGAAACGAAGAGAATCTGCGAAATGTGGCGGAAAGATGCGCTAAAACGAAAGGAGTGATACCACTGACCATCACAGCTGATCTCAGCACGGACGAAGGTGTGGAGAAAACTGTTAAAGATACTATCGATCATTTTGGAAAGTTGGACGTGCTAGTGAACAATGTCGGAGTTGGTGCCCGTACATGTATCCAACTCGCTGATATGGCCACTTTCGATAGAGTGTTCAATACTGATGTCCGTGGAGTGTACAACTTGACGCGTTTGCTAGTCCCATACTTGATACAGACGAAGGGTAATATTGTGAACGTTTCCAGCATTGCAGGTACAAAAGTCAGTGTCGGCAACTTGCCTTACGGAATGGCTAAGGCTGCACTGGACCATTTCACAAGACTCGTAGCTTTAGAACTGGGTCCTAAAGGAGTTAGAGTAAATGCTGTTAGTCCTGGGATTACAGAGACTACTTTTGTTAGACGTATAACAGGTTGTTCTGACGAGGAGTACCAGGCATGGTTGAAGAAAGCTTCTGGTGTGATACCCATGGGGAAGGTCTGTGTAGGCTTGGATATTGCCAGTATGATTGTACACCTGGCCAGTGAAAATAGCAGACTGGTCACTGGAATTATCGTGCAGGTGGATGGTGGTTTAAGGTTTACTCCTCCCAACAACCTATCGGCGGATCAGACAAAATGACTCTTTTAGTAACATTGAAAGAAAAAAAATTACAGGACCTGTAAATTATGTCATAGTGATTCTTCAAGCAAATTAGAAAAAATATATTTCAAAAAACATTTATTTAAGTTTTATGTGTTTTGGTTCTGTTTTTTCTTCTATTACTAGTAAGCCTGGCGAGTTATATTATTAGAATCAAATTCTGTTTTTTTTTTCGTCTATTTATTTTTTCAGCTATTCGTGGTAGAAACATACCCGACATGACTTTGTTTTATGTATATTTGATTATTCGTTTATTGCAGTTTTATACATTATAAATACTGATAAAATTTACAATTATTTGATGCCAATTTGTATGCCATAATAATGCGTCATTGCTTCATAATTTGTGTTTCATTTGTACTTGGATGCACCTGCATCGGGTGCCAGGGAAGTATACACGTCACATGAACATAAAGACGGTTATGCAACTCGAATGAATTGCAACACCTGCCAAGTTCATTCCCAAATTATCATGATCGTGTATATGAATTAATATATACCGCAACTATTATGCAAAACTTTTAGTTAGCTACTTACTTATTTTAGATTTAGATGATCTTTGTGAGAGCCCTTTGTTTTGTTGTTTTGTGCGTCTATTTTGGGAATAGTAAATTAGGTATGGAAATAGAAAAATGTTAGTATAGTTAAACAACCTTTGGACCCTGTTTGTTCACATTTATTTGGTTGCCTAAAGCAGCTATCGTTTCGCTTGTAATCTTCGGCCTTGTTAGGATCGACTGCCGTCAGACCTCTCAACCGCATAGGACCGTTTGCTTCGTTGCCTCGTCCATTAATCAGTTAGTTGATGAGGTCGCTCGGGCTCTATCACGATCTGGGCCCAAACAAGTCAAACAAATAGTTCGCAATTCGCTTGGCCGATGAAAACAACAGATAGATGGAATTCGTATGAAAGGTATGAAAAATAAAATATTTAATACTAACTACACCCATGATCTTTTAGTCCTTTTATAAAGTCTATAGCTACTACAGAAGAGAAAAACGTTTAGTAAATTTAAAGAAAAACGAGAAAAATATATACATATTTGTGGGTGCTATGAAAGTGACTAATCAGCATATGGTCCACTTAGAAAACATGACCTTAAATATTGTAATAGCTCTTTATATGAAACCTGAGAAAACGAATTGTAAACATGCGCTAAGTGGTAGACTACATAACTCTTCCTTTGCTAAGAATAAAAGATCGATACCGCTTGCACGTATGTGATGGTTGATAATCCTACCATGGTTGATACCACACGCATACGATATCACACCAGGAGCTGAAAGATAAATTTGCCCTCGCAGTGAAGTACTGACTAATTTGTAGAGCTTACCGATTTTTCGCACACCATAAATAACTACAGTACTGGACGTCACTAACCGATATCTCAAAACACGAAAGATCCCAATAATATTGGAGATAGGTGATACCTGTTGAGAAATTGTGGTATTGCCACAAAAGGAGCCGTTGCCACGTATTAGTTCAAAGTCAATATTGTTAGGCTTATTAATAAGAAAAGCTGACACCTAGAACAACAGTATGGACGATACAGCAGATACAGAACTGGTATGAAGGCAATCAATTTTCATCCAGGACACCAAATCGATTTTAAAATTAGATTCGATCCAATTACTTAAGGTCCCAAAAAATTATGGTACTCTATATCCTTGGATCGTAAAATGGTATTTTTCAATTACTTTCTTGACAAAAATCCTCATACTTTGAAAATCAATAATTTGAGCATGTATGATCTGTTTTCATTCGTGTATGATGTTGCGCCTCAATGATTTTATTTTAATAGAGATAACTTATCGCTAAAATACTATCTGTTTCTCACTCTTCTTGTGTGTTTTATACTACTTTATATATTACGCACGACGTGAAGCGAGTTATCGTTTAATATTTTTGTCTTATAATTCTTCGAAGGTGTTGTGGACGTTATTTAAGAATTAAAATGGACGTTGACTTTACAAATAAAGTTGTGCTGGTAACCGGTGCTGGCGCGGGCATTGGTGAAGCGACTGCTCTACTGTTCGCGAAGCTTGGAGCCAGCTTGTCACTGGTGGACAAAAATGAAGAAAATTTTCAGAACGTAGCGGACAGGTGTGCCGAGGAGAAAGGTTTGAAGCCGCTAACAATTGTCACTGACATCAGCACGGACAAAGGAGTGGAAAAGATTGTTAAAATGACCATCGACCATTTTGGAAAGTTGGACGTGTTAGTGAACAATGCTGGTGTATGCGCCCGCACGGGTATCCAACGCGCAGATATGGCTACTTTCGACACAGTGTTTAACACTAACGTACGTGGAGTGTACAACTTGACGCGTTTGCTCGTCCCATACTTGATGCAGACGAAGGGTAACATTGTCAACGTGTCCAGTATAGCAGCAACAAGGGTCAGAGACGGCACTTTGCCCTACGGCATGTCCAAGGCTGCACTGGACCACTTTACGAAGCTAATAGCTCTAGAACTAGCGCCACATGGAGTAAGAGTAAATGCCGTTAGTCCTGGGATCACAAAGACAAATATGGTCAAACATGTAGTAAGATGTACTGATAAAGAATTTGAGGAATGGGTACAGAAAAGATCTACAGTAATACCAATGGGAGAAGTCTGCGTGGGCTTGGATATAGCTAGAATGATTGCGCATCTTGCCAGTGAGAATAGTAGATTCGTGACGGGAGTCATTGTGCAAGTGGATGGTGGTTCACAATTTGGTGGTCCTAACAATATCATTGATGACAGTATGAAGTGAAATTAAAATTTTCAAATAAATGAACATGGTCTCGTTTATTTTTTTATTATAAATTTCTTGTTATGTACACACAGAGCTCAAAGGTAAAAAGTAAATTAATTATGAAAAAAATTTAACAACATTATACTTAGGGCTACTTTTTTTTTATACTACGACATGGCAAACAAGCTTACGGCCCACCTGGTGTTAAGTGGTTACCGTCGCCTATAGACACTTGCAATATTAATGTTAACACTGCAAGTGCGTTGCCATCCTGGGGCCTAAGATGATATTCTTAATTAATAAGCCTTCCATGCCCTCGCTCTTCCCTCTCGCTTTTGTTGAGCAAGCGGGTCTGTGCGATCGCTCCGTAATTTTAATAATTTTTCTTTGTTTTAACTTTGTATTCCCAGCTCGTGAATTGGTTTATGTGATATTTTAGTGATTGTGTTTCGGTAACACATAAGTGAAACTTGGTTTTATTGTCGTTAATCGCGTAAATATTGCTATTTATCAATCGGTAACTTTTTTTTATTTTCATTCTAAAGTGTGGGTATAAGTGAATTAAGTTGCGCCGATAATTTTATTGTTTACACTTTATTTAGACACTTTTTTTTATTTGTGCTGTATAATTAGTGTTAAAAAATAATGCCCTTTCGAGATGAACCTAAAGATAGAGGGGGAGGTAAACGCGTATGTGCTACTATAAGGTCGCCTCCGGCAAAGCGACTTTTTAGTGAAATGTCTCCGGTTTTCCAAACTCCCGAAGATGTAAACAAATGGGTACAATCAGTTAAATTGGTCAATAGTGACTTGTCGGAATACCATAATCAAGGCGAATATTGCACATTAGTCGAGCAGGCAAACAGTTATATTAATACAATAAATAATATAATCAACGATCAGGGATCGCGAATCACTTTGTCTAATAAAACTTCTATCATGGATTTAAACCAGCGCTTGACCGGCATTATTTCTATTCTGGCATTAAAATCGTCATGCAACGAAACTAAGGTGGCAAAATGGCCAAATAACTGCAAGCACTTAAATGTCAACTTAAATGTGACCAAAAATGTCATATGCAGATAAACTAAGGTTACGTTTGCCAGCAATATCGGCCCCTGCCCCAGCAGCAGTGAAGGCTCTTCCAGCCCGACCCTGTGTGGTGGCTTACCCCGCGCCTGATCGTTCAACCGAGTTCACAACGGCGTCCGCGACTAAACAGGCATTTATGAAAGCTATCAAGCCCAGTGACGATGGCTTCCAAATTGTTGACATTAAAAAAACCGCGAAATCGGGTGTAGTACTTCGTGTTGCGAGCGAAAGCCAACTCAAGAAGTTGGAGTCAGTGGACGCAATCAAATCGGAGGGAACCGGAGATCCGGAATCATTTGGTGGCCACGAAGGATAAATTATTTATTAATTGGGCCACTTGTAGATTTATCAATGACCTCGAGGTAGTGCGTTGTATGAACTGTCAACAATACGGTCATGTTCACAAATTTTGTACCAGCAAGTCACCCAGCTGTGCTAATTGCGGCGAGGAACATGATACACGAGCATGTCCACATAAAGACATTCCTGATTTTAAACCCATCGGTATAACCTGCAAAAGGTTTAAAAAGCCCCATGACCACCGTTGCGGCTCTCGGGAGTGTCATACCTATAAGCATAGGCTGCAGCAGCTCATTCTGAGCACAAACTACCTGTAGTTGTTTCATTTAATAAAAAAAAATCTTTGAACATGAAAAATCCAATTATAGGACAGCTTAATTTACACAACGATAGGGCAGCCACGGCGGAACTGGACCGCATAGTAATAGAGAACAAATTAGACATTGTTTCCTTACAGGAACAATATCAGAGCGCCCACCTGCGTAACAGAGTGGTACAATTACATGCCAAGGCACGAGCTGGGATTTATGTTTCAAGTACAAATTTTACTGTAACATCTTTGAGCAACCTCATGACATCTCATTGTGCTGTTGCTGAGGTTACTTCCTCGGCCTATAGGGTGTTTGTTGTGAGCTGCTACTTTCAATATTCACATCATATCGATCCTCACTTACACCATCTTCGTCACGTCCTGCAGTCTCTTGCGGGTCAAAGAATAATCATAGGCGCTGATGTCAATGCCTCTTCTACATTATGGTATGGCAAACTACGTGTATTCGATAGGGACCGGCGCTGTGCCGTCGAAGAATTTATTGCAGAAATGAACCAATACACAATTGTCCCAATGCACCACCTACTTTTTGCGGCCCTATGGGTTGCTTCGTTAGTGCTTTGTTAATGTCAGAAACTTTTACCTACTGTGCCGACGTGGCCATTGGTCGTGGATCTATTAACAACACTCGGAGATGCGATTGGTGGAGTGATCGTTTAGCTGAGCTTCAAAGGCGTTACCGGAGAGCTCGTAGAAAATTAAATTATTTTAAAAAGCATAAAATTAGTGCCGGTGCGGAATACAATAGCGCTTTACTTGCTCTTAGAGTTGCCAGGTCCCATTACAGTGCGGCTGTTGAAAAATCAAAGGGTAATTTGCTACGTAAATTAGTGCATGGGCTGGAAGCTGAGGGTCCGTGGTCGCCTATATACCATGAGTTTAGGGCTAACCGTTCTGTTGATCTTGTCTATGTACGAAATATCAAAATTAACAACTCGCATACTATAGGTCTGAAGGAAACCGCGGATTACCTCTTGGATTCTCTTATACCCGACGACTGCTCGGAGAACGATAGTGATTATCACCGAAAGATTGTGGAGAGTGGGCTCTTGAGCCACCATACTCACACCAGTCAGACCTACCAACTTCTGATGAGTTCCTCGAAATTGTTAGGTCGTTGTCCATAGCTAAGGCGTCGGGTGACGATAAAATATCTAACAAAATGATAAAGGAGGCTTGCAAGCTGTCGGGGGAAGTAATATTAAATGTTTTTAACCGGTGTATTTACGAGGGAGTGTTCCCCCGTATTTGGCGATGTGGCTATATTCGGATTATTTCTAAAAAAGGCGACAAGTCGCCAGATGACCCTAAGTCGTACCGACTGATCACACTGTTGCCCTCCTTGGGAAAGCTTTTAGAGCGTCTCAAAGTACCCCGGCCCCTGCCGGGAGGTATTAAATTTCACGAAAATCAATTTGGATTTACAGTAGGAAAATCTACTATTGACGCAGCGATATCAGTGCGAAAGACTGTCACTTCATCGGTTCACTCTTCATTTCACTTCCCGATATGAGCTGGCCATCTTCCTAGATATTTCCGGGGCTTTCGATAACGCTTGGTGGCCGATGCTATTAATGAAATTAAAGTCTCGCGGTTACTATAGAAATATTTACTCTCTTATTTATTCATATTTTTCACAAGGTACAACAACTTTAAAATTAGGTCATTATTCTGCTACCAAAACGTTAACAATAGGCTCTCCTCAGGGGTCTGTGCTAGGCCCACACTTGTGGAACTTAGGATTTGATGACTTTTTCAGTTTACCATTACCGAAGGGCTGTTCAATGACAGGATACGCCGATGACGGTATGTTGCTCGTTCAGTCGAATACTCGTGCGGGACTCGAGAGCTTGGCCCACACGTGTTTGCGCGTCGTTGCGGAGTGGGGCGTACGAAACAGGTTATTTTTTGCACCCAACAAAACATTTCAGTTGCTTTTAAAAGGAAGTTTGAAAGTACCACCGAGCATTAAATTCAATAACGTTTACATTAAAAATAAAACTTCGGTTTGCTATTTAGGATTGATTATAGAGAGAAATTTAGCATTCGTTGAGCACATAAAATCTGTAGGTGAAAAGGCTAAAAATAGCTTTTATGCGTTGTCGAGAATATCTACTGCTACATGGGGACTTTCGTTCAAAACACTGAAAGTCGTTTACGGGGCCACTTGTGGCCGTATGTGTTATTTTTTAGGCTGTATGTGTTACGGGGCGCCGGTATGAGCAGATAAGGCTACTATTAGTGCTGCACGGTAACTGTAGGAGCAAATTACATTCGTTTAAGCTTGTTGAGTCACCGTTCTGTCAGTGTTCAACTGCTGACGCCAAATATGATCAGACCTGCCCATCATATACTTTGGGAGTGTAGCATTTGGCAAAATGAGCGATATAATATGCTTAATTGTTTACAAGTAACGTCGAGAGTAGTTTACTACGCGGATCTCGTGGCATCGAGGGTAAATTTTCGTGCTTTTAAACGTTTCTGCCATACATATTACTGGAATCAAACATAGCTCACATAGGACCCGTAATATACTATTACCGTATGCTTCCCTATTTCTATAGGATTTACACCAAGTTGCTTTCCAGTTCTCCCGCTTTGCAAAGGAGGGAAGAGGCATTACGTTCTTTTCTTACTTCCTCACATTATCTTCTGATTAATTTCGTTGCGGGTTCCAAGACATGCTAACTTCTCCTGGGACATCACCGAGATCGAGCTAGGTGTAACTTTTCTGGTGTTTTGGTCATTGCTGTAGATCCTGGTTTACAGGAGTCACAGTAATGGGAATGTGGGTGGGATTAGTCCCAATTAAATGCCTTCCATGCCTATTTATTACACTGGCTACCTTTCCCTTCAATCCGAAACACAGCGGACTGCTTTACGGCAGAAAAAAGAAAGGCGGTGGTATCTACCCAGACGACCCTACATAAAAAACCACCAACACTGTGTCTACCACCTAGAAAACTACTACTACTACTTACTTATTTCTAGAGAAAGCTCTTTAAGTAGGCCTGGGAGAGGAGATATTGTAGAGATCAGAGCCACAGTATATTCAGAGCATGTAGTGTGCGTAAGTTAAAAAACTTCAGATATGAAAAGTAGTTGTCCTACAGTATTTTTTGCAAAAATATTTAATAACTTTTTATGTTAGGTGTGAGACAATTCCACAACCTATCCGCATTTATACCTCTACAGACACTATACATATTTAAAAAAATCTAATGTATTCTACGTACATACATATTGTCACGCCTTTATCACCGAAAGGGTATGTAGAGGCATAATGCCCACATTTCACCGTATGAATTTATGTCCCACGTAACAGGTGGTGAGCTTATTGCCGTGTTGAAATGAACAGGCGCAGGTTGTGGCGACCTGCTATTGATTTTTTTTTGACTAAACTAACTAACTATCTTCACGCTGTATCCCTGACGGGGTAGTCAGAGAGGACAGATCGCCAGGCTTCGCGATCCATGCATACTTCTTTCGCTTCTTCGAGATTCATCAATCGCTTCATACACGCACGTCTGGGTATCCGAGTACTTTTGACCTTTCCGTTTTTGAGCTCCTTCTACCCTCTACTTTTGAACAATATATATTCTTCGTCAATCGTTCCTCACTCATTCGTTGGACGTGTCCAAACCAACGGAGCACGCCCTTTTCCAGCTTAACGCTGACACTTTCATTCAAACCTGCCATATTGCGTATCACTTCGTTACGTATTCGGTCGGCCAAGGTAACGCCGCACAATTTTCGAAGTGGTCGCATCTCCACAGCATTCAATTTACTTTCATGCATCTGCTGACATACCCAGGTTTCACTACCGTAAAGCAAAGTTGGCACTAGCACTGCGTTATGAATCGCCAGTCGTGCTTCTTTTACGATGCTTTGTCGCTTTATTAACTGGGACAAAGCACCGTTAACTTTGTTTCCGGCAGCTACTCGCCGTTCTACATCCGAATCACATCTTCCATCCGCGCTAAACATACTTCCTAAATACACAATTTCATTCACTTGCTCTAGACGTTCCTGGTTTACCCTAATCTCGCATTTAGTTCTTACGTCACCTCTTTCAAATACTAGAACCTTAGTTTTACTTGCATTCAAGCGGAGACCCTTACTTTCACACCCCTCTTTCAAATTAGTGACTAATGCCTGAAGGTCGGCTTCTGATGAGGCCATGATCACCGCATCATCAGCGTACAGCAGACAGTTTACTGTAAAGTCACCCAAATTCACACCCATATTAAAATCTTTCAACTTCTGCAGGCAACTGTCCAGATACACTATGAACAGCCAGGCGGACATGACACATCCCTGTTTGACGCCTGTACAGACATCAAAAAGAGGTGACACATCCCCCCCTACTCGCACGCAAGCCTTACAGTCCCTATAAAGCGACTGTATTGCCCGCAGTAGCGAGCCGTCCACACCATATCCTGGCAGCAAGTCCCACAGCGTTTCTCTCACAATGTTATCAAATGCTTTCTCTAGATCCACAAAAGCGCAGAAAACCTTCTGGCTAAGAGCCAGAAACTTTTCCGCGATCATGCGGAGAGAAAACACTTGATCCATGCAACCTCTTCCACGTCGTAATCCGCATTGAGCCTCCCATAAATACCTTTCAGACTTTTCTTGCATTCGTGCCGTTATAACCTTTGCATACACCTTACTAGCTAAGCTGACCAAGCTGATCGCCCTGTAGCTGGAGCAGTTAAGGCGCGAGCCTTTCCCTTTGTAAATAGGTACTCGCCAGTCATCCGGGACCTCACCTGTCCGCCAGCACAAGTTGCATAACACCACTTTGTGGCATTTACATTTTGCGAGCGTTTCCGTGCTTCGGAAGGCACGTTAAGCCGTTGGTCCCGGTTGCCAGTAAAATGGCAGTCGTTAAGCCTGGTTGAAGGCCTTATGGGCGGCTTAAAAATTTCAACAGTAGGTAGCCACAACCTGCGTCTGTCTATTTCAACACGGCAATGGGCTCACCACCTATTACGTGGGACAGGAATCCACACGGTGAAAAGTGGGCATATAATATGCCTCTGCCACCCCTTCGGGGATAAGGCGTGATGGATATTTATTTATTTATTTTATTTACATAGTGTGTCCCAGACACGCGACCCACCGTACTTGATCATCTCAGCAGTAACTCTGTCTTTTCCCGCAGCCTTACCACATTTCATACTTCTTATCGCTTGTTCTATTTCTTTCATACTAATGACTTCAATGACATCGGGATCCGGAACATCGAAGTGAGCTCCACTTCCCGATGTGGCATCTCTGTCTTTTCTTGCATACATCTTTCCATAATATTCACTCCATCTCTGCAGGACGTCACTTTGGTCTGTTAGGACGTCATTGTTAACACTAAGCACTTTATTCATACTGCAGATTGCCGAACAACTCCGGGTCTTGCCTACCTCTTTCCAGAAGAGCTTGGCATTATCCCGGAAATTGGACGACAACCTTTCATCCGCTTTCATTCTGCACCTTTCACGAGCTTCTTCTATCAGTGCCTTCGTGTTAACTTTCTGCAGCTTGTATCTCTCTTTCATATTAAAATCATTCCGCGAGGCTAAGTAGTCTAGCCATGCTTTCTTCTTCATTCGAACTGCTTCTTTCACTTCTTCATTCCACCATGCATCACGCTTATTACTACTGCCTCTTTTCGTTTCTCCACACACTTCCACAGCGGCATTTATCATACTGTCCCTAAGGTTCTGCCATACACTTTCCACATTCTCACTGCTTACATTGACGTCGCCAAGCTTTTCGGCTACCCTTTCATTATATTTATCCCTAATGGATGCATCCTGCAGCTTCCAGCTTTTGATGCTATAAGTCGGCTCAGGTTCAGGACACTCGGTACGATGACGCCAACCCGCGAACAAACCCCTAATCCTAGTTATGACTAGGTAGTGGTCTGATCCCAGCTCAGCGCCTCGATAAACCCTTGTGTCCATCACCTGTTTACGGAGCCGACTATCCATTAGGAATAGATCTTTCATGCTTCTCTTTGACTTACATCTCCTCGTATACATGTGAATTTGTTTGTGGTTGAACATTGTGTTCGCCACAAACAAATCCTTTTCCTTACAAAATGCCAGTATTAGCTTGCCAGCGTCGTTCACCCTTTTATCCCCATACTTCCCGAGTACCGACTCAAAACCATCGCGAGCGGTACCCACCCATCCATTCAAGTCTCCACATACCATAAGTCTTTTATTTCCTTCTATCACATTTAGAGCTTCTCTCATACTCTCCCAGAAGTCCTCTAGCTCACTCGCGTTCGACGAAGATACTGGCGCGTAAGCAGCTACCAGGAAAATCTTCGTCAAACCAAGTTTTACACGGATCCAGAAGCTTCTAGGACCTACCAGTTTGTACTCATACATACCGGAGGCCAATCGCGAGGACAGCAAAATTCCAACCCCCCGACTGCCATGCTCGCTCTCTGGTACTCCAGACCAAAGCGCGAGCATCCCACCCGGGACCTCCAAGACTTCGCTGCCCTTGCGCTTGGTCTCTGTCAAGCACACTGCATCTAACTTTCTCTCATTCATAACATCCATCAACTCATTCATCTTATCTGTCATTCCTCCCCTAACATTCCACGCAGCTACCCTGCACTCCATCCTCCACTTCCTGCCGTGTCGGGCCGCGCGTGTAAGGTGGCGGTCCACTACGCCGCTCTGGCACACACTTTTCGCACCAGCGGGGACGAACTAGTGCGCGTCGCCTCGGGGGCACGCCCTAGCAGTAATCGCCCTGGTGGCACTCGTGTTGGAGTAGAATTGCAGCCGTAGCTGGCAGGGAGGCATGCTTCTACTCTTCATCCCCAAAAAAATTTTTTTTTGAATCGCCCCTAAGGAGTTCAACTGGTCTTAATGAATGTCATTTCACTGGCAACCGAGAGCAACAGCTTAACGTCCCGTCTGAAGCACGGGATTACTCGCAAATGTAAATGCCACAAAGCGGTCACCCATCCAGGACCAGCCATAGCGAAAGATGCTTAACGCAGTGAACGTTTACAGAACACTGAGTTAGCAGGGCCCGAGCGATTCACGAATGTTTTATGTTACTCACACTTTTGTGAGCACACTGCTGTAAACCTAATTCCACTTTTAGTTGTATTGGTTTCACTAACATATCATAATGCTTCATTGGGTGTGTAGGTGACATTGTGACATTCAAGAATAAACTTTGTTCGCATGAATATTAATTATCTGTCAGGTCACAATCAATTCAATCATCAATTTAATACAGATTAACATGACCTTTGCTTTTTACGAGACCGTAAACCTTAGACAAACCACTATAAAAATCTCAGTCGTACTAACTAACAACACAATTTATTCATCATATTTTTATAATTCAAAATAATACACGACATAAAACAAAAATTGTTTTGCACAATTTAAAACCAGTGTACATTGACAACGCAACGCAAGTGCTAAAAATAGCTCAGCCGACTCGATTTTTTGAACGACGCTCAACACTGTAAATGAGTTTAGCGAATTCGTTCACTCACCACACGAGCCTTAAGGGACCCACACACTATCAGTAATAATGACATAAATACCAAATAGTAAGAGATGTCGGGGCTGGTATTATCATTTTCAAGGCTATGAAGAAACGCGGTTTGCGTTTGAGCCACCATGACGAAACCAGTGCTGCACCGGTCGATAAATCTAGCTAGTCATACCGGTTCTGCTCATCATCCCGGTGAGGTCCCGGATGACTGGCGAGTACCTATTTACAAAGGGAAAGGCTCGCGCCTTAACTGCTCCAGCTACAGGGCGATCAGCTTGGTCAGCGTAGCTAGTAAGGTGTATGCAAAGGTTATAACGGCACGAATGCAAGAAAAGTCTGAAAGGTATTTATGGGAGGCTCAATGCGGATTCCGACGTGGAAGAGGTTGCATGGATCAAGTGTTTTCTCTCCGCATGATCGCGGAAAAGTTTCTGGCTCTTAGCCAGAAGGTTTTCTGCGCTTTTGTGGATCTAGAGAAAGCATTTGATAACGTTGTGAGAGAAAAGCTGTGGGACTTGCTGCCAGGATATGGTGTGGACGGCTCGCTACTGCGGGCAATACAGTCGCTTTATAGGCACTGTAAGGCTTGCGTGCGAGTAGGGGGGGATGTGTCACCTCTTTTTGATGTCTGTACAGGCGTCAAACAGGGATGTGTCATGTCCGCCTGGCTGTTCATAGTGTATCTGGACAGTTGCCTGCAGAAGTTGAAAGATTTTAATATGGGTGTGAATTTGGGTGACTTTACAGTAAACTGTCTGCTGTACGCTGATGATGCGGTGCTCATGGCCTCATCAAAAGCCGACCTACAGGCATTAGTCACTAATTTGAAAGAGGGGTGTGAAAGTAAGGGTCTCCGCTTGAATGCAAGTAAAACTAAGGTTCTAGTATTTGAAAGAGGTGACGTAAGAACTAAATGCGAGATTAGGGTAAACCAGGAACGTCTAGAGCAAGTGAATGAAATTGTGTATTTAGGAAGTATGTTTAGCGCGGATGGAAGATGTGATTCGGATGTAGAACGGCGAGTAGCTGCCGGAAACAAAGTTAACGGTGCTTTGTCCCAGTTAGTAAAGCGACAAAGCATCGTAAAAGAAGCACGAATGGCGATTCATAACGCAGTGCTAGTGCCAACTTTGCTTTACGGTAGTGAAACCTGGGTATGTCAGCAGATGCATGAAAGGAAATTGAATGCTGTGGAGATGCGATCACTTCGAAAATTGTGCGGCGTTACCTTGGCCGACCGAATACGTAACGAGGTGATACGCAATATGGCAGGTTTGAATGAAAGTGTCAGCGTTAAGCTGGAAAAGGGCGTGCTCCGTTGGTTTGGACACGTCCAACGAATGAGTGAGGAACGATTGACGAAGAATATATATTGTTCAAAAGTAGAGGGTAGAAGGAGTCAGGGAAGGCCGAGACTTACATATGAAGACCACGTGAGCAGATTGCTCAAAAACGGAAAGGTCAAAAGTACTCGGATACCCAGACGTGCGTGTATGAAGCGATTGATGAATCTCGAAGAAGCGAAAGAAGTATGCATGGATCGCGAAGCCTGGCGATCTGTCCTCTCTGACTACCCCGTCAGGGATACAGCGTGAAGATAGTTAGTTAGTTAGTATTTTTTACGTACCTACCACCATGAGATGAGCACCAAGAAAGGAATTCCCGGTATTCACAGAGGAATGTAATCCTATTAATATTATAAATGTACAAGTTTCTGAAGATTTCTATATTATTAGGGCGTTTGTTATTTAATCACATTTAGATGATAATCGGCATGTAGATAGAACATTTCCTGAATTAATACATAGGATACCTACTTTTTATCCGGGAAAACATCTTTTCCCGCGTGAAATCCTTTTTGTTCACTAACGAAACTTCACGTGAGCGGAACCGCGGGCATCAACTGTAGGAGATATTTGAAAATTATTTTTGTAGGACTTTCTATAATCGACCATCAAGCCGAGAATACTGAATCAATTTTGGCATGATTTAGGTTTAAATTCTGATTTGCGAGAGAGGATGAAATGTGTATAAAATGTATATTCCGTTACCACAGTTTTGCCCGCGTGTATATTATTCAGTTTTAACTCATCAACAAGTATTTCGATTCAGTGCTTTGTTGTTAGAAAAGGGGATACTTCAAAAGTTGTTTCCTAAGAATAGCCTACACGCCACCATATTTAACTAATCTCTCTTTGACTGTTTCTCTTATTTGGCAAACAAAGTTGAGCGGGTCAGCTAATACTGTAATAGTAGGTAACTACTACTCTATTGGCAACGACAACACTATAAAACTTTAGTTGAACCTAATGTCATTATTACTGATAGTGTCGGGTCCGCTGTAGATGTTATCATATTCATATTATTAATATTTTGCCAGTACGCCACGAACAACGCATTACACCACACGTGTAGATAAAAAAATTAGAATGGATGTGAATTTTACCAATAAAGTTGTGTTAGTTACCGGTGCTAGTGCGGGTATAGGAGAAGCGACTGCTCTCTTGTTCGCAAAACTTGGAGCCAGTTTGTCTCTGGTTGGTAGAAATAAAGAGAATCTAAGAAATGTGGCGGATAGATGTGAGAAAGAGAAGGGAGTAAAGCCTCTCGCTATTGTTGCCGACCTCGGTACAGATGAGGGAGTAGAGAAAACTGCTAAAGAAACGATCGACCATTTTGGAAAGTTGGATGTTTTAGTTAATAATGTCGGAGTTGGTGCACGTACATGCATTCAACTCGCAGACATGGCTACTTTCGACAGGGTGTTTAACACTGACGTGCGTGGAGTGTACAACTTGACGCGATTGCTCGTGCCACATTTGATACAGACAAAGGGTAATATTATCAACGTGTCCAGTATTTCGGGATCTATGGTTGCTCTCGGCAGTTTGCCTTACGGAATGGCCAAGGCTGCACTGGATCACTTCACAAAACTCATAGCTCTAGAACTTGCACCAAAAGGAGTCAGGGTTAACACGGTTAGTCCTGGTGTTACAGTGTCAAATTTCGTTAGACGTCTAACAGATTATAGTGACGACGAATATGAGGCATGGCTGAAAAAGGTTTCAGTTATCATACCAATGGGGGAGGTCTGCGTGGGCTTGGATGTAGCCAGGATGATTGTGCACCTGGCCAGTGATATTAGCCGACTGGTCACGGGAGTAATTGTGCAGGTGGATGGTGGCATGCAGTTCAGTTCTCCGGGCAACTTTATCACTGATCAGATGAAGTGAATTATGTTTACCAATGAAAAAAACACGGTGGTTTTAAAAAGCAATTTATTTAACCTTTAATATTTATTACTCAGATTAGTTATGCAACTAATTATTAGATATTTGACATCCATTTTGTCATCATTATACAATAACAAAATTGATTTCAATTACTGTGACGCTGAATTTATGCAGTTATTTTTCCTGTGTAAGGTTATGCTATTTTATGCTGTTCTTTTGTAATATTTTATTAAGAGGACGATTAAACAAATACTGTATTTTTATTTGACATACAACAGGGATTACGCTAGATAGAGAAAGAAGTAGATAGTAATGGAATTTATAACTATTTCGCGAATGCACTCGACACTTGACAGAGTTCTCAAGATTATATCGTTTTGATATCATATCATGATGGAAGTAGGCACAATTGAATGATAAGCGACTGTTATCACCAACAATTGAGTTACATCATTTATTTAACGTGTGACATGTAGCTACAATCTGTCTGATTATATGTCAGTGCTTTTTAGGATTCCGTCCATTAAAAGGTAAAAACAAGGAACCATTATAAAATCACATTCTTGTCCGTCTGTCTGTCCGTGTGTCGCCATTGATTTTCTTTGGAACGGGTAGGTCTAGAAATTATCAGGTGTATAAAAATTAAGGTCTTGAGTCAACACGATAAAAAGATAGGTATGGGAAATTTAGATTTTTGGGAAAACTTGTAAGTACTAAAAATGTATCTTAATTTTTCAACTATTTCATTTTTCGGAATTATTCTCTTTACTTGTGAGATAAGACATTGCTTTAAAAAAAAATGGCAGTTCTAGGTCAACCAAAGTACCTACCCTATAAGTAGTCAATCGAAAACCTATATTTAGTACCTAGTTCCCGTTGACTCACGAAATTGAGCAAAAAATATTTTACAGCAGAATAGGAAATTTCTGAATGAAAAAAGAAAGGAAAATTCTAAAAAATAAATAAAAGCAATAAGACGTGTCCCCATACATATACCTACATAGTTAGCACCAATTAACATAGACCTCTGAGTTGTACGGGCACTCATACAATTTGGAGGTCTAGTTTCTCAAATAACGTACTGAACCCTCAGCGCACGAGATCGACCCGCGCTTGACCGGTTATTAAAATTCAGTGGTAGCCACTTGTTTTATTACACTTTAAAATATGTCAGTTACAAACGGGTATGGTAGCAAGAACCAAGGTTACGGCAACATTGCACAAATATTAACATAAAATACGGATAGACTTGTAAATTAAGTGTATGAATAACCTGTCGTTGTCGGTGTTGGAGCGTTCGGCATCGCTTAAGCCCGTCACACAGGTAGCTATAATATATATTAATGTATAACAAGGCATAATATTATAGCACGGCATATTAAATCTACGTTTTTACATTATAGCTACGTGTGTGACGGTCTTTTATGTGCGATTCGGACAGATGCCGATCCGATCGAAAAGTCAAAGTACAATTTCATAATTCAAGGTCTTCGCCTATTTCGTACTCCAGTATTAACCAAGTTTAATAATATAAACTGAATAAGAACAAAATGTATTGTGTTTATTTTGCTGGGCCATTATGTTTTTTTGAAGTGAATCTTCTTTATCGACGTTGAGAGATATTTTAAAGCTGTAAAAAATATTCACGTTTTTCAACGCGTCATGTTGTTTTGAAGTGAAACTTCTTTATAATAAGTGAAACTTCTTTATCGACGTGTGAGAGAAATTTTATAGCTGTAAAAAATTTCGTAAACTTCATTCTTTCATGTGTACTCTGGTAAGCACACATATTATTTTTCCATCCAGTCAACAAATTTGAACAATATTGGCACCGATGTTAACTGGCTGGTCGTCGGATGGGTGACCACTTTGTGGCATTTACATTTGCGAGCGTTTCCGTGCTTCGGAAGGCACGTTAAGCCGTTGGTCCCGGTTGCCAGTAAAATGGCGGTCGTTAAGCCTGGTTGAAGGCCTTATAGGCGGCTTAAAAAATTTCAACAGCAGGTAGCCACAACCTGCGTCTGTCTATTTCAACACGGCAATGGGCTCACCACCTATTACGTGGGACAGGAATCCACACGGTGAAAAGTGGGCATATAATATGCCACTGCCACCCCTTCGGGGATAAGGCGTGATGGATATTTATTTATTTTATTTATGTTAACTAAATAGCCAATTTGAAATCTTTTGGTACTCATCATTAAATTTGTGTCATCATAAAGAAAATAACAGAGTGAAACAAATAAGTATTATTAAATGAGATATACAATATTATTTATTTAAGAATTTATGATAACATTAGAATATAAAGATATATAGAGATAAGGAAAACAGTAAAGCGGTACTGAGAATCTAGAAATTCTTAAAAAGGTGAGGTTGTTGAGAGATGTGTATGAAAGTTATAGATATATAAATACATTTTGTTATATTATACTTAATATAACAATATGTATTTATATATCTACCTCTGTGGCGCGGTGGGAGTGTATCCGACTGCTACGCAAGAGGTCCCGGGTTCGATTCCCGGGTCGGAACAAATATTTGTGTGATCCACAAATGGGTGTTTCGGAGTTTGGGTGTTTTCTATGTATAATATGTATGTATTTAGAAATTATAAGTATGTTTATCAGTTATCTAGATCCCATAACACAAGCTAATATTAGCTTACTTTGGGCTAGATGACGCTGTGTGAAAAGTGTCCGACAAGTTTAAAAAAAAAAATATATACAAATAAATTAGCACTTAAACACTTACTATGCCAAAATATTGAACTCATCGATATCTTAACAAAGTTATCGAATCTACCGCTCGTAGCATTTATCAGTTATGCCTGCTGCATAAATAACCACGGGCGTAGTCAGGGGGGGGAGGTTTAGGGGGTTCAAACCCCCCCCCCCCCCCAAATGTTAACGATATTAACAATCATCATCATCCGAGCGTCAGCCTGAATTTTGTTTACAGCGCCGGGGTCTGCTTTCCTACTTCTTCTCCTCCACTAACGCGCGGTCATCGACATCCCTAGTAGCGAGACCGTGGATGCAAGAGATCCTTCACAAAACCACCGCAGCATTGTTATTAGTTTCAGTTAGAGCCACACAAGCCGGTGTTGACACAAAAATACTGCGGTGGTTTTGTGAAGGATCTCTTGCGACGTGTCGCTTCTGACCAGCATTTTTGGTTCACAAATTACACGAGGCATCTCCCGCAACTTTGCTTACGCAGCAGCAATGTGTGTCTTGACGTAACAATCGATGTCACTGGAACTCAATCTGGACCGTGCACTGGACTAAATCATCACCTATGCCGACAGATGTGGGACCTGTAGAGTTTTGTGCCAAGTAGGTACTGGGTTTTACCCACAATTAATAACCATGGAGTCTGCTCATGTGACTCCGTAAAACTGAAATGAAAAAAAAAAATCCCAAATCTATTTAATGCGCAGTAGGTCAGAAAGTATGCTTTACCATGCGTGCACTTTCGGTGCGGATATTAAAATTTAGAGATGCTCGGTCAAGACGTTGATCACTTCCGGTATTAAACCTGTTTATCACACAAACATCTCTAAATATACCTAACTTACTCTCCGATATAAAGAAGTCTATCTCGTTCCTAATAATGGACCGAAGCCCCGAAAAGGTCACAACTTCACAAAGTTCATTTTCTGTGGGGCTTTTTCTTAAAGTAAGAATTCAATAAGAAGAGCCTCTGCCGCTCGAAAACGTTAATAAGCTCTGTAACGACTCCACGCCATAAAGACCGATTTCACCGCATTGTGTTGTAGTCCCATTTTGGCGGTGAAGTACCCCCATTACAACGTTGTAGTGAGCATTAGTAGTAACGTATAATGCTACCGCTATGTCCTCATACACGGCCTCGACTGCCTCGAGAGTGCTGTAGTGCTTGTTTAGTGCCCTAGGACACTGGAATACACTGGAGGTGATCAGGAATACCTATCGGTGAGCTTCAGTATTAATTATGCTTCCCGAGCCGACAAACTGCTTCCACAACTGCTATCAAGGTCTGTGCCTTCCTTCACCTTTCCGAAAGTAGAAGACGTCGAAAAGGTGAACGAAAGGGTTAGTGTGTCCTTCCACTTTCTTCGCAGCTTGCATAAACTTAATATGGGCCAGTTTATGCTACCCAGTTCTGCTTCAGATCGCTAAGGCGCTCGTTCAGCCGTAGAGTAGTTCCATAGATTGCCGAAATCAATCGTGTATGGTAGCCTCCTGTCGCCTGCAGATTCTTGACAGCCCCACTTCCGCCGTTACCCCGATTGCTACGTTATCGAGAACAGCGGAAGTGACAGGAACTGGAGCCTGTTTCTTGTTTGTGCCTTCATATTGGGAGGGTTTGTCCTTACTATACCACGCTGGCTAGACGGGTATAGTAAGGACAAACACTCTTCCAGTTTTTGTGACCCAGACGTTCGTGATCGCCTGAGAATGTCCTGGCTGGAGGTGGATTACTGTGTTGCTCAATTTCTTACGGGACATGGTAACTTTAGGAGCAAATTACATTCGTTTAAGCTGGTCGAGTCTCTGTCAATGTTCAACAGCTGATGCAAAATATGATCAGACCGCTCATCACATAATTTGGGAGTGTAGCATTTGGCGAAACGAGCGAAACAATATGGTAAGCAGTTCACAAGTAACATCGGAGAGTTTACTATGCGTATCTCATGGCATCAAGGGTAAATTTTCGTGCTTATAAACGTTTCTGCCATTCATATTACTGGAATCAAACATAGCTCACATAGGACCCGTAGTATACTAGTACCGTGGTGCTTCCCTTTTTCTATAAGGATTTACACCTAGTTGATTTCCAGGTTTACCGCTTTGCAAAGGAGGGAAGACGTGTTACGTTCTTTTTCCAACTTACTCAATCTATGTTCTGATTAATTTCGTTGTGGGTTCCAAGACATGCTAACTTCTCCTGGGACTTCACCGAGATCGAGCTCGGTGTAACTTTTGTGGTCTTGGTCATTGCTGTAGATTCTTCATAGTTAACAGGAGTGAAAAAAAAAGTCAGCAGGTGCAGTACTCAAAGGTGAGGCTGTCTTGGACCCCGAAGATGTAGGTAGGGCCCTATCGCATCTAAAATCTGCTTCAGAATGCATAAATTACTGTGCAATCTACCAAAAGTTTACACAATATAACAAGTATTGGAAAACCCTCCCCAAAACTAAAACCTGGGTACGCCCGTGTAAATAGCAATGCCTAAAATTTAAAAATCTAGTAAGATATGTACTTAATATGAATAAGAATAAGATGGAGAGTTTGAAAAATTTTAATAGCGGGTTGAAAAGATCTGCGCCTGCCCATTTCAACACGGCAATGAGCTCACCGCCGGTTACGTGAGACAAAAATGCATACGGTGAAATGTGGGAGTTTCACTGTATGCAGTGAGTAGGTATCCCTTCGGGGATGACATGCGTGACTGCTATGCAAAAAATACTGAAAATTTTAACGACAAATCGGAATAAAGAGGATAGATAGTGTTCAATAACTCTTTCTTTCAAGATAGAGTGCTACTTTTCTGAAGATGTCAATATCTGACTGCATGAGCAGTGAAAGACCAGAAGTCAGTTTTGTGGGCAGGAAATTTGAGGTTGGAGCGGAAGTGAGATCAGTAGATAGCATCAGAATATGGCGTAAATAGGAATCGTTTCTAGCACGTTTCTATTGTGCGAAAGTAGAGGTTAAAATGGGTTAGGGTAGCCCGAGGCTTACATTTGAAAACCACGTGAGCAGATTGTTCAAAAACGGAATAGTCAAAAGTACTTGGATACCCAGACGTGCATGTATGAAGCGATTAAAGAATCTGCAGGAAGCGAAAGAAGTATACATGGATCGCGACGCCTGGCGATCTGTTCTCTCTGACTACCCCGTCAGAGAGGACAGATCGCCATAGCCATCTTCTTTGTCAATCGGTTCTTACCCCATTTGTTGGACGTGTCCAAACCAACGGAGCACGCCCTTTTCCAGCTTAACGCTGATTTCGATTTGGTCACTTTCATTCAAACTTGCCATATTGCGTATCACTTCGTTACGTATTCGGTCAAGCAAGGTTACGCCGCACAAATTTGAAAGTGATCGCATCTTCACAGCATTCAATTTAATTTCATGCATCATCTGGTTTCGTTACCTAAAAGCAACGTTAGCACTAGCACCGAGACGCTGTTTTAAGCTGCGTTTTAAATCACGTATGTCGTGATTGAAAACGCGTTTCAAATCACGAGTCGTATTTATTTTATGATACTTTGTCACTTTATTGAATGGGACAAACCACGGTTAACTTTGTTTCCGGCATCTAATCGCCGTTCTACATCTGAATCACATCTTCCGTCCGCATCCTCAGTAAATACACAATTTTATTCACTTGCTCTACTTTGTTCTTACGTTTTCTCTTTAAAATACTAGAACCTTAGTTTTACATGCATTCAAGCAAAGACCCTTACTTTCACACGGTCACATGAGGCCATGAGTAACGCATCATCAGCGTACAACAGACAATTTACTGTTAAGACACCCATCAAATTCACACCCATATCATAATCTTTCAAGTTCTGCAGGCAGCTGTCCATACAATGTAAACAGCCAGGCGGACATGACACAACCCTGTATGACGCCTATTACACAATAAAACAAGAACTACAGACGGAGTGTACCTAACACGTGAGCTATGACGTGAATATCTGTGTATCCTGTCCTGTCACAATATTAGGGTTGTTTAGCCGGTTTTCGGCCAGTTAAGCAAAGTTTCGTATTCAGAGCGATTTTTTCCATGACATAGTAAACAATACTTAACAAAAAAAAATTTTCGTTTCATTGAACTAAAACAATTTCCATATTTCTAGACTTTGTTTAGGAATTGTGGAGGAACGGGTGGAGATGTTCCTCCGACACAAAGGGAGGATCCTCCGACCAGGCAAGGTGATCACGCCTGGCGGGCCGCGGCCCAACGGTTGATGTTGGGCTGTTGTATATATCATTATTCAGCGTGAGAACTCTCATAGCGCGATGTAGGATTCTTAGTATCGATGTAGTTCGATAGCTTTACGCTAGGTGGCGCTGGTCGCCACATCACTCCCCTCCGAGACCGGAGGTCGATTGTGAGTATGAGTCTGGTGTCTTCGTCTGTTATGATTTGCGCCAGTGCCAGATTGTGTAGTCCCAGTGAGTCGGAATCGTATGCCGCTGAATCCAGTGAGTCGGAAATCGAACTCTGCTAGTCCCAGTGAGTCGGGGCTGAGTGCAGTGCTGCGGTGCGCGGTGAGGTAACCCCAGTGAGTCGGGGTGGTTGCTGCGTAGTGGCTGTCTGCTGCGTAGACGGGAGAGATGTGCTCTTCTTACATTGACCGTAGTTGCAGTGTGCTGTGCCTAGACGCTGGTGTGGCCGATGAGGTGACCAGGCTGGAGCGGTCGCTTCTAGCTAGTGGTATTCCTGATGAGGCCGGAGATGCTGGCTGGCTGAGACTAATTACCGTCATACTGGAGTGCTGTGATGGTGGCGATAATGCTGCTGATCTGCTCCGTGAAGGCTGCTTCCAATCACGTCGGGGTCACCACTGTGGAGGAACGGATGGAGATGTTCCTCCGACACAACGGGAGGATCCTCCAACCAGGCAAGGTGATCACGCCTGGCGGGCCGCGGCCCAACGGTTGATGTTGGGCTGTTGTATATATCATTCTTCAGCGTGAGAACTCTCATAGCGCGATGTAGGATTCTTAGTATCGATGTAGTTCGATAGCTTTACGCTAGGTGGCGCTGGTCGCCACAGGAATAAATATGGTTTTTTTATAAAAAAAATTATCTCGAGAAGTGACGATATTGACGGTTCCCGGCCACCTATTTTAGATTACGGCCGTGTTTTTTGTTAATTTTCGGCCAGTATTTGATGTTTTTATAATAACTCTTATGTCTATGGAAATAGGTCACTTTTTATAATAAAAGTGGAATTAGTAACGAATCAAAGTATTATTAAGATTTTCAATTAGTTTTTATTTAAAACTAAAATAAAATCTAAAACTAAAATCTTCTTTTTGTAGTAATTAATTATTCTTCCGTATCCGTATATGTATTTCCGCCGTCCTTTCAAAATATGGCCGAAAACTAGAATCACAGATTACCAGTATTCGGTCGTGTTATAATTGCTGAGCCGAAAACTAAGTTCAAACTATCCATTTATCGGCCTCTGGCTAAATTATGACCTATAAGTCACTTTCGTCAATCCAATTTTCGGCCTCTTTGTATAATATAACCGGTAATCTATATTCGGCCGCCAGTGATACTATAAAATCAACAAGGTAGCTTCTAAATGAATCAAGTATGTTTGAAGTTTTTTAGACCAAGACCTCAATGAATAATAGAGAAATTTGAAAATAAAATATTAATATTTCTTACCATATTTTTAACTAACCGAAAAATAACGTAAATATAGTTGGCCTTCGGCCAATTCGTTAGATATTGGCTGGAAAGTAAATTTACAAAATCCTTTTCACAACTACAATAATACAAAACAATTTAAGTTGATTTTAGCCATGAATTCCTTTTACAAACGCGCGGCCGAAATCTACCTCCGCAAAAAAATAATACTGAATGGTAAAACAATCAATTTAATATTATAAGATTGGTGTCAGATTTCGCGCAAATTGGTGCGCACAATTTTTTTTCGTTGATTTTAACTGACATTCACACTGCGCGGGTAAGCTGTCGAAACAAATGTAATGCTACTAAGGTACAGAGTTGTGTATAGAATCTATGCGATGATAGTGGATTTTTTACTTGAGCGTGTTTTATTTTCTTATTATCTCGTAAAAATTGTGTGATGGCCGAAAACTGTAGCTGGCCGGTAAACCAGCTAAATTACCTATGTCTTATTTTACAGAAATCGGGATAGTATAGATAAAATAAATAAATAAATAAATATCCATCACGCCTTATCCCCGAAGGGGTGGCAGAGGCATATTATATGCCCACTTTTCACCGTGTGGATTCCTGTCCCACGTAATAGGTGGTGAGCCCATTGCCGTGTTGAAATAGACAGACGCAGGTTGTGGCTACCTGCTGTTGAAATTTTTTAAGCCGCCTATAAGGCTTTCAACCAGGCTTAACGACTGCCACTTTACTGGCAACCGGGACCAACGGCTTAACGTGCCTTCCGAAGCACGGAAACGCTCGCAAATGTAAATGCCACAAAGTGGTCACCCATCCGACGACCAGCCATAGTGAAAGTTGCGTACCTCAGTGATCGTTTACCGAACACTGAGACCGCGGGGCCACGAGCGCTTCAATATTTTTCAATATTAGTATAGATAATATATCACATTGCCGCCACGTGAAAGTGCTGATATGGCTGGACAAAGCTGGACACGCAATCAATTTTTGAAGGTATAGGTACTTCTTTTGGCGCTTTAGGAAAAAATGATGTGAGTATTTTTTTATGATGCGCGCGCACCGTCTCGAAAAACCGACACCATGAAGTTAGCTGATAAGTGTTTCCATGACAACTTATAAACACCCTGAAGGGATAAGTGTTTCCATATTACAACATGACGATAGTCTCAAAATAAATTTTAATAAATATTTGGAATAGACAAATAAGCTGAAACGAATCTAATTCTAACGCGAGTACATAAGTACACACACTTTTTTTTTAATTGCACACTTACTATTAAATACTGCCAGTTCATACTTTATCTATGGTAAATTGAGGTTACATTCGTATTTTTTTAATGATTCATAAAAACAACAGCCTTATTTTAACATCATGCCGATTTACGGACCAACATTCGAACAATTTGTGCAAAAATATAGGAAATGGATTTATAATAAAGTGAGCTCTACTCTTTATCGACGATTTCGTTTTGGGATTGGAGAAATAATAAAGTCGTGTTCACACTGTATAGCGTTACAGGGCATAGCTCGATTGAGGTGCTTAGTCAACTTCCGTCGTGTGACGTGACTTGTAACCTATAGTGAGCGGAAAATTTTACGAAGCAGAACATTTTCTTGTACACGTTTCCTACAGGAACTAGTTAGCGCGATAAAAAATAACCTAATTTAACTCTGATAGACTACTGAATGATGACTAATGATGGTTTTTGCTTATAATAGTATCAATTATCCATCCATCCCTACGAACTTTCGCGCTTTTGACCGTTTTGACATATTACAATAGTGAAGATATTTTACTTGTTTTACATAAGTACTCTGTTTTCTACCTTAGTATAAATACCCCCTAATGTGGTCGACTATTCACATATTTCTACAAATAAAAAGTAATTAAAATTAAAACGAAACTTCATGGAAGGACAAACGTCAAAACGGCCATCATAGCGTGCCGCTAGTATAATTGAAGTGAATGTTTCGCTTATCAAATAAAAAAAATATTATAAAATTCATCCCGGGCAAGTTATTAAACATAACATAGCCTGTCTGCCATTGGGGTAGACAGAGACTATGAATTCTACTTACTACGACCCTGGCATACAATTTTCAGTGCTTCTATAAGTGTTTTCATATACGCTCGCAGGTCGGATTAAGGCCAGGTCATGCCTATTTCTAAAAGGTCTCAGATTTTATAGACATACGTACCTACGACGAAGTCGACCCCTACCAGTATGCCCATTCATTCTTACCACGTAAATCTGCTTAGTCAGTCTATTTTCTCCACGTGTCCGAACCATCTAAGCATTCCTTTTTCTATCTTAGTCACTATATCTTCTGTCATACTGCAATGTTCCCTTATCACGCAGTTTATTTCTTTATCCATCAACTTCACTCCAGCTATACTTCGTTCACTTCTCATTTAAAAACAATTAAAATGCAAAAATATTTGTACAACTATAAAAATATTTTTTTAACGGTCACCAGTTTATTCGCGCCTTAATTCACGTAGATAGGTACGTACTTACACGTGTGTGGTTTGAAGAACACTCGTCGAAGCGAGGCAGTCTCTTTGAGTAAAATGCAAATAAACGATGTTGCTGTACCAAATCGTAAATCAAGCCAGTCGAATAAGAATCTCTGGCATATGTAGAATAGGGACCTACCTGTGTTGGTACATAGACAAAGTAATGTTTGTAGGAATGTTGGTTTTGATGTTACTTACCAACAAATTGGTTCCATTTGATTGAATTGACTTGACTTGAATTTGTAGGTAAATACTTGTTTAGACCCTTAATGAGTTGACTGTATTCAATACATTTAGTTTCTATAAAGATCTTTGCGCAGTCACTCCGTGAAGAATTGCCAAAATTTTCGTAATGTTCCGGCATTATGTACCTACATAAAAATGAAAATATAATTGTTATTTATTCGCCCTTAATTACATTATTGTCCAACTTAACAGTATGCAAGCTCATTTCCATGTTGAACAAGTGAATAAGCGCTGGTTGTGGTTACTTGCTGTTGAAATTTTTCAAGTTGCCCTGACTTTCAACTTGGCTTAAAGACTGCTATGTTACTGGCAACCTGGAACAAAAGTGTGTGTGTGTGAGCACGAAAATGCTCGTAAATGGAATTCATAAAGCGGTCACCCATCCGATTTACAGAACACTTGAGTTAGTGGGGCCACTAAGCGCTTCAAAATTTTAATTACATAATTAAATTGACATTTTATAATTTTAGTATAATTATATAAATGCCTCGGCGCCACCGAGGTGTATGCGACTACCGCGCATGAGGTCCCAGGTTCGATTTCCAGGTCGGAACAAATATTTGTGTGATCCACAAATGTTAGTTTCAGAGTTTGGGTGTTTCATATGTATAAAATGTACCTATGTATTTAGACATATATAAGTATGTTTATCAATGGTCTAGATCCCATAGTACAAGCTTATAGCTTAGTTTGGGCTAGATGGCGCTGTGTTAAAAGTGTCCAACAACAACAAAAATTAATGAAGTAATTCTTGCATTTTAGTAGAAAGTAGAAGGAGTCAGGGTAGACCGAGATTTGCATTATGAAGACCACGTCTGCTTAAAATCGGAAAGGTCATAAGTGCTCGGGTACCAAGATGTGGATGTATGAAGCGATTAATGAATCTGCAGGAAGAACGTACGCAAGGATCGCGAAGCCTGGCGGTGTGTCTTCTCTCACTAAGGCTGAGCGCAGATTAGAGTCAAGACAGTCTTGAGACAGACTGTTTCTTATAGTCAAGTCTGTTTTAAAATAAATAATATATCCATCACGCCTTATCCCCGAAGGGATGGCAGAGGCATATTATATGCCCACTTTTCACCGTGTGGATTCCGGTCCCACGTAATAGGTAGTGAGCCCATTGCCGTGTTGAAATAGACAGATGCAGGCTGTGGCTACCTGCTGTTGAAAATTTTCAAGCATAAGGCCTTCAACCAGGCTTAACGACTGCCATTTTACTGGCAACCGGGACCAACGGCTTAAAGTGCCTTCCGAAGCACGGAAACGCTCGCAAATGTAAATGCCACAAAGTGGTCACCCATCCGAGGACCTGCCATAGTGAAAGTTGCGTAACTCAGTGATCGTTTACAGAACACTGAGACCGCGGGGCCACGAGCGTTTCTAAGTCTGTTTTAAAACTAAAACAAAACTGTTTTGTCTACAACGCGGCGCACACCATAGTCCATAGAATTTTACCGATATTGCTGTTTTAAGCATCCTAAATACACGTGCACGTACACAACGACGCAGACGTAAATATTGGATGGGAAAAGTTTATACTTTATACTAGCTGACCCGCGCAACTTAGCGCCACATATGAGAAACAGACAAAGAAAGAGAAATTAAATAACGAGGGTGCGCGTAGGCTATTCTTTTGAAACAACTTTTGAAGTAGATATGTCACCGGAAAATAAGAAGAACCGCAAATTTATAAATTTACTACAATTTTCGAGGAAATTTATCAACTTTCGGTTAGGTTGGGTTAGGTTATTTATAAATTTCCTAGAAAATTTATAAATTTGCGGTTGTTGTTATTTTCCGGTTACATATATATTACCAAGCACAAAGTGGGAGTCCGGTGTCCATTGAGTTCATTACAGCAAACATTTTTGTATCTTTATCAAGCTTGCAAAATAAGTCGATTGTCAAAGCTTTGTGCAGCAATTACAGAGAAAATACATATATTTTCCGAATGCATTATTAACTTGATACGAGTGTTGTATGAATAATGGGTTGTACGCGTACTTTTGATATTTTGTGGATTCATTTAAAGCTGCGATTTGCTATTACGCATTCTGATTCAATATTATAACTGAATCTGAACTGTAAGGAATTTTAAACCTTGGGATTTGGGGAAGAACAGTGACAGATCAGTAAATAAAAGTATTTGTGTATATTGATAAATTACATAATAATAAATTATATATAAATTTTTTAAAGCAATTATTTTACTAAATATCTTCCCAAATTTCCACTTTATTAAAAATTTATGAGAAATTTAGCAAAATAATTGCTTTAAAAAATTTATCAATATACTGAGCGGAGTCCATTGCACCAATGTTTAAAAATGGTTGTAACACTGTTCATTGATATCGGGTTGTTCATTAGCTTGATAGATGGCTCATACTATTAAAATATGGTGGAGAATTTTAACTTGATTCGATACGGTTCGGGTAGTTCAGTAGGCTAGAACATTGCCCTGGTTAGGCAAAGGTCACAGGTTCAATCCCTGTCTAGAATCGAATTGTCTTTATTAAAAATTTATTTGTGTATAGGTAGGTAAGACGAATTTCCTACTTGCTCAGTGGAATTCGCAAAAATCTTCTAATTATATACAAACTCTTCGCTAGCTCATTTTTTATAGTTATTTGTCAATATGACAATTCTGATACTATCATTTCTAAACAGAATGTAGTATTGGTAGTATCTACAGTAGAATTTTATACGATAAGATTTTACAAGAATATTGTTATAAAGTAATTTTGAATTTACATAAGTATAAAAATGGATGACGAATCTATTGGTGCTGTGGAAGAAAATACTCTGGGAACAGTCTTTGAGGCTGGTAGTTTCGATAGCTCTGAAGATCCACCTATGGAAGAATGGTCTTCGCTTGAATTGGTTGGTGAGGAAGTAAATTACAAACGACAACTAGAGGAGCAAGGGTTATACGATCCCGGAACACCAGAAATATGCACCAAATATATCGCACTATCTGCTAGTTCCGTTATTAGGCATGTGTACTATCGCTACCCAGCAATTATTGATCCTGGTATCTTAGACGTCTTATTGAAACCAGAAGTGCAAGTCATTTATAGCGATGACGGACAGGACATGTACTTGTCTCTTTGCAAGCAAATGAATCAAAGTGTTGTCAGAAGTTTCCATAGAGGATTATTGGACAAAGAGATAAACTTAGCGTATTACGGGGTTAATCCAAACCACGTACGAGCAATGGCTGTAGCTCTGAAATACAATAAAACGGTTAAACGACTAAAATTAACTGACAATTTCTTAAACAATGATGCCGCCTATCATTTAGGTGATATGCTTGCATCTAACACCTGCTTAGTAGAACTGGATATCCCTGGTTGTCGACTCGGGCCAATAGGTGTACAAAACCTTTTACTAAATATGATCAATAACGGAACTCTAAAAGTTCTTAATTTGAGCAAAAATGAAGTGGGTGACGATGGTATGGAATATTTTGCCAATGCAATTTTTAAAGGTCTCAACGTAAAGAAAATTGATTTAAGCTTTAACAATATAACTGGAAAAGGAGTGTCATTACTGGTAGAACCATTGCAAACGTACAATAAATTTACTCACTGGAATCTATCTTGGAATAAACTTGGCTCACCAGGAACCGCTTCCTTCCTCATTGCGTTAGCGGAGACCACAAAGGATTTGGTGTATATGAATTTATCATGGAACGGTCTCAAAGCTCCTGTGGGCTTTGGTTTAAAAAAGTTGCTAACAATTAGAGACATACATTTTTTAGATTTAAGTCATAATCTGCTGTCAGGCGATGGTATAAAAGACATGTGTGGTGGTATGTCGAGTGCAAAGAACTTGGTAACATTGGATCTTTCATTTAACCCCTTGACAACATCGGACGCTATTCGTGTCCTCAAAAAGTTGAAACTAAAAAAAGTAAAGGTTGCGCACGTGAATATGGATAATGTGACAGTAGATAAGAATTTTCTAACCATGTTAGACGAAGTTATGAAAATCAGACCTAATCTAGATCTTACATATGGGTACATCACAGGAACTTTCAAACCTCTAGGGATAGATTTCAGAGAATTGCTCTTCAAAAGAATAGATTATGTATGCAAAAAACCTAAAAAGAACAAGGTTGATATAGCATTAGTACTATTACAATTACAGAAAGAAAAAGTTACAAATATGCTGAACAAAGATTTCTATTATTTACTGACACGCACTTATGGAGCACCGGTAGACAATGATCTTATTGAAGAACTGTGTTCTGTATTTGCCGGTCCTCGTGCTGGTAAAGGAGAAAAATCTGTAAATATTGATGCACTAAATGAATATTCAGCTCGGATGTTCCCAGATAGGAAATTGCCTGCAACACCGCCTCCAGAACCAGAACCAGAACCTCTGCCGCCATCAACACCAAAGGGTAAAGGAAAAGGCAAAGGAAAGGGAAAGAAATGAAACACATAATAGTACCTTGATTTATTTTTATATTGGATATCTATTCTAGAAGTTTTTGTTGAAGATGATTTTGATGACATTTACAAATAAGCGTAGATAAACAGTTTAAGTAGTTTTATGAATATAATTTATTGTTTGTTTATGAGAATTATATATTAATTGCCGAGCTCGTTACTTTTATCTACTACTAGTTGATGCCCGCAGCTCCGCCCGCGTTATGAAGCTTTCACGTTCCCTTTCCTTTTTTTCTTTTTATAAAAACCTTCATTAGAGTTTAAGTAATAAATGAAATAGAAATTACTCGAATTGGTCCAGTCGACTTCAAGTTTTGCTAGCAACATATTTAGCGATTCATTTTTATTTATATAAATGAATTGATTTTATCTTTTAAACATCCGTTTATTATTTGTTTCTTTAGTTTTTAATTTCAATACGCAACAACTACTCTGGGTATAAGTAATTCATCTTGTTGAACTAGGTGTGAATGGTGTCCCAGGCCAACCTGACGTGGTGCATCTACTAACAGACCAGGTCATGTCATGGCGAAGGTAAGGAAAATTCAAAACAAAGCCTACCTGTCTGGGGAAATTGAGAGAGGCCTACGACCAGCAATGGACTGCAATAATGTGATATGGTGACAACAAAGGACATAGGCAGCGATTTTGTTGAATGCTCCCAGCAGCATTACTGCTAAACGTGGAGGCTCTTTAATATTAATTAATAAAAACTTAAAATTTAAAGAACCTAAAGACTTAGTAGCCCTCTCCATTGAGCGAGTTATTGAGATTGCCAGTATTGAATTTGAGCATTTCATCTTGTTAAGCGTATACAGTCCCCCTAAAGCTCCGTACATTAAATTTGAAGAAAAGCTTGAAGAAGCACTGTTCAAATGCCAATGTTCTAAGAAATCTATAATAGTTTGTGGAGATTTTAATGTTGATATATTAGATACATCATTAACTCCATCAGAGAGAAATAAAATGAAAAATTTATTTAAATCCTTTAATCTGCATAGTACATTCTTAGAACCCACTCGTATTACAGCCACCATGTGTTACAGACACCAAAATGTATTGATAATATTTTTACTGATATTAAACCTATAGATAAAGGTATTGTGGATCCTGTGGAGTCAGATCATCGTGGCCAATGGATAAAATTTCCTAAAAGTAGTAACAAAGTCAGCAAAAAACAAATTAAATATGTACCAATTAACCAAAGTCGTTTGAATAATTTTAAAGAAAATGTATTAAAGAGATTACCATATCTACCTAACTTCACTTGTGTAGACCCAGTCATATAAACACTTATTTAATTTGATTAATGATGAGTTTGGCAAAGTTTTTACCTCAAAAACACTACAGATTGGTGGTCGTCCTGTTTTCAGTGACTGGGCAACACCAGGTATCTTTAAAAGTAGAAATAAATTATTTGAAATATTCAGAAAAATTATATAATTTTAGTCAAACCTTTTAGGAATATGTTAAAAATTATTCAAAGATATTTAAACAAACGTGTCATCTTGCTAAGTCAAACTTCATTAAAAATAAAATTTCTAATTCTGTAAATAAAATAAAAATGACTTGGAACATCATTAACTCTGAATGCGGTAGATCTTTAGTGACTGAAAGGGATTTCTACTTAAAAGTAAATGGTTGCCATGTTACAGGGGACCTGGAAGTGGCGACGGAGTTTGAACATTTTTTTCAAAAATGTACCTATATTGACAACAAAATCTCTCCAAGCATCTTCCAGTCCCGCTGAACTTTTATTAGAAGAATCTGTTCTTCGTTGCAGGGATGCATTTGTATATAAATAAATAAATAAATATTGTAGGACACTTTTCACACATCGCCATCTAGCCCAAAGTAAGCTATTTTATATATTTTATACATTCACACACACATTCTATATTCACAGATATTTGTGCTCAGGACATTGTAAAAACATTTAAATGTGTCGAAATTAAGAAAACCGCGGACATTTGGGGATTATCGGTCAAAACTGCATCATGGGTAATTGCGCCCCATCTAGCTACTGTGTTTAATGACTGTGTTTCTAGTGGTACATTTCCTGATTTAATGAAACACAGCAAAGTCGTTCCCTTGTTCAAGGCTGGCAGCGCTACAGAGCCGTCTAATTTCCGACCAGTGTCAGTGCTGCCAACTTTGAGCAAAGTATTTGAAAAAATAATCTTGAATCAAATGCTATCCCATTTTAATAGTCATAAAATACTTCATGCGAATCAATTTGGGTTTACGAAAGGGCGCTCAACTTCCGATGCTGGTGTTGAGTTATTAAAATGTATTCATGAAGCTTGGGAAGACAAGCACGATGCATTAGGTATATTTTGCAATCTATCAAAGGCTTTTGATTGCGTTCAACATGAAACGCTGTGCAAAAAATTACACCACTATGGAATAAGAGGCAAAGCTCTCGACCTTCTGTCTTCGTATTTGAACAATAGAATACAGAGGGCCGATATTAATGGTACACGTTCTGTAGGATCCATGGTTACAATGGGTGTGCCGCAAGGCTCGATACTTGGGCCAATCTTGTTCCTCATTTATATTAATGATTTACCATTTTATGTAGGGGACAGGAATAGGATTGTTTTGTTTGCAGATGACAGCTCATTAATTTTTAAAATTAAAAGACAATTAGATAACTATGACGATGTAAACAATGCAATTGCAAGAGTAGTTCATTGGTTCAGCTCAAATAATCTTTGCCTTAATGAAAATAATCCTAAATGTATAAAATTTACTCTACCAAATGTAAAACAAGTTGCGGCCATAGTTCAACTGAATGGACAAGTGTTAGAGTTTGTAGAATCAACTGTGTTCATCGGTATAACTATTGATGCCAATTTGCAGTGGCGCCCACACATAGAAAAGACAGCCTCTAGATTAAGTTCGGCTGCATACGCTGTAAAAAAGATCAGGACTCTAACAGATGTGGATACGGCTAGAACGGTTTACTTCAGCTATTTTCAAAGTATTATGTCTTACGGTATTCTCCTTTAGGGGAGTGCTGAAGATTTAAATATTATTTTTGTTCTACAAAAGCGGGCTGTACGCGCTATTTATAATTTGGGCCCCAGAGTTTCTCTCCGAGAAAAATTCAAAGAAGTAAATATTCTAACCGTACCATCACAATACATTTTTGCCAATCTTATGTATGTCCAGAAAAATCTATCACAGTTTTCTAAACTCTGTGATAAACATAATATAAACACTAGAAATAAAAATAATGTTTCAGTCTTCAATAAAAATCAATATTTAATAATAATAATAATAATAATAATAAAACCCCTCGAGGACAGTCGTTATCTTTTATAGGATTAACGCAACCCTATGAGAGCATAGTAGATTCGCTTTTTGAGTCATCCACTTTCTGATATCAACAAAAAGTGTATCAGAAAGTTATTGAAAAGCTCACATCCGCAGGGCAGCTTGTGGCGAGCTGAATGTGCGTGGCTACACATCGGTCCCGATTCCTCAGAGTTTTGTTGCCCTTCTGCACCGGTTAGGATTTAATGGCCCAACGGGAGAGCAGTGAGAGTGCTTCTCCCGGGAGTGCAGCAAATCTCAACTCTGGCTTGCCTTAATTGGCCGGTCTGAGGGAGGGAGCCAGAGCTATATGCTCGGGGGTGGAAGTGTCATTTTCAAGGGCATAACTACGGGGAAGCCCGCTCCGGGCCTGAAGGTGAAACCGGCGCCGCACCGCTCGACACCCCAAGCCGCTCACACCGGTGTTGCCCTCTGTCGCCTTACAGGCTTATCATGCCTATGGTGATTGTATAGGGGGCCCATCTAGTGAGTTGGCGAGTCACCGTCTGCCAATAGTTTAATAATAGTATATTAAAAAGGCAGACGTCGTTTTCATCAATAGCTTAAATCACCCAATCCATTTAACACCCAACCCAATAGCCCATTTCATAGTTAGCACATATCACAATAGTTTAACTCCCATTGGAGGTGATCCATTACCGTTCTTCTACATAAGGCGGGCGTGGACTATCTGCAGTGAGGGTCCCATTCCCTATTAGATTAAAATTCTCAAAGGGCCTCTGCGTGTTGGACCTATGTCTCCATGTAAGCCTACCAAAAGCCCGGGTATCTTCAAGAAAAAAAAAAGAAGATGCCCGAGAAAAGAAGAGACATAATAATAATATAATAATAATAAATCTTTATTCATTTAGGTCACAAAGTAACACTTATGAACGTCAAGAATATTGCTTCTACATTTACATTTACTGCCAGATTCGCAAAGCAATAGGTAGAGCCTGAGGAAGAACCTGGCAATAAAACTCATGGCCACTCTTTTCTAAACGCCAGTAATTACATTAGTTTGATTAACATGATATTTGACCAATTATATAGTAATGAATTTATACAAACAAAAAAAAAACAAAATCAATGTTGTGTTTAAATCATATCAAAATTAGAGCGATTATAGTTGCCGGTTCTAAGGGCAGCCTACCCTTGAAGAAGAAGAATCTGGCAAGAAAGTCAATGGATGCCATTTTAAAATGTAGGAATGGCTTACAACATTAAAATTACACTTACATTGTTCCTTTGGATTTATGTGAGAACAGTCGACTAAACTTAAGTTTACCTTAAATATAAATAAGATTATTTTTAATAATTGCTATAACAGCTATGAGCTGACCAGTCCCAACAGACGGCACCCGTTCACGGGTATGACGCATTATATCAGCCATCGCCCTACTCAACCGTATTATAGGGAATTAGGCGACCCGATACATACGCCACCACTGCCAGGACACTTAGGCGAGCATGACATACTCAAAAACTGCACAGCAACTATCATGTCAATTTCAAAGAAATAAATAAGTCTACATGGTGCTCACACAATAACAAACTCAAATTACATTGTATACCGGGACTAAACGCAGCCAATTTAGAAACCTTTAGTTGTCAGATGTTTCAAATTATTAATAATGTAGAGATGTAAAAATACAACATATATATGCAGATTCAAGGCATATCACAAGATTCATTCGAATCCTAAATAGCTCAAGCGAAGAGCAAGCAACTCATTTCCATTTATTACATCATTACATTTTATCGTTCAAATAATCATTAATTGTGTAATAGGCCCTTTTCAAGAGGTGGCTCTTAATTTCCGCCTTAAATTTATGTAACGGCAGGTTCATAATGTTTAAAGGAATTTTATTATATAGTCGTACGCCAATTCCTGCAAAAGAGACGTGAACCTTTTGTAAACGATGATGCGTTCCAATTAATTTATGCTTATTTCTAGTATTTATCGAATGTATGTCACTGTGTCTATTGTATAAATGTATGTTCTGTTTAACTAACATAATATTTGCAAATATATAGTGTGATGCAACCGTTAAAATGCCAATTTCTTAAAATTTTTCTCTAAGAGACACTCTAGCACTCTAGACTATTGCACGTATAGCTCTCTTCTGGAGTACAAAAATTACTTGTAGATCAGCTGCTTTGCCCCACAGCAAAATGCCGTAAGACATGACACTATGAAAATAACTAAAGTATACCAGCCTGGCAGTTGCCACATCAGTAAGCTGCCTGACTTTACTAACGGCAAAGGCTGCCGAGCTGAGTTTACCTGCAAGACACGTTATTTGGGCATTCCACTGCAGTTTGCTATTTAAAGTGATCCCCAAAAATACAGTTGATTCTACAAGATTAAGGGTATCACTGTTCAATGTTATATTTGTACCGCAATTCCTGACATTAGGCATGCTGAATCTGATACATTTTGTCTTCTTAGCGTTTAGTAGCAAATTATTGGTCGTAAACCAATCTACAACTTGGGCAAGTGAACTATTTACGCCGTTAAAATTACTAAGCGTGCGATCAACTTTAAAAATAAGTGACGTATCATCAGCAAATAGAACAATGTCGCACAAGTTCTGTATATAGAATGGCAGATCGTTAATATAAATTAAAAATAGAAACGGACCCAGAATTGATCCCTGCGGTACGCCCATAGCAACAGATGCTCCAGGGGAGCGAATTCCATTGACATCAACATGTTGTATTCGATCATTTAGGTAGGAGGCAACAAGGTTCAGTGCAGAGTCTTTGATACCATAATAAAAGAGTTTTCCCAATAGTGTTTTATGGTCAACGCAATCAAATGCTTTGGAGAGATCGCAGAATACACCAATAGCATCTTGTCTATTCTCCCAGGCGTCATATATATGATTCAGAAGTGTCACACCTGCATTAATGGTAGAACGACCCCTTGTGAACCCATTCTGCTCCTTATGTAATAGCATATTTAAATTAAAATGAGCTTGTTGCAATATAATTTTTTCAAAAATTTTGCTTATGCCTGGTAATATTGAAATTGGTCTGAAATTACCAGGGTCGGTTTTGGATCCAGATTTAAATAGAGGTATTACTTTACTGTGCTTCATTAAATCTGGAAACACTCCTTTATCAACACATTTATTAAATATTTCAGCTAGATGTGGTGATATATTAACAATGATAGACTCAATCAATTTTACAAAAAAACCTACAAGTCAGCTGTCTTTTTTGAGTTAAGTGACTTGAATACTTTAATGATATCATTTGGGTTTACATATTTGAAGCCAAATAAGACACTACACTGATCCACGCTGCCCCCAAGCATGCGTTTAGCTTTTATTGGACAAGAATTTAAGGAGCTAGTTATTTTCGCGGGTATGTCTATAAAGTAGTTGTTAAAAGTTTGTGCTATATCTAATTTATTATTACACACTTCGTTATTTATAATTAACTCAATGTTATTATCACGGGGTAGTAATCGACCGGTTTCAGTATTGATTACATTCCAAGTCATTTTTGCCTTGTTTTTTGACTCTTTAATTTTATTACTTATATGTAACGACTTGGCAGCAGCACAGGCCTTTTTAAAGGTCTTAGAATAAATTTTAACATATTGAATAAAGGCAGGATCAAAATTAAATTGCTTCATACCATATAGTTCGTACAACTTAGCCCTACTTTTGTAAATTCCTGCAGTTGTCCACTCACAAAATTGCAAGTTTTTGTTTTTATAAAATGTTTTTGATTTAAATATGTTGTTGTACTCAGCTTTAATTGTATTAAATAAGGAGTCATATAAGCTGTTTGGATCTTCCTGATTAAAGTCAATATGAGTGACTTTTGCTGAAACATTTACATTAAATTGTTTAAGTCGATGTGCACTCATTGGTATACATACAATTTTATTCTTTTTAGAAGTGACATCAATAGGAAATGCTGCTTTCTGACCAAGATGATCTGATGGAAAGTTACTTAGTATCTCCCTTGTTGTTGATACACAGTTGCAGAATATATTATCTATACATTTTCTAGAATGTGAGGTGATTCTAGTTGGCTCACAAAATAAATTTTGTAAGCCAAAAGACTTAAACAAATTTTTAAATCTAATACATTTCGAAGACTGCACAAGTAAATCAACATTAAAATCCCCACACACCACAATATGTTTTCTACTAGTGAACAAACGCTTCAATACATTTTCCATTACAGTTTCTAATAAATTATAATCCCTATCTGGAGGACTGTAGACACAGAGGACAATGAGTTGCTCAAGCTCAACACAGGACAATTCTGCAGTACGCTCAATAGAAAGGGCCACAATATCTTTACGTTCTTTACATTTTAAATTATTAGATACAAATATAAGAGAGCCACCACGAATAGCTTTCTTTCTAGAGAACGCACTGCTAAGTGAATAGAATTCATTGTTGAACAATAGTTCATGACTTTTTAACCAATGTTCAGTAATACAAAAAATGTGAACATTGTGTTCCTTTATATAAAGTTCTATTTGTAGTAGTTTTTCAGATATGCCTTCAATATTTTGGTGAACTAAGTTTAGACTACTAGAAGTATTGTTGATATACTCAGAATTATTACAACAAATATTATTTACAGTGTCTTTAAAAAAAAATTGACCCAATGGGCTCAAAAGACCTATAACCATGGCCAGATTTTTTACCTGTTGTCTTACAAACTAGTTTTTTGAGAAAATTTCCCAAGTTAGTAAGTCATTCCTAATACGCTCAAAAGGAGCTGGTTTATAAGCCAATAATTTGGCTTGATTCTAAAAAATTGGATAACAATACAGCTATCTGACGTCGTAAAAAATTTGATATAAACAACTATCTAATGTCAAAAAATAATAATTCTGTAATAAAGGATTACAGTCAAATAATTGTATATTCCTACAATATGTGGTCGAGGTATGTAACTTTCTATTTATATTGTATATAATATTATTTTCAATTTGTGTAAAAGATTTGCTATATGGCAGTGTAGACAGTATAACCTGTTTAACTTGCATGTTTGACAACTGTTCATAAAAATTTATGATAGTTTTAATTTTCACATTATCTCTTCTGCCAATAAGTATCACTATTGTTGTTTGTGGGCAATGCGTACTGGTTAATACCTTATTAATTATTTGAGAGTAGGATGCCCCAGGAAATGAAAGTGTTATAACCGAGTTACCCAGATGTTGAATTAAGTGATAACCTAAACTCTTGCCAATTTCATCACAATAAACTACAGTCTTTCCAACATTTAATGGTTGCGTAATTTTTGTTACAGGGCTATCACAGTAAATGTTATTTGTGCTTACAATATTGTCACATATACTGCCTACGAGTCAACCATTGGAGAAGTTGACTCCGACTGCGATGTTATTGATAATGAAGAACATGGACGGGATTTATCACAGTCAGGTGTTTGATTATATAATTTTTCAAGTGATAAGAACCTTTGTTCATTGCTGTGACAAGACTCCACCAAGCTATTCAATGCCTAAATGTACTCCCCAATTTCTTTCTGTGATGTTTTGTATTTTAAAGTTATTGACTCCAAGGAATCATTTAAACACATAATTTCAGTCTGTAATTGATGTATATCCATCTCATATTGCTCTGTTTGGGTGTATATATGTTTTTTACTTGTTTCTATTAGTTGTTTTAACTGTACATTTGATTTACAAGTCCTAAGATAATTGTTCATTCCTAATCTAAGCTTTTTAATGTGTTTCTGTGATTTAGAAATAAATTTATTGAGTTTTATGTATTTTTTTAATTTATTCCTGCTACTACTAACTAATCTTATTGATGTGTTGGTGTTAGTCGATAACAAGTGGTACAAAAAAAATATCAATATCAAAAATATATATCATAATAAATATCAATATCAATAAAAATATCAATCTTATGTAGTCGACTGTGGTGGCACAGTCGACTACATAAGATTGGCGATTCTTTCCAGGGTAACTGTATACGCTTTTACAACAAGCTTCCCTGTGACTTGAGAAATTTACCTTTAAATAAATTTAAAAAGTTTATTAAAAACAAGCTTTGTGAAAAAGGTTTTTACTCCATTACAGACTATTTGCAGGACAGGGACGCCTGGAAATGATCTGCTGGCAAAGTGAAATAATATTAAATTGTAAATAGGCCATCAAAAAAAAAGCCTTCCTAAGTTTCTTGCCGGTTCTTCTCAGGTGGGCCGCATTCCGAACCGGTGGTCGCTTTAAATATTTTAAATAGTGTATGACATTTTGTAAGCGCCGTTAAAATGGTCTATGCAAAATAAATATATTTTTATTTTATTAATTATTTATTTTATTTTAGACGGCTTATTTTCTGCCGACATGACACCAAATATAAATAAACGCTTAAAAATTTGTAAGTATGGATGGACGTTTGATACTCTTTCGCGCAAAATCTACCAAATGGATTTTGATGAAACTTTACAATAATATAGCTTACACATCAGAATAACACATAGGCTACTTTTTATATCTAGGGAACAAGTTCCTGTTGGAAACAGGAACGGGAAAACTTCACCACGCGTGCGGAGCCGCGGGCGTGTACTAGTATCGTTATATTTGAGCCAATATACACAAAAACTTAACAAATTATATTTTACATTATACACTAAAATCATTTCTCGAGGACTACTCTATACATTGGTGCAATCAGGTGCTTAAACTTAACTATCTTCACGCTGTATCCCTGACGGGGTAGTCAGAGAGGACAGATCGCCAGGCTTCGCGATCCATGCATACTTCTTTCGCTTCTTCGAGATTCATCAATCGCTTCATACACGCACGTCTGGGTATCCAAGTACTTTTGACCTTTCTGTTTTTGAGCAATCTGTGGTCTTCATATGTCAGTCTCGGCCTACCCTGACCTCTGCTACCCTCTGCTTTCGCACAATATATATTCTTCGTCAATCGTTCCACACTCATTTGTTGGACGTGTCCAAACCAACGGAGCACGCCCTTTTCCAGCTTAACGCTGATACTTTTATTCAAACCTGCCATATTGCGTATCACTTCGTTACGTATTCGGTCGGCCAAGGTAACGCCACACAATTTTCGAAGTGATCGCATCTCCACAGCATTCAATTTACGTTCATGCATCTGCTGACATACCCAGGTTTCGCTACCGTAAAGCAAAGTTGGCACTAGCACTGCGTTATGAATCGCCAGTCGTGCTTCTTTTACGATGCTTTGTCGCTTTACTAATTGGGACAAAGCACCGTTAACTCTGTTTCCGGCAGCTACTCGCCGTTCTACATCCGAATCACATCTTCCATTCACGCTAAAAATACTCCCTAAATACACAATTTCATTCTCTTGCTCTAGACGTTCCTGGTTTACCCTAATCTCGCATTTAGTTCTTACGTCATCTCTTTCAAATACTAGAATCTTAGTCTTACTTGCATTCAAGCGAAGACCCTTACTTTCACACTCCTCTTTCATATTAGTGACTAATGCCTGAAGGTCGGCTTCTGATGAGGCCATGAGCACCACATCATCAGCGTACATTAGACAGTTTACTGAAAAGTCACCCAATCTTTCAACTTCTGCAGGCAACTGTCCAGATACACTATGAACAGCCAGGCGGACATGACAACCCTGTTTGACGCCTGTACAGACATCAAAAAGAGGTGACACATCCTCCCCTACTCGCACGCAAGTTTACAGTCCTTATAAAGCGACTGTATTGCCCGCAGCAGCGAGCCGTCCATACCATATCCGGGCAGCAAATCCCACAGAGTTTCCCTCACAACGTTATCAAATGCTTTCTCCAGATCCACAAAAGTGCAGAAAACCTCTGGCTAATAGCCAGAAACTTCTCCGCGATCATGCGGAGAGAAAACACTTGATCCATGCAACCTCTTCCACGTCGGAATCCGCATTGAGCCTCCCATAAACACCTTTCAGACTTTTCTTGCATTCTTGCCGTTATAATCTTTGCATACACCTTACTAGCTAAGCTGACCAAGCTGATCGCCCTGTAGCTGGAGCAGTTTAGGCGCGAGCCTTTCCCTTTGTAAATAGGTACTACAACTGCTATTCGCCAGTCATCTGGGACCTCACCCGTCCGCCAGCACAAGTTGCATAACAGACATAGAGTGTCCCAGACGCGCGACCCACCGTACTTGATCATCTCAGCAGTAACTCTGTCTTTTCCCTCTGCCTTACCACATTTCATACTTCTTATCGCTTGTTCAATTTCTTTCATACTAATGACTTCAATGACATCGGGATCCGGAGTATTGAAGTGAGCTCCACTTCCCGATGTGGCATCTCTGTCTTTTCTTGCATACATCTTTCCATAATATTCACTCCATCTCTGCAGGACGTCAGTTTGGTCTGTTAGGACGTCATTGTTAACACTAAGCACTTTATTCATACTGCAGATTGCCGAACAACTCCGGGTCTTGCCTACCTCTTTCCAGAAGAGCTTGGCATTATCCCGGAAATTGGACGACAACCTTTCATCCGCTTTCATTCTGCACCTTTCACGAGCTTCTTCTATCGGTGCCTTCGTGTTAACTTTTTGCAGCTTGTATCTCTCTTTCATATTAAAATCATTCCGCGAGGCTAAGTAGTCTAACCATGCTTTCTTCTTCATTCGAACTGCTTCTTTCACTTCCTCATTCCACCATGCGTCACGCTTATTACTACTGCGTCTTCTCGTTTCTCCACACACTTCCACAGCGGCATTTAGCATACTATCCCTAAGGGTCTGCCATACACTTTCCACATCCTCACTACTAACATTGACGTCGCCAAGCTTTTCGGCTACCCTTTCTTTATATTTATCCCTCATGGATGCATCCTGCAGCTTCCAGCTTTTGATGCTATGAGTCGGCTCAGGTTCAGGACACTCGGTACGATGACGCCAACCCGCGAACAGACCCCTAATCCTAGTTATTACTAGGTAGTGGTCTGATCCTAGTTCAGCGCCTCGATAAATCCTTGTGTCCATCACCTGTTTACGGAGCCAACTATCTATTAGAAATAGATCTATCATGCTTCTCTTTGACTTACATCTCCTCGTAAACATATGAATTTGTTTGTGGTTGAACATTGTGTTCGCCACAAACAAATCCTTTTCCTTACAAAATGCCAGTATAAGCTTGCCAGCGTCGTTCACCCTTTTATCCCCATACTTCCCGAGTACCGACTCAAAACCATCGCGAGCGGTACCCACCTGTCCATTCAAGTCTCCACATACTATAAGTTTTTCATTTCCTTCTATCACATTTAGAGCTTCTCTCATACTCTCCCAGGAGTCCTCTAGCTCACTCGCGTTCGACGAAGATACTGGCGCGTAAGCAGCTACCAGGAAAATCTTCGTCAAACCAAGTTTTAGACGGATACATACCGGAGGCCAATCGCGAGGACAACAAAATTTCAAACCCCCGACTGCCATGCTCGCTCTCTGGTACTCCAGACCATAGCGCGAGCACCCCACCCGGGAGCTCCACGACTTCGCTGCCCTTGATCTTGGTCTCTGTCAAGCACACTACATCTAACTTTCTCTCATTCATCCATCAACTCATTCATCTTATCTGCCATTCCTCCCCTAACATTCCACGCAGCTACCCTGCACTCCGTCCTCCACTTCCCGCCGTGTCGGGCCGCGCGTGTAGGGTGGCGGTCCCCTACGCCGCTCTGGCACACACTTTTCGCACCAGCGGGGACGAACTGGTGCGCGTCGCCTCGGGGGCACGCCCTAACATAGTTCGCCTTTGCGGTGCTCGTGTTGGAGTAGAATTGCAGCCGTAGCTGGCAGGGATGGCGACGTACACGCTTCTACTCTTCATCCCCACAATCAGGTGCAATCAGCATAAAAATCAGTGCAGAGCTTATCGCGAAAAGACAGACAGACGCGGCGCAGGGCATTGTTTTATAATGCTTAGGGTTTACGTGTAGATAGGTAAACTTAATATAAGCTTCAGAAAACGTCATAAGTTTGGTTATATACAATATTTATTTGTGTACGCTTAAATTAATTAATTACTAGCGACTTTGTAAGTTTTAGGTACTCGTTTTAATTAACTGTTGCTGTCACGATACCGTCACAAAATCGTAGCTGGATTATACTAGATTTCATACACGTTCTATCTATAGTCGTGATACATGTGGAACCATTCGGAATTTTAGATGGTACGTACTCCTACTATAGTGTAAATAAACTATAATTTGAACCTCGTTTTAATTTTTAAAATGAAAAATATATAAAAATAAAAATAAATAAATAAAAATATCTTTATTTTGCATAGACCATTTTAACGGCGCTTACAAAATGTCATACACTATTTAAAATATTTAAAGCGATCACAATGTGCTTATGCAATGCAAACTCAATGTGCTTTTCGTTTTTAAAAAAGTTGGTATGTTTCGGATTTCTTGAAAACAGACTATATTCTTTTATAGCATGGCATGCTTACGCATTATGGTGATATCTTCGTAATGATCGGTAAGACAGGAGACAAAACATGTAAGTAACAAATCTTACCCACATAAAGACTAGGTACTTTAATCGCTGAACGAGCTCACAAATAAATTTATATTAGAGTGTTAATTGTTTTGTTTATCAATCACGCCTTATCCCCGAAGGGGTAGGGAGAGGCATAGTATACGCGCACATTTTACCGTATTCATTTTTGTCCCACGTATCAGGTGGTTAGTCCATTGCCGTGTTGAAATATACAGGCGCAGGTTGTGGCGACCTGCTGTTGAATTTTTTCAAGCCGCCCATAAGGCCTTCAATTGGGCTTAAGGACTACCATGTTACTGGCAATATAAATAATACCGACGGCTTAACGTGCCTTCCGAAGCACGAAGCCTTCGTTTCGCTTTTCCTTAGTGAAAGTTGCTTAACGCAGTGATTGTTTACAGAACACACACCGCTACGGGAGTAGAGGGGTATAAAACTATGTTGGGGCTAACACGGTTTTAAAGAGAGTTGCTTTAATAAAATACACAAGCATTGCTTTACCACCGGACTTCTGTTTTATTTAAAAGATCACATATAAAAACTTTTTAACAGAGCTTAAAATAGAAAAGAAAAGTATTGCATCATTAGTCAACGTGACAATCAACTACAAAGAGTATAATAAGTCATATTGAAATAAAGAGCCATCTTTCGGAATATTTGTGCCAATGAATTTGGAGCGCCATCTACATTTCCTAACGTTCTCGTTATATATATATATATATTTATATTATTATTATAAATGTATGCAAGCATATAAGTATACCGAGTCGCACTATAAGGATTGATGTGTTTCAGTAAACCCGTATATACTTTTATGAGGATTTGTATGGTTACATTCATATATAATAACCAAATCAAATGTCATAAAAACTTATAAGTTTCTGAAAAAAGACGATCCTTATAGGTCGGCCCGGATTTCTTATATCCTTTGACCACTGTACTTAGACGTAGAATAGCTGCACAATGTACAACTGAAATATTAAACACGATAAAGAGACAACAAATAAAATAATAATATAATAATTATGCATTATTTATTGAAAATTTCTTTATGCATATAGGTCATAAAGTAACACAAACAAAATACAGTAACAAAGTAACACTAGCAAAAGCACAGCGGTAAGGCATCGTAAGAATTATTATAACACACACAAAACGTATTTTTCGCGAAATTCACTAAACAAGCAACAAAACAACGAATTTAAATATTGAAGTAATTTTTTTCATAATTTGAAGTAACGTGTCATGTTCTTTTTTTTGGCCTTGTTGCTAATGTCAAATACTCTAATATATAAATATATAGGTAACATAATTGATGATGATCAGGCACCAGGATGAGCAATATAGGTAACATAAATAATTGTGATAAATCAATTAACAAAATTGATATATCATTAATAATTAATATTAATAGATAATAAAAAAATGTTAATAGTTAATTTAATATTAGGTATTATTATCGTGATCGTTATATTGATCAGTGACATCTATCAGAGATAGTAGAATCACTTAGAAACTTGTTTCCTTTTAGGAAACGAAGATGGTGTAACTTTCTTTACAAATAAGCGGCCTCCTTTAACTCCCCCCTGATCAACTATTAATTGTTGGCAAAACTTTGAATATATCAGTTATAAGATTTTACAAGATTATTTTTAGAGTAATTTTTAAACTATCTAAGTATAAACATGGATGACGAATCTTTTATTGCTGTGGAGCAGACTACTGTTGCAACAGTCTTTGAGGCTGACAGCTTCGAAAGCACTGAAGATCCACCGATGGAAGAATGGTCTTCGCTTGAAATGGTATGTGAGGAGGAAAATTACAAACGACAACTACAAGAACAAGGGTTATACGATCCCGGTACACCAGATATCTGTACTAAATATATAGAGCTCTCTTCCAGTTCCGTTCAGAGGCATGTGTACTATCGCTACCCAGCCATTGTTGATCCTGGAATCTTGGAAGCGTTATTGAAACCTGAAAAGCAGGTCATATACAGTGATGACGGACAGGATACGTACTTATCTCTTTGTAAGCAAATGAATCAAAGCGTAGTAAGAAGTTTTCACAGAGGATTATTGAACAATGAAATTAACTTAGCTCATTACTGTGTTAATCCAAGCCATATACGAGCAATGACTGTAGCCTTAAAATATAACAAGATGGTTAAAAAACTAAATTTTACTGACAATTTTTTAAACAATGACGCCGCCTATCACCTAGGTGACATGCTTGCGTCTAACTCTTGCTTAGTAGAACTGAATCTTTCCGGTTGTAGACTCGGGCCGCTAGGTGTACAAAATCTATTGGTAAATATGATTAATAACAGGACTCTAAAAGTTCTTAATTTGAGTAAAAACGAAGTAGGTGATGTTGGTATGGAACATTTTGCTACTGCAATTTTTAAAGGTTTCGATGTAAAGAATATTGATTTGAGCTCTAACAACATAACTGGAAATGGCGTGTCCTTACTGGTGGAACCATTGCAAACGTACAATAAATTTACTCACTGGAATCTATCTTGGAATAAACTTGGCTCACCAGGAACCGCTGCCTTCCTCATTGCATTAGCTGAGACCACACAAGAGTTGGTGCATATGAATTTATCGTGGAACGGCCTCAAAGCTCCTGTGGGCTTTGGTTTAAAAAAATTGCTTACAATCAGAGACATACAAATTTTAGATTTAAGTCATAATCAGCTGTCAGGCGATGGTATACGAGATATGTGTGGTGGTATGTCGAGTGCAAAGAACTTGGTAACATTGGATCTTTCAAATAACCCGTTGACAACTTCAGACGCTATTCGCGTCCTCAAAAAGTTAAAGCTAAAAAAAGTAAAAGTTGCACACGTGAATATGGATAATGTGACGGTAGATAAAAATTTCCTAACTATGTTAGACGAAGTTTTGATAATTAAGCCTAATCTAAAACTTACATATGGATACATCACAGGAACTTTTAAACCTATAGGGCCAGATTTCAGAACGATACTCTTTAAGCGTATGGACTATGTATGCCAAAAGCCGAAAAAGAACAAGGTTGATATAGCATTAGTTCTGTTACAATTAAAGAAAGAAAAAGTTACAAATCTGCTGAACAAAGACTTCTATTATTTGCTGGCGCGCACTTACGGAGCATCTATAGATAATGATCTCATTGAGACATTGTGCGCTGTTTTTGCCGGTCCTCGCGCTGGAAAGGGTGAAAAAACTGTAAATGTTGAAGCACTTATAGAATTTTCAGCTCGAATGTTCCCAGATAGAAAATTACCACCAACACCACCTCCGGAACTAGAACCGCCACCACAACCTCCAAAGAAAGGAAAAGGAAAGGGTAAAGGCAAGAAATAATCACATTCTGACTTTAAGATTTTAGCTTTGTTAAAGATGATTGCATTTATAAATAAGCATAGATAGGTAAACTTTAAAGTAGTTTAATTATCAATTATTACTAAACGGTGTTATTTACTCATGTGTAAATTTCGGAATAGCCAAAATTTACACATAAGTGGAATTTGAGTGAAAAGATAAATATATACTCGTTTAAATATTAATTATACAGATAACCTAGTCAGACTATTGCAAAAGTTTGCGTGATTAACACTTACGAAAGTTATTACACTAATATAGCTTTATCAATGTATTTATTTATAGTTTCTGTATGAAAAATATATTAATTGTTTAACTATGTAATTTCTTTTATCTAATGCGACACATAAACATGTCGGGTTGGTTCGAAGATGCGAGAACATAATACTAAGTAACAGTACGGCCACTTAGTGACAATTTGTGTATATTTTGATACGCGCAAGTACCTACTTCCTTCCCGTTGCCGTTGTTAGCAAAAAGCAGCTCTGCATCGAAAACTGTCTCCTTCGCGAACGGCCCACCGTATATGTACAGGTAAGTATAGTTATTATAGATAAGTATAGTTAGTTATATAAAAATTAAAAAAATTGATAAATTATCAAGTCTGCAAGTAAAGCAAGTAATTTTGTCCACCTTGCCATACAGCACTGCTATGAGCCACAAGGAAAATCACTTAAGATACAAATTAAATATGAAACTACATACCATAGTATCATATTCCAAAAAAATTTAATTGTTCGATTGGAACATAATTTTCAATAATAATAGTTTGTTGACATTAGATAGATATTATCTATCAAAATTTTTACAACGAAAGGTAGCTCTGTTGGTATCTATTTTTTTAATATTTCAAGCCAAATTATTGGCAAGTACAACTGCTTTTATTGAGCAGGATAGTTTTGACACTTCACATTTGGAAAATGAAATTCCAAAAAACTAGTTTATAGGACAACAGATAATTAATCTGGCCAGTTGACTTTGGCCCCTGAGAATAATCTTAGTAAAAGTATTGTTTTTATAAACCTGGTGCACCATAATGTTAGAGGTTTAATAAATGGTAAAGATTTAGAGTTAGATCTGTACATTCATGCAAATTCTATTAATATTTTTTGTGCTACACTGCACTGCACTGGTTAAAAGATCATGAAATCACATTGTTGAACTTCGTAAATCACCAGGTTGCTAGCTCGTTCAATAGAAAACATTCTAAACGTGGAGGCTCTTTAATATTAATTAATAAAAACCTAAAATTGAATGAACGTAAAGACTTGGTAGCCCTCTCCATTGAGCGAGTTATTGAGATTGCCAGTATTGAGTTTGAGCATTTCATCTTGTTAAGCGTATACAGTCCCCCTGATGCTTCTTACATTAAATTTGGCAAATGCCAATGTTCTAAGAAATCTATAATAGTTTGTGGAGATTTTAATGTTGATATATTAGATACATCATGAACTCCATCAGAGAGAAATAAAATGAAAAAATTATTTAAATCCTTTAATCTGCATAGTACATTCTTAGAACCCACTCGTATTACAGCCACCAGTGCAAAATGTATTGATAATATTTTTACTGATATTAAACCTATAGATAAAGGTATTGTGGATCCTGTAGAGTCAGATCATCGTGGCTAATGGATAAAGTTTCCTAAAAGTAGTAACAAAGTCTGCAAAAAACAAATTAAATATGTACCATTTAACCAAAGTCGTTGGAATAATTTTAAAGAAAATGTAATTTTTAAAGAGATTAGTCATATAAACACTTTTTTAATTTGATTAATGATGAGTTTGGCAAAGTTTTTACCTCAAAAACACTACAGATGAGACGACCACCAGTCGTCCTGTTTTCAGTGACTGGACAACACCAGGAATCTTTAAAAGTAGAAATAAATTATTTGAATTATATTCAGAAAAATCATATAATTTTAACCAAACCTTTCAGGAATATGTTAAAAATTATTCAAAGATATTTAAACAAACGTGTTATCTTGCTAAGTCAAATTCATTTAAAATAAAATTTCTAATTCTGTGAATAAAATAAAAATGACTTCGAACATCATTAACTCTGAATGCAGTGGATCTTTGGTGACTGAAAGGGATTTCTATTTAAAAGTAAATGGTTACCATGTTACAGGGGACCTGGAAGTGGCGACGGAGATTGATAATTTTTTCAAAAATGTACCTATTTTGACAACAAAATCTCTCCAAGCGTCTTCCAGTTCCGCTGAACATTTATTAGAAGAATCTGTTCTTTGTTGCAGGGATGCATTTGTATTCACAGATGTTTGCGCTCAGGACATTGTAAAGACATTTAAATGTATCAAAATTAAGAAAACCGCTTACCTTTGGGGATTATCGGTTAAAACTGCATCATGTATAATTGAGGTCATTGCGCCCCATCTAGCAACTGTGTTTAATGACTGTGTTTCTAGTGGTACATTTCCTGATTTAATGAAACACAGCAAAGTCGTTCCCTTGTTCAAGGCTGGCAGCGCTACAGACCCGTCTAATTTCCGACCAGTGTCGGTGCTGCCAACTTTGAGCCCAGTATTTGAAAAAATAATCTTGAATCAGTCTTTTTTATATATATTGATTATTCATGATTGAATCAATTGCTATCCCATTTCAATAGTCATAAAATATTTCATGCGAATCAATTTGGGTTTACGAAAGGGCTCTCAACTTCCGATGCTGGTGTTGAGTTATTAAAATGTATTCATGAAGCTTGGGAAGACAAGCACGATGCATTAGGAATATTTAGCGATCTATCAAAGGCTTTTGATTGCGTTCAACATGAAACGCTGTGCAAAAAATTACACCACTATGGAATAAGAGGTAAAGCTCCCGACCTTCTGTCTTCATATTTGAACAATAGAATACAGAAGGTCGATATTAATGGTACACGTTCTGTAGGATCCATGGTAACTATGGGTGTGCCGCAAGGCTCGATACATGGGCCATTCTTGTTCCTCATTTATATTAATGATTTACCATTTTATGTAGGGGACAGGAATAGGATTGTTTTGTTTGCAGATGACACCTCATTAATTTTTAAAATTAAACGACAATTAGATAACTATGAAGATGTAAACAATGCAATTGCAAGAGTAGTTCATTGGTTCAGCTCAAATAATCTTTGCCTTAATGAAAGTAAAACTAAATGCATAAAATTTACTCTACCAAATGTAAAACAAGTTGCGGCCAATGTTCAACTGAATGGACAAGTGTTAGAGTTTGTAGAATCAACTGTGTTCCTAGGTATAACTATTGATGCCAATTTGCAGTGGGGCCCACACATAGAAAAGACAGCCTCTAGATTAAATTCGGCTGCATACGCTGTAAAAAAGATCAGGACTCTAACAGATGTGGATACGGCTAGAATGGTTTACTTCAGCTATTTTCATAGTATTGTGTCTTACGGTATTCTCCTTTGGGGGAGTGCTGCAGATTTAAATATTATTTTTGTTCTACAAAAGCGGGCTGTACGCGCTATTTATAATTTGGGCCCCAGAGTTTCTCTCCGAGAAAAATTCAAAGAAGTGAATATTCTAACCGTACCATCACAATACATTTTTGCCAATCTTATGTATGTCCAGAAAAATCTATCACAGTTTTCTAAACTCTGTGATAAACATAATATAAACACTAGAAATAAAAATAATCTTTCAGTCCACCACAGTCGACTACATAAGATTGGCGATTCTTTCCAGGGTAACTGTATACGTTTTTACAACAGCTTCCCTGTGACTTGACAAATTTACCATTAAATAAATTTAAAAAGTTAATTAAATACAAGCTTTGTGAGCAATGATCTGCTGGCAAAGTGAAATAATATTAAATTGTAAATAGGCCATCAAAAAAAAAGCCTTCCTAAATTTCTTGCCGGTTCTTCTCAGGTGGGCCGCGTTCCGAACCGGTGGTCGCTTTAAACATTTTAAATAGTGTATGACATTTTGTAAGCGCCGTTAAAATGGTCTATGCAAAATAAAGATATTTTTAATTTTATTTATTTATTCGCAAAAAAAAACACGTTTTATGGACTACTTCCTCGTACTCTAAATGCTGTAATATATAAAGGTCAAGGAAATTGAAGTTAATATCGTGTACTCAAGTAGGCGATACCTTCGAATTGTGAAAGATCCAAATCAAATTACAGATTGAAGATTTTGGTGGACTGTCTCTACTCTATTTTTTGCACAAAATGTTCATTTGCCTGTTTCTGGTACACTCATTTGTTCTTTTTAGAGTCATTGAGTCGAATTCGCATAAAGTTGAAGTCTCAGCAAGTTGTTTTCCCAGAATGTTGAATCCCATAAAGTTGAACTCCCAACATGTTGAACAATCATTTCCCAAAATGTTGATTTCTCCGAGTTCAAATGTTAATGTATGCTTAGAGTATATAAGATAAGGTTACCAATATTATCATGATGGAACACTTGATTATGTTACTTGCCCCTAGTAAAATGTCCTGATCGAATGTGCAATAACGGTGGTGCAATTTGCACATTCTTTTACTTTGCACAGCACAACTTGAGAGATGGTTTGCAATGCTTATCTGCCCCATTCAGTTGTGTTCTTAAAAACGTGCTATTAGAAACTTTGACGAGCTGTTCTATTTCACGGCAAAAATAGAAAGTGCATATTGCGCTGACTTGTAAATTATTTTTTTCCTAGTCTGGCGGTGTCATATCTGAAGAAGCATATTACTTAAATTATATAAAAGGGATTATATAAATAGTTGACGACTGCATACGATAAAATTATTTATGTGTTTACATTATGTGCCGGTTTATAGAATTTAAAATATTTTGAAATGTCACTTTTTCTAATTCCGATAGTGCAATCCCAGTGGCTCCGGTGGCAAAATGAGGTACTACCTAATGAGGTTGGCCCAAAACTTAGCTACAAGAATAGCATTTTTATTAGCATTCATTAGGTGCTCCTGCGTGCAATCCCGGAGTGCCACCCGTATTTTTTTAGACGGGGGTATGCGTTATGCAGGACACATTAGTATTCATAATTCATTCATCATTTCGATATCTCTAATTTGACTGGACCAACTGACTTATCGACGAAACGACACGGTCTCAATTTCAAAGCTAACGTAATTAAAAGCAACAAATTAAAAGTGGGTATGATACAATAGTAGAAGAGCACATACGCGTTTATTCGTGGCACATTGGTACGGACAGCCCCCGTTGAAAAATGAAGAAGAACCCCCTTTGAATGTAAATGAAAAAAACTACAGGTGTTGAGATTTCTTTGCAGCTTACTATATAAGTATAAACTCTCGCACACCCGATATAGGAGATATAGGAATATAACTAGGCAACGCGGCTATTCAGAACTTTTCTTTTGTCAAAGTGTAAAATTTTAACTTATTCTATTCTATTTTTTTATGGCAAACTTTGCCGGTGCCGACAATTCTGCCAATGTCTTGACGTGCCGTGGAAATGCGTTTGCCGATTCCGAAATATGTATATACCTAGTCAGGTCATAAATATTGTCACACAGTAAAAACTTTTCTTTTAGAATGCTGGCCACAAAAAAGTTTATTGAATTCGAATTTCGAATTGTTCATGAAAATAACAATGTATACTTTTTAGAATTTTACGCATTTTTAAAAATGGAGTGGACGCTTAAACTATACCGTGTTGCAGTTATTGCGTTGCATCGTTGCGGTTACGCGCCCAATTCATATTTTTGACATACTGAAAAATTTTAATATAACCAAAAGATTCGTTTATCGTACCATCAAACGATACAATGATTCTAGTGTAGATGAAAGGTCAAGAAGTGGTCGCCCTCGGTCTGTTAGGACTCCAGCAGTGATAAAAGCTGTGAAGGCACGAATTCAAAGAAATCCCAAACGTAAGCAGAAACTGTTGGCCCTTCAGATGGGGTTAAGCAGAACCACTGTGAAAAGGGTGTTAAATGAAGACTTAGGGCTTCAGTCATATCGAAGAAAAACAGAACATCGTTTAAATGCTCGTCTAATGGACCTGAGACTGAAGAGATGCCGCGCTCTGTTGAAGCGGTACGCGGGAAAAAAATATCGGGAAATTCTTTTTTCGGATGAAGAAATTTTTACCGTAGAAGAGAGCTACAACAAACAAAATGATAAGGTGTACGCACACAGTAGTGAAGAAGCGAGCAACCGTATTCCGCGTGTCCAACGAGGTCATTTTCCACCCTCGCTCATGGTATGGTTGGGAGTTTCTTATTGGGGCTTAACAGAGGTACATTTTTGTGAGAAAGGTGTAAAAACGAATGCAGTTGTGTATCAAAATACAGTCCTGACAAACCTTGTGGAACCTGTTTCTCATACCATGTTCAATAACAGGCACTAGGTATTCCAACAAGATTCGGCGCCAGCTCATAGAGCGAAGAGCACACAAGACTGGCTGGCGGCGCGTGAAATCGACTTCATCCGGCACGAAGACTGGCCCTCCTCCAGACCAGATTTGAGTCCGATAGATTACAAGATATGGCAACACTTGGAGGAAAAGGCGTGCTCAAAGCCTCATCCCAATTTGGAGTCACTCAAGACATCCTTGATTAAGGCAGCCGCCGATATTGACATGGACCTCGTTCGTGCTGCGATAGAAGACTGGCCCCGCAGATTGAAGGCCTGTATTCAAAATCACGGAGGTCATTTTGAATAAACTTCATTGTCATACGAATCTATGTTTTATTAAGTTCATTTTGGTATATAAATGGTTACATAATGAATAAACTTGTTTCAATTATTTTATATTAAACATGTGACAGAATTTATGACCTGACTAGTTAAATAAATGAATCCCTATTTCCCTTGGTCACGACATCACGCGTGAACGGCTAGACCGTCTTGAAAAATTCTTTTTGTATTGGATAGCCCATTTATTGAGGAAGGTTCTAAGCTATTTATCATCACGCCACTACACAGGAGAGCGGAGCAGTAAACTTAAAGTCAACAAATCGGGGAATCTTTCATACATTTTTGGAAAAGTAATAAGCGACGGGATTAAATGGGTGCCACGGGGTTGGAATTATGTCACGGACGAAGCCGGGCAGGTCAGCTAGTATGTAATAAAAACTATTAAACTTTGACGGGCCTTGAATTTTGAGTTGTTTTTGAATTTTAGTTCTCTTTGACAGGTAGCTTTTTAGCGCTGGCTAATCCCATAGTATTCACATAGTTAGCAGAGTCGAATGAACCCGTGATCTATGCCTTACCAGGGCAATGCTCTAAGCCATTGACATACAGAACCGTACCGCTACCGAGACAAGTTGGAATTCTTTTATATATTTGTAAGCGCCATTTAATCGTATCTTGTATAAAATTATAAAAGAATCGTCAGAAATGTCTTTGAAAATAAAGTAAAACTGTTATGTAGGTATGTTGGCTAGGGGTGGGGAAGGTTTGTACCCGAAGCGAGCCCCAATTTATTTTATTGCTCTTTATATCGTGCTGTTTCTACTAGCGGCCACTCGTAAAGACGGAGATCTCGTTCTGATACTTATCAAAATAATCTTATTTATTTTGATGTTCAGTTCTACTAATGTTTGGATGATTCTTTTGACATCTTTTCTGAAGAATATTCGATACGATAAATTGCAATTTATTGGTTTTATTTGATTTAACATGTAGGTATCAGTATATAAGTGTTATATCCTTAGAGCTGCCGTAAAATTTTTAGACGGGTGAATTTCCCGGGCTCAAAAATTGCGTGACATCGATGAAATCGGTAATAAAAACATAGTTATAATGTTCTAAAATATTTTTCTAGTTACGTGAAATAGTTATCTATGTGTAGCACTAAATATTTTTATAATAGGAATAAAAGGTACTACAAAAAAAAAATCCCCGAAATCTTTCATTGCCGCTTTTGTCCACGCGTCACCTTGATGTATAATTATTATACCTCATGGATAAAAAAATATTGATTATTTACTATTGGATCGCTCATTTATATTCGATATTATCAATCACGGCAAAAGGTTAACTATTATAATACCTACGTTAATATTAAAAACAGTAAAACGCTTTATTCTTTTTGAAAGCTACTGACCAAATTGTAATCAAACCCTTCATTCAAAATCCTCTTGGATTATCTGCTAGGGCAGGTTGATTTGGCATGACAACCTTCAAACCCTTTGCCCTGAACATAAAGAATCGAGGAAACAATCCTTGTTTAAAAAATAATAAACCAGTAATAAGCAGAGTGGTCAGCTGTTTGTGATCCCACAGAAGTTGTTTTGTTCTAAACTAACTACGCTGGGTGTGGCTACAGTTTAGGGTGAAAGCACAGTTTAAAATTGTAGTGAAGGTAAAGTCAGTAATTTGAAAGATTAAAGAGTTGTAATTATAACTTTATGATAATGACTGTATGTTAATTCTTACTACCCACCTTCTAATTATTAAACACTCGAACTGTGTCCTATTGGTCCTATTTTTTTCCTAAGTTGGTCAGTTACCGAGCTATTGATCGTCAACTGCAAGTAGAGTTCAGGGAAATTAAAGCCTTTATCATAGACTGGTTGACGCCCGCAGCTCCACACGCGTGGTGAAGTTTTCCCGTCCCATTTCCAACAATAACTTGTTCCCGGGATAAACAGTAGCCTATGTGTTATTCTGATGTGAAAGCTATATATTATTGTAAAGTTTCATCTAAACCCATTAAGTAGATTTTGCGTGAAAGAGTAACAAACCATTTCCCCCATCCATCCACTCTTACAAACTTTATTAACTTTATAATATGCGTCATTATTATTTATAGAATTTCATAGCTCAGATTTAACTAACTAACTTTCTTCACGCTTTATCCCTGACGGGGTAGTCAGAGAGGACAGATGGTAAAGGTTTCGCGATCCAGGCATACTTTTTTTGCTTCCTGCAGATACAGAATAAATATAAAAATAAATATTAATTATATTATTTTTATAAGCTCAGTTTTGTTAGGTTTAATTGTCAGAGTCCAATGTTCGCAACGATAAATAAAAAATAAATAAAAATAAATATTGTGGGACTGTACACAGCTCCATCTAACCCAAATTAAACTATTATAAGCTCGTACTATGGACTCTAGACAACTGTAAAACATGTTAATTTTTAAATCTATACTAATAAATAAAGCTGAAGAGTTTGTTTGGTTGAACTAGTGCGTTCTCAGGAACTACAGGGCCCGGATTCTCGATCATACGACTTGAAAGCGTAGACGAAAATTTGCTGGTGAAAGGTCATTTGTTTCATATTAAGAAACGGCCAAATAAGAGACAAAACACGTTTCACAAGTAAATTTACGTCCACGCTTTTAAGTCGTATGATCGAGAATTGGGCCCCTGGTCGGATTTGAATAAAATATTGATGTGTCGGATAGCCCATTTATCGAGGAAGGCTATAGGCTATATATCATCACGCTACTACCCTGGAGAGCGGAGCAGTAATCATATATGTTGACTATCGGTCAAGATTTTGAACATTGGTAGAATGTATAAGCGACGGGATTAAATAGGTGCGACGGGAGTTCGAAGTATGTCACGGGCGAAGCCGTAGGGGTCACCTAGTATACCTATAATCTATTTGGAAAATATCCAAACCCTAAAATAAACATTTGTAGGTCACACAGATTTTAGCCCCGGTCAGGGATGAATGATGATCCGAGATTACAGCCCTACAGCTGCACACATTACTACTACGCTATCGTAACGCTAGCGTAGCGTATGCTAAGCTGTGTAAGGTAAGGTGGTTATCCACCAAGACTAAACCATTTTGAGGACCTTGATGCGGTCATTACATAAGGTGCCGGCAACCGTCAAGTCTCTCTGATGGAACCAGCAGCCAATCGAACCGGGTCTTAAGGTTTAAGATTATACTTAGATTCAAACGACTCTTCATGCTGTTGATTGTTAGCACTTAGTGGTACATATACTTGCTACACACCTTGAATAAAAACACTTGCACTATTGATTTACTCCTTTCTTTTCGTGTTCTAACGTAGTAGTTAAACGATAAAGCGATGCAACCCACGCTGTAGTAAATGCAATTACATATATTTCAAAAATTTTGTCGGACGCTGTCTCCTATCATACAGGTCCTTCTAGTTTAGGAGACAGGGTTCTTATTTACTCTTTAAACCTAACAGGTTTCGCCTTACGGCATTTTCAAAGCTTAGCACATGTTTATCATAACTATAATAACGGTAATATTAGTTTAACTTCTACCAATCTCATAACATGAATACTTAAATATCTCAATATCATTTCCAATCTTGGATTACCCAAGAGATGTGACCGATATATTAGTTATAAAAAATGCAGGGCACTATCAGTTTTCATAGTAGCTATTTGGATAGGTACTACGGTGTCAATAACCCAACATATCATAAAGTAAACATTTTTATCCCAGATTCTCGACAATGCCCTGTAAATGTCAAGGGATAAAGATAAACCCTTTTACACACTATTGGCATGAATAAGGGTGGGTCGTGAACGAAATAGCTTTATTTTAACCCATAAACTGAGAACGAATAAGCACTAAAATGAACGTTATTATTGACATAATATGTGGAGGTTTTATTTTGTTTCTTATTTTATATGTTGTCCTTGGCTTTATTAGTGACATACATCTTTCAACTGTGTAATGATTTTTGTTTTAATTTATGATTTTTTCAAAAAGCATTGAATCAGTTTCTAGAAAATGTAAATGGAGCCACTTCTGAAGCATAATCTACTAAACAAAAATAACCTTCAATACAAATTATTAATAGTGGCATAATAGGTTAACAATTAATTTTTTTCATTTTAAACATGAATTTATTTTTACTAGTTAATAAATAAAAACAAATAAAAGTAAAGCTGAACAAAAAATCTATCAAACTATTAAAATATAACCTGGGACGCCTCGGGTAGTCATGACTTTTGGGTGTAAGGGGCCCCACCAAGATCTTCGGGGCCCAAGTCAACCTCCCGTGCTAGTGCGTGAACCTGCTGATTAACGGACGAGGCTCTGGCGCTGGCTTTCCCCTCTGGGGTTGGGAGGTCTGAGGGCGTCGCTCCCATAAAAGCCACCCGCCAAAACTAAATGGAAATGTACAATCGGAATGTAGCTAGGGATAGGGCGCCGCCGCAAAACGGCGCCCAGGAGCCCCGCCCGACTTCTGTGGCACGTGGGCTAGGGCTGCCGTGTGTCGGGCCAGCACGGCTAAAGAAGTTAGCCCCAACCCGTATCCGCTTCGCATCGTGGAACATTGGCACGCTGACTGGGCGTGCGGTAGAGTTGGCCGAAGTACTCTCCAGGCGGAGGGTGGACGTGGCGTTCTTACAGGAGACTCGGTGGAAGGGCAACAGAGCCCGGCCTTTGCAGAACGGCTACAAGCTGTATTACACGGGTGCGCCGGGTGGGGAGATCGGGGTGGCCGTGGTGCTCTCCGAGGGGCTGCAGAGCGGCATCTTGGAGGTGAAACGCTGTAGCGATCGGCTTATGATCGTGAGGGTGCTTATCGATGGGATTATAACCCACATGGTAAGTGCATACGCGCCACAGGCCGGTTGTAGCGACGCCGATAAGATGTCGTTTTGGGGCCGTCTCGAGGGAGTGCTTCGGAGCATTCCGTTGTCACAGGGAATCGTTCTGGGCGGCGACCTAAACGGTCATGTGGGTGAGAGGTGTGAGGAGTTTGAGCGTGTTCATGATGGTTTTGGATACGGCACCCGCAACGCTAAAGGAGAAACTATCCTCAGAACGTGTGCGGCTGCCGATCTGGCCATTGTGAACACGTATTTCAAAAAGAAATCCGAAAATCTCATCACCTACAAGAGCGGGAGGCGTACAACTCAGATCGATTTCCTACTCACTAGCGAAGGCGACACAGCATCGGCAAGGTGGCCAACTGCAAGGTCATACCCGGAGAGAGTCTTACTGCACAACACCGTCTCCTTGTCATGGACCTCTGCGTGAAGCCCAAAGGCAAACGCATCGAGCGGTGCCAGCGTCGCATCAGATGGTGGTTGCTTGATGAAACTAGGTCCCAGGAGTTCGTCTCAGCTGTCGGTGACAAGTGCACCGACACTGAAGGCGAACCAGTTCAAGATTACTGGGACAAAGTTCAGGCGACCATCCTTGGAGCGGCGAAGGTGGTGCTCGGTGAGTCTAAGGGTGGACGCAAATGTGACAAGGAAACTTGGTGGTGGAACGACGAAGTCCAGTGAGAGACTAGGGAGAAGAAAGCCCTCTTTAAAAAGTGGCAAGCGACCGAATCTCCCGAAGACCGCGACGCGTACAGGGCTGCCAAGCATGCCACAAAGTGAGCTGTAGCCAGAGCAAGACGAGACCACTTACAACCTCTGTATGATAAGCTGGAATCGTCTGAGGGGCAGAAGCTCATCTATAAGCTGGCGCGCTCCAGGGTCAAAGCGGCACAGGATATATCCAAGTGTCGCTGTGTAAAAGACCCTGAGGGCAACCTGTTAAGCGAAGACCTCGCGGTAAAGGAGAGATGGCGCTCGTATTTTCACGAGCTGCTTAATAAACAGCATAAAGAGGTGCAGCCTCCGGACCTCCCTCCGAATCAGGGACTAGTGCCACCGGTAACGCCTGGACAGGTCCTGACAGCGCTTCGCCGCATGTAGAATCGGAAAGCTGTCGGATCCGATGGAGTCCCCATCGAAGCCTGGAAGGCGATGGGTCCTCGCGGTGTGGGCATCTTAGTAAACCTTTTTAACCGCTTACTCCTCAGCGGGCAGATCCCAAACCAATAGAGACTGAGTATTATTACTTCAGTCTTCAAAGGTAAGGGGTCCGTGCAGGAGTGCGGGAGCTACCGCGGTATAAAGGTGATGTCCCACACCATGAAGATCTTCGACAGGATTATAGACTCTCGGATCCGGCAGGAGTGTACTCTCTCGGGGTGTCAATATGGGTTTCGCCTTGGTCATGGGACCACGGACCCTGTTTTTGCCCTGAGGGTTGTCGCAGAGAAATACAGGTCGAAGAACACGCCTCTGCACTGTATGTTTCTAGACATGCAGAAGGCCTTCGACTGTGTTCCTCGCGCGATGATCTGGTGGGCACTGCGGTCCAAAGGGGTTCCCGAGGTCTATATTGACACTATCCGGGACATGTACTGTGATTCCGATTCTATGGTTCGGACTGCTGTTGGCGACACGAAATCCTTCCCCATCACCGTCGGTGTACACCAGGGTTCGGTCCTTAGTCAGCTTCTGTTCAGCGTAATATTAGACGAATTGTCGGACAGCATCAGGAACTCGCATGAGCAGCCTCCATGGTTGCTCATGTATGCTGACGATATTGCGCTGGCAGATGCGGACAGGAGCAGATTGGTGCGACGTGTGAAGGTGTGGAAGGAGACGCTTGAGAACGGCGGTCTGAAACTAAATGTGGCGAAGACCGAGTACTTGGCACTAAACTCGACAGATCCCACACCCATTCGCATTGGCGGTGATTTGGTCGAGCGGACGGACCAGGTTAAATACCTGGGATCTGTTTTTCACACGTCCAGTGACATCGATTGCGATGTCAAGTCACGCATTGCTGCCGCGTGGTCTAAATGGCAGGAGATGACCGGTGTCATTTGTGATCCTAAAATGCCGATCCGGTTGAAGGGACATGTCTACAAAACCATCATTAGACCTGTCCTTTTACATGGAAGTGAGACGTGGCCAATATTGGAGCGACACAAGCAGGAGCTGAGTGTTACGGAAATGAAGATGCTGCGGTGGATGTGTGGAGTCACGCGGATGGATCGCGTGAGGAACTCGTGTCAAGTTGCCAAGTGTCGCCTTCGTTGGTATGGTCACGTCTTGCGGCAACCGCCGGGCTACGTAGGAAACAAATGTCTGGCCATGTCAGCCCCGCCGGGTCCCGGTAAGTGGGGCAGACCCAAGAAGTGCTGGCTTGACGTCGTAAGGGATGACATGCCTGCCAATGGTCTCACTACAGGGGATGCCGACGACCGTGTGAAGTGGAGGAGAAAATGTAGGAAAGCGGACCCCGGGCGTCGCGAGACGCAACTGGGACAGACGCTCGGAAGATGATGATGATGGGCCTCGGGTAGTCATGACGCAGGCAGTATTTCCACGCTATGATGTCCGTTTTGACATATTACAATAGTGATATTTTACTTGTTTTACATAAGTTCTCTGTTTTCTACCGTAGTATAAATACCCTTTAAAATGGTCGACTGTTCACACATTAATACAAAATAAAATTTAATTAAAATTAATACGAAACTTCATGAAAGGACAAACGTCAAAACGGCCATCATAGCGTGCCGCTAGTATAGTAATAGAAAACCGTTGCGCGAGAAAGCTATCTGCAAGAAAGACCTTAGTTACTTCGCTCAAATGTGTAATTGAAATGTCAATCTGTAGTGTATCCAGTACATTAACTAAACCATAGACTATTAATTAAATCCAAAGCTTTAAATATCTGCAACAGACGTTCGACGATCGATTATATTCGTAACTTCATGCTTAGTTTGCCAAAAGTTGGTGACATGCTATGCATCTTATGACTTGTGGATAAATAATGAATCTGTGTGAGAAGCGCTTGTGGCCACGCTGATTCGGTGTTCTGTAAACGATCACTGCCTTAAGTAACATTCGCTATAGGTGGTCCATGGATGGGTGACTTTGTGGAACTTAATCTTTATGGAAATTAATGCGAGCGTTTCCGTGTTTCGGAAGGCACGTTAAGCCGTTGGTCTCGGTTGCCAGTAAAATTGCAGTCGTTAAGGCTAGCTTAAAGCCTTATGAACGACTTCATAATCAGTAACCAAATTGAAGTAAACAGACATACATACATATTGTCACGCCTTTATCCCCGAAGGGGTAGGCAGAGGCATATTTAACGCCCACGTTTCACCGTATGCATTTCCGTCCCACGTAACAGGTGGTGAGCCCACTGCCGTGTTGAATTGGACAGGCGCAGGCTGCATCGACCTGCTGTTGAAATTTTTTAAGCCGCCCATAGGGCCTCCAACTTGGCTTAACGACTGCCATTTTATTGGCAACCGGGACCAACGGCTTAACGTGCCTTCCGAAGCACGGAACTGGGGTGGGTCTAAAGGGCCGAAAAAATTTAATAAACTGTGTCTATTTTAGATGTTAAATTTGGAAGAAATTTTGAACCCGTTGCCTTTTTAGTGAGATGGTAACAAAAAGGCTAAAAGGTCTTATGTGCTAGACACTAATTAGCACGACCAATTAAAGTCCTGGTAGTCTCGGACTACATTCACACACTAAGTCTTAGATTACCTCAACCTGTTCTTACAAATTACCAAAGAAAAAAAAATTGTATATAATAATTCTCACATTCCACCCGGCGCCGCGTGATAAAGTTTTCCAGTACCCGTTCCCAACAGGAGGAATCTGGGCAAAATGTAGCCAATGTGTTAATCCAGAGTGTCAAGTACCTTTACACTCTGTTTTATTTTTATTCGAAGTGGTTTAGCGGTTTGAGCGCAAAGAGGTAGCAATCATACTCACAAACTATCGCCTTCATAATATTAGTACTGCTATAAACATACATACGAGTATGGCTGCTCTTTTTCTTCTCAAAGGAAGAATGCAGAGGTATAATAAACACCTACATTTTACTAGTTGTTCTTTGTCCCACGTAATAGTGGGTGACTCTATTATCGTTGAAATAGACAGAGCAGGTTGTGGCAACCTGATGTTGAATTTCTTCAAGCCAATCATAAGATTTCCGTTTTCGCCTAACGATTTTAATATTACAGGCACGAAGGAATCCCTCGTAAATAGTAATGTCACAACCGGTCACCCATCTTGGGACTGACTATAGCATATGATGCTTAATGCAGTGATCGTTACAGAACACTTAATAAGCAGCTACGACCGCGTGATTATAGTTTATACTAGAGGACGCCCTGGGATTACACCCGCGTACCTGTTCCCTTGGGAATACGGGGATAAAAAGTTTAAGTTACTTCTTATAACATCAGCTATCTTCTAGTGAAAGTGCTGTTTAAAAAGGTCCAGCCGTTTTAGAAATTTACTGAATAGGCAGACAGACAGTTTTTAGGTACCGTATACATTTTGTGAAAAACTTTTATTTTGTAATTTCAGATGGATACTTTGGTTTTATTTATCTTTATGTAGGTAGGTAGAGATGTAAAGATTTACTATTATAGCAACCGAATATTTCCGTCCCATACTCTTAATTAAATATTATTCCTTGTGCCGCACTCAAATATGGAACTCACGTCTCTTCAGCGTGTGCTCTCGACGTCAGAGTAAGCGATATTGACAAATGATCCGTTATCGCGATCGAGACTGGAATATAGACTAGATACCAGTACCAGTACTGTCTTTCAATATTGTTGTACAGATCTAAAATATAGGACTCGATACGAGACCGGACTTCTCTTTAAAATATTTACATTTGCTCACTCTTGAGACATTATAAATAGAGTAGGGTGAACCACCCAATTATTGGCACTTTAAGAGTGAGCTTCATCTCAGTCAGAAATTTAATTACAATAAATTCACATTCACAAGTGCTGGTTTAGAAAATTTGTGACAGTGTCAAAGAAAAAACTTTAAACCTTTGTTTTTATAACCGTTTTTATGTGACTGAATATTATAAAATAAATAATTCTTACTTAAATCCAAAATACTATAAACACTCTGTTATTGGCATAGAAATTCGAATTATTGACCACTATTCGTCTAATTATTGGCATGTAGTTAGAGTAGCAGAAAGGTTATAGAATAATTGAAACACTGTTTAACTACCTAAATAGGTCCTTTATTTTCTAACATTAAAGTTTAGTTTTCATAAAATATTTTTAAAAACAGCAGTAACTTTGAACACTTTGTCTTAATCTATGTATTTATTTTTGCAGTATCACTTTATCAGTTCTTAAATGACTATTTTTGTGATCGTTTAACAGTAATATGTACTAATCTTCCTACTTCAAAGAATTAAAAATCAGTCTAAACAAAAATTAAATGAACTTTATTATATCTCGTACCCTTGCCTAGGTATTTTAGTCTTCTTTATAGTTAGCAGTCTTAGGAACCAATCAGAAATTAACATTTAAGCTAACCCTAATCATCCCTCAATATTTTCTCAATTTCACTTATGCTCAACTTTTTATTACTAGCTCTGATTTGACCATCATCATCAGATTTCTCGTATTCGTCCGTATTGCACAATGTTTCTTCTGAAAGGGTTTGATTCAAATACGCTATGCATAAGGTCTTCTTTTCGTTTAGGGAAGCCTTTTGTTTTATTCATTTATCTATCACGCCTTATCTCCGAAGGAGTGGCAGAGGCATATTATACGCCCACTTTTCACCATGTGTATTCCTGTCCTACGTAATAGGTGGTGAGCCAATTGTCGTGTTGAAATAGACAGACGGAGGTTGTGGCTATCTGCTGTTGAAGTTTTTCAAACCGACTGTAAGTTCTTTAACTTGGCTTAACGCCTGCCATGTTACTGGCAACCGGGACCAACGGCTTAACGTGTCTTCCGAAGCACGGAAACGCACGCAAATGTAAATGCCACAAAGTGATCACCCATCTGAGGACTAGCCATAGTGAAAGTTGCGTAAATAGGTGATCGTTTACAGAACACTGAGTCCGCTAACATTTAACCAATTCTTTAATTTATTCTCTTCTTCTAAGTTAAGCACTGGACTCGGACCAGGCTGAAGTTTATGCTCTGGTTCTTTATGCGAAATAGTAAGGTAGCTCGGGGAACCTGATATTGTACCGTGGCTTACTTTTTGGCCATGCCATTTTCAATAGCGTCTAATGCCTTTTTTATATCTTCCTCATTGTATTGTATTCGTTTTCTTTTTTCTACTTTTCTTAATTTATTTTTCATTTCGTGTCTTCATTGTTTACAACGTAGGTACGCTAAAGGGAAAAACCGATTATTAACACTCTAATGTTCTATTATGGGCACTACTGCCAATAATTAGCTTTTGTTATTGGCACCGTGGGCCAACATTAGGAAATTGCAATTAAAGAAATAAATGTTAGATGGGAAAACAATATTTTATTTTAAGCCTTTACAAGTAATTTATAAACTCACTTGTAGATAATATTTTGAAAATTCGTTTTATTGGCACTACTGCCAATAAAGGGATTTTGACGAAATTGGTGTTCCATATGTTGGCACATGTAATAAAGAAAATGTGGTAATGATATTTAAGAAATAATTTTTGAATCTACTGCCTAGAGTTATAATTAAATATACCAAATTATTTCAGAAGTAAAATATGTCGCATATCTGCGATATACTACGACTTAAAAAAGCACTCACCTTAAGAAAAAACCAATACAACTACACTAAATTACGACGTCAAAATTACAGCTGTTGTACCTAAATCGCCATATTGGTTATTGGTACAGTGTTGACAATTTTTAAGAGAAAAATAATACTATTTTACTGTTTATTCGTGCCGAACTTGAGTAATCTATAGTTTCCTTGTTTTTATAGTCTGAAGTCAAAAGTGCAAATAACTGGCGGAGTGCCAATGATTGGGTGGTTTACCCTACTTTCTTTCCAACTTTCTTCATTTATCTTCTTTTAATTTCGATGGGGTTACAAGACGCTTTAACTCCTCCTGGGACTCTATCGAGTTCTGGTGTTGGTGATTGCATTAGACCCTGGTTTACCGGAGTCGCTACATTGTACCTGTTCTAAAGGAACTAGTTTTTGGGATTCCAACCAAAGTGTCAGCTGATTATCAAATTTCAACCATATTGATTTAAGGCTTAATTGAGTAACAAAATTCTTTACTAGTTTTCACATTTATGATATTGTAGTAGGAAGGACACTTAGTGAATACCTACGTGACGGCCAGCGCCACATAGCGTAAAACTATCGAACTACATCGATAATAAGAATCCTGCATCGCGCTATAAGAGTTGTCGCGCTGAAGAATGATATATACAACAGCCCAACATCAACCGTTTAGCAAAAGTATTGAAAAGGCGAAATTTTACACCTGCCGTTTGTTTTGCGTGGTATTTTTTATACCACTGAGGTGGCAGATAAGCGTACGGCCTACCTGATGGAAAGTGGTCACCGTAGTCTATGGACGTGTGGAACACCAGAGGTGCAGCACTCGTGCTGCCGGCCCTTTATAAACCTTCTAAGACCCCTTTTGTAGTTTTCTCTCTTTCGATTATTTTACATTGTCATAAATTTTAATAAACTGGAAAAAGATAATTCGATTCGAGACAGGAATTGAACCTGTGACCTTTGCCTAACCAGGGCAATGTTCTCGCCACCTGAACTACCCGAACCATATCGAATCAAGTTCAAATTCTCCACCATATTTATCGTCACAAAAAGAAAACTATTTTTCATTGTATGTCAAACTGGCTTTTCTAAATTGTGAAAACTATAACTTGTATTTATTAATAATTGCGGGCAGCCTGTTGTGGTTGTATAAACAATAGCATTGACAGAACAACGAGGTAGGGTCCGGTGGCGTGGTGCGAAGCAAGACCTGCATATTGGATAGGTGCGAGAGGGTTGAATCTGTTTCCATTCATACACGGCACAATAAGATTTAAGAAAGTATATACTTTCATTTCCCTCTGTTCTGTAGGATCCACCATCTCGATCTACTAGTGAATCGAAAGGCAAGCAGAAGTTCACTGTGATCCACCTCTGGTCTGGGTGGATTTAGTAAAAAACTGATAATACCGAATTAGAGACGAACACTTCAATTTTTATTATCTCTATAGACTTCTTCTAGAATCTATATATGTTTAAGCAGGTCTCGTCACAAACGGAATGACTATAATTATTTGATTTGTACGGTACGAATTGCACCTATAATTTACTAGGTGACCCCCCCGGCTTCGCCCGTGATATTCTTCGAACTCCCGTCACACCTATAAATTCTAAAATTATGCATTAAAATTTGTCCGATTTGTCGACAATTTTGACTAGTGCTTTGCTCTCCAGGGAAGTATCGGGATAATATATAGCCTTCCTCGATAAATGGACTATCAAACACAAAAAAAAAATTTCTAATTCCTGAGATTAGCGCATTCAACCAAACAAACAAACAATCTCTTCAGCTTTATAATATTAGTATAGATTTATATTTAACTGAGTGCCGGTACCAACATGATGCTTGGCGTCGCCTTAAGACGGAAGAGGTAGATAAATTTCTCAGTTTCGCGTGCCCTCGGTAAATTCATTAAGCAGTTCACCGTGAGAAGTCACGATTTCGTTTCACACTCGATGCTGAAAATTTTTCCACTTTCAATTATGTCGGTATACTAACAGACAATATATGATAAAGTCGGAATACTAACAGACACTTCACTTCTTGACTGCCTCTGTGGCGCGGTGGGAGTGTATCCGACTGCTACGCAAGAGGTCGTGGGTTTGATTCCCACCCAGGATAAAACTTTGTGTGATAAGCACGATGGTTTATTCTGTGTCTGGGTGATATTTATCTATATTATGTATGTATTTAGAAATATATTAAGTATTTTTATCAGTTACCTAGTTACCATAGTACAAGCTCTGTTTGGAATCAGATGACGTTGTGTGAGTAAATAATATACTAATAGCTATTTAAAATTATTTTTAATGATATAATGGTATATAGGACTTACGAAAGTAAAATTGGGCCAAATTTAAAATGCACTAATTTGAGACCAGTCTTTTACCAGTATTAAATATCGTGTCGTTGGTGAATGGAAATAAGACCTTAAATTGTACAAAACTTGGTTGGAATCCCAAACAAGCCCTTAATAATACCTCTATGTTATCGTTTCTGTACTCAGTCTCTGTTATTAGGTTATTTCTGATTTATACAGCCGAAGCTCATTTAGAACCTTATGTTGAACATTTAAGTGCTATTTTGCAGGTTCGATGTTATCCAGAGGTGTAGTTATGGTTAGAATTTCATTTCAGATGTGTTGTGATTACATAACGACGTGAAAACGAGAGTTTTGCGTGAAAAAGCACCCAGTAATTTTCTGGCAAGTAATTTTACGGCACTTTTAGCTAACTGACTAACTATCTTCACGCTAGTCTCTGACTATAGGGTACTTTTGGTTGTTTTATGGACTCAACACACCGAAACCTCAAATTGCTTTTGAAAAATAGGCAGAATAGCAATAGAAATCCTTTGCGCGAGAAAGCTATCTGCATGGGGATCGCCAGTTTCTACCCTCAGACGTTTACTTAATGCCGTGTAAATACCATGTGCGCCTCGACCCCTTGGACCAAATATCTCGACACGAAATGGAACATTCATATTAGGCACGGGCAACTGTACTTGCCAAATTTCACATTTTGCAAACATTTGCCGCAGCACTAGCTTCTATTAATTCAATTAGATATGTCCACAAAACACATTTTATTATAAAACAGTGTATATCCTACAGAGCAGGGCAAACAGGCGAGATTACATTTATCCCGGGAACAAGTTCCTGTGGGAAACGGAAACGGGAAAACTTCACCACGCGTACAGTCTACAGAGCCGAGGGCGTCAACTAGTTCATATGTATAAATATCACTGTCTAGCCTCATGTCGTGGCTACTCTCAATATTAGCGTGAACATGAGTAGTTCATGTGTCATGTGGCGCCTGTCGTGACAACTTTATGTCGCTGTAGATACTTTTGTTTTGCAGTCCGTACCATTTCGGGATATCACCAACTTATATGAGTTATTCGAAGTAACTATTGCAGATTTTTAGAATATTTTGATTGTTTATGCGGTTTTATTGGGGTTTCAATAAGGAATATGTATTATGCGGATGTGAATATATACTTTTTCAACGTCCAACTCGTGAGTGAGGAACGATTGACGAAGAATATATATTGTGCCAAAGTATTGTCAGAAGGGTTCAGGGTAGGCCGAGACTTGCAAATGAGGACTACGTAAGCACATTGCTCAAAAACTGAATGGTCACAAGTACTCGAATACGCAGACGTGCATGTATGTAGCGAGAATGCAAGCAGAAATAAGCATATCCTCTCTGACTCTGTCACTCAGACTATCCCGTCAGGAATACAGTGTGAAGATAGTTTGCAATTTTTTTTTTCATCGATTTGGTATCAGGACGTTCGATGAAGACGAAACAAAACTTCGTCTGGTCAGCGTGGTGCTGTAAGGCCAATGGGGATATGGGAAATTTGTTACCTTCCCGTATTTTTAATTTAAGGTTTTGAAAATATATTTCACGAGTTAGCGGGGCTACGAGCGCTTCATAATATTTTGAAGATTAGATAAGATAAGATAAGAAAATATCGTTTATTTACACGAAACAGGGTTACATAGTACTTATATCGTTAGAATATATCGTTTATTTACACGAAACAGGGTTACATAGTACTTATATCGTTAGAATATATCGTTTATTTACACGAAACAGGGTTACATAGTACTTATATCGTTAGAATATATGATACTTATATCGTTAGAATATATCGTTTATTTACACGAAACAGGGTTACATAGTACTTATATCATTCATCATTTATCTATCACGCCTTATCCCCGAAGGGGTTGCAGAGGCATATATATTATATGCCCACTTTTCACCATGTGTATTCCTGTCCCACGTAATAGGTGGTGAGCCCATTGCCATGTTAAAATAGACAGACGCAGGTTGATGCTACCTGCTGTTGAAATTTTTAAGCCGCCCATAAGGCCTTCAACCTGGCTTAACGACTGCCAATTTATTGGCAACCGGGAGGGCTTAACGTGCATTCCGAAGCACGGAACTGGGGTGGGTCTAAGGTGCCGAATGAATTTAATAAAATGTGTCTATTTTAGATGTTAAATTTGGAAGAAATACTTATATCGTTAGAATATATGATACATATATCGTTAGAATATATCGTTTAAAAAATAAGAAACGCTCATAGACCCGCTAACTGAGTGCCGTATTACAGAACGTTTCTCAATACTCAAGAAACACTTGAGAGTAGTATTTTAAAATGAAAACTAGCCTTAAGCGTTTCTTGAGTATTGAGAAACGTTCTGGAATACGGCCCTTAGTGCTCTGTAAACGATGACTATGTTTATAGCTTTCGCTAAGGCCGTGTGATCGTTATATGCAATTTCTATTCATGAGCAATTCCGTACTTCGGAAGGCTCGTTAAGCCGTTGGTTTCCAGTAATATAGGCGGCTTAAAAAAAATTTACTGTAGGTAGCCACAAACTGCGTCTGTCTACTTCAACACAGCAACGGGCTCAATACCTATTACGTAGAACAGGAATATACAGGGTGATAAGAGGGCGTATAATTTTTAAGCCGGCCATAAGCCCTTAAATTTAACTTAACGACTGCCATAGTCGTTAAGTTAAAATGAAGACCATATGGCTCTCGTCGCCTGTCCATTTCAACACGGCAACGGTCTCATCACCTGGGGTTTCTGCTTTCTATTGAGTGACGATTATGATTTAATTTCGACACGATTGAAATACTCGGCCCCCTGTTGTTACCATTCCTATGATAAAAACGCAGTTGCCTGACTAGGAATTAACATATTTTTAGCATTGCATTGTATTAAGTAACGAGATTCTGATATACCGTCACTTCAATTCCAGCCATAATGAATACTATGCGAAGTGGAGTTTAGCAGGATTCTGAAGGTATACTTTTTTATGCCTCTGCATACACCGTAAAATATAAACAAAGGATTGCGGTTCTAGGAATTAGCGACATCCCCAGACATGAAAGACCAGTGACAGAGAGGTTATCGCTGTTAATAATTTTAGGTCCTAGTCACACTAAATAGTTTTTGTATAAATAAGAAGCGATACTGACATCAGCGTAAATTCACACGATTTAATATTAACCCTGCAAATACCTACGTAAGTACCTACCTACCGTTTTGATCATGAGCATGAGATGTCTATTATAGAACTAACGGACGCCCTGGTTTCACCCGCTTTATGCCCGTTCTCGTTCGTAACCCAAATTATTCCTTATAACATCAGCTATCTGTCAGTGAAAGTCTGGTTAAAATCGGTTCAGCCGTTTCAGAGATTAACCGCAACAAACAGATAGACAAAAAAAAATGGGTTTTTTTTTTTGCTTGTACTGTATTTACTTTTGTGCATTTAGTAAAAAGCTACAAAAATACACTTTAAATTTTATTTATCTGTATAGATATCACTATGAGCTAGTTCCAGGTCATAGCATTTTAGGAGTGCCGAACATTTTGCTTTAAAGCGCCATCCTCATCGCAAACAATCATGAATGTTGCTCATGTGACTCACTATTCGCAATAGTATCTAACACTAGTGAAAGGAATTAGAATAAAATTAAAATAAATAAATATTTTGTAACATTCTCACACAACGCCATCTAGCCTAATTTAAGGTAATATAAGCTTGGGTCTAGACAACTGATAAACATAATATATTTCTAAATAAAAACATGCATGTATTGTTATTCATAGTAAACACCCATACTCCGAAACAAACTTGACAAACATAATAAATAAAGACTGATTGGGTGTCATGATCACTGCGTGATTCTTTTTGGTAAATAAAGATTATAAAAAAAACACTGATTCCTGATATAACTATACTGACAGTGTATTTAGACCAGAATGCCTTTCACATTTCAGGATGACATGCGGTACACATTAATTTCATTCCAGTATTCCCACGGGAACATCCACTCCTAGAAAATGAAATCTTCGAATTTTGCGTTAGGTACCTAGTGTTTGTAGCCTAATTTCATACTACACATTACGTAGTAGGTAAATTATACGAGTAATGCGCTTGAATTACGACAGAATAGAGATTTTTTTGTGGATGACAATGGACAATGGATTTCAAAATTTCCTTGCTAATTGTGTTTTCCATCATAATATTATCGATAACGGCTGGTGAGTTTACTAGTTAAATCTATACTAATATTATAAAGCTGAAGAGTTTGTTTGTTTGATTAAACGCGTTAATCTCAGGAACTACTGGTCGGATTTGAAAAAATATTTTTGTGTTAGCCCATTTATCGAAAAAGGCTATAAAATCATCACGCCACTTCCCTGGAGAGCTGAGCAGTAGTAATAAATGTCGACAAATCGGGCAAATTTTCATGCATTATTGTAGAATTTATAAGCGACGGGACTTGACGGGAGTTCGAAGTATGTCACGGGCAAAGCCGCAGGGATCACCTAGTATAATATATCGTGCAACACGAAATTAAAAACCTATTCAAAAGAAGTTAATAAGCACGTTATCATGTAGGGCATCATGTAGCATTTGCAGAGTTCTAAATAAAGTCAAAAAACCGGCCAAGAGCGAGTCGGAATTGCGCACAAACGGCACCGTACCATTATCTATAAAAATGGCAAATAAATCATGTCTGTTGTGTGGCAGCCCCTTTTGAATTTTTGTTTTTTTTTTTCTATTTATTTCTAATGTACACGGCAAGGGGCTTAATACCACCTGTTACGTGGGTTTAAAATGCATACCTCTTTAAGGGATAATGGCGACAGTATGTATGTATGTATGTTTCTTTAAAGTGATATATAACTATATATTCTGTGAATATTTCAAGCGTCTAGCTGTTGGCTTTATCAATTTTGAGCAAATTGAAGCAAAAACATCACGTTTGTTGTTTACTTAAATATTTATTTTGTTCTGTTTTTAGTATTTGTTGTTATAGCTTACAAGATCTGTGAAAATTTCAAGTGTAATGGTTTTCAAATTTCCATTCAACTGTCATTAGTTTTTTAGCCTAGTAGGTACTCGTCATGTTAAGTTCTTTGTCTACGTCATGCCCAGTCCTAAGTCCTGCCTGTCCTGCCCAGCCACAGTAAAAACGTGGATGAGAAAGTGAAGTTTTGCAGTGAAATGCGGTTGTTTCGTCTTCCAGCCAAATCTCCATAGAACGTCACAATAAAGTTTCCATCGCTTCACCGCATGTCTCGGTCATTTATCGACGCCCAGCTGAAACCCTTGTACCTACCTAAGCTACTCTTATAATGTCAAAAAAATCGTGGTTACCCAGACGTGCATGTATGAACTAAATGAAGCGATTAATGAATCTGCAGCAAGCGAAAGAAGTATGCATGGATCCGACGACCTGTCCTCTCTGACTACCCCGTCAAGGATACAGCGTGGAGATAGTTATTATTTCAAGCGACCACGCAGCGTTCCTAGGGCTAATGGAGTCATTCACATGATTAATTTTCTAACCAAAAGTTCGTGTTTCAGAGGTAAAAAAAATTACACCATTGTGTTGAAACATGTTCAACGAGAAGATTCAGGAATGTATAAATGTGAAGTGATTACTTCTACCAGAAAAATATACACATATCATAAATTGCTTGTATACAGTAAGTTTCTTCCATAGATAAAATAAGACACTCTATGGTTGCCATAACAGCGCAAGGAATCAATGTCTCTCTAGTTCTACTAGAGAAGCTCTACTCTAAATACTTCATACAACGAAGCGTGACTAAGGGCGTCAACTATTTTAATAGTCAAAATTTAACAGCGACTAAAATAGCAAATAAATTTGCTGACTGTATTGACAGAGTATAGACTGTATAGACATACACGCAATCATTCCAAATTGTAAGTCACCTCTTCTTACTAATTATACTAGATGATCCTCTGATATCCATATAAGATCCTGATATTTCTCTAGGCAACTCCTGATAAGCTAAATATAGTAATAAATTCACTCAACAATAAGAAAACTCCTGGCTGTTGCCCTAAACTCCTGTTGGTACTAAAATAGCGTCTACTATTGCAAATTTCTTAAAATGTGTCTATCGACATAGGACAGTACCCAAATATCCTAAAAATCGGATGTGTTAGGCCAGTGTACAAAAAGGGTGAACTACATAACTTTAACAACTACAGACCTCTTACATTGTTATCATCCATTATTAAAATAGTTGAAAAGTATGTGTGTAATCAAATACATAAATTTTACAGAAAACATTCAAAAATAAGCCAGACACAGTACGGTTTTCAACCTAAAAAGCAGAGCTTTACAGATTATGTTCACTCTTCTCTAAATAAACAAAATCATGTTCTCGCCTTATTCGTAGATTTAATAGATTTTTCATGTGCTTTTGATACCCTAGATCATAATAAGCTTTTAATGAAACTTGAGGACTCTGGACTAAGAGGTCTTTTGTTCAGCTGGTGTGCTAGCCATATTAGAGATAGGAAATACTGTGTTCAAATTGCAGACGAGCCCAGCGACATGCACAATGTGACCTATAGAACAGCACAAGGTTCAGTGTGTGGTCCTCGGCACTTTCTTGCATACGTTAATGACATGAACGCTATATTTCAAAATTGTCAGTCATATCAGTTTGCTTACGATACTTGCCTTCTTATTGCAGGAAAAGACATGAAAACAATTCACTCGTTTTGCAAAATGATTTTGAAAGGCTTACGTATGTATGTTTTATTAGACATAGGACTGGTCCTCAATGCTCGAAAAACTAAATTGATACATATTAAATCACCTCACTTTAAATTCAAAGCTGTGATTGCCGTTTAGTAGCACATACTTACACCTGTCTACACATTAAACCAAATATATGCGCTAATATATGTCCAATTATTGAGAAAGTTGACAATCACATGTACCTGGGGCTAATCATTGACAGTAAATTCAATTGGAGTCCATATGTTGGCAGAGTTTGTGACCAGCTACGTGCGGTATTCGCCACTAGTCTAGAAAACAAGTTTAAAAACATGAAAAGTAGAAAAAAAACTAAAATTATTTTGTTTTTCAATGTTATTTTTGCAATATTCCGCTTTTTTAGAATGGGCACGAGGCATTATCAAGACTGTTTGGCTGCCAAACAGTCTTGATAATGCCTCGTGTGTAGGCGAAACACGTGTCGACATCGTACCACATTCTAAAAAAGCGGAATATAGCAAAAATAACATTTAAAAACAAATAATTATAGTTTTTTAAAATGGATTTCCGCCATGTAATACCTGATTCAATTAGTGAAAAGTAGAGATAAAGGTCTTCAAAATATGAGCGACAGCTCATTCGATTCGGAATTACCTCACGATGTATAGACATCGCATTTTTTAGCTCGGTATATTACCGCTATGGCTTATCAATCTATGGGCGAACTATAGGATTAACCTGAATTTTATATATAATTTGCAACTGAGAATATTGAAAGTGATTATAATTAAGACTCAAAGCTGTTTAAATACCGCCAGATATTTAAAGAGGAAATCTATTCACAATAAAGTGCAGCTTAATATTTTAAAAATCATTTTTCAAATATTACTATACAAACAAGAATAGAGCATCCCATATACACAAGACAAATAGCAAAAAATATGCTTGCTGTTGTAAAAGCGAAAAATTGCTACGGTGGACGAACAAGACCTTTGCCTACCTACATTAAAGACAAAATCAATATAGGAAATATTAAATACAAACTGAACTCATATATAATTATCCCAATTCACTAGGTGATCCCGCGTCTTCGCCGTGACATACTTTGAACTCCCGCCGCACTAATTAAATCCCGTCGCTTATAAATTCAACAATATTGCATAAAAAATTGCCCGATTTGTCGACATTTATGGCTACTTCTCCGCTCTCGAGGGTAGTAGCGTAATGATATTTCGTCGTAGAGCGAAAAGTCACTAAGTCGAAAAAGGGCCAAAAAGAGTTATTTATGCCACTAAAACTACATTTTTTTTCCTCTAATGATCTGCCTAACAATTATTTTCTTATGTGCATTAGTTTCCGATATATGAAACGTGAAAAGTAAATCTATCCTTTGACCCTTTTAGAGGAATGAGAGAAATAACTAACATTGTTAATTATTTGATATTTATAGAAAATTTACGAAGCTTGAATTTAAAACGACTTAATTACTTCTTCTGTTGAATTTCAATGCATACGGTGGTCTTTTAGTTAATTAAAATCACTAAAATTATTTAGTAAGTTTTTAAAATTTAATTGCTTGCTAAAACACCCAAAAACGAAAATGAACCACATCGAAATAGTAACTATTCACTCGTTAGTTTTAAATGATTTTGTAAAATACTGACAAAGTGAAAAGTCATCATTTCAATTTATTTACTTCTTTTATAATAAAATGGATTAAAAACTTATTGTGAATGATACTTTAAATCTTTTAGTTATTATTTCTATAACTTAGACGTGCATCTTATGCACTTAGGTACATATCGTTTGCGAGTTAGTGATTTTCTCGTTACCGGAACTACAAGCGTAGTGTGTGGTGATTTTCATTTTTGGCACTCACGTCTTCTACGTCGGTCTTGAGGCCAGCTTTGTCCTAGCACTACGATCCTTTTAGGCATTTTATACTATACCCCTGCCTATCACCAATCCCCCGAGGCAGCGGCCTTATAACACCTCCACAAACTTGGGTATACACTTTAGGGGGATTAGCCTATAGTCCTCCGCCACCGGATATGCATTGCCTATGAAACTCAATCTAACTTTTAAACTTTCGCGTTGCATGATTAAAATAAGTGTAAAATACAGGTATTAACGCGATCATGCTTATTTACCTTAAATAGCTTGACGATTCGACTGGGTTGCACCAGCCGTGGTCACAAGCAGACTGAAAAGGCGGTGTCACTCCGATTGTGAGGTAGAATCGTCTGAATCTACCCTCATATTGTTTATCCACGCACCAGTACACACAACACTGACAATGTCCCTATTTTGTAGGCCGTCCGTATTCCGAGCGTAACCCGACTGTGCAGAAAAACGAGGTAGTGTGATATCAATGACTGGATTCCACGTCGCAGATAATTTGAAGCCTCCTCTCTATTGAAATTTGTGTGTTTTTTGATTTCAATTGCTTCACGCACCATTCTCGAATAATAATGGCGGTCAGTGGCGAGGACTTGGGGACGGTGAAACTCAATCCAGTGATTAGTGCCTGATTGTAATATATGTTCTGCAATCGCTGATTTGTTGGTCTGTCGGTTCTTTACAGCGGCGATATGTTCCTTTATCCTTTCAGCTATGGTCCGCTTTGTTTGGCCTATGTAGGAACTACCGCAGCTGCAATTTATTTTATAAACGCCCGGTGTTTGGAAAGGCAGTACATCCTTCGGTGTGCCCACCATTTTGTTTACTTTAGCCCCCGGCGTGTACACAGTTTGAATTGAAAACTTTCGTAACACCGTTCCGATCTTATCTGTTACTCCTTTCACATATATCGGCAAGTAGGCAGGTTGTCTTTTAACCTCTGGATGCCTAACACGCCTTGCCTGCCTCTGTCGTAATCGCTTCATTTTATATCCGTTTCGACTAAGTACCTCCTGAACATGGTTAAGTTCACCCTCTAAATGTTCAGGGTCACAAAGATCATGAGCTCGGTTCTTTAAAGAAGTCATAACGGATTGTAAGTGACGAGGATGGTGATGCGACGTAGCGTGTAGGTATCTGTCTGTATGTGTAGGCTTCCGGTAAATACAGTGTGTTAAAGACCCGTCAGTTCTCACGGCCAATCTAACATCCAAGAATGACAACGAACGATCCTTTTCCATCTCATAAGTGAACTTCATCTTTGGGTGTATGGAGTTAAGATGTTTTAAATATTGATCTACTTCCTGCTTATTTCCAGAGACGACGCTGAAAATATCGTCGACATACCTTTTCCATAGCCTGATAATTTTGGGTCCATCTCTCAACGCCTTCTCTTCAAAATGTTCCATCCATAGATTAGCTAGTACCGGGGCTACTGGACTCCCTGTCGCGACACCATCTATTTGGAGGTAGTGCTGACCTTGGAAAAGGAAATAGTTGCCTTCTAAGCAGTGTTTCAGTAGATCAATATAATTCAATGCCATTTCGCTGTCAATCAGTCTGTCTTTTACCACATCCAAACACTCCTCAATTGGAACGTTGGTAAACAATGACTCCACATCAAAGCTGACCATCATTTCTCCTGGTTCCAATGTAAGGGACTTTACAATTTGAATGAAATGGCGAGAGTCTTTCACAAAAGATGGTGTTTTACCCACCAGTGGCTGTAATATTGATATTAAATTTTTATATTAGTAACGATATTTAAGGTAAATAAGCATGATCGCGTTAATACCTGATTTTACACTTATTTGAAACTCAATCTCTTTGCATTATGTGCCAGTTCCACTCCCATACAGGACCTGCATATCAGGATTGCCATGAGTTCAATCTTGTGGAGGTGCTACCTTGTTGTATAATGCCCTATTTGTATGGCCACAGTTTCCCACACGCACGTAAATATGTAAATATACCTGGAAAACCGCTGTATACTATTACAAATTGATCATTGCATACCTCTGCACCTGAGCCGGTTCTCAGTTTCAATTCGTCTGTATACCAAATTTGAACTTTCCTATGCCTCTGCAGTATTTCAGTCTCTTTTAAAGTTATAGATGGTCTGTATCTTGTCCAGACTCATATCTATAACTCCTTGTTTATTTAGCACTTTAAGCGCCAAATGCCCGTAATGTCAATTTCTATCCTCAGTTCCGAGCCTGTTAATGGCATTTCTTGTATCTAAATCTATATCTAAAACTCTAATCTCTAAAACTATAATGTGTAGTAGAGTGAATGTGTTACTGCCGTTGGAGTGCTCCTGTTACTGCCACGCATTTATTTTACACCACAGGTGGCAGGACAAGCATACGGCCCCACCTGATGGAAAGTGGTCACCGTACCCTATGGAAGTTTGCAACACCAGAGGTGCGGTACTTGCGTTACCGCTACTGCTGCTTGTTCTTATCTATACAGCATCCGCCTACAGTTCTCCAGTTTTATCGGGCCACCATGAAATATTAATGTATGTAATGGTGCACCATCAGTAAGAAGATCCAATGATTTGAGTCACGATATGGCTTTTCATAAGAAGAGCGGCACGGCTAATTGCTTTCGTGGTTGCTTTTCAACATGTTGATTAGCATACTACCTAGTATAAAACCTAGATACTTTACCTTTGTGGACATGCTTAGTTTCTCACTATATAGCTTAGCGTCTCCCTTACTGATAGGATTTGATTTTTTGTTACTGTTACTATCACAGATTTTTTGGGTTGATTGTTTAGCTTTATCCACACATCTTTTGGCCAACACTCTCACTTGATTTTTCCGTTGATCATTACAACGAGATCACTGGAATAGCCAACAGTGTGTAATGTCCTTGTGTTTAATTTGTTGAGCTGATTATTTACCATGATGTTGAGGACAGAACTCTTGTAGGTAGCCTTCAGTAACTTGTACTTTCATTTGGTCCTCTAGGAGTTCTGCGGGTATTGTCCTTCCCTTTATCATTTCAATCACACACAGATATGAATTATATTCATAGGTTTCTGCAGCTGTGATTATAGTTCTGAATATGATCCTATCAAAAGCTCATTTTGCATGGAGGAATGCAGCTATTTTAGCATATGTCCGAAAAAAAAACATATGTCCGAATAGTGGCGGTGACCACAATTACTGTGAAACCAAACATTTTGTTGCCTAAATTGCAAAGGACCTCACTTCGTCTTAGATAAGCAATGCCCAATGTGCTTAAAAGAGAAAAATATCCGTCAGATTATGTCCAAGGAAAACGTTACATGTCGTAAAGCTCTACAAATACTCATATCAAATACACAGGAGAACAAGACTCAAAGAAATAATAACCTTATGGATTACAGTCAATCTAAAACTCTAAGGATTATACGGCCCGAAAGTAACGTCAAAACTTACAGAGATGTGGTGGTTAACAATCAATCCGAACAGGTTATGACAAACTACTCAACGAATAAAACTCAAGAAGAAAACAACCAAAATACAACATCAACAAAGAAAAAAAAGTACCGGAAGAAAAGCAAAGGTGTCTCTAGAGATCAACCAAACACGTCAAATGACGATTCAGCATGTAACACAGAATCAGAAACAGAAAGTATCAGAAAAGTAGATAAGTATATTTTAAATTTACAAAAATATGTCTTATTGTGAAAAATATTATGTTGTCCAAACTTTCTTTGGAAGAAAAAATTACTCAATGTGTAATAAAAATCTTTGAGGAGTTAAAAAAAAGTGTATGTATCTTTTTCATGAATGGAGATATGGTTCAAAATGTCTTGTCACTAGTAAAAATATCCTACAATGGAATGCACAAAGCCTTAAGCCTAAGTCAGTTAGTTTTAAAGAAATTTTAAGTATAGAAAAAATTCATAGTGCTATCATAAGTGAGAACTTGGTTGGATATCGAAGACACATTTGTCATCAACTCATACAATGTGTTTAGAGGAGACAGAGTGGATGGATATGGTAGGGTAGCCATCATTGTACATAAATCTATTAGGGCATTTGTGAGCCCCCTAATTATAAACAACACAAGCATACGTAAAGTTACAGAACTGAAGCCATTTGGAAAAAATATTTTCAGTATACTCAGTATAGCCCTTCCAGTATACGAACGCAAACTGCAGATTAGGATGAAATATTTGCAAAATTCAAATCTAAGTCTTTGGTTGCCGGCACAGATAAAATAATATAATTCTTATATGACTTCAATGGTCATCACACAAATTGGCCGTATAAGACGAATTCAATTATATTTAAAAATTAAAGGTACACAAATTTTTGATACCTCTTTAGACAATGACTTGTTTTCTCTAAATAACGGAGCTCCTACTCGAATTAAGCTAGTTAACGGTAATTTAAGACAATCTTCCCTAGATATTTCATATGTTTCTTTAAATATAAGCACTCAATTCTATTGGAGAACCCTCCAGGAAAATCTAAACAGTGATCATCTAATGATTAAGCTTTCCATGAACTACGAAAATATTACACGACCGGTGATAAAAAGAAATCTTAAATTAGCAGATTGGAATAAATACACTAATAGTCTTACTATATATACCATTTGTGGGACACTTGTGGGACACTTTTCACACACCGCCATCTAGCCCAAAGTAAGCTAATATTAGCTTGTGTTATGGGATCTAGATAACTGATAAACATACTTATATATTTCTAAATACATACATATTATAGATAAATAACACCCAGACACAGAATAAACCATCGTGCTCATCACACAAAGTTTTATCCTGGGTGGGAATCGAACCCACGACCTCTTGCGTAGCAGTCGGATGCACTCCCACCACGCCACAGAGGCAGTTTAGTTTTTTATTTAGGTATAGTATGATTATTTGATCAGAGAAATTAATACCGCAGCAAATCTTAGTATACCCATAACTAAAGTCAGTGCAAATCCTAGTAGTAAATTTAAACGGAAGCCATATTGGAATCCAGAACTGTCTCTCGCTGTAGCACGTCGCATTAAAACATTTTAGAAAAAAATATACACCTGATAACTTAGACTTATATCAGTAATTGCTGCAGCACGTAGTGCAAGCTGGCAAGGCTTCTGTAACTCCGTAGATAAAAACACTTCGGTGTCAGTTTTATGGAATAGGATAAGATGGATCAAAGAATATAGAAAAGCTAACAGTGGAATACCATTAGAAAAACAAAAAGAAGTCTTACAGTCCTTAACACCGGATTCAGTACTGAACCAAGCACCAATTATAACGTCAACAAATCTATCACTAGAGAGAGATCTTATGTTACAGGAACTAAATTCTTGCTTAAAATCAAAAGATACTGCCCCCGGGAATGATTGTATTACATACTCTATGATTTACCATCTACCCAAGGAAGCCAAAATATACTGAGCAAGTATATTATACAAAGCAGTATTTAAGTTTGGATATATACCGTTACAGTGGAGAGATATTAAAGTTATAGCTATACAGAAGGCAAACCATAATGCCCGCAGCATCGAACCAAAACTCCGTCCTTTGTCACTCATATCATGTATGTGCAAAATAGTTCACACAATGATAGGAAAACGTCTAGAGTGGTATGTAGAAAAAAATAAAATATCATCTCTAAATACACAGTAGGGTTTAGAAAGGCACAATCATGTATAGATAGTCTGTCACGTTTAATAACACAAATACAAATAGGATACTCAGAAAATATACCTACAATCGCTTGCTTTCTAGACTTAGAGAATGCCTACAACAATGTTTCAATGAATGCTCTGGTTCGTAGTGTAAATGAGATTGATGTTGGAGCCAAATTATGTAGTTACTATTGGAACTTCCTACGAGAGAGACACTTAGTGATGTATGATGAGGAGGGACAGTTGATAATGGCTAGATGGACGAGTAAGGGATTAGCTCAAGGTGACCCTATATCGCCCCTATTATTTAATATAATTACACATAAAATATGTCATGAAACAACAAACGTAATGAAATCACAGTACGCAGACGATTTTGTACTGTACATAACTAACAAAGATTTAAATTATTGTAAATTAAACATAGAAAACGCTCTTTTAATACTCTTAAAACTACTAGAAGACATTGGATTACAACTGTCAATTAGCACGGGCGTAGCCAGGTTTTCGTTTTGGGGGGGGTTTTCCAATACTTGTAAATATGTGTATATTTTTTAATAGATCGCACAATAATTTAATTATTCTAAAGCGAATTAAAGATGCGATACCCTACCTACATCTTTTGGGTCCAAGCCAGCCTCACCTTCGAGTTGTGCACCTGTTGACTAACGGACGAGGTCATGGCGAAGAAAAGAAAATTTCGAGGCAAACCCTGTACGAACTCATCTAGCCAGAGTGGTATAGTAAGGCCAAACCTTCCCAATATGAAGACACAAACAAGAACTATTAAGATACGGGCCCAGTTTCCGGCACTTCCTCTGTTCTTGATTACGGTAGCGATCGGGGTGACGGCGGAAGAGTGGATGCCAAGAATCTGAGGGCTACAGGAGGATACCATACACGATTGGCTCTGGCAACCTATGGAAATACCTTACGGCTGAACAAGCGCCTTACCTAACTTGAGGTAGAACTGGGTAGTAACTAGCCCATATCGAGTTTATGCGCGCTCCTAAGAAAGGAGGAATACACACTAACTCTTGCGTCCAGCGACCTTTTCTATTTTTGGAAAGGTGATGTAAGGTATTCCTCCGTGGGCGGTATTGGTTTTGTGATGAATGACCTTGTGGAAGCAGCAGTGTGTCGGAAGCATAATTTTACTGAAGCTCACATTGGTATCCCTGAGCACAAGTGTTCCTATTCCAGTGTATGGTTTGACCTCGAGAAGCACGGACGAGACAGTTGAGGCCGTGCAAGAATACATAGCGACAGCATTATATGGTACTACTGAGGCTCACATAGTTCGAGACTACCAGGACTTTAATTGGTCGTGCTAATTAGTGTCTAGCACATAAGACCTTTTAGTCTTTTTGTTACCATCTTACTAAAAAGGGCAACGCGTTAATTTTTTTTTTCAAATTTAACATCTAAAATAGACACATTTTATTTTTATTTTATTAAATTTATTCGGCCCTTTAGATCCACCCCAGTTCCGTGCTTCGGAAGGCACGTTAAGCCGTTGGTCCCGGTTGCCAATAAAATGGAAGTCGTTAAGCCTGCGCCTGTCCAACACGGCAATGGGCTCACCACCTGTTACGCTGTTACGTGGGACAAAAATGCATACGGTGAAATGTGGGCGTTTAATATGCCTCTGCCTACCCCTTCGGGGATAAAGACGTGACAATATGTATGTATGTATGTACTGAGGCTCACTACAACGTTGTTATATACTTTACTGCTAAAGTTGCCTTTTTATTGACTACAGCAATGCGGTGAATGGCGTGATCGGTGATCGGTCTTTATGGCGTGGTGCACAGAGTTTATTAACTTTTTCGAGTCGCAGAGGTTCTTCTTAATGAATTTTTACTATAATAAAAAGCCTTACAGAAAATGGACTTGGCGAAGCTCCGACAAGGTCGCAAGGAAGACGTCTTGATAACGGACAGTAAGTATATATTTAGAGATGTTTGTAATAAACAGGTTAAATGTCGGAAATGATCAACGATTTGACCAAGCAACTCTAAATTTTTATTTCCTCGCCGAAAAAGCACGAACGATGAAGTATACTTTCTGACCTTCTACTCTCTAAACAGATTTGGGGTCAAAAAAGTTTTAATCGGAACTTCAAAATCGTTTCGATTTGCTAGTGTACCCCAATTAGCCCTTAGTCCGTTTTTGTTCAGTTTAATATCAGGGACTCAGTTGAGCACCTTCCATGGTTACTTATTGTGGCCAAGTTATTGTAGCCAAGACAGACACAAGACTTGGCATTAAAATCTACAGGTCCCGTCGGCATAGGCGATGATTTAGTCAAGCACACGGACTTGGTTTAATACCTGGGATCTCTATTACGTCCAATGACATCTATTGTGACGTCAGGACACACATTGGACCTGCGTAAGCCAAGTTGCAGGAGATGTCTGGTATAATTTATGACTCAAAAATACCGGTCAGAATGGACAGGTCTACAACACCTTTGGTCTCTGTTAGAGCCACACAAGCAGGTGCTGCGTGTCACGGCAATGAAAATACTGTGATAGTTGTGTGGAGGAACTCTCGCATCTGCGGTCTCGCTACTAGAGATGTTGATGACTGTGCGTAGTGGAGGAGAAGACGTAGGAAAGCAGATCCCGCCGTAAACACAACTCAGACAGACGCTCGGATGATTATGATTGTCAATATAGTAAACATTTTGCGGGGGGGTTTGAACCCTCTAAACCCCCCCCCCCTGGCTACACCCGTGTCAATTAGCAAATCTGAAAATACTGTTCTATAGACACTAATCAATGAAACAATTGAAAAGTCATCAAAGCTATTAAGTGTGTTAAATTGGTAGGATCTAATTGGGGTTTACACCGTTTTTGGTGTAGACCGAAAGTTAGGCTAGAACACTTTATATTTCTTTGATTCGAAGTCGAATCGATTTTGCTAGCTTTCTGTATGATAATAGTAGCAAAACACAAATGTTGAAGTTGGATAAATTACAGAATCAAGCTCTCCGGATAATTGGTAAATTTATTAAGAGCACCCCAATCCATGTCATGGAAAGCGAACTTAGTTTACCACCTCTTTATCCGAGACGGCATACTTAGCGTATAAGTGTTGCTTAAAAATTCAATTGTGGTCTAATAAAGTGACCATCTATTTGGTAGAATAAACTACGTTCTTTATGCTGTTCAAGATATTGGGCAAAGAAAAAAAGCCAATATTTATGATTGCATATGATGAAACAAAGAATCATGAAGTATATTTTACATCACCTTTATATATGTTTAAGCTTGATCTATAATATAATTTTGTTGAAATTATAAAAATTATAAAAACAAACTGGGACAACATGACAAAAAGTAAGGTTTAGTATGAACCAATACTCTAAAATATAATATTTTAGATGAACTAAATCACAAATACTCGTATTGGTACAACATATATATAGTATATATATATACAGACGGATACTAAACAAAATCATTCTTTAGGTGCTGCATTTTATGTCATCTCCGTGGACCATAGTGTAAGGTTTAACATCACATCGAATATATCTATCATGTCGGCGGAACTGACTGCTATTTCAGAGGCCCTATCGTTTGTAATTGAGAAGAACTGGGATAACACAGTAATTTTATCAGACAGCATAAGTGCACTTCAACACGTGGCTCGATGCGCCTCTGCTCACAGAGCATTTAGCAGTTAGATACAAATTAACCAACTTGAGTTATTTTTCTTTGACATAATTAATAACTGAGTAAAAATCACTAACTAAGGGCGAAAGTTAACTAATTCATCACTAGATCAGATAATCTATAGAGAACAAATAATTACCTAACGATTTTCAATTTTTCTCAGTAAAAACCTATTTATATTTAATTTAATTTCCCTCAAAATAAAACCAACATCGGAAATATATGTTAAAATGTGTTAAAGTTATGATGATTTATATTTTTCAAAACTTTAAACCTCAATATCTCAAAACTTAGTTTTTCGACTTGGTGACTTTTCGCTCTATAGAGTCTACAGGGACAATATAGCCTATAGCCTTCCTCGATTTTCAAAACTAACCAGTAGTTTCTGACATTAGCACGTTCAACCGAACAAACAAACAAACTGTTCGGCTTTATAATATTTATAGTAAGTATAGATGTTACATTGAAACAAATAAATATATATTTTTTAAGAAGCTTGTAAGAACAAATAATTATTTCTTCCTTCAATTTGATGCGTAATAGGTGCGGAGTGGATTTATGAAAAGTACCTTCATGTATTTTTTTTATACTCGTACTTTTTGTTTATTTTTGTAAAAAATGGATCTTGAATTTGACACACAGCACTTGTAGCTTACGTGGTACCAGTATGATGTTGTGAATCGTTAACATTTAATTGATAATTAAAAAAACCTAACCCTTGGAGTTTGGGTGTTTAATACTATATATTAAAAGAAAAGTGTTTGTATTAAAAATATGTAAGTAAGTATAATTATCAATTAAATATTTTATTAATGTGAAGAAAGACACCTTGGTTCGAGACGGGGATTGAACCCGTGACCTTTGCCTAACTTGTGCAACTGTGTGTTTGAAACTTTGCAAGTTGTCTTCTTTCACATTAATTAAATATTTTATGTGAAAGTTAGCATACTAATTGCTTTAAAAAAATATTCATAATTATCAGTTTTCTAGATACCATTTCACATGCTTAAATTAGCTTAATTTGGGCTAAACGGAGTAGTGTGAGAATGTCTCAAAATATCTGGTGCCATAACAAATTTCTGAAAATGGTTTTAGGTTTAGGCAGCGGTTCTCAGATGAATATGACTCAAATTGAAAAGAAGATTAAACAGAACCACACCCGGTACATATACGATGTGCGGTGTAAAGCGCAGTTTGTAACACCGAAACCAAAACTAAGACTCACACACAACTTGTAAAGTAATTATGATGTCGTATCTATTCTTAATACATAAAATTATTTTCAACGTGTTTTCTTCACTTAACTCCTAAACGGTTGGCCGGATTTGGATGAAATCATCATTAGACCTCACCTTCATCATTAGACCTGTCCTTTTACATGGCGGTGAGGCGTGGCCAATATTGGAGCGACACAAGCAGGAGCTGCGTGTCACGGAAATGAAGATACTGCGGTGGATGTGTGGAGTCACGCGAATGGACCGCGTGAGGAAATTCTCGCATCCGCGGCAGCGGCAGCACGGAAGTGAAGTCCGTGACATTGCAGTCAAGTTGAAAGAGTGTCGCCTGCGTTGGTATAGTCAGGTATAGGCTACGTAGGTAACAAATGTCTGGCCATGTCAGCCCCGCCGGGTACCGGTAAGAGGGGAAGACCTAAGAAGTGCTGGCTTGACGTCGTAAGGGATGACATGCGTGCCAATGGTCTCACTACAGGGGATGCCCACGACCGTGCGAAGTGAAGGAGAAAATGTAGGAAAGTGGACCCCGGACATCTCGAGATGCAACTGTGACTGCAGCTCAGATAATGATGATGATTTGACCGTGTACCTGGATGGTTTGAAAATAGAATAGAACGATGGGGCGTCGTGATTGGGTTTCAGGGTTCATGTAGGACAATGTCGGCCGGGCTCACTAGTATAATATATTAAAATCATAGGACTGTATACAAGCGCTCCAGACGCCCAATGTCAGGCAGGACACTCTGCTATGGCGAGCGGTTGCAATGTTTCAGACATATTTAGGCGATGCGAGGGTGGCGATTATAAAATTCTAGAAAGGAGCAACTAATAATCGTCAAAGTGATATTCGTCAACTAGCACACAGAAAACTCGATTTCTCAATTTATTTATTTTTTCTGTTCGTCATTTCGCACAGTACTTAATTTCAATGAAAGTTAGGTACTGTCAACTATAGAAGTGCACAGAATTTTAATTAGTTTTTAAATTCGTAACTCTGAGTAATTGTTTCCCGGGGAAATTTTCGACTCTTATAGACACCCTTAATGCTTTTCATACATATTATTTGGTAGCGCGCGCGCCGTTTCTATGTTGCATCTCCGATCTACATTAATTAGTTGTCGACACTCCCCCCGTTTCCCTTTATTCCATTTCTCTTTCGCACCTACCTTGTCTCGCTTAAAAGGAGAGCGAGACAGCTGTATTACGCGCGATCTAAAACGCCGCTCACAGATTCACGGATTGAAGGCTCGCAGTTAGTCCTACAATGACCGCGCGCGCGCCCGCATAAAACTTACCCGCATAAAAGCATGGTAGTGTGCCCATTCCTGTTTTTCCATTCTTTTTTCCGTCGACAACCGCGTGTAAATTTCATTTTTGTCTTTCCCCGCTAATACAGTCCACTTTGAATTTATTTATCTCGCCCGCTCAACCATTATTATCTTCAACTAGACAAGTGTTTGAGTATTGTTTACGGTATTTTACGATACTGGGATGGTGATGGATGGCAAGTACAACTCCTTAATGGTTGAAAGATAGTTTTTTTTTAAATTTGTTGTCGCTTATTTAGAGTTTCTTGTATTAAGTTTATCCAAATATATAGTCCAAATGTATAGTTAATAAATGTGGAACCATATTAGAAGTAGATGACTAAAGTGTTTACTCTATAATAATCAACAATTTCCCAAAAAATAAAAAATACAACAAAATTAGTATTTATTATACGAATCACAGATCAAAATTGTTTCTTAATTTAAGTTTTAAGAAAATTAACATGAAAACCATAAAATTTCTTACACTTGGTACTCATCAACAATATAGCAAAGAATTACATTCATTATTAAGAAATCATAGATCAAGGTTTTGGTATTTGGTAAATAAAAAATACACATCAGTTTGTTGGACACGTAAGTAAGTACCTTATATAAAAATATTAATCTTGTAAGTGAGCTCGTGAATCTTGCGGGTGTTGGCAAGAGAAACAGCTGATATTTGCGGTAGACTTGTAATACGGTTCTTCAAATTATAAAAAATACAGTCATAAAAGTAGGTGCGCGTATGTACGAGTACATTCGTGACGGTGACCGTGACGTAGTAGTATGGCGGCTGTAGATCGGTAAGAGGGGGCTCATTGGACCCCCCGCGCCTTGCCTGCCCCTGTGTCGTCCTGCTGGCGGCGATATGTCTTCGACAATCTTACACCTGAATCTTCACACTGTAAGTAGTCAAAGATGACAAATCTTCACGGCTTCACGATCCATGCGTACTTCTTTCACTTTCTTCAGATTCATTAATAATGTAATAATGTACGTTTGCGAGTATAAATATATATATATATATATATATATATATATATATATATATATATATATATATATATATATATATATATATATATGTGTGTGTGTGTATTTGTGTCAGTTTACTTGCGTTGGTTTGTGCATGCATGGGTACACAGACGAAAAGCACTCACCACAGCATCATCGGTCGCAACCATATAGGGGTCCAGTTGAAAACCAGCGTCAGGCCCTAACAGGATACATCCTGACTTATGCTGAACTGGGCACCCATTTGGTGCAAGAATAAGGACAGATTAGCTATTAAAATTAGTGTAAGTAAATTAAGTGTTTTAGTGTTCTAATTGCTTTTACGTTTTTTCTTTCATTGTACCAAATGAATATTATTATTCTCTTTATTAATTAAATACACATATAAATTACATTTTTAAATACACTATATAAAACAAATCCATTTAACAATATAAAAAATAGTATCCCACCGGCATCGAGTACAGGGACCAAGCTACCGGTGGTCGTGCTGATACAACTATCGGAACAAAAATCGCTGAATCCACATCCCACATGTCGACAACCTCGTGAGCAAGGTCCAAATATTTTATTTGTTTGTCCTTTTCTGCTTTTACAAGATTCTCGTCATGTGGTATGGTTATATCAACGATTAATGCAAGGCGCTCTGACCGATCTATTACCACTATATCAGGCTTATTGACTACATTAGTCTTGTCAGTGATAATGGATCGGTCCCAGTACAACGTGACGCGACCACTTTCTAGAACTGGGTATTATTATTATAAATAAATATCCATCACGCCTTATCCCCGAAGGGGTGGCAGAGGCATATTATATGCCCACTTTTCACCGTGTGGATTCCTGTCCCACGTAATAGGTGGTGAGCCCATTGCCGTGTTGAAATAGACAGACGCAGGTTGTGGCTACCTGCTGTTGAAATTTTTAAGCCGCCCATAAGGCCTTCAACCAGGCTTAACGACTGCCATTTTACTGGCAACCGGGACCAACGGCTTAACGTGCCTTCCGAAGCACGGAAACGCTCGCAAATGTAAATGCCACAAAGTGGTCACCCATCCGAGTACCAGCCATAGTGAAAGTTGCGTAACTCAGTGATCGTTAACAGAACACTGAGACCGCGGGGCCACGAGCGCTTCATTTAGCGGGTATTATTATTATTCTTTTTATTCATTTAATACAACATATCATTTACTTTTTAAATATATCTATAAAAAAAATATAAAAAATAGTGGCCCACCTGTATCGGGTACAGGGACCAAGCTACCGGTGGTTAGGGCTCCAGAGAAAGGAATTTCCTCACAAAACGTGCCGTGTCGAGAAGAACTGCTTTCTATATAAGGCCCTTGATCCAGCTGTTTAACGCGAGCCTTTGTAGGTGTTGGTCAAGGCTCTTGGCTATAAGTCAATGGACAGATATGACTATCGGTACAATGATCGCTGAATCCACATCCCACACGTCGACAACCTCATGAGCCAAGTCTAAGTATTTCTTTTGTTTGTCTACCTCGGCTTTCATGAGGTTCTCGTCGTGAGGTATGGTGATGTCAACAATCATTGCACGGCGTTCTAATCGATCTATTACCACTATGTCAGGCTTATTGGCGACAATAGTCCTGTCCGTGATAATATATCGATCCCAGTATAATGTGACATGACCATTTTCGACAACTGGGTCGGGCACATATCTATAGTATGGTACCTCTAAATCAACAAGATTGTACTTAAGAGCAAGTTGCTGGTGAATGATCTTGGCTACTTGGTTGTGACGATGCAAATACTCACCGTTTGCAAGACTCGAACAACCAGAAATAATATGCCTAAGGGATTCTCCGGGACGACGACATGCCCGACAGATGTCCACCGTACCATCCTTCAGAATATACTTCCTGTAGTTCTTCGTCATTACAACTTCATCAGTAATTGCAAAAACAAACCCTTCAGTCTCTCCAAAGAGATCACCAATTCGTAGCCAAGATACTGATGCATTGAAGTCTATATCAGGCGTGTGTAAGGCCTGATAAAAACGACCATGCAGCTCCTTACTCTTCCATACCTCCTTGCGATCAGTAACACCAAGTACTATAGGTTTATGCCAATTCTCTTTAGCCAACGAGAGCGGGGCATGTCCATTATCCACTGCAACCACATCGCGATGCAACCTCGTGTCAGCATTGAGAAAATATTCTCTAAAGTTGCATATCTCACGGTTATGGAGGGTCTTGACATTTTAAAAGCGTCGACCTCCACACTTCCGAGAGATATACAACCTCATTACTGATGAACGAGGATGATGCATTCGAAATGTGGTCAACAGGGACCGCACTCTCCTATCCAGGGCATCTAATTCAGTCTGAGTCCATCTAAGTATACCGAAGGAATATATTAGGACCGGTAGGACCCACCCATTGAAGGCACGCACTTTATTACCGCCTGATAAAAGAGTTTTCAGTACATTTTTCAGACGGCCAAAGAATCGCTCCTTCAATGTTTGTTTCAGACCAGATTGGTTAATTCCCAATGCCTGTAATATACCCAGATACTTATAGGTCTCAGTAGTGGAGAGAGATCCTCCAGTTTATGGAAGTAGTATTATGGAATCCGAAAGCTCAATACCTTCAGACTCCACAATCCCACCCTTCTTTACATGCATGACTGCACATTTGTCAACGCCAAATTCCATTCTAATATAACTACTGAAGGATTTTGTTAACTTCAATAGTTCTATCAGTTTCAATTTGGTGGTGGCAAATAGCTTAAGGTCGTTCATGTAAAGCAGGTAGGATATAACTCGACCTTCTCTCCGCAACTAAAAGCCTAGCCCTGAACTCTACAGAATAGTACTAAGAGGGTTCAGTGCTAGACAAAACCATAAAGGACTGAGACTGTCGCCCTGGAATATGCCCCGCTCAATAGGCAAGTCATTTGTTACAATCTGACGACATCCTGGATAGCAAAGGTCTGTTCTCCATTGCCTCATACATGACCGTAGGAAAGTACAAAGAGTTGCATCCACTTTGTACAGCTCCAGCACCCTCAGAAGCCAGGTATGAGGTACAGAGTCAAAAGCCTCTTTATAATCAATCCAACATGTCGCCAGATTGTGACGATTACGGCGTACCTGTTGGGTAATGGTCATATCAATAATAAGGAGCTCTTTGGTGCCTCGGGTCGGGTCCTGAATTTTTATCTAAATGTGAAGTAATTTTGATTCTCAAAATGGATGTTAGTAGTTTATAGACTGTTGGTAAACACGTGATTGGTCTATAATTTTTGGGATCCAAGGCATCGTCAGATTTATAGAGAAGGTGGGTTATTCCAGTCGTTATAAAATCGGGCAGAGAGCCCGGCTCTACAGACGACTGGAATTGAGTTACTAAGCGAGCATGTGAACTACAAAACCACTTTAGCCAAAAATTATGCAGTCCGTCCGGTCCCGCTGATTTCCAGTTGGGCAATGAACGGACTGCATTTGCTACATCGTCTTCTATTATGTTAATTGAGTCCATTGTTTGAATAGATTCACATGTCCGCTCAACCTCTCTCATCCATTCGCCTTCAATATGACTAACAGACCTCGACCAAATACCACGCCAAAATGCATTTGTGGCATCAGCATTTGGTCGCGGTCCATCATCCACATCGGAATCGGGTTTCTACCATTTTCGATAAACCCACCTTTCATCTTTTTGGAACATGCGATTCTGGGTATATCGGTCTACGCGTTTTTTATAACGTCGAATCCGGTTGGCCCATGTATAAACTTTCTGTTTTAGAAAGTCAATGCGCTCTGTGACACATGACGTACTCATAAATTCTTGAGGCGTGATGTTAGTGCCCGAAAACGTCTACAGCCTGGACTCATAGATCGATATTCCAGCATCGCATCTTCCAAAGCACTCCTTAATTTATCATTGCCCTGGATACTTACGGATATAGGATCCACAGCTATAACTTCATCATTATGCGGTGTGTTTGTTAACCTGAGATGAAGTTCGACAGGCGAGGCTATGTCGTATTTCAGAACGTAGCCGCTCAAGTACAGCACTATCCAACATGTTACAACGTTGAATAGCCCGTACCTGATCTGATAATCATTGTGCCGAGAATTTAACAGCTGGTTCAAGATCCTGAAACACAGTTAATAGCCGACTACGTTACGCAGTAAGGTTGATTCCCCCCTCTGTAGCCACAAAATATGCCCGCATGACGTTTTCGTTTATAGAATTTGTCCATCGCATGCGGCGTACATCACCACCTGTAGCGGGAGCCCTATTCGATGCCTGTAGGCCTCGGGACGCCAAGTAAGTCGGTGGCCGGCCTCTCCCACGCCGCCGCGCTGGTGTTGGTGACGACGGCGGAGAGAAGAACTCGTCGCTGGAACTAGAGCTCGACGCCTCAGCAGCAGTCGGTGTAGCTAATGTGCTCACCGTGGGCTGCGAGGCGGAGCTGTGCGACGAGTCCGGAGGTGTTACTGGTGCTTTGAGTTTGTTCCTGGATCTTGTAATCATTTGGTCGTTGCATTATATTTATTTTCGTTTGCCTTATAAAAACATAACATTAAATGTCATGTCTATCCATCATCATTAAAATATTATGGTATATTTATATTTAGGTTTTATTCCGTTTTCTATAATTTGATGAATCATAATCATTTTTTTTCCTTTAATGTGAATACATACACAGTATCTGCAATAATTTCAATTAATTTATAATATTATTTAAAATATTATTAGCAAAACGACATTTGTCGTGTAGGGTTGCCAGGTTATTGGAAAAAATATTTATTATTATTATTCTTTTTATTCATTTATACAACATATCATTTACATTTTTTAAATATATCTATAAAAAAATACATTTAAAAATATAAAAAATAGTGGCCCACCGGTATCGGGACCAAGCTACCGGTGGTTAGGGCTCCCAGAGTAAGGAATTTCCTCACAATACGTGCCGTGTCGAGAAGAACTGCTTTCTGTATCAGGCTCTTGATCCAGCCGTTTAACGCGAGCCTTTGTAGGTGTTGTTCAAGGCTCTTGGCTATAAGTCCATGGACAGATATGACTATCGGTACAATGATCGCTGAATCCACATCCCACATGTCGACAACCTCATGAGCCAAGTCTAAATATTTATATAATAATTATTATTATTTGTTTCTTCTTCTCGGGTATCTTCTTTTTTTTTCTTACGAAGATACCCGGTCTTTTGGTAGGCTTACATAGGGACATAGTGGTCCAACACGCAGAGGCCCTTTGAGAATTTTAATGTAACAGGGAATGGGACCCCCACTGCAGACCATCCACGCCCGCCTTATGTAGAAGAACGGTAATGGACCATCTCCAATGGGAGTTAAACTATAGTACAATTAATTATTATTATTATTATTAATAGCTTCGTACATACACGCCTGTGTATCCAAGTACTATTGATTTTTCCGTTATTGACCAATTTCCTTACGTGATCTTCATATGTAAGTCTCTGCCTACCCTGACTCCTTCTACCCTCTACTTTCACTCAATATATATTCGTCTTCAATCGTTTCTCACTCATTCCTTGGACGTGTCCAAACCAACGGGGCACGATAAAAATCAACTATAACATAAAAAATAAAATCTACATCCATTTTCAGTTACAGATTAAGATTATATATTTTTGGTATGTCAAAGAAAACATTATTAAAATCAACATATATGCATATATGCTGAAGAACAGTATTAAAAAAACTAATATCTTCATTAACATTAGAAATAACATAGATTTTAGTAATTAAAAGTAAAAAAATACAAAATTTCAGCCTACTATGAAATTTCAACCTACTATGACGAGTTTAATATAATATATAATGAATTTAGGTTGGAATTCAAAACTATAATAGTAACAGGTAGAATCTATAGATTTTTCAATTTTTAAATAAGTCTTTTTAAAATAGTCTATATTTTTTGTTTTTGGTGTAGCTTTATTAGCTTTTGATATATCTCGATTCTTGTCAATTAGGCCAACGGTTAATTAAGTTCCAAAAATTATAGACACAGACATATTGTCACACCTTTATCCCCAAAGAGGTAGGCCGAGGCATACTATACGCCAACATTTCACCGTATGCACTTTTGTCCCACGTAACAGGTGGTGAGCCCGTTGCCGTGTTGAAATGGATAGGTACATGTTGTGGCGTCCTGCTGTTGAAATTTTTCAAGCCGTCCATTAGACCTTTAACTTGACTTAACGACTGCTATGTTAATGGCAACCGGGACTGACGGCATAACGTGCCTTCCGAAGCACGGAAACGCTCGCAAATGTAAAACCACAAAGTGGTGATCCATCCGAGGTCCAGCCTTAATGAAAGTTGCTTAACGTAATGATCGTTTACAGAAAACAAAGTTCGCGGGGCCACGAGCGCTTCAAAAAGTTTGTCGTCGATGTCTCTGTGTGTGTGTCCGTCTGTGGCATCGTACCGCTCAAACGGATGGATTGATTTGATGCGGTTTCTCACTTGAAAGCCAGTTTCTTTGCTGTGGTTCTTAGCTATGTTTGGTTAATATCGGTCCAGCAGTGTAGGAGTATCAGCTCTTTTCCAAAATAATGTAAGGCATTTTTGGCATATTTTAGATTACTCGATTAATTGAATAACGCGTGCCAGTATTTACAGTACAGTAGTAGGGGGATGAAGAGTAGAAGCGTGCCCGTCGCCATCCCTGCCAGCCAAGGCTGCAATTCTACTCCGACACGAGTGCTACGAGGACAATTAATGTTAGGGCGTGCCCCCGAGGCGACGCGCACCAGTTCGTCCCCGCTGGTGCGTAAAGTATGAGCCAGAGCGGCGTAGGGGACAGGCACCCTACACGCGCGGCCCGTCACGGCGGGAAGTGGAGGACGGAGTGCGGGGTAGGTGCGTGGAATGTAAGGGGAGGAATGGCAGATAAGATGAATGAGTTGATGGATGTAATGAAAGAGAGAAAATTAGATGCTGTGTGCTTGACAGAGACCAAGCGAAGGGCAGCGAAGTCTTGGAGCTCCCGGGTGGGATGCTCGCGCTATGATCTGGAGTACCAGAGAGCGAGCATGGCAGTCAGGGGGTTGGGATTTTATTTTCCTCGTGATTGGTCTCCGGTATGTATGAGTATAAACTGGTTGGTCCTAGAGTCCTCTGGATCCGTTTTAAGCTCGGCTTGACGAAAGTTTTCCTGGTGGCTGCTTGTGCATCAGTGTCTTCGTCGAGCGCGATTGAGCTAGAGGACTTCTGGGAGAGTATGAGAGAAGCTCTTAATGGGGTAGAAGGAAGTGAAAGATATAAAGTGTGTGGAGACTTAAATGGATGGGTGGGTACCGATCGCGATAGATTTGAGTCGATACTCGGAAAGTATGGGGATAAAAGGACGAATGACGCCGGCAAGCTTATACTTGCATTTGGTATGGAAAAGGATTTGTTTGTGGCAAACACAATGTTTACCACAAACAAATTCATATATATACGAGGAGATGTAAGTCAAAGAGAAGCATGATAGATCTATTCCTAATGGAAAGTCGGCTCTGTGAACAGGTGATGGACACAAGGGCTTATCGTGGCGCTGAGCTGGGATCAGATCACTACCTAGTCATAACTAGGATTAGGGGTCTCCTCGCGGGTTGGCGTCATCGTGCCGAGTGTCCTGAACCTGAGCCGACTTATAGCATCAAAAGCTGGAAGCTGCAGGATGCATCCATTAGGGATAAATATAAAGAAAGGGTAGCCGAAAAGCTTGGCGACGTTAATGTTAGTAGTGAAAATGTGGAATGTGTATGGCAGAACCTTAAGGATAGTATGGTAAATGCCGCTGTGGAAGTGTGTGAAGAGACAAAAAGAGGCAGTAGTAATAAGCGCGATGCATGGTGGAATGATGAAGTGAAAGAAGCCGTACGAATGAAGAAGAAAGCATGGTTAGACTATTTAGTCTCGCGGAATGATTTGAATATGAAAGAGAGATACAAACTGCAAAAGGTTAACGCTAAGGCACTGATAGAGGAAGCTCGTGAAAGGTGCAGAATGAAAGCGGATGAAAGGTTGTCGTTCAATTTCCGAGATAATGCCAAGCTCTTCTGGAAAGAGGTAGGCAAGACTCGGAGTTGTCGACAATCTGCAGTATGAATAAAGTGCTTAGTGTTGACAACGATGTTCTAACAAAACAAACTGATGTCCTGCAGAGATGGAGTGAATATTATGGAAGGATGTATACGAGTAAGGACAGAGATGCCGCATCGGGAAGTGGAGCTCACTGTGACGCTCCGGATCCTGGTGTCATTGAAGTCATTAGTATTAAAGAGATTGAACAAGCGATAAGAAGTATGAAATGTGGTAAGGCTGCGGGAAAAGACAGAGTTACTGCTGAGATGATAAAGTACGGTGGGTCGCGCGTCTGGGACATTCTTGCTATGCAACTTATGCTGGCGGACGGGTGAGGTCCCAGATGACTGGCGAATGGCAGTTGTAGTACCTATCTACAAAGGGAAAGGCTCTCGCCTAAACTACTCCAACTACAGAGCGAACAGCTTGGTCAGCTTAGCTAGTAAGGTGTATGCAAAGATTATAACGGCAAGAATGCAAAAGGAAAAGTCTGTAAGGTATTTGTGGGAGGCTCAATGCGGATTCCGACGTGGAAGAGGTTGCATGGATCAAGTGTTTTCTCTCCGCATGATCGCGGAGAAGTTTCTGGCTGTTAGCCAGAAGGTTTTCTGCGCTTTTGTGGATCTAGAGAAAGCATTTGATAACGTTGTTAGAGAAACTCTGTGGGACTTGCTGCCCGGATATGGTGTGGACGGCTCGCTACTGCGGGCAATACAGTCGCTGTACAGGGACTGTAAGGCTTGCGTGCGAGTAGGGGGGGATGTGACACCTCTTTTCGACGTCTCTACATGCGTCAAACAGGGTTGTGTCATGTCTGACTGACTGTTCATAGTGTATCTGGACAGATGCCTGCAGAAGTTGAAAGATTGTGATATGTGTGTGAATTTGGGTGACTTAACAGTAAATTGTCTGTTGTACGCTGATGATGCTGTGCTAATGGCCTCATCAGAAGCTAACCTTCAGGCATTAGTCACTAATATGAAAGAGGAGTATGAAAGAAAGGGTCTTCGCTTGAATGCAAGTAAAACGAAGGTTCTGGTATTTGCTATATACTAAGTGCGAGATTTGGGTAAATCAGGAATGTCTAGAGCAAGTGAATGAAATTGTGTATTTAGGGAGTATGTTTAGCGCGAATGGAAGATGTGATTCGAATGTAGAACGGCGAGTAACTGCCGGAAACAAAGTTAACGATGCTTTGTCCCAATTAGTTAAGCGACAAAGCATCGTAAAAGAAGCAAGACAGAAACCTGGGTATGTCAGAAGATGCATAAAAGTCAGCTGAATGCTGTGGATATGCGATCACTTCGAAAATTGTGCGGCGTAACCTTGGCCGACCGAAAACGCAACGAAGTGATACGCAATATGGCAGGTTTGAGTGAAAGTGTCAGCGTTAAGCTGGAAAAGGGCGTGCTCCGTTGGTTTGGACACGTTCAACGAATGAGTGAGAAACGATTGACGAAGAATATATATTGTGCGAAAGTAGAGGGCAGAAGGAGTCAAGGTAGACCGAGACTTACATATGAAGACCACGTGAGCGGATTGCTCAAGAACGGAAGAGTCAAAAGTACTCGGATACCCAGACGTGCATGTATGAAGCGATTAATGAATCAACAGGAAGCGAAAGAAGTATGCATGGATTGCGATGCCTGGCGATCTGTCCTTTCTGACTACCCCGTCAGGGATACAGCGTGAAGATAGTTAAGTTAAGTTTAAGTATTTGACCTGATGCTGCAACCAGAATGGTCTTCAGAGAACCCGATTCTTCGAAAATCGTAATTGGGTTCAATAGTTATTTTTAAGGGTTGTTCCTTAAACTATAAGTAATTATGATATAAGTGTTTCTTTTAATTTTTAATTTCTATGTTATTACAGGAAAGAAGTTGAAATGACAGTTAGAACTGAAGAACTAGCTGGTCACTTACACAGCGCGTATGGTCACGCGAATCTCACACTTTTAACGTCCGAAAAGAATGAAGTCGCTTGCGAAATCGCTTTTCCAGGCTCCGAAGTTCATATTCCTCCATATTTACGTCTCTTTATATTTGACCCTATCCAAAGTTATCTTTGAACCATTATTATTATTAGAAACAATTTTTAAAACCAATAAGTATGCTAACCTTTCCTAAATTCAAATTTTAAAGTGATTTTTTTTATAGATTAAAAAGTTTAAGACGTAAAAAGGTGCATTAATTCGTCAGTTTCGAGCAGGTCACGGTGGTGTAGTTGGTAAACGCGTCTGGTGCGTTGAACCAAAAGCTGAAACGCTGATTCATTATGATTATATTTGTACATACTTCATAGTTGTTTATATCGATTTCAACTCTCTATTGCGCACGTGTGCACAATCCTGGGTCCTAAAAGTGAAGCGTGAAATGGCATATTTCTGCGCTGTGAATCTGAGAGCCGCTATCGAAGCCCTGTTGGCTATGAGAGCGGTCCTCAATCACGGCTTGTCTCTGCTTTTCTTTCACAGCTTTCTCATTCACGCGGGCGGCGTATTTTGACGTGGCAAATTCATAAATAGATGGACCGATGTTTCCACTGTTATGCCTAAAAGAAGACGCCAATAATATATATTTTGGGACACTTTTCACACAATGCCATCTAGCCCAAACTAAGTTTTAAGCTTGTGATATGGGATCTAAAAATACTTATATATTTCTAACGACCAAACTCCGAAACCACCATATTTCTTACTAAAGATAAAAAAAAATATAAGTAAATAAAGGTGTCAAAATTCCGTGCCGCGTAACTTTTGAGTTATAAGTGGTGTAACCAACATGACTTTATGTTACATACATATAATGTGGTCCTAGCGAGCTTTATATTGCCTTGGAACCAGGTTCCATAGAAAATATATGAGAAAAATATAAAATAAAAAATAAAATAAAAATATCTTTATTTTGCATAGACCATTTTAACGGCCCTTACAAAATGTCATACACTATTTAAAATATTTAAAGCGACCACCGGTTCGGAACGCGGCCCACCTGAGAAGAACCGGCAAGAAACTTAGGAAGGCTTTTTTTTTTGATGGCCTATTTACAATTTAATATTATTTCATTTTGCCAGCAGATCATTTCCAGGCGTCCCTGTCCTGCAAATAGTCTGTAACGGAGTAAAAACCTTTTTCACAAAGCTTGTTTTTAATAAACTTTTTAAATTTATTTAAAGGTAAATTTCTCAGGTCACAGGGAAGCTTGTTGTAAAAGCGTATACAGTTACCCTGGAAAGAATCGCCAATCTTATGTAGTCGACTGTGGTGGACTGAAAGATTATTTTTATTTCTAGTGTTTATATTATGTTTATCACAGAGTTTAGAAAACTGTGATAGATTTTTCTGGACATACATAAGATTGGCAAAAATGTATTGTGATGGTACGGTTAGAATATTCACTTCTTTGAATTTTTCTCGGAGAGAAACTCTGGGGCCCAAATTATAAATAGCGCGTACAGCCCGCTTTTGTAGAACAAAAATAATATTTAAATCTGCAGCACTCCCCCAAAGGAGAATACCGTAAGACATAATACTATGAAAATAGCTGAAGTAAACCATTCTAGCCGTATCCACATCTGTTAGAGTCCTGATCATTTTTACAGCGTATGCAGCCGAACTTAATCTAGAGGCTGTCTTTTCTATGTGTGGGCCCCACTGCAAATTGGCATCAATAGTTATACCTAGGAACACAGTTGATTCTACAAACTCTAACACTTGTCCATTCAGTTGAACATTGGCCGCAACTTGTTTTACATTTGGTAGAGTAAATTTTATACATTTAGTTTTATTTTCATTAAGGCAAAGATTATTTGAGCTGAACCAATGAACTACTCTTGCAATTGCATTGTTTACATCGTCATAGTTATCTAATTGTCTTTTAATTTTAAAAATTAATGAGGTGTCATCTGCAAACAAAACAATCCTATTCCTGTCCCCTACATAAAATGGTAAATCATTAATATAAATGAGGAACAAGAATGGCCCAAGTATCGAGCCTTGCGGCACACCCATTGTAACCATGGATCCTACAGAACGTGTACCATTAATATCGACCCTCTGTATTCTATTGTTCAAATATGAAGACAGAAGGTCGAGAGCTTTGCCTCTTATTCCATAGTGGTGTAATTTTTTGCACAGCGTTTCATGTTGAACGCAATCAAAAGCCTTTGATAGATCGCAAAATATACCTAATGCATCGTGCTTGTCTTCCCATGCTTCATGAATACATTTTAATAACTCAACACCAGCATCGGAAGTTGAGCGCCCTTTCGTAAACCCAAATTGATTCGCATGGAGTATTTTATGACTATTAAAATGGGATAGCATTTGATTCAAGATTATTTTTTCAAATACTTTGCTCAAAGTTGGCAGCACTGACACTGGTCGGAAATTAGACGGCTCTGTAGCGCTGCCAGCCTTGAACAAGGGAACGACTTTGCTGTGTTTCATTAAATCAGGAAATGTACCACTAGAAACACAGTCATTAAACACAGTTGCTAGATGGGGCGCAATTACCTCAATTATACATGATGCAGTTTTGACCGATAACCCCCAAATGTCCGCGGTTTTCTTAATTTCGATACATTTAAATGTTTTTACAATGTCCTGAGCACAAATATCTGTGAATACAAATGCATCCCTGCAACAAAGAACAGATTCTTCTAATTAAAGTTCAGCGGAACTGGAAGATGCTTGGAGAGATTTTGTTGTCAATATAGGTACATTTTTGAAAAAGTGTTCAAACTCCGTAGCCACTTCCAGGTCCCCTGTAACATGGCAACCATTTACTTTTAAGTGGAAATCCCTTTCAGTCACTAAAGATCTACCGCATTCAGAGTTAATGATGTTCCAAGTCATTTTTATTTTATTTACAGAATTAGAAATTTTATTTTTAATTAAGTTTGACTTAGCAAGATGACACGTTTGTTTAAATATCTTTGAATAATTTTTAACATATTCCTGAAAGGTTTGCCTAAAATTATATGATTTTTCTGAATATAATTCAAATAATTTATTTCTACTTTTAAAGATTGTCTCTTGTTGACGAGCCAAGGCCTTACGCGTCATTATCATGTTATTAGTATTCGACATTTTGTTATAATTACGTGCTACAGAATCAGTAATTATTAGCAAAGTAGACTTAGAGCAAAGAAATGCGAAACAAAACGAGGTTATGTTTTATTAATAGAAAATTACAAAATCACACTATTAATGGACATATGAGGATGTAAAAGTAAATAAACTCACAAACCTTGATTGAAAAAACGATTAGTTTTATAAATCTTGCCAAATCCAAGTAATAATTTCAAATATTGAAAATTTTTCCGATGTTCTAACTGTCACTACACCGGTACAATTTTTAAGTTTATATTTATTTACTTTTAGCACAATAAATGGTGAAAATGATTATTTAACACTCAATATGGTATTATTTGGCAATGATGAATTGGTATTTAATTAAAATTATAATTATTTTTGCAATATTACAATATAAAATACGGAGCCAATTCAAATCAGCTGTTATACCTAGGGTTGCCACAAGGAAAAAAAAATCGTTTTATAATTCTGTCCCTGGCTTCTAGCGTGTCATAGGTACTTCGTAATTTTTATTGCATCTCACATCTTTAAATCATGCGCTCTAACAGTTTTAAAATATTCGCAAACAAACTTATATAGTTTTTCATCCTTAAGGGTAAGTTTTGGGAAATCCGGAAATACATCAAACAAAACATTGTTTATTAATTTATCAAAAACTGTTATACGAAAATTTTCTATCTTTAAACATGACATACATACACATATATGTAATATAGACATATTGTCACGCCTTTATCACCGAAGGGCTAGGCAAAGACATACTATACGCCCAGATTTCACCGTATGCACTTTTGTCCGACGTAACAGGTGGTGAGCCCATTTCCGTGTTGAATGGACAGGCGCAGATAGTAGCGACCTACTTTTGAAATTTTTCAAGCCGTAAGTTCTTTATCTGGGCTTAACAACTGCCATATTACTGGCAACCGGGAGTAACCTTAACGATTTCCTAAACACAGAAACGCTCGCAAATGTAAATGCCACATAGTGGTCACCCGTCCGAGTACCAGCCATAATGAAAGTTGCTTAACGCAGATATCAAAATAAAAATCGTATACAGAACACTGAGTCCGCGGGGCCTTCCCTTATCCCTTAAAGGTAAAGGTTTGCAAAACTGTTATACATCTTTTATTTGTAACCAAAACAAGTGTAGCAACTTCGAGTGTCTAACTTTGATAACGACAAATTTCCACACAACTGTTTATCCCTTATTTTACCCTCTTAAGGGTGATTTTTCCAATAATCCTTTTTTAGGATTATTGCTGATACGCCTTGAGGATGCCTCGTGTGTAGGTGAACACGTGTTGTAAATGTCACGTTGTAAAGCGGAGTATTGCACAATCTTGAGGGTAAGGTACTTTTTATCTATCCTACGTCCCTTTCCTTGAGGAGGTTGGTTCGTCATTCCTTCGTTACAATTAGTAGAGGTTATCCTTGATCGTTGTGAGTTAGGATTGACGAATCGAGGGTGTGTGGTGGGATCCACCTCACCTCCTTTATTATCGTTCTGCGATGGACTTCCGCCATGTAACGCCTGATTCAATTAGTTATTATTGAAAATTTCACGATTTCAAGATTTTTGTGCAACAGTTTCGACTGGGCTGGGTTAAGTGAATGAGTCTCCTGGTGGTTGAGCGGGCGAGATAAATAAATTCAAAATGGACTGTATTTGCGATGAAAGACTAAAAGGAAAATTACACGCGATTGTCGACGGAAAAAGTAATGGGAAAAAAGGAATATGCACACTACCTTGCTGCTTGCTGCGAGATGCTGAGGTGGAGGCCGCCAGGGGCGTCCCTGGACTTGAATTCCTGGTTTCCTTGTACGAAAACACTATTTATCCATGGAAAATACAATTATTACGATAGTTGGTGCGGGATTATTGCGAAAGGTTTGATGCGGGCGCGCGCGCGGTGTTGTAGGAACAGACTGCCAGCCCTCAATTGTGGCCGCTGCCCGAGAAGCTAGCGGCGCGCGCGTAGGTACATGCGCGCGCGTATAACAACTGTCTTGCTCCTCCTTTATGCGAGACAAGGTAGGTGCGAAAGAGAAATGGAATAAAGGGAAAGGGGGGGGGGGGGGGTATCGACAACTAATTAATTAAAAACAAATGTAGATCAGCGATGCAACATAGAAAAAATAATGCGGTTACTCTTTTATCGCATGCCAGTGCAACCATTTTTCCCCGACTTGAAGGGTTACCTTCGAAAAAGGAACAACTGACTATACAGTTGCCACTAAGCTTTAGCTACTAACTAAACAAAATGCTATCGAACTAAACTAAACTAAACCTAATCGAACAAGCTAAATTTCTTATTGAAGTTACTGTTGATTAGGCAAAGGACAAAGACGAATAACTGGTCGCAAGTACGAACCAGTTGCGGTTTTAACGCGAACTATACGGGTGATCCCATTTGACCCAGGGAAAACTTCTTCTACTACCCCAAGAGGCCAATGTAATGGAGGCATATTTTCAGTTAAAATAACTACGACAGTACCGACAGTAATAGGGTTCGATGGAGTATTCCATTTCTGAAGTGACTGTAGCGTATGCAAATAGTCTGTCCTCCAACGCTTCCAAAACGATTGAACGAGATTATCCAATAAAGCATGACGCGAGAGGAGATGAAGTCGATTTTCCTCTATTTCAAAAGTGGGTAAGTATTTTAACGGTGTAACATTCAAAAAGTGCGCTGGAGTCAGTGCAAGCGACTCCGAGGGATCACTAGACAAGGTTTTACAAATAGGACGCGTATTCATTACGGCCTCGACTTGAGTGAGCACGGTGCTCAGCTCTTCAAACGTGAGTATCTGTTCACCTATAACGCGATACAGGTGGCTTTTAAGCTTTTAATATTAGCCTCCCAGTCGCCACCAAAGTGGCTTGCGGCGGGCGTGTTGAACGACCACTCAAAGCGGTTTTCAGCTAAGACGTAGGCAAATTCCGTGTTAAAATGTTTAGAGCGCAAAAAAATATGTAGTTCGGAAAGGTTACGACGAGTTCCGACGTAATTCGTACCGTTGTCCGAATACATTCGAGATACGGAACCCCGACGCGACAAAAATCTTTTAAATGTAACCATGAAGCATGGCGTGCTCAAATCACCAGCTACCTCTATATGGACGGCGCGAGTCGTCATACAAACAAAAAGACAAACATAAGCTTTCGTAGAGCTTATACCACGACCACGAGAAACTGTTACCCTGAAGGGGCCAGCGTAATCGGTACCCGTGTGTACGAACGGTTTAGCAGCCTGAACAACACGACAAGGACGATGATCGGCCATTTCGGGCGCGATTGACTTCGGGCGAAGTTCACGAAATACATCTATGAACTGTCGAACGAATCAAATTGCGTGCGGAGAGAATCCAGTATTTCTGGCGCAGAATTGACATTAATAAATCTGGACCAGCGTGACAATTCACCCTATGGTGATATTCAACTAAAAGATCAACGATATGGTCCTAGCGCGGGAGAGCTGTAGGATGCATTTGATCGTACTCTAATGCGGACTGGCTCAAACGACCACCAACTCGAATGAGGCCATCCTTCAAAAAAGGTTTCAAATGCTGAAAAGCGCGACTTATTCACAGGCTTATTCAATTCCAAATTTCTAATTTCAGACGAAAAATAAAATCGCTGAAGTTCACGAAGCACGATTAACTCAGCCTTGTTTAAGTCGAAGGCGGTAACATGCTCGCGACGAGGAAGGATTTTCAAAAATCAACAAATAAAAACAACACTACATAAAAGAATCGACCACGACGAAACACGGCTAGCCAACTCTAAGAAAGGCGACCTTTCGAGCGGCGTGGTAGCAACCAAAGAGGCTTTCTTTTCCTCTGGCGGCGTGGACACAGTAGCGGGGTTGAAAGGACTAACAGGCCATTCATCAGGTGGGGCTTGGCACCAGGAAGAGCCATGGAACCACAACGGATGATCCAAAATCTGTGCAGGTGTTAACCCACGAGACAAACAATCGGCAGGGTTGCCAGTACCTGAGACGTGATAAAAGTTTTGCGGCACCAATTCCGACTGAATTTTTGCCACCCTATTTGCGACAAATGTATCCCAGCGATGGGGCGATGAATGTGTCCAACACAAAGCGACGGTCGAGTCCGAGAATGAGAAAATTCTATCTAAATTAATGCGTTGAAATCGGCGATCTGATTCGCGAACACCAATACAAAGAAACATTTGTCTAGTCGGCTGAAAGAGCGACAGCGAATAAGCGAAAGTTAACTATAATTTCGAACAAATTACCTTGGAGATTTTGACCACTGTGCAAAATATCGTTTACCGAAACATTCGAACTAGTTTTGGCGCTGCCATCTAAAACAACGCGCAACTTGGTGGGTAGTTTATCCTCGCGCAACACTCCACGGTGCGGTATGGTATACGAAGGAGCGTGCTTCGTCTCTTCGGTTTCGGGAGGCGCGGGTGAAATGAAACCTTTATCCAAATATTCTACTATTACGCTATTGTAAGCCTCCTTCAACTTTGGAGATGTCTGCATTTTCCGTTCTAAACAAAAGAAGTGGTTTTCGGCTGACTGAAACGAATCTCCAAGCGAATTAACATCACCCTTAAAGGGGAGTGCGACAACATAACGACCATCACTATCGCGAGTAGTCGTGCGACTATAAAACTCTTCACAAAGTTTATCATCCGGGCTGACAACAGGAGGGACGTTCACCTCTTCTATCTCCCAGAAATTACGGACAGCGGGGTCCAGCGGCTCGACGGTGCAACAATATGACACTGTCGAGTTACAATCAAAATACGCGGGTGCGGAACCAACAATAACAAACCCAAGAACTGTCTCTAAGGCGAGCGGCGCGGGGTGCGATGCGTGACCTTGAACCTTACGCTGCAACAGGAAGTGTGGGAAAATCGAAGCGCCAACTAACAATTCAATATCTCCTGGAACGGCTTAAGTATCATCGGCCAAAAGCAAATCTCTAAAATTTGTCAATAATGAGGTATTGACTGCGACAGTCGGTAAAAGTTCGGTAACCTTATCGACGACTAGCGAATCCATCGAAAAACTAACATTAAAATCAAAACGCGAGTGGAATTTAATCCCTACAGAACCCTGAACGGCTTTAGTGGAACCCCCAATACCCTTCACAACATTACAGGCGGGGCGGTTATTTATATGCAAACCAAGACGACTACAACAATTTTTACTAATAAAGTTACTTTGAGAAGCACTATCTAAAAGTGCGCGAACACTATGTCCCCTACCATGCGAATCGTAAACAACAACTCGAGCGGTTGCCAGAAGTACCGTAGTAGGGCTTGTGCGCAAACTTGATAGCGAGCACAAAGTGACATCGTTCGTGGCAGTGGCGCCGCCGTCGCTAGGCGCGGACGGGGACGAAAACACGCGAGAGCGTTCCCCGTCACGATTCCACGGCGCGGGCGGCTGTGATGTCACAGCGGACGGACGGTTAGGCACTGAGTTCGCGCAGCTGGAATCGACGGGCGAACTACCGGACATGGCGTTATTGTTTTCGAAGTGTAATAATGAATGGTGTTTACCATTACACTTGCGACAAAAATTATTCGAATTACAGAATGAAACACGATGTTTCTTACTGAGACAATTGATACATAAATTACTAGAACGAACAAATTTATAGCTATCGCCAGGAGTGAGCTTATTGAACCCCGAACACGTATAAAGTTGGTCATGGCGACCTTGACACAAAGAACAATTTTTCGAATGCAACTTGCGATTGCGAAATTGTGGGTTCAAAATTAACAAAAGAATGCGTGGACTTCGTGGGCTTAATACGATTAGTCGGAATATATCGCTACTCTGTGGTTTAATGAAGTTCGTTGCAAAATTCGAATATGTTGAGGAACGAAAGTTTCTAAATCGTCGAACTTAGGTATTTGATGGCCACGTCTATCCATTTCAAATAAGCGAACGGTTTCGGAATCTAATTTCTTTAAACCGATATACAAAAACAAAAAGTCGCAGAGGGCATTGACCTTGACATTCTTTAGGGCGCGAACAGCTGATGCAAAAATATCTAAGATTTTTTCTAAGTCGTGTTCATTACACGACGAGCTATTTTTCAAATTAAATATTTGTTCCAAATAAGCGGTTGTTACTAAGCGTTTGTCTTCGTATTTGACCTTCAAAGTATTCAAAATCAAACTATAATTTTCGGCGCAAAGCGTTATACGTAACCGGTTTTTGCTTTCCCGGTTAGTTTACTAACTAAGTAATGTAATTTTTCGTAATCCGATAACGAATTATTATTATGGATCGTATTTTCGAAACTAGCGAAAAATAAAGGCCAATTTTTAATATCGCCATCAAATTCGGGTATTTGTATGGGCGGTAATTTAGGTCGGTCCCGTTTTAGTAAATCAAAACCGGCTGGCCCCATTTTATTGAGAACATTTTCGAAATCTAAGCGCAAAGTATCTACGGTTTCGATCGAGGATAAAAACAATTCTTTTATTGATTCATCTGCGATCCTCGATGAATAATCACAAATTGATTGCATACGCTTAAAAAGGCTATCCTTCTTAGCGTGTAATAGTTTTAACTGTAGATCCGGAATCTCTTTCGGAGGCATTGTTAAAACAAACAACTATAGCTACCTTCAGTGCAAAACTAACGAACAATCAAAATGGCAGCGGTGGTAAGCAGCGAGACGCGACGCGAACGAGCGTAGGTACCTACTTGCGCGTGCGGGCCCAGGTACCTGCTCGCGTGGTCTACCTGTTACTATGCGGTGCAGTCGAAATTACCAACTATTTAGTACCTACCTATGCGATAAATAGTAGGTAAGTATGCGTTTATTCCCTAATGGAATAAAAAACTATTATCTAAGCGTTTATTCCCTATAGAATAAAACTATTACCTAATCTATGCGTTTATTCCGTGGTAGAATAAAAAACTATAACCTATACCTATGCGTTTATTCCGAATTTGATAAAAACTATAACCTATACCTATGCGTTTACCCCCTATGGGATAAAAACTATTGCGTTTCTATTAGCAAACTACTAAAGCAGGTGGATCAAAATCCGGCTCGAAGGACCAAAAAATGGTTGAGCGGGCTAGATAAATAAATTCAAAATGGACTGTATTTGCGGGGAAAGACTAAAATGAATATTACACGCGATTGTCGACGGAAAAGTAATGGAAAAACAGGAATATGCACACTACCTTGTTTCTTGCTGCGAGATACTGAGGTGGAGGCCGCCGGGGGCGTCCCTGGACTTGAATTCCTGGTTTCCTTGCACGAAAACACTATTTATCCATGGAAAATACAATTATTGCGATAGTTGGTGCGGGATTATTGCGAAAGGTTTGATGCGGGCGTGCGCGCGGTGTTGTAGGAACAGACTGCCAGCCCTCAATCGTGGCCGCTGCCCGAGAAGCTAGCGGCGCGCGCGTAGGTACTCGCGCGCGCGTAAAACAGCTGTCTCGCACCTCCTTTATGCGAGACAAGGTAGGTGCGAAAGAGAAATGGAATAAAGGGAAACGGGGGGAGTATCGACAACTAATTAATTAAAAACAAATGTAGATCAGCGATGCAACATAGAAAAAATAACGCGGTTACTCTTTTATCGCATGCCGGCGCAACCACCTGGTAATTTTATAAATATAGAAAAGTAGATAAGTACAGACTTTAGCGAATTTATTAAAACAGAAAAAAGTGATTATGTTAAAATGTTTTTAAAATAGCTTTTTTATAATTATGTCTGTGAAAGGCAACTTCAGCACCACATTGAACCCTTAGAGTGATTAGCACGCTATTATCTGGCATATCCGATTTCAATATGGTCGTCCGGATCGTGTGGTCTTGGGCGAAAAAAATCTTTTAAAGCTTTCTTTATAGCTTCTATCACATCATCAAATCCTTTATATCGATTGGTGTGCTATATTCTCAATTTCATCATGATGCTCACAGCTCGCGCTAGATATTAATATCATTAGACATATACTCGTTAGATGCAGTGGCATATTTTGTATATTTTCTTCATCAATTTTATTAAAGTCTTATCAAAGGCGTGTACATCTAATTCTTTTCTAGAATATACAATTTTTATATCTTTTGTTGATATATATAACTTTTTGGTATTTATACTCACTTTTTCTTTAAAATGCAACGGTTAATTTTCTTTGTAAATAGTTTTCATTGTGTTTCAGATATCGTAGGAAGTATTAGAATAATAACTTTCGTGAGCGTTGTTCATTATTACAAACTACGGTTATACTCACGTGTGAATTTCGGGATAGCCCGACTAGTTTCTTGAAAAAGGACCTCCGTTAGGTCCGAAACTAGTCGGGCTATCCCGAAATTCACACGTGAGTATAACCGTAGTTTGTAATAAATCGAAGGAAGTAGTTTTAAATGACATAATTATAAATAATGCTTTGAAAAGTAATTGCTTAATATTTTATCTGGACGCCTAGTTTCACTGTATGTTTAGAAACTGCACAGTAGTACAACACTAGCGATAATACACTAGCAAAAACAATTATAGCAATTTAATTTTTATGATTTTTCGGATTACATCAAAGCCATAAAGTAAAGAAATTGCACTGATAAGAAGCGAAGTAGTTGAGACCGTTATTGAGCCTTTAATTGTTATCTCAACATTGATCCGCTCGCTGCCCCAAATTCAGACTTGTAGAGATCATAATATGAGGAGGATTTGAAGTGAAAATGTTAACCTCTTTATTTTAATAGAAATATTTGTACTATTCCACGTTAATTGACAGATTTTAACCTGACCGGTTTCATCTTACGGCATTTTCGTGAAACCGAAACTAGCAGTCTAAGAAAAGTGAACTCAGGCTCGAAATCCATCTAGGATTTGGAAACAACTGGGCACCCACTTAAGATGTGAGATGTACTCAGATGTTATAAATTCCGTGGGTTCACTGCTTAAAATCCGTCTTCGAATACTTGGGTGTCATATCATCTAAGAATACTTAATTAAGTTACCGTTCTGGCTGAAATTAGTCTATGAATTACCTGGAAGAGTCTTACTTATAATTCCTGCAATTGGTGCACCTGCTGGCTAAAGGTCATGGCGAAGAGAGTGAGAGCTTAATACAGTCCCCTGTACCAACCCGTATGGGCAGCGTAGTACAACGAGAAAAATCACTGTCCCTGTATGAAATTAGGAGACATGATAGTGACATGAGATAGTGACCCTTTTTCCTCGAAGGTTATTATCCACACTTTACGAGTTGTATTTAGTCCTTCATAATGGTGGTGAGCCTAAGGGATGGCATGCCTCTTAAGGCCTACTGTGTACATTTTAAATGTTAACAACATGGCCAACGTCATCTAGTTTGGGATTCGTACATCAATTTGCCGACCATACATGTTAGATGGTAGCAGGGGAGAACGTTCATGAATCTGAAAAACGTCTCGAGTATAATTTTGATTTGTTGTGTAAATAGGCACGTGATATGGGACGGTAATAAATGCAGAAAAATAAGAAGTAGTGCTGAATCACTTACACATAACAATACACCTAGCAGATCTATGCATACTAGCATACTATGGCCTATGAACACGACTGCCTGCATGCGCAAAAATTTACCATCGCAGGATGCTATATTTTTGTAAGGGATGACATAAGTGCTAATGGTTGGACTACAGTGAATGCCGATGACCCTGCGAAGTGGAGGAGAAATTGTAGGAAAGCGGATTTATACCAATACTGAACAGAAGAACAGTTTGTTGAATTTGTCTCTAGCCCGATATGCAAAAGTTAGGCTAACTAGGGACATGCTTTACCGAATTGGGATAACCCTTAAAGATACAATAGGACAACATGATAATGACATTACTTTAATAAAAGTGTTCTTTATTCTTCATCTTAGGTCCTATCGCTTGTCTACGTTAGTTAATTAATTAAAAAAAAAAGCCTTTAATTTTTATTTACTTATTTCTGTTGACGATGGTGTTTATTCTCCATCGCTAACCTTTCAGAAAACAACCGCTAGCTTTGAATTAAGAATAGAAAATTGAATTGATTGTCTTTGATTTCATTGTTTTTGGTCCTATTTAGTACTGAACAAAGGTCTGTTATTGACAGAGAACAAGTAAACAGATTATTTCAATCCCATAGTTTTAGCTCACCAAATTTATCAAAAACTCCAGCAAATCGATTCATATAAATAGTCTGACTTTCATTTGATAGTGGATAGGTCTACTAGAGACGCAGAAAACACATACTAACAAATATTTAGTAAAATAATAATTGAAAATTTGATATAAATGAAAGTACCAATAAAATTAGCGTGAAAAAATAACAGTGCACAAAAACAAGATGCAGTATTATATTATAATAATAGTGATTATGACTTTCATGCAAAATACCCAGTGCAATACAGTAGATGTAGTGGTTAAAGATTTCAATAAAACAAAATCCGCGTTTACGAGAATGGCAGAAACAATATACGAAAAACTACAAAGTATTAGTTCCCTTTTTATAAGACTTTTAAAGCGTCCATTTAAGGAACTTGCTAAGAAAAAACCGTTTGGTAACGAGAAATGGTTTAACAATACAAATGTGAATAAACGTGCTTCTATAAAAGGATTTAATAGTTTTAAGGGACTTCATGGTACTAAAAAATTGGACACCCGATCATTTAATAGCAGTAAGACTACACAAATGCGAGAACATTTCAAAATGAATACTCAATCACGAAACAGTAGTAATGTTATGTCAATGCAGAAACATGATAATAATACTCGTACTACGAAGATGGATACCAAGTCACATATCTAATAATAAAGGAATTTATGAAACTTATGAAAATGTGAAAGTTATGTAAATATAAAACTACCAAAGATAGATCTTGAATGAACCTTCATTCAAGTTCAGTTTGAATACCATTAGAACCAGCCTTGGTTTAAGATAAGCAGTAGGTACGTTTGTACTGTTTTATTTTTCCTTACATATTTTGAATTGAAAACTTATTCTTTAGCGGCGTTAGGCACTATATGGCATGGGCAAAAAATGTTAAACTCATCTTAGAACACGTGATCTGATCGAAAATTCGTAAGACGGAGAGGGAGTAGACCGCGCCGCGGCGTAGGAGAGGAAGTAATACCCCCCTCTCTTTCTACCGCGCGGTGAAAATGTATGCCTGCTCCCGCTGTTTTTATTGTAGACTTTACTACAATAAAAACAGCGCCTTTTTACCGCCTTAAAATTAATGTTTTGTTTTTAGTTATTAACTAAGATTTGAAGCAGGAAAAGCAGCTTCTCTTTTTTTCTGTAGCTCTGAGGAATTGAGGAATTGTTTGATATGATGCCAATGGCGACTTCTTATCATCACACCGCTCGCCATAGACTGGGTGTTCACCCTTAGACGTCCGGAGCGGTTGAATACGGGGTGTCTATAGGGGTTTCTGTTGAGAAGGTTTCAATGGAAGTTTTAATGTTTTAAAGAAACCGAACGAACATCAAAATACTGCATAATTACATTTTTTTTTATTTAGACAAAAAATTATACTAATGTACTTTAGATTGCTTGTTAGAAATTGCAGTAGTGGTAAGGCAATTGTATATTTCAAAACCTGTATTCCATACCTATTCATGTAAATATTGATAGGTGTACAATAAAACATTTTATTTTATTCTATTTTGTTGTTTAATAGTACATTATTGCAAAGGCCGTTAAATAGGCAATTGCAGGTAATCAGTAATCACTACAGTACCTACAGTAACAATAATTAAGGAAGTTTTACCGATGTGTTGATATTTATGATTACTGCTCCGCTCTCCAGGTGCGTGCACTAGCGTGATGATATATAGCCTATAGCTTTTCTTGATAAATGGGCTATCCAACACAAAGATAATTTTTCAATTCGAACTACTGTCCTGAGATTAGCGCGTGCAACGAAACAAACAAACATACAAACTCTTCAGCTATGTTCCTTGCTCTGTAATATAAACTACCACTGTCCTACATCCTTGTGTAGTAGTGATGGTTGGTTTGGAGGATTTTTACCGCTACAATATTGACGCTTATTTTATTTGCAGTAAGCAGGGTACAGAAGTGTTTATGATATAGGTACGGACAGCTCCCTAAAAATCTCACCCCCTTAGAATGTAAATGAAAACTACTGGGGGTGAGATTTCTCTGGAGCTGACTGTACTAGTAATACCTATTTTGTAAAATAAAAAAATAAAATTATTGTTGGACACTTTTCACACAGCGCCATCTAGCCCAAAACTAAACTTTAAACGAGTGCTATGGGATCTAGACTAGTAATAAACATAGTTATATAATAACTTTTAAACTTTCGCGTTGCATGATTTAAATAAGTGTATAATACAGATATTAACGCGATCATGCTTATTTACCTTAAATAGCTTGGCGTTTCGACTGGGTTGCACCAGCCGTGGTCACAAGCAGACTGCTTGTCGCGTTGATACCTGTATTTTACACTTATTTAAATAGTTATATATTTCTACATACATATATATTATACATAGAAAACACTCAATTTCCAAACTCCCAAAATTGTGTTTATTGTTTGACCAACATAGTGACATGCCAAAATTGGATCTAGTCTAGTCTGGTCTGCAAATGTTATAAATAAGTTACTACAAAGGAGTTCGGTTTTGACCACGGCTTATTCTTCATCTTTCTATCCCTTTAAACTTGATTTTTATATTCCTTAATTTTCATTTAATTTTCATTCGTGATCAGATTGCTCAAAAACGGAAAAGTCGAAAGTACTCGGATACCCAGACGTGCATGTATGAAGCGATTAATGAATCTACAGGAAGCGAAAGAAGTAGGCATGGCAAGTAGGCATCCCGATGCCTGTCGATCAGTCCTCTCTGACTACCCCGTCAGGGATACAGCGTGAAGATAGTTCAGTTTAGTTCAGTTTCAGTTCAATTTTCATTGATAAATATCAGCATCTGTCCCAGTTGCGTCTCGTGACGCCCGGGATCCACTTTCCTACTTTTTCTCCTCCACTTCGCACGGTTGTCGGTATCCCCTGCAATGAGACCATTGGCACGCATGTTATCCCTTACGACGTCAAGCACTTTGGGTCTTCCCCTCTTACCGGGACCCAGCGGGACTGACATAGGCAGATATTTGTTTCCCGCGTAGTCCGGCGGTTGCCGCAATACATAACCATACCAGCAAAGGCGACACTCTTGCAACTTATTAGCAACCTCACGGACTTAAGGGGTGAGGCGGATGCGAGAGTTGCTTAATTTTTAAGCGTTTGTGTCATCAATGAACATGAATTGTCTGTTTGCATTAGGAGACGTGGATCTAAACAAACTTAAAAGCATATTTTATTTAATAAAGTGGAAAAAGAAAATTTGATTCGAGGGAGTTCTAGCCACCTGAACTACCCGAACCGTTTCGAATTAAGTTGAAATTCTCCACCATATTTTAATTGTCATTTTAAGAGTATGACCGTTAGGTAAATAGTAAATATCGTAAATATCGTAAATATTCGTAAATATTCTTATAGTAACGTATGTATGATGGTTAGGTTAGGTTACTTGACTTCTGAAGGCCGACATGCTACAGAGAGAGATGTTTGTTACTCTTTCACGTAAAAACTACTGAATTGATTTTAATGAAGCTTTACAATAATATAGCTTTTACATCAGAATAACACATAGGCTACTTTTTATCCCGGCAACAAGTTCCTGTGGGAAACGGGAACGACAAAACTCTCTACGCGAGCGAAGCCGCGGGCGTCCACTAGTATTATTATATTTTGTTTATTATATACACCCACTTATTAACTACAGAGTTAACTTAAGATATCTATGTTAAGTTATCCATGTTAAGTCAAGATATCTATCTACTTATCTTAAGTTTAGTTAAGATATCTATGGTTTATACATTATTGTAAAATTAGTGCCACGGGGTTCGAAGTATGTCACGGGTGAAGCCGGACGGGACAGCTAGTTAAATTTATAAATCACTCATTTTCACATAATACAGGAAGGCTTTTGTATCAAAATTTTGGTCTCTGCTAACTTGTGAAAACGAGTGTTTATGTCACAGGGCAAGGATTAAGGTCATCATCCTATTTTCATACGATTAGGTACACTAATGGGGAAGAAACTGTCAAGTAGTTCATTGTAGAGGGCGCCAAATATTTGTTTACAAAGCAAGTTCTGTCAATATCCATACTATTTCGTTCGAAATTTGCTGTGTGGCATTTAAATGTTGCTCTTTTGTTCATGACTTCTCTAATTCATTGCCTTGCCTTGTAAAATACATGTTGTAAAGCTTTTTTTCACCACAAAAAAGAAACTTAGAGCAAAAACAAAATGTAAGATGAAGCGGACTCTAGGTTTTGCTATGAAACTTAACGTTTTCTCTGTAACAAACACACAGGGGAGGGCCCTGTGTGTTTGTTACAGAGAAAACATAAAAGTTTAGCAATCCCCACTGCTACAAACAAATAGTAGGCAAACGACAGGTCGCGTGACCCCCTGGCCTCCCAACCCCGTAAGCCTATATCGTTACCTCGTCTGTTAGTCAGCAGGTGTACCACTAGTAGGTGGGGCCGCTTAAGTCCCAGAGTTCTGTGTGGGGCCCCCTACGCCCATGTACATGCATTCTACCATATTGTATCGTTCATATTCTATTCTTCTAATAACCGTTTGAATAAAGGAAATTGAACGGATTGTTTTTTGAACGTACTCGTATCTATTTGTTTAGTATACCATGTCATTTAATTCCAAACAAAGCCTTTTCTTTTATCTTCTATTATTGAAAATTAATTGATTATTTCAATCACTATGGTTTTAGTTAATTTATAAACAGCAAGAGCAGTCGTATTGAAGTGAATAGTCTGAACTTAATATGAAAGTGAATTGGTATCGAGTGGCACATGAAAATCGCATACGATTTTAGAATTTTGTGTGTTAATTATTAAAAGAAAGAAAATTTAATATAAATAAAGTCAAATACAAAAATATAACTAAAAAAAGTCATGAAGCAATATTTAACTTTAATAATGATAATAACCTTATTACACTTACAAAATACACAGTGCGCTATACTTGATATTATAACACACAGATTGAAGAAGAGTACAGAACCAGTATTTACGCATATTACAAAAACAATATACGAAAAACTACAAAGCATTGGTTCACATTTAATAAAACATTTACGAAATCCATTTTCTGCATATGTTAAAAGGAAAAAGGTGGCGGACATGTTTGGTGATTATGACTATTATGATTTTGATACAGATAGATTTTTAAATACTACAACTGGGAATACACGTGATTACGTTAAAGTAAATAGAAATTCTAAAGGACTTGATAATAATTCTACAGGAATGGATACGCCGTCACATAATAATATTAAGCCCATGAAGAACCATGTGAAATTGTTGAAAGCTATTTATAACGACAATATTAACACAAAATATACCAACTCCACATCAACTCCACAATCACAACTTAATACGAGTCCGACTAAATACCACAATAAAAAGAAAGTGAGGGCTGTCGGGAGACAAGGCAAATGTGATGATATTCTATGGTTCTATAGTTCAGGGGATAGAAAAAAAATATGCTGCTGAAAAGGAGCTTTTTACCTGAAGTGTTATTTAATTTTATTTTAAAACAAAAATACCAACTCCACATCAATTCCACAATCACAATTTATATTTTTAGTACGAGTCCGATTAAAGAGCACAGTAAAAAGACTGTAAGGGCAGTCGGGAGACAAGGCAAATGTAATAATATTCTATATTTTAGGTGATAGAATTTTTTTCTTTTTTGAAAAGGAGTTTTTTACCAGGCATGTTTTATAGATTTTATTTTGAGAGCATACCAAGATTCCAGACTAAACTTACAGAGTACAGAACCAGTATTTACGCATATTACAAAAACAATATACGAAAAACTACAAAGCATTGGTTCACATTTAATAAAACATTTACGAAATCCATTTTCTGCATATGTTAAAAGGAAAAAGGTGGCGGACATGTTTGGTGATTATGACTATTATGATTTTGATACAGATAGATTTTTAAATACTACAACTGGGAATACACGTGATTACGTTAAAGTAAATAGAAATTCTAAAGGACTTGATAATAATTCTACAGGAATGGATACGCCGTCACATAATAATATTAAGCCCATGAAGAACCATGTGAAATTGTTGAAAGCTATTTATAACGACAATATTAACACAAAATATACCAACTCCACATCAACTCCACAATCACAACTTAATACGAGTCCGACTAAATACGACAATAAAAAGAAAGTGAGGGCTGTCGGGAGACAAGGCAAATGTGATGATATTCTATGGTTCTATAGTTCAGGGGATAGAAAAAAAATATGCTGCTGAAAAGGAGCTTTTTACCTGAAGTGTTATTTAATTTTATTTTAAAACAAAAATACCAACTCCACATCAATTCCACAATCACAATTTATATTTTTAGTACGAGTCCGATTAAAGAGCACAGTAAAAAGACTGTAAGGGCAGTCGGGAGACAAGGCAAATGTAATAATATTCTATATTTTAGGTGATAGAATTTTTTTCTTTTTTGAAAAGGAGTTTTTTACCAGGCATGTTTTATAGATTTTATTTTGAGAGCATACCAAGATTCCAGACTAAACTTACAGAGTACAGAACCAGTATTTACGCATATTACAAAAACAATATACGAAAAACTACAAAGCATTGGTTCACATTTAATAAAACATTTACGAAATCCATTTTCTGCATATGTTAAAAGGAAAAAGGTGGCGGACATGTTTGGTGATTATGACTATTATGATTATGATACAGATAGATTTTTAAATACTACAACTGGGAATACACGTGATTACGTTAAAGTAAATAGAAATTCTAAAGGACTTGATAATAATTCTACAGGAATGGATACGCCGTCACATAATAATATTAAGCCCATGAAGAACCATGTGAAATTGTTGAAAGCTATTTATAACGACAATATTAACACAAAATATACCAACTCCACATCAACTCCATAATCACAACTTAATACGAGTCCGACTAAATACCACAATAAAAAGAAAGTGAGGGCTGTCGGGAGACAAGGCAAATGTGATGATATTCTATGGTTCTATAGTTCAGGGGATAGAAAAAAAATATGCTGCTGAAAAGGAGCTTTTTACCTGAAGTGTTATTTAATTTTATTTTAAAACAAAAATACCAACTCCACATCAATTCCACAATCACAATTTATATTTTTAGTACGAGTCCGATTAAAGAGCACAGTAAAAAGACTGTAAGGGCAGTCGGGAGACAAGGCAAATGTAATAATATTCTATATTTTAGGTGATAGAATTTTTTTCTTTTTTGAAAAGGAGTTTTTTACCAGGCATGTTTTATAGATTTTATTTTGAGAGCATACCAAGATTCCAGACTAAACTTAGCCGTAAAGGAGCCGTGTGATATTAATCCAGTGGAGTTAACCCTGTAAAGTTTCCACAATACCAACAGTAATCGAAGACGTTGAAAAATTAGAAAGGAAGCATTATAATTAATAACGTAATTTTTTTTTTTCTACAGAACAACAACAATAATATACCAATACTATGAATTAAATTCGCCATTGGATACCAGTGTTCTCTGTCGAAGCAATGGGATAAATGGGTAATGTTTGCGCACAGAGATTAAATTAATTAATAGAGTTAGCACAAAAAACTATAAGGGACTATTTATTTGAATTTTCTAGTAGTCGCCTGCATGGTGGTACTTAGGTATGGTCGGTACCTTCCTATTTTTAAATTTAGCTTTATGCACTAGATATTTATTCATCTAAAATTTCGCCAGCAATAATAATGTAAAAAAATCTCATCATACATTCGTCACAGATCTTCCGTCAGACAAATTTATGAAGTCTAAATATAATAAACAAATCCATAAATTACAGATGATCGTCCCGTACCATCACAATAAAAGACGGGGTCAAATTTCTGTTTCTTTTCAGAAGTTTTGTCGCGATAACAAAATATAATGTGTGTCGACGCACTGGTCTTACTTGTGTCGCGCTCGCAACAACCTGCTGATAAGGCCATCCCTTAAGGGGATTACATCGCTCAAATCCCAAAAACAAGGTAAGTTTAAAGAAGATTGCAGATGAATCCGTTTGTGCGTTTCCCTTAAAAAAAAATATATGGTATATTTAAGGTCATCACAAATACATTGTATTGTTAAAATTTTTATAAAATTCCCAAAAATTTGATAAAAAATCTTATTAAATAGGTCCTTTTTCAACCTAAATTGTAAATTTTCTCTGTAACGGCTAAATAGTTAGGCATGAATTTTGTATAAAAAAATATTTACTGACGTATTTCACAATTTGTATTGTTTCTTTTTCTTATTTCTTTTAATATTTTTAAATTATGAATAAAAACCCGAAACCTCACCAGCACCCCGCTTGAAGCACCCCCGCTAAGGCCTGTGACGCGTACTCGGGACGCGTTACTTCAGTGTCCCGATGACTCTTGTGACGTGTGGACTCGCGCGTTATTTTTTCCAAATAAAATCTAAAAGTCCACGTTTTGAATGTTTTATGAATGAGATCTTGTTGTAAATAGTACAAATATAATAATTTCGTAAAACAACATTAGTAATTAAGTTTGTAAATATATTTAAAGTAGTTTGTAATTTCGTTTTGTTTTTTCAACTGATCATAGATTAAACCTGACTATGCATAAATATAAGAATAAAAGTAAGGTGAAGCGTGGCCGAGCTCTCCAAAACTATTGGTAAGTACCTACCCTATTGAGTACATTATTTCTATTGTGTTTATTTTTTAAAGTTTTAAGCTATCTTGAGAATTTCGAATGACGGAGGATGGAGACCTTGGTGACTGATGATGTCACCTACCTGATGGTGGACTACGAAGGTGGGTATACGAACCCAGTGCTGACGCTACGTAGAACCAGCGTGTTTGGACTCATTCGAAAGGTCTCATGGTGACCTTGGTGACTAATGATGTCACCTACCTGATGGTGGATTACGAAGGTGGGTATAGGATCTCAGTGACGGCACTACGTAGAACCATCGTGATTGTACTCATTTGAAAGGTCTCATGGAGACCTTGGTGACTGATGATGTCACCTACCTGATGGTGGACTACGAAAGTGGGTATAGGATCTCAGTGACGGCGCTACGTAGAACCAGCGTGTTTAACCTCATTCGAAAGGTCTCATGGAGACCTTGGTAACTAATAATGTCACCTACCTGATGGTGGACTACAAAGGTGGGTATATGAACCAGTAACGGCGCTACGTAGAACCAACGTGTTTGGACTCATTCGAAAGGTCTCATGGAGACCTTGGTGACTAATGATGTCACCTACCTGATGGTAGACTACAAAGGTGGGTATACGATCTCAGTGACGGCACTATGTAGAACCATCGTGATAGGATTCATTTGAAAGGTCTCATGAAGACCTTGGTGACTGATGATGTCACCTACCTGATGGTGGACTACGAAGGTGGGTAAGTTTCTAATTGACGGTGCTACGTAGTACCAGCGTGTTTGGATCCATTTGAAAGAGGTCATGGAAAATAAGGTCACCGGAAAAATAATCTTGTTTAAAAAAATCCTAGTTAAAATACCTCTTAGTTTTTTTGCGGTGTAAAAATCTAGCTATTATCACCAAACTGTAATGGCAAAAAATATTAATTTAGCTCATTTAAGTTATTATTTTTCAGGCAATTAAGAAACCAGCAAAACTCCGAATTACAAAATCAGGAACTTCAGCCATTAACAGATACACACGATCTGTCTAGTATGGCAGTTGATGAGGGGGCAGAGCAAATTATGCCGGTAACTTATTGTGTTTGCTTACACTGCGGTATATGTTCGATAGTTTCCCTAGCTAATTTAATTTGACACTGTATTGTTAAAATGTTTGTTTTAGGTTGAAGAAGATGAAGAAGATTTACCAGATTTGATTATTAAAGAACAAGAAATACAAGCAGAAACAAAAAATATATCTGTAAGACGAATTATAGATATAGCTTACTTCTTTTCCAAAATACAAGAAATAGGCGGCCATGGTGCTTTTAACTGTGGTATACAAAGTTTGAAACTTATAGGAGAGAAACGTGTTGGACTTGCTTCTAAGTTTACAGTAGAATGTTTGATGTGTAAAGAGAAGTTTTCTCTATGTAATTTCACTAGCGACTTAGATATTAATACAGCATCGGTCGCGGGCGCCGTTTCAGTTGGTATTCGCAATTAGAGGAACTGTTATCAGCATTTGACTTGCCCGTGATGTCTAAACCTGTATACTAAAAACGCCACGACATTGCTTCCAATGCCTGGGACAAAGCACTTAGTAAATCAATGAATGATGCTGCTGAAGAAGAAAAAAGAATTGCTTTAGAAAAAGGTAACGTCAGCAAAGATGGGATACCTATTATAGATGTGGTTGTAGACGGATGCTGGAGTAAGAGGTCTTACAAAAAGAACTACTCAGCAATGTCAGGAGCTGCTGCCATAATTGTAAGACACACAAAAAAGATTTTGTTTCTTGGCATTAAAAATAAATATTGTAGCATATGTACGCAAGACCTTAATAAAAATTAAAACCCAAGAACTCACCAGTGCTTTAAAAAATTTACAGGATCATCGACTGCCATGGAGTCAACAATAATTGTGGAAGGGTTTAAAGCATTTATGGAAATGTATGGTCTGATTTATGGTCGCCTCATTTCTGACGGAGACTCTAGCACGTATGCGAAAATTTTGGAAGCAAGACCTTATCCTCTATTTACAGTTGAAAAGGTAGAATGTAGGAACGACCTTCTAAGAAACTTGTGCAACAAATTAGACAACCTAACCACTGATACGAAATATCCTATAAGTTTCAGAAAACTAATCACAAAAAAACGCATCATGAGCATTAGGTCAGCAATACGAAAATGCAGCGAAAAATACCACGACTCGTTAGAAAATTTAATTTTAGCACTCAAAACATTTTAAAGACATCCAGACTGTACATTTACATGCTTTTGGTAACCATACCAAATGTAAAAGCCATTTCTGTAACAGTCCACAAAATGTTGAAATCTTACCGCAAGCATTTTTTAAAAGTTCCTTATGGCAGAAAATATGTTTTTTATTAATACAATTGCGGGGCATTCCAGAAGTCTTGTTGACTGTAACATCGTGGAAAGTTTTCATAGCGTGGTAGCCAAATTTGTGGGTTATTAAAATGAGGCCTGATACTAGTTGCGCCAGAGTAGTCAAACAACTGCTCTACAAAATAAATATAGATGCTGCGCCTATACAGCATGGAAGAGAACACGAAAAAAAAGCGCTGGATCAGCTATCTATACAAAATGATGTTGAAATTAGACCATGCGGACTTTTTATAGATCCCGAGATTCCATATTTAGGAGCTACTCAAGATGGGCTTATTGGAGAAGACGCGATAGTAGAGGTGAAATGTCCCATCTCAGCGCACAAGATAGGACTAGACGAAGCCATAGCTCAAAAAAAAAGTAAATTTTAGGGTTAAAGATAACTCGGGCATTTTGCAGGTTAATAAAACCCACAATTGGTATTACCAAGTTCAAGGGCAATTGCATGTGACTCGGAAAGCAAAATGTTTATTTGGAGTATGGTTTTATGAGTCAAAGCCTCTGAAAACAGAAACAATAATTAGAGACGATGATTTTTTTGAAGATAAAATGAAAATAAAATTATGTACATTTTATTTAAATTGTATTTTGCCGGAACTTTTGGATCCGCGGCACAGTCGAAATATGGCAATTAGAAATCCGCCATATATTTTACAGGCAATAAAGAACAAGGAAGACCGGAAAAAGGTGCATAACTTACAAAGACCAGAAGACGAAAATATGTGCGTACTTCAAGAAAAAAGCCTACATGCACCACCTTCACCAACACTTATCCCAATAAATGACCAATCGACCTGTTCACAATATTTAAATTTCACTGACTTTTAACGGGAAGAGTTTGAGATTTTGTCATTATTATACAATTAATTAATAATTATAATTGTAATAATTGCTTGACAGTGATAAAGAAAATAAAGGTGATTATTTATAGCTTATTGTTTATTTTGCTAATAACCCTAACTATTTCTGTTACTGAGATCCAATAAGCACTTACCTGGTCATCATCAGACCTTCAGAATGTATCATGTAGTATCACCAGTGCTCAATTAGATAAATGTTGAAAGCTAGGTCATCCTTACTATTTCCGTTACTGAGAACCAATATCCACTTACCTGGTCATCATCAGACCTTCAGAATGTATCATGTAGTATCACCAGTGCTCAATTAGATAAATGTTGAAAGCTAGGTCATCCTTACTATTTCTGTTACTGAGAAGCAATAGGCACTTACCTGGTCATCATCAGACCTTCAGAATGTACCATGTAGTATCACCAGTGCTCAATTAGATAAATGTTGAAAGCTAGGTCATCCTAACTATTTCCGTTACAGAGAACCAATAAGCACTTACCTGGTCATCATCAGACCTTCAGAATGTACCATGTAGTATCACCAGTGCTCAATTAGATAAATGTTGAAAGCTAGGTCATCCTAACTATTTCCGTTACTGAGAACCAATAAGCACTAACCTGGTCATCATCAGACCTTCAGAATGTACCATGTAGTGGCACCAGTGCACAATTAGATAAATTTTGAAAGCTAGGTCATCCTAATTATTTCCGTTACTGAGAACCAATATCCACTTACCTGGTCATCATCAGACCTTCAGAATGTACCATGTAGTATCACCAGTACTCAATTAGATAAATGTTGAAAGCTAGGTCATCCTAACTATTTCCGTTATAGAGAACCAATAAGCACTTACCTGGTCATCATCAGACCTTCAGAATGTACCATGTAGTATCACCAGTGCTCAATTAGATAAATGTTGTTCATGTTCATCCTAACTATTTCCGTTACTGAGAACCAATAAGCACTAACCTGGTCATCATCAGACCTTCAGAATGTACCATGTAGTGGCACCAGTGCACAATTAGATAAATTTTGAATGCTAGGTCATCCTAACTATTTCCGTTACTGAGAACCAATAAGCATTTACCTGGTCATCTTCAGACCTTCATTATGTATCATTTATTATAATGAAAGCTATGTCGGCAGGCATATTGCATCGTGTAGTTAAAAATAAATTATGATGTAGACAAATAAATATAAAATATAAACTTTGATATACTAGAAAAAGACAAGACTACAAAAACCAGAGGAACAAAATTTATTAGACCTCTCAGAGAGCAAATGAAACAGGCAAAAACGATGACAACTCTGCGACACATCTGTGTTCTTGTATAATCTTCAGTTCGTTTTTTTTTGTAGTACGGTCGTTGGTCGGTAGGTGGCGCCAAAAAACAAATACTACTACAGGGATCAAATCTTCAAGGTCAACGGGCAAAATAATGGCCTTAATCAACGCACAAAATGCTCATGGACTACATTCTCATCGCAAAAAGCTCCCGTGTAGGATGTCCCAAGAAAAGTGAGGCACCTTTAATGCTGGCACTGCACGCTCATAGCGGTTGACAAAGGATTTAAAAATATAACTTTAAGATATATCACTGGGGAGGGTCTAAAGGGCCCAATAAATTTAATAAAAAGTGTCTATTTTAGATGTTAAATTTGGAAGAAATTTCGAACCCGTTGCCTTTTTAGTGAGGTGGTAACAAAAAAGCTAAAAGGTCTTATGTGCTAGACACTAATTAGCACCACTAATTAAAGTCCTGGTAGTTATTTATGATATAAATAAAAATATAATAAAAAATCTTTATTTTGCAAAGGCCATTTCAACGGCGCTTACAAAATATTACAAATTAATTAAAGTATCTTTATTAATATTTATGACCATCTTGGTTGAAGTACCTAAGGATAGGAGGTATCCATATAAATTATAAATTTAAACTTTTTAAATAAATCTTTTTGTTTTGCTGACATTACCTATCACGGACTCTAATCTAGCCCGGCTTGGGTTTCCAAGATGTCTATTTGACCGAAACGGAAATGAAATAACGACTGCATCACTGCAATGTTGCTATTTTATATTCTTTACTAGTTAGCAGCCGAAACTTTGTTTAAGCGAACATCCTAAATTAGTCTTAACTAGCTGATGGCCGCAGCTTCACCCGTGTGATGGAGTTCGTGATTTTCTATTCGAGATTTCGTATGGAAACCTAAACTTTTTGAAAATCCTATATAGCCTATGTTACTCAAGAAGAATCTAGCTTACTAATGGTGAAAGAAATTTTAAAATCGGCCTGGTAGTTTCTGAGCCTATTCATTACAAACTAAAATTACAAATCTTTACCCGTTATAATACCTTTATAGATATACCTAGTCAGGTCATAAATTCTGTCACATGTTTAATATTAAATAATTGAAACAAGTTTATTCATTATGTAACCATTTATATACCAAAATGAACTTAACAAAACATAGATTCGTATGACAATGAAGTTTATTCAAAATGACCTCCGTGATTTTGAATACAGGCCTTCAATCTACGCGGCCAGTCGTCTATCGCAGCACGAACGAGGTCCATCTGGTACCTCTGTTAAGCCCCAATAAGAAACTCCCAACCATACCATGAGCGAGGGTGGAAAATGACCTCGTTGGACACGCGGAATACGGTTGCTCGCTTCTTCACTACTGTGTGCATACACCTTATCATTTTGTTTGTTGTTGCTCTCTTCTACGGTAAAAATGTTATCATCCAAAAAAAGAATTTCCCGATATTTTTTTCCCACGTACCCATTGAGTGTACCGCTTCAACAAAGCGCGGCATCTCTTCAGTCTCAGGTCCATTAGATGAGCATTTAAACGATGTCCTGTTTTTCTTTGATATTACCGAAACCCTAAGTCTTCATTTAACACCCTTTTCACCGTGGTTCTGCTTAACCCCATCTGAAGGGCCAACAGTTTCTGCTTATGTTTGGGATTTCTTTGAATTCGCGCCTTCACAGCTTTTATCACTGCTGGAGTCCTAACAGACCGAGGGCGACCACTTCTTGACATGTCATCTACACTAGAGTCTTCATTGTATCGTTTGATGGTACGATAAACGAATCTTTTGGTTATATTCAAATTTTTCAGTACGTCAAAAATTTTAATTGGCGCTTAACCGCAACGTTGCAACGCAATAACTGCAACACGGTCTTCTTTAAGCGTCCACTCCATATTTAAAAATGAGTAAAATTCTAAAAAGTATACATGTTTATTTTCATGAACAATTCGAAGTTCGAATTCAATAAACTTTTTTGTGGCCAGCATTCTAAAAGAAAAGTTTTTACTGTGTGACAATACTTATGACATGACTAGGTACATATTCCGTTTGTATCATCCTACAGTATAATTTTTTGAATTAAACCAATATCTTTTATACGTATAGAAATACATTTTATAGTTCGATTGGATATATATATAGGTAATGAAATGTTTTACGATGCCTGCCTTATTGTAAAGTTTCAATTTCATTTTGATTTCTCCTGTGCTATATATAGTGACCGATAACCATTTTTGATAAGAATATTTAGGAATATTTAGTATTATTGTATTATAACTTAATTATAATTAATATTATTATACTATTAAAAAAGTTATATATAATTTTGTATTTGTTTTTGTATTATTAAGCGGGTGGCATTTTTATGATGTAAGGGAGCTACTCTTTGACACCAAGAACTGGTATTCTCTAATGTTTTAAGAAGACCATAAGAAAAATATGAAACAATGTGTATTGTTAATAGTGACGCTTATATTAACATCAAGCGCACACTGTAATATATTCGAAGATATGTACAACGCTGTTAAGAATAAAGTTAATACCAAATTTAATACATTCAAAGAAAGAATCCGTAAAGATGCTGATGACAGTTTTACAAAACTGTTTCATGGTTGCAATAGCAATGTGAGAGGTATAAGCAGCAAAATGACGAATATAATGGAAAGAGCGTCTTTTAAGTTTCGTAACATGGGTGAAGAATTTACTAAAACGATACGCAATCCACTTAGAATTTTAGACAAGAATAGAGATTGGGGTGCATATTTCTCAAGATTGTTTAGAGGTAAAGATAATAGCAAAACGAAAAATAATATTACTAACCATCAAAATCCTATGTGGTACTTTCAAAACTATACAATGATTGTAAATAATAGCAAGGACAATAATTATGGCAACTTCGAAGAATACGAACTCGGTGATACTCGTAGTGTAAATGGTAATTTCATCAATATTTTCAAAGGTAATGATATAATAAGTAGAAGGTTCAATAAGAAACAGACGAGCTTATATCTTGTATAATAAATAACTTCAATAGAGTAAAAAATACATACTTATTAAATCGATGTTCAAAGTCATAAAAATAGACCCTGTCGGCCTCACCTGCAAGATGCAGAACTACTGAATAACAGTCATAAATAAAATATAAATAAATATTGTGGGAAACTTTTTACACAGCGCCATCTAGCCCAAACTAAGCAATAAGCTTGTACTATGGTATCTAGACAGCTAATATACATACATATATATTTCAAAATACATACATATTCAAACACTACAACTCAGAAACATATGTGGACCACTCAAATTTTTGTTCCGATCCGGGATCCGATGGATTTGTACCATCGCGCCTCTGAGGCAGTCATGGTAAAGAGACATAAAACGCTAAACAAAACCCTGTGCCAACCCGCCCAGTACACGGTACAGAAAAGCCAGTCACTCGCCTAAAATAATTGACAGAAGCCTACGACCAGCAATGGACTGCGATTTGCTTAATTGATCGATTTGAAATTACTGGTTGTCACAATCTAATGAAATAGATCATAAGTCCACCTGCATGAGTTAAATTAGCCACATATCCTTAAAGAGAATAATAATGAGAGAAAATTATTTATCAACAGGAAACAAATCATGAAACTGTACTTTTATTTCCCCTGAATGAAGAAACATAGTTAAAAAAAGGTTTTACGATTCATTGTTTCAAATGAACAGTTACTTTGCTTTTACCGTAAACGATCAGTTTAAACTTCTAATAACCTTTTCCACACATTTAAATTATTAATTTTGCTATTAATTTCACTCTGTGCTGATATTGATGAAGTTGATCGTGGACTAGCAACATAGAAAACAGGCTCAATTCTAGTCGGATTAACTAATAGAGACTAAGAAAATGAATATAATTTTATTATTCGACTACTCATAAATACATTTCGACAATTTATATGACAATTTGTGTCTGTAATCATAGTGAACAAATTAAAATGAAACGACAAACAGTGATGATAACGTATATATTAGGTGAACTATGTGGTATACTCGCAAATGTGGTAAATAATAATATGAAACCTATAACTCCTAGCGCAGATAATGGTTATGATAATCTATACAAAGTTGAAAGCGATATGAGTAATTACTTAAAAGTAAAAAAGAGATATTATACTCTACCAGAGAAAATATCAAGCACATTGCACGACGTAGCAGAAGGTGTTAAGGTAACACTAAATACACCATTTCAATATATTACCAAAATGTTTGGTAAACTGAAACAAAGATTTCTTGGATACCTGGACAGCAAACCAAGTATTAAGCCTAAACCGAATAATCATCGTAATCAAGTTACCACAAATAAAACGGTCGCTGGAAGCATTTATCACAATTTGATAGAAAATGATGGCAATAAGTTAAAATATAATCAACATAACTTATCTAATACATTAGATATTTCTTCCGGGAGCATAGAAGATGAAAATGATAACAAGTATATTTACTATTCTTTTAAATAGATAATATTTAATAAGTTTACGTTATCGTTTACATTTTTTTTATCATTATAGAGTATAACTACCAACACTAATAAAAGTTATCCATATCTAATAAGCGTATAAAGATAAAAGAAATTAATACTACTAAAGCTGTATAGAAAATACAAACAAAAAATAATACTATAAGACGCAACTGTAAAAGTGTAAAAGTATGTTAGAGCAAAAGAGAAAGTCTGAGTAATGCTGTGAATAAAATATTAGGTATAATACTGCCTGGAAATATAAGACAAAATTCTGTTATCGGACTATATTTATTCGAACCATATCCCCCCACCACCAATTGTGTCTAAGTAAATAACTAGTGGTTCTGTGAACTGTAAACTTCGGAGTAAATTGAGGAAAAAGGCAATTTTTTTTGGTTAACGTGTTAGTTTTGAGCGCTCTTGCCAACCACTACGGGACCATTTCCCCGCCCCGGCCTCCATTTTCCCCCCAATCGAAAAACCCCCTTGCTAAAAGGCATATATACCTTTGCCGAGTGTCTGCTTTCCGTTGGTTTTTCACAAAATTATAATAATACCACCACTTTTATAAAAGTGCAGATGAAGACTCCGTCTATCATGGGTAAGTAATTGTGACATTGCATTTTTTCACGATGTGATCGTGTGACAGCATGTCCATCTTTTCAGGATCGTGGATGAGACTGCAAATGCTTGTGATATGCCAATTAATAAATATTAATAGGCAGGGAAAATGAAACTAACTAATATAAAATGAAAAACAAAATTTTATTACATGTTCGTTTTTTGGTAAATGCAAAGAAATTATTAAAATTATTACAGAAACATAAAACAACCAAAATATTATCTATTACATTTTTATGGCAACTAAACAATTTTAGTACGTAACTATACTATAAGTAGAAGCAGTATACTTAAAAGTTAAAATGTAAAAAATAAATAATTAAAAATAAGAAGAATAAAATTTAACAATTGCTTACGTGGTATTAATAATAATAACTGAGACACTTTTTCCCAAAAATAATTCCCAATTTTTTTGATATGGTACAAATAAATATTTTTTTGATATATCTAATACAAAATTCACGTACACATAATTACTTTTTAAACTGACTGTAATAAATGTGAAAAAGTCGGGCTATGCCGTGACATAGCCCGACTTTTTTCGGTCTTACCAGAAGTCCTATTTCAAGCTATCGATAATCGACATAGTTCCTTGAAAAAATATCTTCATTAGGCTCAGATCTGACAAGAATACAACCATTCAGTTAGTAGGTTATTTAAATCCGTAATTTAATCTTTGATTACCACTTATTAAGTACACTGTATTTGATACGACATTACGGTTTGTCAATCGATGTGATAAAACAACTTTTGTATAAACTTATATAACTCCGTACATGTTATTCCGGCACGTAGCTACAGTACGTAGATATACCTATATATTACCGCTGATTAGGAAAATAGTTTTGTCAAATCGAGATCTTTAGACGAAAGAGGCTTTAGTTTTAAACTAGGAAATGCCAGGCAATAAAGAAATGTATGCAAAAATAACCGTAAAATAAATATACTTGTATTTAAAGTACAAAATGCGTTAGCTTAAAAGTTAGTTAAAATGTAATGTTCGTAATATATTTTAGAGCTAGTGCTAAGCACCTAAGTTTAATATAATGATATTCTTTATTTCTGTGAAAAAGTGTCACAAATGTATATTTATTTTCTTTGAAAAAATTCACAAATGTATAAAATAATACAATCTAAAAATATTTACACATTATTATAATTAATTAGTAACTGGCAGTTTTAGAAGGCACATTATACATTTTTTGGAATTTCTAATTTAAGCTAATACGATATGTATTGCTAAGGCACTCTAAAAGACGTTCTATTTATTATATTTCTAGGTTGTTTGAAAACCCTTAATTCACATTATTTATTGCTAATATAAGGATACGTGTAAAAGGGTGTCCCCAAACATTAGGAACCCACAACGTTCAAACAGACCAGCATAGGATGTTAAACGTCAGTGGTTTCCAACAATGTCAAAAAGCTAAAAAAAAACAATGTAATTTTGACATTAGTTACAACGCCATCTGGTACAATTTGAAGCAAATTTATTGTTTCACGATCTAGTGAAAAGTACAACCGGCTGAGCACTAAAGACATTTAAAAAAAAAATATAATACAACCTGTGTTTGGCAAAAGCTACAAGCGCTGTAGAAACTATTTATTGTAATTACTACGATATTTATTGCATTTTTATTGAAATACTATAGAGTACAAAAATTCGCTAATCTGAGATTTTGCCTCCTAAAATATATTTATAAATTTTATTTACGTAAAGCACTCTTATTAGTACCATAAACCACCGCATTAGTTTTCAGAATCAAAATATTATTTAAATCAAAGATGTATCGACTAGTCGATGGCCTGTTTGCTTAGCCACAGTTTATTAATTTAATTTTTTATTAATATAGATACATATATAAATATATTTATTGCTAGGAATATTACTACATTATAATTTTTATGTATTTATTATCGATTTTTTTTATTCTGTGGTAATCAGCTACTCGCTACATCTTTATCGAAAGATTTATCTACCGAATTTAGTAAAATACTTATTAACTTAAATCACATTTGTCCACAATTCATATTACATACACACTTTTTACACTTATCACACTACAAGATTTAATCTTCAATTCTTCTGCATTTAACTGTAAGACATTCATTTTATATGGAAATTTAATTTTAATATACATGTGTAAACAATAATGAATGCCTTACTTAAATTCTTTCAAACATTTTCTTTCCCACAGTAAGTTTTTTAATAATATGGCGTCCAAAAATTATATACGTGACTAGTATTACGATACTAAATTATATATGTACTTCAAATGTTTCATCTCTTTTGAAAAAAAGACACGACAGTCGATTTGTAAAATTCGTTATAATCAAGAGGTAAAACTATTTTAGCGCAAATTTATATTACGCTGTAATTGTACGAGTACAATGATTGTACTTAGAGTGTTATAAATTTTGAGTGTAATTTTATGTAGAAGAATATGGTCACAGACACTTTAAAAAATATACGTAGAAATAATGTGTCACAGAAAAAAGATAGAAATATAGAAACGAATACATTCTCAGTAGAATAATATTAATAAAAAAAATCACGAGTTATGTATCTGTAACCGTTTTCTAAATCAGACTGTTTTAATGATTATATTTTTATAAAATGTATAATAAATTAATAACAGCTACGACCGTAAATCCGAGTTGTCACTAGGTACAGGAAAATAAGGACCCGATACGAACACAGTAGGAAGAAAACGTTACTCTTGGTCTTAGTCGTATAATACTATCCGATCACGATACGATTTAGGATAAGAGACTAGAAAAGGGTCCCTTAATGTCGTGTGGTATAAAAACCACTTAACCAGTTAATACTTATACACAGAGACATGTTGTTAGTGATGTCAGTACCGATCGAGGCTGGTGGAGTCTCGACTAGTGACGTCACTAGCAGCGTCGGTGGCCGAGCTGCCGGACGATTCGGACGTGCGGTCGACGGTGTCGGAAGTGTGGTCGGTTGTGCCGCCCGTGTCGGACGTCACGCCCTGCGAAGTGGTCGGATATCAAAGATGTTCGTCGCGACCGTTCAGTGGTTGTCTCTCGGCGTGGTCCGATGGGCGATTGCGTTTGAAGAAACCGCACTGGAATAGAAAGAAAAACTTTAACAGAACTGTCTTGATGAGATTATAAATGTAGTGGATGGGAGACTTCGTGTAGAAATTTAGAAAGAGCTCTATGAATATAATAACATAACATGAAAATAAGATCTCTAAAGTTATATATCTCTTAAGTTATATATAGTCATGATAATTAAAAAACTATTATAATGGATTTTATAAGACAGAGTAAGGCTATATTTTATTCTCGTAGTCCCACGGGAACGGGCACTATGCGGGTGAAACCGCGGGGTGTCAGTTGAATAATAAAAAAGTGCGTTAGTACTTATTTACACGTGTTAGAAGTTATACACCTTTAGTCTAAAAAGATTTTATCACTTAGTTTTATGTGTAAAAATCGTAGTTTCTTCCAAAAGTTGTGTAATCGTGCTACAGTGAAAGACAGTGATATATTGCAGTGAAAAGCTATTTTACAACTTGTCGTGTAAATTCCATTGAAAGCCTCAATAACGCTCTACCACGTTAATGGGGCAAGGACACAGGACATATGACTGGACTTGACATCGACAAATGACTGGATAGGACTAAATTAGAAGATAAGATTAAAGAAATATTATATAAAATATAAGATTTGGCTAAAAGGTAAGTAGAAGAACATGTTCACAGACACTTTAAAAAATATACGTATAAATAATGTGTCACAGAAAAATGATACATTTTCAGTAGAATAAAATGAATAAAAAAATCACTAGTTCTCTATCTGTGAACACCTCCTAAATCAGACGGTAATTTTTTTTTTTTTTATAAAATGTTTAATAAATTAAAAACACCTACGACCGTAAGTCCGAGTTTCAGATACACCAGGTACAGGAAAATGAGGACTCGATACGAACACAGTAGTAAAAAAACGTTACTTTCGGTCTTAGTAGTATAATAACCATATATATAAGGGTTCATACTACCATAACCAGGCCATTAAATAATTAAAAAAAAACTATCTTCACGCTGTATCCCTGACGGGGTAGTCAGATAGGACAGATCGCCAGGCTTCGCGATCCATGCATACCTCTTTTGCTTTTACAAGATTCATCAATCGCTTCCTACTCCGTCTGGGTATCCGAGTACTTTTGACCTTTCAGTTTTTGAGCAATCTGCTCACGTGGTCTTCATATGTAAGTCTCGGCCTACCCTGACTTCTTCTACCCTCTACTTTTGCACAATAAAAATTCTAATAATAGGGCATAAGTGAGAGAGTGTAAGCGAACCTTATAGAGTGCAAAGATGAGCAGTAGCAGCACGAGGGCGCCGACGACAGCGGCCAGCACCACCACCCACAGCGGCACGCCGCCGCCGCGCGCCTCCCGCTGCGGCGTCACCTGCGTGCGCGCCTCCGCCGTCAGCCACACCGACTCGCCCGCTCGCGGCCGCCCTTGCAGCCGGGACACGCGCGCCGCTGCCAGGCTCGACAGGATCACCGCGCTGTCCTTCGAGATCTGATCCCAAGTACACTGTATTAGGACCATATAGATGGGGAGAGCTTCTCGCACGTTTCACTATCACGAGCAATAATAACATTATCGTATCAACATGTTTACATTCAGTTTAAAATCTTAATTCTCGCCTACGATTATGTCATATGAAGGCTCAGTGTTCTGTAATCGATCACTGCGTTAAGCAAAATTCGCTGTAGGTGGTCCTTGGATGGAATTTACATTTGTGAGCGTTTCCGTGCTTCGGAAAGAAAGTTAAGCCGTTGGTCCCGGTTCCATTACAATGTCAGTCGTTAAGCCTGGTTGAAGACCTTATGGGCGGCTTGAAAAATTTCAACAGCAGGTCGCCACAGCCTTCGCCTGTCCATTTCAACACGGCAATGGGCTCACCACCTGTTACGTGGGACAAAAATGCATACGGTGAAATGTAGGCGTATAGTATGCCTACCGCTTCGGGGATAAAGGCGTGACAATATGTATGTATGTATGTCTGATTATGTCGTACGAGACTCGCAAGGGACTAATCGCTAGGCGATAACTTCGTGCGTCTGTTTACACAGCGAAATTATAGTAAGACGATTCTTGCTTACGATAATCTCGACTTGTATAGACACAATCTCGTCTGACATTGTTTCAAGTTCGTACGAGTATCAACAAATCGGTTTCAACCGTTTTGCGAGATTTGCTTATTCGAGTTTAGTGATTATTAGACTGCCTCTGTGGCGCGGTGGGAGTGTATCCGACTGCTACGCAAGAGGCCCCGGGTTCGATTCCTGGGTCGGAACAAATATTTGTGTGATCCACAAATGTGTGTTTCGCAGTTTGGGTGTTTCCTATCTATAATATGTATGTATTTAGAAATATATAAGTATGTTTATCAATCATCTAGATCCCATAACACAAGCTAATATTAGTTTACTTTAGGCTAGATGGCGCCGTGTGAAAAGTGTCCCACAACATTTATTTATTTATTTTATTTATTTATTAGAGTATTGCTGTATTTGCATCTTTTTTTATGGTGATGGTTAAATTTCTTGAAGTACCTAAATATGTTTGAGCTTTACGAAAATACCCTATGTTTTTGATTTTTTTTCATCTTCCATTTGTAATTGTAATTACATTTGTAATTCAAGTAATTGTTTGTAATTGTAATTCAATTTGTAATTTATAATTTTTCCATTTTAATTTTAATTCAATTTGTAATTTTTCCATTTGTAATTGTAATTCAATCCAATTCATTTGTAATTCCATTTGTAATTCCATTTGTAATTCAACGCACAAAGTGTTGGATGCTCGAAAGTTGTTTCTTCTAACTATCCATTTTTTTTTACCTAACATCTTTTTTTTTTCCGTCTCTGTTTTATTAATTCTTCTTTTAGAAGAGCAGATCTAATTAAAATACAGCCAGCTAAAAAGCACAAAAATCATAACCACCTCATTAAGTACGGTCGCATTGATTCTGGACTTGAACGCGAACCAAGCATCCTTGCCCTTCTCCATACGCCCTATGGTACACCGGAGAACCTCGCATTTGTATTTCTCCTCACACTTCTCCAAGATTTTCTTCAGTTGCGGATCCACCTGCGAATATAATGATTGAGCTGTTTAGTGCAGTTCTTAAACCGGTGATATTTAACGATAGTGGATGGAATATGTATGGAAAGAAGCCTGAATTCCATTTCAGTTTTTGAATTACTTTGGTTTTTTTATAGAGTGATGCCTTTAAGCCATTTACAGGACATATATTTAATAGGAAAACATAGGTAACCCAAATCAATCTCAATATTTTGCTATACAAATCTGGCGCATAAATTTGACATTTTCAATAGACGCTCCGGTAAGTCTAATACATTGTGTATCTCTTATACACATACCAGGCAGTATACTCGGCATAAAAAGTAGCCAATGTGTGAATCCAGGTTGTCAGCTATCTGTATATAAAGTTTCAGTCAAATAGAGAGTGATTGAGTTATGAAACATCTAAAAATGATCTCAAACTTTCACATCTCCATACCTATGCATAAAACAAATCATGTTACTATTTTAACTTAAGAATGGGTGGGCCAATTTTTATGATACCTTCTTTGGTTGAATTATGTATGTACAGAATAATTAATAAAACATAAATTGAAACATAAAACAGTGCTCGCTGAGGCTATTAGTTGTTATTACTATAAATATATGTATATCTCTACCATAACGCATCGACGACATCAAGATTTTAGGTACTCGCTTACCGTGTCTTGGCGTCTTCTCCGCGTCTGTTCGCGATGTGAAGAAGAGCTGTAACTGCCGTCATGAGTTCCATATGAAGACTGGCCACCTATAAAATAATTTCATCGTAAGTTATAATTCCAAAAGTTGCCTTTCCCTGCCTCGGAAGCGCTGTGATTGCCTATGTTCCTGCTGTAGCTGAGTTCCCAGATTCTATTACTGAATGGGAACAAATACTTGTATAATTTGATTTGTTTCGGCGTTTAGAAATAGTAAGTAAGTTTATCAGTTGCTTAGATCCTTTAGCACAAACTTACACTTCATAAAAAATAACAATCAATTTCTTTTTAAGAAAATGGCAACAATTCCGTAGTAAAGTTGCCGCTAGATAATTAAAACGCCTCTGAGAACCTCAAATATAGATATTTTAGGAACAAAGTGCCAATGCTCACCTGAATGTGAAGAATAAGAATAACTACGGCCGCTGCTCTGATAATTTGCACCTCCTGCCTGGTGGGCGCTACCTCCCGACTGGTAGCTTCTGCCTCCAGATTGATAGCCACCCCCACCAGACTGGTAACTAGCACCTCCTGACTGGTAGCTTCCGCCACCAACTTGTCTACTTCCACTTTGTATCGCTCTGGAACCTGAACTTCCCTGGTTTCCTCCACTGCCACTCACATCAGCAACACCGTATCGGAATTCATTATTAGGATTATACGCGGCACTGCTTCCAAAACCTTCTAGTCTGTCTTCTTCCTCATCGCCGACTACAGTCACACTTGAGGATCCTCTAAATGTTGAAGAACCAGCTTTCGCGACATCTGGATTAACCGTTTCTGTAGTTGCCAATGAAACGTGGACGAAGCCTTGACCTGATCCTCGTGAGCCCTGGTTATAGGCGCCAGAGCCTTGTGAATATCCTCGAGATCCTTGGTTATAAGTTCCACTATTTTGTGAATAGCTGCCAGATCCTTGGGAATTTTCCAGCCAGGATCCTTGAGAAGCAGCTTGATTCACGCCTCCTTGGTTAGCATATCTAGAAAGAAGAGAAAATAACAAATATTACAGAGGAAATGTATTATTTGATGGTAATTGATAATTATTTTCCGATAATTAGTGTTAAATATTCACACCTCACCAGCAATTCAGAACCTCATTGTTGTGTTTTAATATTTTTTCTGATTTAATCTTTTGCTCAGACCATCCAGTCGCAATTCACTGCTGCATGTAGACATTGATATGTCCCAGTATTTGTGGTGTATTTAACTTGACCTGCCACGCTTGCCAACGCGCGTAATATTTAACTATCTGATTCATAGAACTTTGAAAATTCCTTTTTAGTGGGTGGGGCTAAAAATCTCAAGGCTGGGTAAAAATACAACATATATATTTAAATACTTACACACTGAACGAGCTACCAGGATCTCCATCGTGCCCAAGATTTCCATATTCTGTACTGGTTTCAGTCTGTGATATAATGTTATGATTTTCATCATAGACGATAGTCTTATTTTTTACGCGAACGACCTGACCTTGTCCATATCCACCCTGACTGCTCCAGCTGGAACCGCCTTGAGCCATAGCAGCTAGATACCTTTTAATTTGCTCTTGCTCTTCAACACTAAGTCCTTGACTAGACTCTCCGTGTCCTTCGGCAATAGAAGCTAGATATTTTCTAATGTGGTCCTCATCCTCAAGACTAAGTCCCTGACCGGGTCCTCCGAGTCCTTGGGCCATAGCAGTTATAAATTGTATAATCTGTTCTTGCTCTTGAACACTAAGCCCTTGACCTCCTCGACCAGAACCTCCTTGCCCTTGGGTCAAAGCGGCTAGATTTCTTCTAATCTGCTCCTGTTCTTCCACACTTAGTCCTTCGCCATATGAGTTCCAATTTTTATTGTATGAGTAAGAACTACCAGATTGACCTCCTTGTCCACCACCATTATGTGTAGACCCTTGAGCACCACCGAAATGACCACTTGAGCTTGAACTGATACCCGAAGTGTGGCTGGTGCTAAAATGTCCTTGACCTTGATTTTGGCTGAATTGCTCACTGGATGAATAACTGCCGCTGCCGATCTGACTTCCGCTGGAGTATTGTTCTGTAATACAAAACAAAAAAAAAATCTAATGCAAAAGTCTACTTTGGTTACAACTCTACTGTAATGAGCTGACCTTGACAGATGTACAGCTAGGCAAAAACGCCTTGTAATTGAATGCTAGTTATATTTAAAATTTTATGTCGATCAATAAATGTTGTACAGCAAACGTATGTAATTTTACCCAAAAAGCAGAACTCTAGAGAGTTGCCTCGTCAACAGCTCTAGGCATATCGAGCTATCTTATTATTACAATATCTTTAACTTTCACAGTATAAATCGGACGTCGTCATCAGAATATTCTAAATACACAACACTAATATCGTCGGATATGTCGACATTCCAATTCACACTGTGAAAGTTAAAGTGAAACTGAAATAATATTGCTTTATCAGATGTCAGTAGCCCCGCTGTGGGGATGCCATTATTTTCCACTCTAGTTTGTAAAACCGTCGAATATTTGAGCAAGCCGAATGTCTATATTGTATCACTAAAATCATCGATTCCATCTTCTGGCTATGAGACAAAGAGAGAAAGAAAATGGGTTCTATCTTCACTAATTTATATCTCCCTCTCGACTTTCTTTCGTCTCGTTGGATCACACTTTTCGTAACGGATTCACCAGCTTACTCCCCTAGACAAAAGCATTTTACATCAAAAAGCAATAAGATGGTACTGACCGCTCAACTCCTTGCTGAGGAGCAGCGCGTAGGGGTTCTGCACGTCGAGGTTGGCGGGGTTGACATGGCGCGCCTCGTCGCACTCCACGTTGGCGCTGTACTGCGGCGCCACCACCATGTACATCAGGTTCTCGTCTGGAAACGGTCATTCTAAGTTGTACTATCGAAATACGTATTTTAGTTTTTAAATCTTAAACTGAATTTTTTTTAGTATCTTTTAGTCGTAAAGAATTGGAATTATTCGTCAGTTTCGAGTAGGTCTCGGTGGTGTAGTTGGTAACGCGTCTGATGTGTTGAACCAGAAAACGGTGGTTCGAGTCCAGCTCGAGACTGAAAAAAAAATCCACTTTCAAATTTAAAATTAGAATAACCGTAACGTATTTAGCGCTTGTAGGATGAAGAGGGGTGTCATCAAGTTTGGCTGGTGTCCTACAAGCTAATCTATTGAATTTACGCATGTATTTCGACATCGCCTGACTAGTTCTGGATCTACTTATCAGTCACGCCTTTATCCCCGAAGACCCCTTCAGGGGGCGGCAGAGGCCAGCTATACACCAACATTTTACCGTAAGCATTTTTATCCCACGTAATAAATGGTGAGCTTATTGCCGTGATGAAATGGACAGGCGCAGTGGCATCCGACTGTTATTTTTTTTTTCATTTGAAGCCCTTATAGGGCCTTTAACTTGGCGTAACGACTGTCATGATACTGGCAACCGAGTTAACCAACGGCTTAACGTGCCTTCCGAAGCACGAAAACGCTACTAAATGGATATGCCGCAAAGCCGTCACTCATCTGATTACCAGCAAAACCGAAAATTGCTTACGACTGGTCTAAAGGACTCCTTTTTAATTGACTGTCAACCTACGTCGGAAGCAGCTCCCTGACTTCTTAAGTGTCTTACACTAAACAGCTGTCATCAATACCTCTCAACAAAGTTTCGGGTTCTTGATCAAAGTTTATTTTGAGTTTTTAGTTCTTGACTTTAATTTATGAAAACTGTCAACTATTTCGTAGTAGTCGAAGGGATATCACTAATAATCCCAGGTCTAAATAAATTCGTAGGAGATTTTGAAGGTTATTTGAATTTATTTACAGTTAACAAATTTTGCCAGTAAAATGGCTTGAAAAATTTCAACAACAGGTCGCCACAGACTCACTCTCCTAATACGTGGGACAAAAATGCAAACAGTGACAATATGTACCGTTAAGTGTTTGGTAGGGCCACATGAAGTAGACTTCTGTTTCGTCCACGGTGAAGGGCCCATCATTCTTGATGTTGTACTTGTGAATGACCTGGGGGCCCAGTTTGGTGTCTTCTTTGGAATCCTGCATCTGGTACAGTGACCCGTTGTAGTGGAGTTCTGGTGGGTCCGATATTCTGTAACCGGGAGACAAAGTGTTAGGACGGGTAGAGAATCCTAGAATAGAGAATATTTTGCCACATTTTATAACCATGAAATCACTCAAACAGATGGAACAACGATAGAACACTTGCCAGGAGGATATAACCTTCCTTCCTTCTCTGAAATGGTTCAATATAGAGTATTATTCTGAAATAGGCAAAGGTCGCGAGTTCACGTCCCGTCTGAACATAGTTGTTTTTTTTTTCTTTAATAATAGCTTTACAAAAAAAAAGTATATCCTAAATTTACGAAATAATTACGAAAAAAAGAAAGAAGCGCTCGTGGCCCCGCGCTCTCAGTGTTCTGTAAACGATCACTGAGTTACGCAACTTTGACTATGGCTGGCCCTCGGATGGGTGACCACTTTGTGGCATTTACATTTGCGAGCGTTTCCGTGCTTCGGAAGGCACGTTAAGCCGTTGGTCCCGGTTGCCAGTAAAATGGCAGTCGTGAAGCCTAGTTGAATGCCTTATGGGCGGCTTGAAAAATTTCAACAGCAGGTAGCCACAACCTGCGTCTGTCCATTTTCAACACGGCAATGGGCTCACCACCTATTACGTGGGACAGGAATCCACACGGTGAAAAGTGGGCATATAATATGCCTCTGCTACCCCTTCGGGGATAAGGCGTGATGGATATTTATTTATTTACGAAATAATTCGTCGGTTTCTAATGGGTTTCGGTGGCCTAGTTACTCAAGCGTCTGACCTGGCAAGCCAGTAGATGCTGGTTGTCTAACGCGAGACTAAAAATTTTTCCACTTTAAATTTATGATATTGTCACAATTATATGATAAACACTGCCAACGACAACAGAAAGTTGCTGAATAACCCTTCAAATATATCATTGTCTTTAAAAATGATTTTCAAAGACCCCCACTTGGTGATGTCACGGGAAAAGAACGTTTAAGTGAATTTCCTTACGTAATGATAGAGAGTTGAGCTTTGATTACGACGCCAATGTTCATGTGCATAGCGTTGTCGTAGGTCGTGGACTGCTCAGGATTCGTCGAGTTCGCTTCCATGTCGAAGCTGAGCGCTGTCACATTGGTGTCCACTTCCAGGAAGATCCGGAACTTGATCTGCAAGGAACATACAAAATCGATTTCAATAAAGAAAACGTGGTTTTTTGAAGATACATAAAATAAATAGGTATTATTGCACATTTTTTTCACAACAACAGGATGTAGACAGCATCTTTAACGTAACAACTTTCTTTTCTTTTTTTGTCGCGGGGATTGCGTTTACGCACTGTCATTCCTACTGCAGGGACAGCAGGGATGGTGTGTGGGACTCCCTCCCGGCCCTTTGGGGGCCGTCCTACCCACTAAACTCCGCGGTGTTCCGTCTTCATTCCAACCGGGTCGCAGGATAGGCCTGAGAGCTATTCACTGCGACGCGGCTAAGGGTATGCCCCAAGATGAGGCTCTTCTCGGGGGGCCAGATCTGCTGCCCCCCACGATCTCCCGGAGAAGAAACGTAACAACTTACTTATATATTTCGAAATACATACATTTTATACGTAGGAAACAAATAAATGTTTTGCAAATGTAATATTTGTTCGGAGCCTGGATTCGAGTCAAGATCTCACCACAGCAGTCGCATACACTATCTACTACTACCCCACCAATTGGTGCAAGGATGCAGGTAAGGTTCCAGGGACTTCTTTTCGAGGTTGCCTGATCACATTCAGTCATGAAGAAACACCGTGTGGTTTTTGGTTCGATTACAACATGCCAATATAACCGTGAGTGTGATGAACCCTTACTTACTTACTGCCTTTTAGCTTTTGAGTAGACTCCGGAGTGGAATGGCAGCTTCACCGGCAAGTAATGTACCTGCGGCCTAATGCTCGAGGGCATGGCGAAGAGAAGGCAAAGTAGAAACAAAACTCTGTACCGACCAATCTTGCCCAATCCTTTTATTAAATTGAGATAAGTCAACGTCCAGCACTAGGCAGCCATAGATTGATTGACATTTGCCTGTTAGATCCGGTATCCGATGGGTTAAAATGGTCCATGTGTATAATACCCTATTGTACACATGGACCATATGAAAATTGATAACAAAATTTTTGCAGCTCACCTTTTGGTTGCTAGCCATAGGATTCCCTAGATCACACTTCAGTGTACTATTCCCATCTGCAAACCTATTGCTGATAGAACAGTATATGGGTGTGTCTGAGTCGTCCTTGTCGAGACGTTCCATCTTCGTATACGTAACTCCAGCAGGAAGCTGAAGATAATACGCAGCTTCAAAAGCATCTTCTAGTGAGTTTTCCACAACGACGTCTATGTGTATATTCTCGTCTGACCCCAGGATATATTTCAGAGTCGGTCTGAGAATAAAAATTAAATATCATGTTACTCTTGCATAGCTTCTCAACCTTGAAGTCGGTGGGTTGGCTACTCTGAGCAGCTGTAGTACGACTTTTATTTTTTCATTTATCGATACCGATGAAGGCTACTGTGGCCTTCAAACTCTTATACAAGCACTATTTGTGACAAATAGCCTTATCCCTTCGGGGATAAGGCGTGATGGATATTTTTTTTTTTTATTATCAAACTAAGAAGCACCTCCCTTGCAGGTGAGGTTGGTAGGTCCCGCAACTTTGATCCCCTTTGTACCCTTAAAACAGGTATAATGTGCCAGTTTCTTAACATAACATGAATCTTTGACATTGTATTACAGGCGTCTAACATTTTAAAGAAACTCAACCTAGGTTGCTTTCTTTATGACTGCACATTACGAAGTTATCATGAATACGATTATCGTGTTATCATGAATACGAATATTTGTCACTTATAAAAAGGAGTTGAAAAAAGAGTTGGAATAAAGACTTTATTCATTTCGTATACGTTCATTATTTTTAAAATAGATGCAACTCAAGTAATAAAAACTTACGTAGAAGCAGCAACCCTAAGGTCAGGCACACAAATGTTGTCGGGTCCACAGTTTTTTTGGATGTTGAGTGAGTCGGCGTGAACTATGCTTCTGGTTTGGTCGAGAACAGGTGGCACGAAATCCCCGGAGGGCTGTGATAACAGATCGTAGGACATCTTCACTTCAATGGGGGTCAGCTTATCACGAATTTCCTCCTAGAAACAGGACAGCATGACAAATACATAAAAAGAACACAAATACATAGAAAGAAGCGCTCGTGGCCCCGCCAATCGTCAGTGTTCTGTAAACTATTGTATGTATGTGTATTGTATGTGTATAATATATATGCGTTAAGCAACTTTCACTATGGCTGGTCCTCGGATGGGTGACCACTTTGTAGCATTTACATTTGCGAGCGTTTTCATGCTTCTGAAGGCACGTTAAGCCGTTGGACACCACCTGTTACGTGGGACAAAAGTGCATACGTTGAAATGTGGGCGTATAGTATGCCTCTGCCTACACCTTCGGGGATAAAGGCGTGACAATATGTCCATTGCAAAATATATTTTTTGTTTGTATTAATGTCAGATCGATTTATTTAAACATCGTGTTGGTCACTGTTTAGTACATCTCAAAATGGCGTACAGCATGTACAACACGCTCGATACATCTTCAAAACTCGTTAAAAGATATTGAATACACACTTACATCCAGATATACAATAACATTTTTGCATTCCTGTTGCCCTTGCGTCAGCAATATCTGCGTCTTGTATGTCGTGTTCCTGCTCTCCACTAAGAAGAGACGTTTAGTGGTTTTCAGGCGTGAGTCCAGGTCTAAGGTAACTTCGAACTCTGTAAATAAAAAGATAAAAATTATTTGTATTTTTTATGCGTACCTATGTTTAAATATTCTTGCAAATTCTATTATATTAATAAAATTCCTACTAATTTAAGTTAAGTCTTTTTATTTTTTATTTCAATTTGTTCAACAAATAGCCTATTTTTTACCCAGAACCAAGTTCCTGTGGGATACAGCAAAGGGCAGTTTCCCACAGGAACTTGATTTGAGTCCTCAAAGTGGAAATACTCTAAGCACTCTGAGGCCTATTCTTACGTAATAACTTAGCGGGTAGGTTTTAATAAAAATCTTGGCTCGCCACGATGACAGAATACTTTTTTTTTTTTCAATATAATGGCATAAAATTATTACATATTTATGAAATCTTAACGAACTAAAAACGAACAAGTTAAAATGTCACTTTAGTGAGATAAATCAAAGTCCCTAATTGTTACTGAAGGTATTGATTCTTGCGAACTCTATATATAATTATTTTAAGAATATAACAACTGCCTGTAATACCTATGCCATAATGGCCAACATACATTATACACGTTGCAACAAGATTGTCAAACCCAATAATAGAACTAAAAATTGGTAATGATGTCCTCTGTCGAATTGTGAATCATCATGAAAAAAAACCTTGATATTAGATACAATTTACAAATAAAATAAGAACTCATAAAACTAAAAACTAAATATAAAAATAAGGTTTGTAGTTGTGCTTGAAGATAAAATGAAACAACAATTTCAAAACTTTGTGCTCTCACTACGACCACTAACATCGAGCTTAAGTGTCATATAAATATACATATTTCCACATTAAAACATGCACAAACAATTATAGTCATTTATATCAACTATAGTTGAGACATATACATATACAGACTTTACATTGTACCTAAACTTTGTGGTACCACCGTACTACCTCGACCACTCACCGAAATAGCAGATGTATCCCGCTTGGAAACAGACAACAAAACAAAACAGTTCACACAATAAATAAACAAATATAATAAATTACATTTCATAAAATCCATATGAATTATACATATATTTTTAGAACTCGACTCATGTCGGGTTCTTAAAAGGCGTATAAATTGATTTTCTTTTACCTATCCTACATCCCTTTCCTTGAGAAGTTCGGTTTGTCATTCCTCCGTTACAATTACGAGTAGTTGAGGTTATCCTTGATCGTTGTGCGTTAGAATTGACGAATCAAGGGTGTGTGGTAGGATGCTCCTCCCCTCCTTTATTATCGTTCAAAGATGAAAGAGACCATTAACCAATGAAATTATTATATTCCTCCACGAATCAAAAGAATACCAGAATAAATATACTCACTTATCTGATGATCCACGTTAACGCCTCCGTACGTGAGACAGAACATCAGTTGCGCACACGCAACCATTGTGCCATTGGCGAGAGGGCATTTCTTGTCTGTCAGGGAGATCAACTTGCTCTCACTCAGGAATTTCACATCTGCTGACACTTTTACTACTGGACGAGACCTGTAGTATCAGACGTAAAATTTTAAAATTCTAATTGTATGAAAACCTAATGGGTGGTTTGAAAATTTTAAAAGGAGATAGCCATGGCCTACTCCTGTCCGTTTTAACACGGCAATTGCTTCAGCTACGTGAGTCGAACGCCGAATTTTGATTGTTTTTTTTTGTGTAAATATTTTAATAACTTTTCACATCCTTACTTCAAAAACACAACACTATCAGATTTATAAGCTCCAACAGCAAGATCTGTGTAGTTATTGTTGTCCAAGTCCACTCCTCCAGAAAGCGAAAATCCGAAAGTGCTTAGTGTAGGTGATATTTCTTCAGCTGTGATAGCCTGGGAGTATTTCTCGTGGATACCGAGTTCACTGCCATGATAGATGTAGACCACACCGCGACCGTTCTCTCCACCATATGGGGCTCCAACAGCTATATCTATAAAAATAAATTAATGGTCAACAGTCATATTATTCGTTAAAGATAATATTAGAATCAAAGAATTTTTTTTTTATTACCAATTCATGAGGTGCTAATTGTACAACAAAATTGTTTCAAATACTGTGTCTATCTTCACATGTATGCTTAGATCTTTAAAACTGAGCAACGAATTTCGATGTATTTTTATGTATATTTTGTTAAGTTTTTATATACATTAACTTTATAACGATATATGTTGGCAGTGTCGGAAAAAATGAGCCGTCTGTGAGCTTTTAACGAAAACGCTGCCTAAACCCTTTGAGATATAACAAAATAATGTATTGTGAAATTGTGTATCTAATATAGGTCTACAAAAAAGTCCAGGACGGTATATGTCTATCTCTTAAGGATACCGGACTACATCCATTTTAATACTTAAAAAAACATCAATTATTAAGCGGTAATTTGAAGGTTATTTACAGAAATATGCTATTAATCTTTATCATTTTTACTACGTTAGTTGGCTTCAGCATTTCATGAAGATTATTTTGTCCCTTTGCACCTTGCAAATTAAATGAATATCTATCGAGTTATCGCAAATTTAAAATATAGCGCAAAGAAATTAATTTAATTCGCCCGGGCCGTGCGGGCGTATTAGGTAGGTAGATACCTAGGTACTCGAGAGCGGAGAAATAATCGATGAATTTGGAAAATGTTCATACATTATTGTGAATGTGAAATTATTAAACAAAGGGATTAAATGGGTGCCACGGGGTTCGAAGTATGTCACGGGCAAAGCCGGGCGGGACAGCTAGTATATTTATAATACGTAGATACAATGAATGTTATATCTATCTACAAATTTAAATCATAAATTTGTAAGCCTCGAGTGGGACTAGAACCCGCTACTTTTCCTTTGCCAGGGAAGCTGTTTTGCCAACTAAGCTGACGAATATTTCCACGTTTAACGTCTCGAGGCAATATTTCCATATTGAATGTATAATTTAATCAGCACACTAATAGTTTTTCAACGTTATTTTTACCTATTTATATAATTAAATATTTACCTCCAAATCCATCATAGTTGATATCTCCAAGTGACGTGATAGCTAAACCAAATCTTCCTCGCGACACCTCACCAGTTCTTGCATGGCTTCTAGTAAATGACTGAAATAAAGAAACAGTTTTATGTAAAAACATACAATGGGTAATTTATAAATTATTTTCAAGTACAAAACGTGTTCTTCACACAATATCTAATATTATGAAGTGACATCATTTCTTACTCTATTTTTATCTTGATAGATGACATAAATTCTGCCGTGTTCAAAGCCTTCCATTTTTGTCCTGGTAAACATAGGAGCACCCACGATAATATCATCAAAACCATCACCATCGATGTCCCCAGAGGCAAGACAGTAGCCAAAGTAAGCTCCGATTTGAGAGCCGCTAATGTTTTTGATATTTTGTAACTCCCAAGTATACAGCACCACCTAAAAAAAATAAAATTAATAAACATGTAACGGTTGAAATTGTTCAAAAGAGTCGTAAACCGTAAACAGTCACATATACGCGCAAATAATCTCACGATATAGGATGTACTAGCCACTAATAAGTAGAGAATTACTTACTCAATAGGTAGCGTGAACAATGTGAATACTTACTAAGCCTTTCAATTCTGCTGCTCTTGGCACTCCAACAGCGACACTCTGAATACCTTGACCAGCGAAATCTCCAACAGTAATCGAATAACCCATATAAGAGTCATCATATTTAGCACTAGCTTCAGGAGTCGCAATCAACGCAGGATTCTTGCCAATTGTCCGTGTCATCAGTTGACCTATAATGGTGTTAATAATGAAAAGCTTTTAACAGTGAATAGGATATTATTATTGATTAATTGGGACTATTTTAATTTTGTTTTTAATCGGCACCAAAAAGAAAGCGTTGATCATCAAAAAATTAACAGTTCATGTGATTTTTAAAGATTCTTATAAGAGAAGTTTGAAATAGACTATCATAAGGTAATTTAAAATCGTCCCAATAATATAACATCAACATTACAACGGAATATCACAAAACTGAAATCATTCATGTGTCAAGTATTCAATGATTTGTCAATAAATGATGTTCAAGCGGGCCAGCAGACCAGGTATTTGCCAGGTATGGGTTTACTCATACAGTTTTTTAGTGTATGTAAAAACCCGTGACTCTTGAGTTATTAGCATTATAGGATCTCAACGTGTAATCAAATCCCTATTAAGCGTGGAGATTCGGAGATATTTAATAATGTTAAGTAATTCCAAATCCATATTATAAAGGCCTTGATAATGTACATGGTAGAATTAAATTTGAAAACAAATCTATTGGAATACTGTCACTTATGACTAAATGAACAACTTATAAAAGTAACACTAAAAAATTCAAACAATGACAACGAAATTTATTTCTGTACAGTGTTCCAATGGATTATGAAAGCCAATAAATTTTAATTTTGTTTAATTTGTTTAGTCTTTAAGCATGGTCGTTGACGAGTTTGTTATTATAATATACTTTACCTTATTAAACCTATTATAACAATAATATTATCAAATTTATTTCGGGGAAAAACATTCCTTTTACAATTATTTCTAGAACCCTATCTCTTGGCGTATAATAACAGCAAAGTACAATTTATTGTCTGGTTGAAACCATCATGCTTGATGAGATGTAAAATAAGCCAGTCCTTCTAAGTGTCAGAAATGAGGTTGATTCTTTCGCATTGTAGTTTTAAAAAATGTTGCATTGCAGTGTCTGATTATATAATTATATCATTCAGGTAGATCATATGTTAGCACAGTGATACTATGAAATATAGGGGTATCATTTATGATTTCATTGCATTTCGTGCAGCATATCATGATCTATCTATAGCTATAAAGGGTAATAAAATATAAATTATCTCTTAAATGAAATAAACAGTTTGAGATAAAATATTTTCTATATAAGGGTAACCTTATCACCATGATTTAAAGGAAGCTAATGATTCTATCACTATTGATGGCAAATCAAATACAAGTTTAGTGTCTGTCACCAATAGAGATTTTAGTAGGAATATGTTTTAAATTCCTTTTATATGTTCAAGTATAACTAGGTAACAATATAAACAAATAAGAAATAAATATTATTGTAGAGAAAGTGTACATGGTAGATTTATAATATTTATGTACATCGAATTCATAGAAGTATACAAAGGAATGTTTAATTTAGAATAAAAAACGACAGTTTATATTAAAGAAAATCGATTTGTACGGTTAGAATAAATTGAAAAGCACATTAACTGAGGCTAATTAGAAGGTATAGGTAAGTAGTTGGTTAACGAATGTTCTTGAAAATGTTGATGTTATAAGCATATTATTATACTCGAACAACAAAAATGTAATTTAAAACAAATGTCCATGTTTCAAGGGGTGGATAAAGCATTAGGCGAATTTAAGCCTTTCTTTGTTATTACTGTTAGAGTTAAGATGTCAATCTGGCGAGACGTCGTTACAAGTTTACCTTCTTCCGGTATTTTCGGCATATAGTAGAAGAATGTCTCATTCGGTTCTATTGAAAACGTTCGCCCTGTGGATAATTTGAGTATCAGTATCATAACAGATGTCCATGTTTGTTCTGCTCTAGGCGAAATTTACTGCTTCTATAATATCTGCTTCTCGTATCATTTATATATATAACAATCATGATAATCATCATAAAAGTACTCATCATCATGGTAGCTTTTTCTGCATACCAGTTTTACTTTATCTCAAAATTACATTTTTTGGCCATTGAATGAGTTTCGGTAAATTGGTAGCTACTGGTTATTTTTTTTATATTATTTAGCATCTAAAGTGAGTTCAAACAAAACCAGTCTACGATAGATATTTATTTCATTCTAAAGTGCATTTTTTTACGCAGCTCTATATTTTTCTATATTAGAATCATCAAACATTGCAGTTATTGATACTCTATTAGGACCTAACTATTGCTATTATAAATGCTCTGTTACCTTGCCAGAAGAAGCTGCCTGGGGCACCCATAAACAGTCTTTGTCCATCCTGTAAAGAAACAAAGCTATGGTTATTATATGATCAAAAACAGAATTCATTTAAAAAGAAATATACATATTTTGGCATAATAAAATTGTAAGGCGAGAGGACTCAAAGAATAAAATAAAATAATGTTTATTCGGCCTGTATATCCTAAAATAGCTAAAATTTTAATGTCATAGATAGGATAAGTAATAACAAACAAGTATTTATAATTAAAGATGTCCTTGTTATTAACATAATTATAATAATCAGCCAAACGGGTCGCTCATTTGACACTAGAACACACTGACTAAAATTTCTTACAGCTTTTCCGACGCGCTGTCAGAAATTTTAAAAGACGAAAGAAGTAGGTACAGACCAATATCCACATATCACATTTATTTTCAAATCGGCAACACAGTTTTTGATCGGTTTATTCAACAGCGTTTGCTTTGATTTCTGTTTAAAAATTGACAATTTGTAAAAGCGTATTACTGATAATGACCAAAGATCTATAATTTCCTTGTCCTAGTTATACTGTGACAGAGACCAAAAAGAAACTTTTTTCTAACAACAAAAACTAGACAAGATCTTAATTACTGAGTCTAATGTTAGTAAGGTATTTATAATTACGGTTGCTTGTACTTTTATTTTATTTAACACATTTAAGTTGAATTCAGTTACTGGTTACAATAATAAATAAATAAATATTGTTGGGACAACTCACACAACGCTATCTGATTCTTGAACTACGCAAAGCTTGTACTATGGTAACCAGATAACTGATAAACATACTTATATATTTTTAAATACATACATATTATAGATAAATAACACCCAGACACAGAATAAACTATCGTGCTCATCACACAAAGTTTTATCCTGAGTGGGCATCGAACCCACGACCTCTTGCGTAGCAGTCTGATACACTCCCACCGCGCCACAGAGGCAGTCAATTATTAGACAATATTCGTTTAGAATGCTAAGTTACCATGCGTCCTCCCTAATAGACTTCACCTTGATTATGGGACATGTTATTTCAGAAAACACTGCCACAATCACACTTAAAACTGTTCCACAGCTAATAAAATATACATCTTGGACATTTCATACTTCTAAAACAATAAAACCGACTAATGCCTTGTCAAACTTAACCCTTTCATTTATACGAGCACTGGAGTGTTTTACAATGAGGGATTCAAGCATTCTATGTTGATACTTATGGTAATGCACTCTCCACACTCTACGCTGACATTCCCGACGTTTTCATATCCTTACTCTGCTCTAATTGCTCGCAGGATAGATAAAGTGTATCGGTTTATAAGTGTATGATGTCATCTCACTCGGTTGTAGTAATCTAAGTATAAGGTGCCTCGAATTGTACAATGTATAAGCTAAGGCGGATGAATGAAAAATGAAAAATAAACCTCCACAATAAATAAAAATAAACGTTTACATGAAGCATAATGGTATTGTTATTTTGAATGCGGCGAAGTAACCGGCTCATCTTTTTTTATACCACTGAGGGGGCAGACTAGTATACGGCCCACCTGATGGATAGTGGTCACCGTAGCCTATGGATGTTTGCAACACCAGAGGTGCAGCACTCGCGCTGCTGACCCTTTAAAAACCTTCTAAGACCTCTTTTGAAGAACCCTATACTGTAGAGGTTTGGGAAAACCCGGGCAGGGAGCTCATTCCACAACCTAAGCGTAAGCGAAATAAAGCGGAGCTCCGGACGCAAAGTGTAAGGGTGAACACCCTGTCTATGGCGGATGATAGAAGGTAGCTGTGGGCATCATATCAAACAATTCCTCAGAGCACAGACCGTTGTACAGGCGAAAGTCATCGTTGGTTGAACGTTGGATGAGGTTTTCGTCGCGGTACCGGTTCTTCAAAAACCTTCTAATACCCTATTGAAGAACCCCATAAATAGAAGTTAGAGAAAACCGAGGCAAAAAGCTCATTCTGCAATCTAAGCTCTCCTATAATATTTTTAACCATTGAGGTATAATGTATTTCTAGGGACAGGAATGCACACGGTAAAATGTGGACGTATAATATGCACTGCCACCCCTTGGGGGATATGGCGTGATTGATAAACAACAACAGTATTATTTAAATGGTTATAACATAAATAGGTAATAGAACACAATTTTTGTACATAATATCGTTGAAGGAGTTTACAAAAAAGTAAATTCAGCTACAAGAAACTAATAGGTTAATTTCAGTCACTTGGTATTATAATGACAAATAAATAATAGTTTAAAAAAAACACGCAATGCTACGCGCGCATGACTGGTCTGACATGACATGTCTGGGACTGCACAAATGCGTAATTCGCGCACTAGCGCTATCTCTCATTCAATGTATCCGGAAAGAAATTAACGAATCCAGGCGAATTTAATCAGGATAATCGGATTTTTTAATCGAATTATTGCATTGTAATTTGATAAGTGTGCAAAATTTAAATTAAATCTGATCGTTCCAAGTACGGCAAAATCGAGCCCAAAAGATTCGGTTAAAGACAAACATACCTACAGGTGAAACTAATAAAAGCGTGTTAAAAAGAACAGATTTTTCCCTTCCGCTACGCCTTGACACTTGACCTACAGAGACAAAACGCAGACATCCCAAATCGGTGCGTGTGAACAAGTGTAAGAGATAAGCCACGTATGGTTCAAGTTACATACTTGAGAAGATGGTATAACTGGCAAAAAACGTGTTAAACAGAAGACAACCTTTAGAAAAAAAACTCGTAAAATTGAATAGTGATCGTCTTGCAAAACTTTAGCAGGGGAAGATTTCTTTAAAATTATGTAGCTACCTATTTATGTTATGATGTTACGTTTTCACTGGTCATACGATTACTTCATTATGTCAAATCAAATACCTATTTATCCCGATTATAAACAATTATGTTTTAGAATTTTAACGTTTATATTAATATATATAAACGTTAAAATAAAATACGTTAAATGTATATACGCAGCGAGCGTGCCGCGGCAGCGGCCGGCGATGCGCCAGAACTGAATCGCTCGTCTTAATCTACCTACTTCTTTTTGTATTTTATTTATATACTAGCTGACCCGCGCGGCTTCGCCCGAGACAAACTTCGAACTCCCGTTAGTTTATCAGTCACGCCTTTATTCCCGTCACTCCCATTCAATGCCATCGTTTATGACTTTTACAATAATGTATGAATATTTGCCCGATTTGTTGATTACTGCTCCGCTGTTCGGGGTAGTAGCGTGATTAAATAGTCTTTTATCAGTCTCGCCTTTATTCCCGTCGCTCCCATTTAATCCCGTCGTTATTACTTTTACAATAATGTATGAATATTTGCCCGATTTGTTGATTACTGCTCCGCTCTTCGGGGTAGTAGCGTGATTAAATAGTCTTTTATCAGTCTCGCCTTTATTCCCGTCGCTCCCATTTAATCCCGTCGTTATTACTTTTACAATAATGTATGAATATTTGCCCGATTTGTTGATTGCTGCTCCGCTCCTCAGGGTAGTAGCGTGATGAGATAGCCTTATATCAGTCACGCCTTTATCCCCGTCGCTCCCATTTAATCCCGTCGTTTATTATCTACTTTTACAATTGTGCATGATTATAAGCCCGATTTGTTGATTACTGCCCTGCTCTTTAGGGTAGTAGCGTGATGATATAGCCTATAGACTTCCACGATAAATGCGCTATCCAACACATATTGGTATAGTTAACTTTATATATTTTTTTTTTATATATTGTTGGGACAGCTCACAAAATGCCATCTGGTTCCACACTAAGCAGAGCTTGTACTATGGTAACCAGAATAACTGATAAACATACTTATATATTTCTAAATACATATATATCATAGATAAATAACACCCAGACACAGAATAAACCATCGTGCTCATCACACAAAAGTTTTATCCTGGGTGGGAATCGAACCCACGACCTCTTGCCTAGCAGTCGGATGCACTTCCACCGCGCCACAGAGGCAGTCAAATTATTATTATGATAGTTACCAAGGAGACACGCGGACTTCGCAAAGCTCGCTCGCCATTGGCTAGTCGCGACGTCGCGCATGCGTAAATCGCAAATCATCGGCCATGCTTTTCACTTTTCATTTTAAGACAATTTTTTTTTCACAATATAATGATTACAATAGGTTAACCTTAAAAGATAGGCATATGCTGCCGCGGAATTTATTTTAGAAATTTTAAAGGGAAAGAATTATGTAATACATAGTTTTTGCGTAACTTTAATAGTTTACGCAGCGTTCGCAACGGAAGCTATCGAAAGGAATGTTTTGTCCCCGATTTTGCCACATTTATCATTGCTGTTCCGCACCTATTGGTCGTAGCGTGATACTATATAGCCTATAGCCTTCCTCGATAAATGGACTATTCAACACAAAAAGAATTATGCAAATCGAACATGTAGTTACAGAGATTAGCGCGTTCAACCAAACAAACAAACTCTTCAGCTTTATAATATTAGTATAGATTCTATTTCTAAGTGTTGACATTTTGAACTTTAGTATAATAGTGACTATCGACATTTTAAATCAGTGGGCATTTCAATCTTAGACAGTTCAAGCTTAGTTATAAAAATAAAAATATGTACTCGTTAACATTATGGTATTCTATATGTATGACTTGTAATCTTTATGCCATAGTTTGAGATAAATGTAATGATTAGTAATCGTTATTGTAAAAAAAAAATGCGTAAACATTTTATATCATTATTATAAAGAATTTATGGGAAAATAAAGTATGCCTAATGATTTCTTCTGTTTGAACATTATGCGAAACTAGGAGAATATCACAAAACGCATTATGCAGTTTTAAGTTGCCTCTTAAATTTATGCAACTCAATACGGACCCGAGAGTAAACCGTAGTCTAAGTTCGTTTGCGACACCAGAGGCGCGATACTCGCACTGCTGACCCTGTAAAAACTTCTAAAACCCTGTTTGAAGAACCCTAAACTGCTGATGTTCGGGAAAACCCAGGCATGGAGTGTACTTGTTATAAATAAACCTCCATTTAGCCACTTTTATTGCTGACTGTACTGTATTATTGATACTGTGTGTAGATAGATTAAAATTTACACTAATGTGTGCAACCTTTAGAACATATGTCCTACTTGATCGTAAAGAAATCTGTCATGGCGGCAAAAAATAGAATTTCATAAACCGAAAATGGATCTGGTAACCCTAAAACGAGATAAAAGCCTAGTCGTTTTAGCATTGAATCAGCGTATGGCCAATGAATAAATATGTGCGTGCGCGGCTCGCGCCATATACAGAGCGACAGCGCATGCGCAGATGCAACCGCACGGTCACGTGGGGGCAGAATGTCACTGCGATCTAAGTATACTACGCTAGGTAATTTCGCTGCGGAAAGGTAATTTTATTATGAGAAAGTATTATAAGAATTTGTCAACCTAAACGGCAGCGAGAAATTATCAAGTCATTCTTACTGAAAGCAGGAGCAGTTTTAAACAATTATAGCGTAAGAATTCTACCAAAACATCTCATATTTATTCCTGTCTAATTATATAATTATATGGCTATAGCTGAATCAATATGTTTTTCGCCAAGAATCGTACAAGATTTTAAAAATAATGATTTTTTTTTCATTTCAAAGTCCATTTTGATATTTTTTTCAAGTATTGTAATAACCAAATAGATTTTTTCTGTGCCATTATTTAGTAGATAGCTGCTCAAATATATTATCAGCGTACTTGATGCGTCCGGTGTGCTAGTTTTGTTTAAATGAAAATGTTTTTTTTATAAAGTCACTCGCCATGCACTAATTAAATGTAATGCATTGTATAGCAGGCAGTTCATAAAATACATGTTTCTTTAATATAATAATTAAAATAAACATGTGTGAAGAAGTGAAACTTCTTTACGATATATTTTTTAAAGCTATAATATTTCTCTCATACGTCGATAAAGAAGTTTCATTTATAATAAAGAAGTTTCACTTCAAAACAACATGGCACATAACCGAAAAACGTGACGATTTTTTTACATCTGTAAAATTTCTCAAACGTCGATAAGAAGTTTTACTTCAATTATTAAAATTGTTATTGTAAAATGTTTTACTAATCAATATTTTGTTATTCTGTTAGTCATATGCGAGCTTCCATAAAAGTATATTTAAATTAACGATATTTATGCCAACAAGGTCTATTGTACCTGGTCAATAGGACCTATTGAGTATCCAAAGGTTCGAAGCAATAAAAGTATAGCAATTCACGATTGAATATTCAATTAATATGATCATAAATATTTGAGACGTTTAAAATCCCATGTATTTTGCATTTACAACCTGCGCTGCAGTCGTTACAACGAGATAAATTCAAATGATATTCATCTTTATTCTATGAGTAGTAAAAGTAATTCTTCCGTGGTTCATATTTACATTTTCATTTGCATAGCCAAAAGAATAATTTTAAACTATGTGGTCTAGTTATAATTGTCAAGATTATCGTAAGGAGTTCTTAGTTAAAATTGATTAAAAGGCCGCAGTGAATAAAAAATATATGTACACACACACCAGAGTACTCAGGTAAGAAGTGAAACTTCTTTACGGCATATAATTTTTCTACTATTTACAACTTCACGAAAATTGGGCATATAAGGCTTACCTACGCATATATCGATAAACAAGTTTCACTTACGTCGATAAAGAAGTTCTAATTCACAATAACATGGCGCGTAACGGAAAAACGTGACGATATTTTTTTACACATAAAATTTCTCTCATATGTCGATAAGGAAGTTTCACTTCACAAAGTTTATATTAAGCGGAGAAATAAAGTAAACTAAAATAATATGTACACTGAGTACACGGTGTGCAAGTCCATCGTGGGTTCTGCGTCATTACACCGATATAAAAAAATTATTGACCGTCACCGCCATATTGCATTTTAAAGCAATAGACAACGTTTGTCGTTTTGTCTGTTGAAATCAAATAGATATTAGTATTAAATTAATAGTATTGGTATTTGGTTTACAATCTATTTCAAATATCTCTATCTGTGCGGGCTTAGCCATATTACATTCTATAATACTAATCGCTATAGATAACTACAAAAATGTATGGAGATGACAATCGCTATCCTTATGTCACGTGATATAACATATAGTGACATACACGTGAGCGAACATTGATAGCCATTGATAGCCATATTACAAGTTGATTTCGCTCAAAAGAATATATAGTTTCTGTTTTAATATGTAGATCACGTAATAAAACAATGTTGTAGTCATAATCAAAGACCTTATAACTATAAGTATAAGGTCTTTGTATTTTGTAAACCTTATACTTATAACTATAAGGTCTTTGGAAATAATACATTTTTTGACAATCGCTAGCACTCGAAGACGATCATTCTCGAAAGCGATATCGAACATACTGTGTACTGTTTATGACGTATTTGTATGGCTGTTGACCTGACCTAGGACGATTTAACCACGTTATATCGTCCTAGCTGTTGATATTGCGCCGCAGTATGGTATGCTATTACGGTTAAGTGATAATAGAATAGGTCATATAGATTATGTAGAGAAGAAGTATTATGTTTATCTAAGCCTGGTATTGATAAGGCTGAGGTGATTATGCTATACCGCTAATGTTTTGTCCCTATGACATTAGATATTAGATCAATCTCAGTAGATCCATTTACAAACAAATAGATCTAAAATGTTAATAAAATACAAACATTGTTTTAAACTCTATAATGAGGAAATGGTAAATATTTACCATTATTACCACAAACTGTCCGAGATTACCGGGACATTAATTTGTAGTGCTAATTAGTGTCTAGCTCATAAGATCTTTTAGCCTTTTTGTTACCACCTCACTAAAAAGGCAAAGAGTTCAAAATTTCTTTCAAATTTAACATCTAAATAGACACATTTTATTAAATTTATGCGGCCCTTTAGACCCACCCCATTTCCGTGCTTCGGAAGGCACGTTAAGCCGTTGGTCCCGGTTGCCAATAAAATGGCAGTTGTTAAGGCAAGTTGAAGGCCTTATGGGCGGCTGGATAAGGTTCAACAGCGGGTCGCCACAGCCTGCGCCTGTCCATTTCAACACGGTAATTTTCTCACCACCTGTTACGTGGGACAAAAATGCATACGGTGAAATGTGGGCGTTTAATATGCCTCTGCCTACCCCTTCGGGGATAAAGGCGTGACAATATGTATGTATGTATGTACCACAAATTGTTTACTCTGTAGGGTCTGTAGTTTCGCAAGTGGAGCGGCGCCGGCGGCGGGACGCATTGATTTTCCCGCGTATTGCTTCGACGCTATTGTCTGCAAATGACCGCCACTTATGGAAGCGTTCCAAAACCATGTTTGTAAGCTTCGAGCAATGTATGACGTATCCATACCAACACATTGTGCTAGTTTTGGACGAATATTTTTTTTTTATAATACCAATTCTAAAAAGAAATTTATGTGTTTTATACTGTACAAATAAAAAGGAAGAAATATGCCGCAAATAGGTTCTATTCTTCGAATACTAAAGAAAAATGTATCAATGAGTAAAATTATGTAACTAAAACGTTGATTGTCGCCGAAAGTTATCAGAAAATTAGGTATTGACCTAAAATTGGTAGTAAGTCACATTATAAAAATTAACTTCCATTATGTTTAGTGAGTTTAGTTGCAGACTGTTCCTAAGTTCTTGATACTGTCGGAAGATAGATTAAAATTACACTAATGTGTGCCGTTTAACATCCACAGTAAGGTTTACTCGAAAGGCCTTCAAAGAGCTCCCACAAACAAAGTTATTACTATAAGAATTATATTATATTATCTGTGCTATTACCGATAAAGTTGTTAGTGTTAACAACGATAACCAATTGAAAATATTATACTCATCACAATCATTTATACCAACAATATAATTTTAAAGAGTAATATACGAACACAAAATTACTTTCACACCGGAGTCCTTACCTAACTTAGAATGACACGCGCATCGAGATTTGAACTCAACGCCCTATCGTGCCTACTGAATAGTAATGAGCTGAGGTTCGCACCTTGCTAGGAGTTGAGGACAAATTTATTGGACTAAAGATGGACACTTCAATAAAATTGAGGCTATTAGGGTGCTAGTTAAGCTTAGCTTGAATGATTTGGAAATTGTTCGTATGCCACATTCAACAAATTTGGTGTGATGGAATTTAGTCAACGAAAAGTTATTAGAAATGGCGTAAATTGAAGCGATAGTTTTATTTTACGTAGATTTGATTTGTTTTTGGATTAGAATGGAATGAAATGAAATGAAATGAAATGAAAATGAAATGAAATGAAATGAAATGAAAATTAAATGAAATGAAAATAAAATGTTTTATTTAAGGTCAATGGTTCTCGGAGCAAGTAGCACTAAGAAAATAATATCTTGACTTTGGAATTAAATTATTTGTCAGTCATTTTGCTTAAGGCAAGTATACATGTATAAGGCATGTATAATTTAAACTTTAAGATAGAATCTAGAAGATGGCTATCAGAGAACCTATGAAGTCTTTAACTACACACTGATTGACAGTTTTAGCCTCAACGCATCACAACCTTCAATTTGTCTTCTTTGTAAAACAATGGGTCATTAAGGTGTATAAGCAGAGTAAATCCTGTTAATCAAAATCAATAATCACAATCAATCAAAACTAAAATATTATAAACTTCGAAAACGTAGTTTGTTGTAACGTTTAAGTGTACTGTGTGAATAATGGACCCGATAAGGCAAGGTACTAAGTCTCCAAGGATTTTTACAATGCCTTGGAAGTGGGACACGCAAGAACATGAGTAGCGGTACACAAGCCTCATTATTTGCAACTATTATTAACATGATGTACTAGAACGATTGCTGTAGCAATTGTGGCTCACTTGAATACAAAATTGTTTAGACAAAGCTTGTAAGTCCGTGACAGTATGTTGGTATGGTCAGATATTTTGATCGTAATATGAGAATTATTTTATATTATCTGTGTCGTAACGTAATCCTACAAAGAGGAGGTTGTGACAAGGCTAGACAATGATGATGATGGCAATGTAATAATTACTGCAAACCTAAAACTGATAAATTGAAGGGTAGCTTTAAAACTACAGTAAAATATGTTGAGTGACAAAGAAAAATGTTTCGGTAATCAATCGTTTAGTATTTTCTTTTATTCTTCTCTGCTTCATATTAGTGTATTAGTAATGCTTCCAAACCCTAACTAGATTTAAGGCCTGGGTCCCACTTTTATTTGTCTCCTAGGAGGAACTATTGCTTGGCTTTTAATTTTCGCCAGTGTTGCCAGCGAGTACCGTCTGATCTTCCAACCTCGTCCTAAGTCTTTGCCTCCTCCATTGATGAGTATGTTTCGAAAGTAAAGAATCCGTAATTGTACTAACGAAATTTTCCTTCCACAATATTATATTAGTTCGCATAATTTGTTGATAGCTAGCCTTGCTTATCTTATTTCGACAGTAGATTTCTCACCCGCACTGTACTTTCTATCTTTCTCTTATTCATAGTATAAGTATGATTATGTTGTGAATATAGGGGTCGCTTTGAGTTACATACGAAGACTGTAATTGCAGTAACCTGACTTTACTTGCCTTTATCACTATACTTCATCTCAGTTTTTTTTATACGTCAATATTTATTCATGAAGTCACAGTATCGAGGTGAGCTACGTGCTTTTAGCGCCTTAGTTGTTTAAAAACAAGTATTCCATTATGACAAAGAACTATTTAAGAAAAACATCACGTCTCATGTCCATGGTGTATTCAAATTCTAAAATCGTAACGTGTAATGTTTTCTTGGAACTTGTTGAGATCTTGTTCGGATTAAGAAGGTGATAAAGAAGCTGCATGGTTTTCTCGCTAAGTGTGGTTCAAATGATCTGTAGGCTGTCTGCCATATTGGGAGGGTGATTAGTCTTACTGTACCACGCTAACCAGATTGGTTGGTACAGGCTTCCTTCTCTTTGTCATGACGTCGTCCGATAGTTTGCATGTGCTCGACTTGCAGGTACGGCATAATCGCATCGTAGCAATTGATGTGATGAATGAATCTGCTAATGAATGTTTGATGTTTTGATGATGATGAAATATTCATTCAAAGGTACAAACAAAAACGACATATACAAATTGCCAAACAACTCAACTAATACCGGGTAATAAGTACACATTCTTGACTAGAATTGAATTTCTAGGTAGGTAGTACTTTAGAGGATTTAGTCTGGGGTATAATAATCAGCTTCCAAATAAACAATTTAAAAAAAAACTTTCATTAAACTTAATATTGCGATTGATTCGGCTTAATATTGTGACTGATTCGGCTTAATATTGTGATTGATTCGGCTTAATATTGTGATTGATCAGGCTACGTGCAATGTAGAATTCTGTAACAGCTTTATACGAAATACTATATGACCCGTACAGCTTCGCCCGTGGAATATTTCGACCTCCCGTCGCCCCTATTAAATCCCGTCGCTTATAAATTCTACAATGATGCATAATAAATGCCCGATTTGTCGATATTTATGACTTCTGGTCTGCTCCCCAGTGTAATAGCGTAATGATATATAGCCTATAGCCTTCCTCGATAAATAGGCTATCTAACACAAAATTTTTCAAATCCGACCGGTTTTCCTGAGATTAGCGCGTTCAACCAAACAAACAAACAAACTCTTCAGCTTTATAATATTAGTATAGATTTACTTCGAAAACTTTCTACTTGAAAAAAAAAATTTTATACCACTGAGTTATATTTTTTTAATCGATAGGCTATCACTGGTAAACTTTTAACGCCTACATTATCTGTAAATTTTTAGATTTTAGTGCTTTAGTGGTTAACTATAGTTTGACCACGACGTACAATGTACGCAGTGAGTGGTACAGCGGTCGTGGTCAAACTATAACAAGTATCTGTGTCTGTGGCACATAAAAAAATTCTGGTAGGTACCTACTAAGCGTCTCTAGAGTACCAACCGCTGACGAACGGACTATAAAGATTTCTTGATAACAACGGAACACTAACCAAAACAATGTAACAAAGGATAATTTTAAAGGTAGCAATAAATAAATTAAAGCCACCTGTATATCCCTTTTTTTTCTTTGGCACGTGACTTCATATCGAGGCTTTTTATTCAAAAATCGCTCGATACCACCGCAGTGGTGACATTTTTCGCTTTTTTAATGTAAGGCAAAGGCATCAGGTACTCATTTCTTGTCATGTTGATTATTATCTACACTATATAGTATTATCACAGTATAAAGAGTAACTGTGGTATTATATTATAAAGCTGATGAGTTTGTTTGTTTGGTTGAACCCGCCAATCCCAGAAACTACTGGTCGGATTTCAAAAATATATTTTTGTGTAACTGTGGTATTATATTATAAAGCTGATGAGTTTGTTTGTTTGGTTGAACCCGCCAATCCCAGAAACTACTGGTCGGATTTCAAAAATATATTTTTGTGTTATATAGGCCACTTATAGAGGAAGGCTTATATATCATGACGCTACTACCTTGGAGAGCGGAGCAGTAGTCATAAATGTCGACCAATCGAGTAAATTTTTATTCATTATGTTAGAATTTATAAGCGACGGGATTAAATAGGTGCGATGGGATATCGAAGTATGTCACGGGCGAAGTCGTGTGGGTCACATAGTTCTTTAGATAAACGTAATTAATAGAGTCCGTTTAAAACGATTACCATTAAAGATAAAGTCTCGGCGTGATCTTTGATTAAGTGTCCATTAAATGTTACACTATGATTTTATTTCACCATGTTTTATGGAATGTTAAGCATCTAATCACGATAAAAATAAATGGACATATAATATGCGTCTGCCACCCCTTTGGGGATAAGGCGTGATGGATATAAAAGTAAATAAATATTATGGAACACTTTACACACAACACCATCGAGACCATACAAAGCTTTTAAATGGGATGTGCAACTGATAAACATACTTATATATTTTTAAATACATAGGTACACTTTTATTTATACATAGGAAACACCCAAACTCCGAAACAGACATTTATAGATCACACAAATATTTATTCCGGCCCGGGAATCGAACCCGGGACCTTAGCGCAGCAGTCGCTTACACTACTACTTACGCCAACGAGGTATTCAAAAGAAAAAAAAATGTCGAAGTAAGCTTCTAAGCAAATTAATGTTTTTAAACATTCGCGATTTTCACTCATTATTAACATAATATTTCGGGTCTTATTCGCGACCATCTGTGGTCACGGGTGGACTGGTGTAATCCGGTCGAAACGTCGGGAAGTATAAGGTAGGCTTTGTACCTAATAATATACGTCGCGAATAAGACCCGAAATATCATATTAATGTAATCATATTGCAAAAGAATTTCATTTGACGTTTTCGTAATGCCTCCCTCAGATCTAGAAACATACAAGTTTATAATATCACTACAGCATCTTGTCTTATCTATGTTCTAAACTGTGAGACGCGAACAAAATACTTATAGTGAAGGCTACCATACTAGGCGTAAAGAATTGGTCTGTCAGAATTCAGCGGTAAATCTCAATTGTTTGCCAAATATAGAGACATGATAAAACAGCAATAAAATCGCTACTATTCTCAAAATAGAAATGTAAATTGTTTTGTTTTTTGCTTGGAACAATAAAAGTTTAATAATTCATAAGGTCGGAGTCTGCGACTGCGTACGCGCATGCGCCTCACGTGCGGAGCGCTCCTTGATGCGATCACGATAATAATTCCTCTATGGGCAAAAATAATTCTATTCCCACGACGGTAAAATCACGTTTTACATGGGAGATGATGGATTTTTTTTATCTTAATAAATAGAAAAGCCAATGTATATACCCATGGAATTTAATAGAAAGAAAGTTCATAATTATGTATAAATGTCATAGAAGCATCTACACTTCAATAGCTTTATACTTATTTCTATAATATCTCTTGTTGATTTAATTCTTTCACTTTTGAAAATCTTAAGTCGAATTCTAATATACCTACTTAATAATGTAAAAGCAAAGAGTGGTGCTGACTCAATTGACGTCAACACTATCCCTTTTTATCTTTATACAGAGACTAAACGTTTCTCAATACTCAATCAACGCTTGAGTCTAGTTTTTGCCTTGTAAAATCTACTCTCAAGCGTCGATTGAGAAACGTTTAGTCTTTGTATAAAGATAAAAAGGTATAGTGTTGACGCCCATTGAGTCAGTACCACTCTTGGTTTTTACAGGATTAAGTAGGTATGTCACAATGTGACGTGAGCGTTTCAAATGTTAACTACTGCTAAAATATGTGTGGAAAGTACACAGGTAAGAAGTGAAACTTCTTTACGTCATTTTTTTACAGCTATAAAATTTCTCTCATATGTCGATAAAGATGTTTCACTTATGATAAAGAAGTTTCACTTCAAAACAACATGGCGCGTAACCGAAAAACGTGACGATTTTTTTTACAGTTATAATATTTTCTCAACGTCGATTCGGTTTGATATGGTAAATTATTTACCATCTGGTCAAATTGCGCTTTTAATTTAGGTGATTAAGCTAAATTATAGTTATAGTATTTTAGTAATGTAAGCTTGGGTGTCCACGAATATCTCCGGGGTCCAAATGATCTTATAGTGGTCTAACGGACGAGGCAACGATACAAGTGACTGCGGAGTTGCTTCAGAGGTCAAAGGTCAGATGGCAGTCCCTTCCAATGATGCCGAAATTCAAAATCCAAAAACCATTGCTTAAATATAATAACATATGTTAAAGCTTTAAAGACCGTAATAGCATATTTCACTGGGAAAATTACCGAAAGTACCGTAACTAACACGCTACAGAACTCAAGTTCGGCATAACTGTAGTTTAATTGGTACGTTCAATTAACAAAATTAATTTTACAACGACAATTTTCAATGTCGGCAACATTCGACGGAGTAAAATTCAAATTTCATAGCCAACGGAACCTAATTGGTGTGTCAAAAAGATAATAAACTAAAATCATACTCTTGTTTTGCAATACAGAATATACAGAGGATATATATATACGTAATTTATAAATACAAAATTTCGCAACTAGTATTGAAACTAATAGAAATTAAAATAATTATAATATTAGAATTGTATAGAAAGATAGAAATCATAATACGGTGCCAGTTGCGCCCAATAGCCTACAATTGTAGAAATGAGATTTATAGCTTTCTCTGTACACTACGTTCTGCGGGGTACAGTAAAAGAAATCGTGTCGTTATCGAAAAAGCATTAGGCTGATTCTCACTGTCGTGAACTCTAGGCTTATATCTTTCCGAGAAGTTACCCGGGGTGCCTGGCGCTGGATAGATAGGTAGGGACCGCTGTGATCGCCGGTTTAAGACCGCATAACATCCGTGGATACTCGTATTTTTACACGATAAAAAAATGCGTCTACAGATTACCGAATTTATGATCAACATTGTTCGTAATTTCTTCGCTATTGTTTTCCTTTAAAACTGTTTTAAGTAGATAAATCTTTTAAATTGTAAATCGCATGAGGTATTTACGTGTGACAGATTATTACATTGTCTGATGTACCAATTATGGGTCAAGTATTAATGTCAATAATTATTGGTAAACCAAATTGAAAAAATCTATGCTTGTTAGGAGTAAGTAGCTGGTAACCTATCCTGTCTTTATAAAGTATCATTGAGTCTTATAATTATTGATTCCTGATAAGGATATAGGCCAATTGACTAAAATTTTGCCACATTTAAAATATGCTTAGGATTCAGGAACCGTCTTGTTGAAGTAATACCTAAATAAAACAATTATATAAAATATAATATTACCTTTGAGATTGCTCCTGAGAAGCCTGCTTGGCACATGCCGGTTTTACGCTGACCGTAGCTCGCTGTGGAATTTAAAACATAACAATTAACTATCAATAAAATAATAAGTCGATAATACCTATTGTTGCAATGAAACGTTGCACAACACTATTTTATATACAGGGTGCATTGATACATTTATTGCATGAATACTAAATAAAACATATGCCTACTCTAAATAAATAAACTACTTTCAAAATGTGGCTATATATTCATTTGTATATGAACAATTACAATAAATTCCAGCTGGTCATTAAGATGTTTAAGTGTTTTTAAAATGAAATGGCAATATATTGGTTACAATTTTTTTTAATTTTCAGGAATCCAAGAAATATTATAAATCCATTCTGCTTTAACATTTATTTTAAGATGTATGGAATTAAATGTATCTCCATATGCATCGATAATGCACATGATGTTGATAAATTTCTGCACGACTTATAAAGTTCTGCGCACGGAGGACAGAAAGACTTATTGTCAACTCCGTGGTTCTGCGTGAATTTGCTTTTATACCTGACCTTTTGCATAAATAACTTATATGATGTTATACTAAAATTTTACGATTCGTCTTAATTACATACTGCCCACATCAAATAAACAAATAGCTACTGAATTAAACAGTGAAATTATTGAACTATTTTAGAATCTCCAACAAAATGCCAAATACAGGACATATTTCGATTGCAAAAAAAAACAGTTTCGATTTTTATTCATATTTGATTGATATTATTATATTTGACATTTGATATTTTTTCATTTTACAAAAGAAATGGATTTATTAAAAAAATAACACATAACTACGTTCGTAAAAAAAGGTACAGGAGATACTATAATTTACGATCATTGTTTTGTTAAAGAGTATTTTTGTCATATTGAAGATTAACATTATTGTATTGCTGCATAAATGTTTAATATTAATAAAGGAGAGAGAACCACACTTAGAGCACTGCATGCAATTACGTTATTAATAACCACAAATGTGGGTAGTTGATCATTTAAGTACGGTACCTACATTAATATTTAGTAGTAAAATTGAATAAGATAGATTAAAAAGGATGTATAGATTATAAATTGTATTTGACTTAGGTAGAGAAGTTAAACGGATTTTGTAATTTTGCAACAAGATGGCCGACGATAAGTATATTTTGTCTGTTAACACGAATCATTCATTCATTTAGATTTTTATGGGTAGCAATATGAGATGGATCTAAATTTTCATTCATGAATAGTGAAGTGTATGAATGGCTACTTTCTGATGACAAGTGCGTACACATTTTACACATCAAACTTTACCTCAGGAAATACTTACTCTCGTTCACAGATTGGTGCCCTAAACAAAGTATACATAGTTATAATCATGTGTATATATTAAATAATTTATAATATACAAAAAATAGGTATGGACGCATACTATAATGTGTTTAAGTAGTATCACAGTGTTCAGGTAGAACCACACCTCGTTATAGGGCTTCATACCATCGTTTCATTTAGCACAAATATTTTTTACTTAGCTTTGCTTTTACAATGCAAAAAATTGTAAACGCAAAGCTAACGAATACTACTCGTAAAATTGATTCGATATTTAAAGAGCTTTTTGATTTTGGCATATAAACAACTATCATTTCTTAGAGAATATACTATCCAACTTCGGAAATCGGAATTGTGACATAGTTTGATCGTTCTGCCAATCAGTTTTAGAAAAAAAAATTAATCATTTAGTAAAAATTGTTTTTGAATTTGGAAAAATATATAAGTGATTGATCTGTGTTGTATCCCTTCTGTAGTAGTAAGAATCACATGCTATGTATAATAAAAATATTAGTTACTACCTAGATTAATATCTCAATATGTCCTATTCACAATTACCACAGTATAAAGTTAGAAAACCTACATTTTAATACATTCAATAACTATATCTATGTTTGTAAAGCCTCTACAGTCTAAATAAATTCTAGACTGATGAAATGACAACAGCCTCTTTACATTAATATTTTTCTTTGCGGAACCCCTTACACATTCGGGTCCAAGACAACATCGCCTGCAGTAGTCCGCCTGCTGAGTAAAGGACAAGAAAAGACACCCGCAGTGGAATTACGAAATGATATAGCAATCACTTCAAACAATAATGAGATATTTTTTACTGGACAATATTTTATAACTGTTCTATATAATTTGAGAGGGCATTTTTTACCGATAGGTTTCGGTTGAAGTACTGCGTGGGCGATCGCAAATAAAAATTAAAGTAGTATCACATTTCAAAGCACCTTCAAAATTGTGACTACAATGATTTTTGAAACGTGAACCTTTTTAACGTTTTACACAAAAGTGTTATCGTAAATCATGTTTAGTGCCAGAGGCTCGTCAACCTCGTCACGCCAATTCCCGCTCGCCGCCATTACCGGCGGAAGTGAGTCGGTTTTCGCGCGCTTTCTTACCCTCATTGTAACCGCCATGATAGCTATATTCCAGCCGTTTATGATGTAATACCACAGTTTTCCATGGTTTTACTATTTTATGGAAAGTGATAAAACTGTGGTAATACCATTATGTGCCGTTACATACCTCCTTTAGTTGTACCAATACTTATAATTTGTTTTCTATATTTAATTCAAAAGCAATACTCATGTACCTTATATTTAGTCCACTAGTGACCACAGCTGGTGAAATCTAGTCGAAACGTCGGGAAGTATAAGGTAGGCTTTGTACCTAATAATGTACGTCGCTAATAAGACCCGAAATATCATAAATATGACTGAAAATCGCGTAAGCTTAAATTATAGAAACACCCAGATACCGCGTCCAGTACAACGCGTGCCGTCAAAGCAGTAGCAGCATAGTTTATAGTAATATGTACAGGGGGAGTTTTTCAACTCGCAATATAATAATAATACCTTTGTAGGAACGGCACCTGATCTTATTCTCTTACGACCACCCTTTGTATTGTAAGTATCTTTGATATGAAAGTGAACTGAACAAATACATGTTCTTGCTTTGGGTTTCCACCAACTTTCATTTCTTGATTTTCCTTTTATTTCTGTCCAACAATTTAACATTTTTGGATTGACTGGAAATCTATAGATATAATAACATTTGTTATTGACTGCCTCGGTGGTGCAGAGGTAGTAAGTGCGACTGCCGCGCTGAGGTCCCGGGTTCGATTCCCTGGTCGGAACAAATATTTGTGTGATTTACAAATATTTTCTTCGATGTTTGGGTGTTGTCTATGTATAATATGTATATATATAGAAAGATTTAAGTATGTCTATAGTAGTTACCATAAGTTTACATTAGCTAACTATGGGTACTGTGTAAAAAAAAATCCCACAATATCATCGCTATGAAAATAATGTTCTCGCAGTGATATAATAAACTGATCAACATTATTCCAGAAAACAACTGGATTTCACACGTGTGGAGCTGTAGGCGTCTTTTATTTCTACTGATATTATAATATTTAAGTTTGTGAAGATGTTTGTGTGTTGAAGCGCTCGTGGCCCCGCGGTCTCAGTGTTCGGTAAACGATCACTGAGGTACGCAACTTTCACTATGGCTGGTCGTCGGATGGGTGACCACTTTGTGGCATTTACATTTGCGAGCGTTTCCGTGCTTCGGAAGGCACGTTAAGCCGTTGGTCCCGGTTGCCAGTAAAATGGCAGTCGTTAAGCCTGGTTGAAAGCCTTATAGGCGGCTTAAAAAATTTCAACAGCAGGTAGCCACAACCTGCGTCTGTCTATTTCAACACGGCAATGGGCTCACCACCTATTACGTGGGACAGGAATCCACACGGTGAAAAGTGGGCATATAATATGCCTCTGCCACCCCTTCGGGGATAAGGCGTGATGGATATTTATTTATTTTATTTTAAGATGTTTGTTACTCAAGCACGCGTTAACCGATTTAAATAAAAAAAACGACATATAGCTAAAACATTGACTGGATTAACATAATGTAGTACTTCTAATTCCGAAAAAAAACATCTTATTCTCATTCACTTTTTGTGTAATGACCAAATTTCATGCGGGTGGAACCGCGGGCATCAGGTAGTACTCGTATCTTATATTTAAAAAAAAACTTGAGCCTTGTTTACATTCTTATAATATCGCTGCTAGAATGTAAGTGTTACGCCGTTTTCTAACATCGATGGCTCATGGCCTGTTTTACCTACCCACTTATAAAAAAAAATAGTTAATATACTGTAATAAGTGCAGGCGCAGTTCTATTTGCCTACCTACATTAGTAGTTATTATTTTGTTGTAAAAAGTTTTATAACAATGCAATAAATGAATTAAAACTAATTAATTCATAACAGTTACTAGCATGTAATTAGACTGTGTTATTAATATGTGATTTAATTGGTAAGTGTATTTATTATTTTGAAAACTATTGTAGGCGCTTGAGTCTGATAAAGTAGTTACTTTATATTATAGAATTTGTAACTAACTTTCAACAGTTGTTGCCCTGTACCATGTAATGTTATTTTGTAATAAAGAACTTTTAAGAACAAAAACCAACCTACTCACTTAATAATAAATAAACTTAAATAACGCAAATAAAGTAATCTAAAAAATAAATAAACTAACAGTCAAAACATCATTAGCAAATACTTGAAGTTACTAATACTTATTAAGAAAACACGGGTAAATAGATTTCGCTTCCTTGCAACACTGTGTACAAGTAGTAGTCACCGACATAATAATTGTTTAAAATGTTTATTATAGAAATATATAGAGAAATTAAATACTTACTTGTGGAATGTGATGTCACTATTAATATATTTTTTTTGTATCATAGTTTTTACAAATTTGCACCGCACTAGTAGGCATTTTGGAAATATTGTCTCGCAGCTCGGAAGATGTGCACTCGCGATGACGCAATACGGTCACTGGCGGGCGGATCGACTGACTTACCCGAACTAGTGCCTATTTTGTGGCAGCATTTTCGTCGCGCGCTTTAGTAATCTGGGTGTTTATATTATCTAAGCGCGTAAGTTTAAAAACTTTAATTGACAAAAATTTAACTGACATTTAAGATATTAAAAAATAAAGATTTCGTCATAAATGCTAAATTCGTATTCCGAGAGCTGAGTACCTACTTTATCTTTGGTAAGTGCTTTATTTTTGGTAAAAGGTAACATTAATATCATATAATAATGTGTCAAATAATTTGCGCAGACTGATTTCTGAAGATTAATGGGTCCTGAATTATAGAGCTTCGTTCTACTCTATGGTTAGAAAAGTACCAAATATCTCTGTTTTTTTTTCGGCATGGCAAACGAATATTCGCCTAAATTATATACAAGCAGTCATGCATCTCTTATATCTTAAAATTTGAGATAGATACTTACAAATTCGGCATGGAGAGAATTCCTTCACATCCTTAAGGTCTGGAGAGCTGGCCACAAAGCAAGAGCCTACTGGATCTCTCATGTTCAGCTTGGCGGAGACAAAAGAAACGTAGCGAGGGGCACAAGCCTGCGGAAAAAGAATTAAATATTGAGATTTGGTGATTTCTTGAATTTCTTTCTTAACTATACTATTCTTCTCTTTCTTTCTTTCTCTACTATACTACTTACTCTTCTATACTATACTATTATTTCTTTCTCCACTATACTCTATTATACTATTCTCTACAAAACTATCTATGTAAAATACGATGACTGAATTTCTGTGTTTTAACTACCCACAATTAAACTTTATCAATCACGCCTTCTCCCCGAAGGGGTGGCAGAAGCATATTATACGCCCACTTTTCACCGTGTGTATTTCTATCTCACGTAATAAGTGTTGAGCCCAAACGTGTGTGGACAGAATAAAACATTTAAAATATCAACTTACATCTAATATATTTTTAAAATATACGAATATTTCAAAATAAACTATGATTCCGGCTTTAGGACGTGTACCAACCATTGAGTTACGATTTCTGAGAAGATTAGCGTATTTGTTTACTTAAGGTACCAAAATATATCATCTTAAAATAAATCATCGGTTACTATAAATGTATACACCGATTATTATGAACTTGAAAACCGTCGGGTAGTTAATTTTAACTGTAATAACACACGTCAATGCCGCTGTAATCCTGCTTGCTTAGGGCTGGCAACACATATCAAAAAGAAAATAATTAATATTAATTATTATAGGATTTGAACTGAAGTTATTATTTATATTTATATAAGTTATTATTAAGTTAACACGAAGGCACTGATAGAAGAAGCTCGTGAAAGGTGCAGAATGAAAGCGGATGAAAGGTTGTCGTCCAATTTCCGGGATAATGCCAAGCTCTTCTGGAAAGAGGTAGGCAAGACCCGGAGTTGTTCGGCAATCTGCAGTATGAATAAAGTGCTTAGTGTTAACAATGACGTCCTAACAGACCAAAGTGACGTCCTGCAGAGATGGAGTGAATATTATGGAAAGATGTATGCAAGAAAAGACAGAGATGCCACATCGGGAAGTGGAGCTCACTTCGATGCTCCGGATCCCGATGTCATTGAAGTCATTAGTATGAAAGAAATAGAACAAGCGATAAGAAGTATGAAATGTGGTAAGGCTGCGGGAAAAGACAGAGTTACTGCTGAGATGATCAAGTACGGTGGGTCGCGTGTCTGGGACACACTTTGTCTGTTATGCAACTTGTGCTGGCGGACGGGTGAGGTCCCAGATGACTGGCGAGTAGCAGTTGTAGTACCTATTTACAAAGGGAAAGGCTCGCGCCTAAACTGCTCCAGCTACAGGGCGATCAGCTTGGTCAGCTTAGCTAGTAAGGTGTATGCAAAGGTTATAACGGCACGAATGCAAGAAAAGTCTGAAAGGTATTTATGGGAGGCTCAATGCGGATTCCGACGTGGAAGAGGTTGCATGGATCAAGTGTTTTCTCTCCGCATGATCGCGGAAAAGTTTCTGGCTGTTAGCCAGAAGGTTTTCTGCGCTTTTGTGGATCTAGAGAAAGCATTTGATAACGTTGTGAGAGAAACGCTGTGGGACTTGCTGCCAGGATATGGTGTGGACGGCTCGCTACTGCGGGCAATACAGTCGCTTTATAGGGACTGTAAGGCTTGCGTGAGAGTAGGGGGGGATGTGTCACCTCTTTTTGATGTCTGTACAGACGTCAAACAGGGATGTGTCATGTCCGCCTGGCTGTTCATAGTGTATCTGGACAGTTGCCTGCAGAAGTTGAAAGATTTTAATATGGGTGTGAATTTGGGTGACTTTACAGTAAACTGTCTGCTGTACGCTGATGATGCGGTGCTCATGGCCTCATCAGAAGCCGACCTACAGGCATTAGTCACTAATATGAAAGAGGGGTGTGAAAGTAAGGGTCTCCGCATGAATGCAAGTAAAACTAAGGTTCTAGTATTTGAAAGAGGTGACGTAAGAACTAAATGCGAGATTAGGGTAAACCAGGAACGTCTAGAGCAAGTGAATGAAATTGTGTATTTAGGAAGTATGTTTAGCGCGGATGGAAGATGTGATTCGGATGTAGAACGGCGAGTAGCTGCCGGAAACAAAGTTAACGGTGCTTTGTCCCAGTTAGTAAAGCGACAAAGCATCGTAAAAGAAGCACGAATGGCGATTCATAATGCAGTGCTAGTGCCAACTTTGCTTTACGGTAGTGAAACCTGGGTATGTCAGCAGATGCATGAAAGTAAATTGAATGCTGTGGAGATGCGATCACTTCGAAAATTGTGCGGCGTTACCTTGGCCGACCGAATACGTAACGAAGTGATACGCAATATGGCAGGTTTGAATGAAAGTGTCAGCGTTAAGCTGGAAAAGGGCGTGCTCCGTTGGTTTGGACACGTCCAACGAATGAGTGAGGAACGATTGACGAAGAATATATATTGTTCAAAAGCAGAGGGTAGAAGGAGTCAGGGAAGGCCGAGACTTACATATGAAGACCACGTGAGCAGATTGCTCAAAAACGGAAAGGTCAAAAGTACTCGGATACCCAGACGTGCGTGTATGAAGCGATTGATGAATCTCGAAGAAGCGAAAGAAGTATGCATGGATCGCGAAGCCTGGCGATCTGTCCTCTCTGACTACCCCGTCAGGGATACAGCGTGAAGATAGTTAGTTAGTTAGTTAGTTAGTTATTATTTATCATTTATTTATTATATTTATTATATTATTTATATATTATAATATTTATTATTTAATTTTAATGAAATATCTATTAGTAATATAAATTTTTATCTCGAAGATGCGAAAGAAGTATGCATGGATCGCGAAGCCTGGCGATCTGTCCTCTCTGACTACCCCGTCAGGGGTACAGCGTGAAGATAGTTAATATAATTGACATTATTGAAATCTGTTAATATTATAATAATTTACTTTATTCTGACATTTTAAGTAATTCTGACATGTTGATAATTACAGCTGTGATAATTTGATAATTTGTTAATTTCTGTTTCAAATATGTTCTGCTTACTTTTGAAATTTAATTAATTATACCGATTGTACTAACACATTAATCTTTATTACTAACAAAATATGGATCATGTTGTCTGAAATAAAGTTTATTATTATGTCTCTTCTTTTCACGGGTATCTTCTTTTTTTTTCTCATGAAGCACCCGGGCTTTTGGTAGGCTTACATGGAGACATGGGTCCAACACGCAGAGGCCCTTTGAGAATTTTAATCTAATAGGGAATGGGACCCCCACTGCAGACAGTCCACGCCCGCCTTATGTAGAACAACGATAGTGGACCACCTCCAATGGGAGTAAAACTATTGTAAAATATGCTAACTACGAAATGGGCTATTGGGTTGGGGGTTAGATGAACTGGGTGATTATAACTATGGATGAAGGCGGCGTCTGCCGGTGTGAGCGGCTTGGGGTGTCGAGCGGTGCGGCGCTGGTTTCACTTTCGCGGGACAGGCCCGGAGCCCCCCCCCCCCCCCCGTAGTTATGCCCTTGAAAATGACACTTCCACCCCTGAGCATATAGCTCTGGCTCCCTCCCTCTGACCGGCCAATGAAGGCAAGCCAGAGTTGAAATATGGAATTCCAGAGTTTCGTACTCCCGGGAGTAGCACTCTCACTACTCTCCCGTTAGGCCATTAAATCCTAACCGGTGCAGAAGGGCAACAAAACTCTGAGGAAGCGAGACCGATGTGTAGCCACGCACATTCAGCTCGCCAAAAGGTGCCCTGCGGATGTGAGCTTTTCAATAACTTTCTGATACATTTTTTGTTGATATCAGAAAGTGGATGACTCAAAAAGCGAATCCACTATGCCCTCATAGGGTTATGTTAAGCTTATAAAAGATAACGACTGTCCTCGAGGGTTTTATTATTATTATTATATAAATAATTTCTTCTTTCTGTTTGTATGTGTGTTTTTTACACGTACAGAGGTACCATAGCTAAGCGAATAATGCGTACCTATTAATATAACGCAGCAAGGGCAGTCATAGGTATTCGAATCGAAGAATTATTGTTCTTTCAGCAGTATATAAATGTGTGCGTGTGCCTTTAAGAAGTATGGCGAGGGCGCCATAGGCCATACTATTTAATAACTTGAAAATAAAGGTTAAACTATCTCTAAACTGAACCTGTAACGTACCTTTGGACGATAATCTAAGCCAAACATGATACATAAGTAAGTAACAAAATGTAACGTACAGTAGAGTTATGTGACAACCCTACCTTTCCTATGGAAAGAAAACATTTGCTTGCGCGTGCGCTGGTGTTAACGAAGAACAAACTTATATTATGGACGCAGATTGCCATCTGGCGGAAACTGGCGTGCTATGCTTATAGTACGTGATAAGAATTTTCAATGAGTGATAACCCTGTTTTTGTTCTTTTACATATTCTTTTTTTAATTTTGACATGTGCATTACCTATAGGATAAAATTTCATTATATTTACAATTTTATTATATACATAATCTAAAACAGAGAGACCCATCGAATCAATAATATATTTGTTTTATCTTATGTCTACATCTTTCTGGATATCTATTTATATTTAACAAACGCACTGCCTTATTTTCTTATTGCCTGTGTGCTCGAAGACCCTCGGATACTTCCACTTAGGATATATTTAAGACTGGCCAAAAACACTTCCTAGACTTTATAAATGTTATATATTATTATTAAATGCCAATCCCCAGCATCTATGAAGCAGTTGAAATCATATTCCATATCTATAATATACTAATAATTATTTTTATTATATTATATTTATAAAGTTTTATTTTTCATTCCTCCACATCGACAGTAATCGACGAAGAAAGTGCCATATTTTTATATCTAAGGAGGCTAAGTAAATCATCAAATTCCCAAAGGAAACACGTCTGTGGGAATTCAAAATTTTACGGAATTTGTATTTCTTTAGTTGTTTACTTCATTGAATGAATTGACAGCTAAACCACACGCTCGATCATTGAATGCAGTAATAAAATTAAATGTAATGACATCCACTGTCAAACATTGACAGTAACAAAAACGGCACTTCAACACTAACAATAGCCCTACGTCATATCCCAAAGTCATCAAAATTAGCGTTCAATGCGTTTCATTGACGTCAGAATAGGTCTTGTTGAGGTCACCTCTAGCCACTACACACATTTTATGGCGTTTTGATCGCAGTCGTAAATTATCGACAAACATTCGGTTTTTAAGAACCTCACTTGCATAAACTGATGCACCATACAAAGACGCATTGCGTCACTTTTGTGATCGAGGTTCAACTTTTATATTTTTACTTGTTTTAGTAAATAGTTTTGGTTCTGATAAATAATCTTGGATTTTTGTTTTTTAAGAGACAGAATACTCGTTCGTAGATAAAAAAAAATAAGCTTACAATAAAGTAACAAAATAGTTAGATTTTTAGAAATCATCGTTCTGCTTCAAGACTATGCAGTATAAAGTCTCGACTTAACTGAACGTGCTGATAAAAAAGCTTCATGCAGTAGGGACGTGGACTATACCGCTTATACAACACCTATTCAGAAGAGAAAATGTGCTTGATTTCCAGTGCTACCTGCAGATCCTGCAGAATTTCACCCAGTAAGGTTCTTATGCACAGATGTTGACAGGTGTCAGATCTTTTCATGATATTGTAAAGATCAAACGTTGATGAATCATTTAGATTTGAGTGTGAAACCAAATTCACTTTAAACGGAGATGTCAAATATATAAGACCGAGATATTATAATGTTCAATACAGAAAGCACTTTGTAGTTTTTGATTATTCCTTGAAATTTGATAATTCTTATAAAATTAACCATATTCAATAACTTTAAGCTATAAATAAACAAATACGGACGCAACAGACGCCAAAAACTGACATTAACTGCGTTTTACATAATTCCAAAACTGACAGGGCGTTATTAAAGCGTTCTTTGAGCGCGATATGAGTCTGTGAAATATCTTTGGACGATAAAATCATCGCTGGTGACTCACTAACGAAGTAACCAGCGCGAGAGACATTCGAAAATCGTAAAAATTGTGCTCGTGAATGCCGGCTACGCCATATTCACACCTCTGAGACCTCTTAGAAAATTAAGTTATTTCTGAATATACCAATCATTCATTTAGAAATAATTTCTACAAAAACCAGACGTTCTAAAAAAAAATATTGAATTTACATTAAACATTTAGGGACATTTTTACAATACATCAAAAAGTTCAAATGAGGTTAATATTAGACCTAGAATTGACACAGCTAAAAGACATACGACATTTTTAAATACACTCATATTATAGCTACAATTCAGTTACACGGCAACGGGCTCACCACCAGACGTTTACGTGGGCCAAAAATGCTTACGGTGAAATGTGGGCGAATAGTATACCTACCCCTTCGGAGATAAAGGCGTGACAATATGTTTGTATGTATGTATATGTATGTATGTATGTATGTATGTATATATGTATGTGTACGTAATTCAGTCACAAAGGAAATACCTAAACTCTGATATTTGTAAATCGGTCAAATAATTGTACTCATCTCGGATCCGAAATTCAAAACCGGGACCACAATATTGCGTACACAATACGCACTACCTAGTCAGTCAAACAAAATCCACATTTAATTAATAAACAACAAAATGTACTGTAACTCGTAGACTCGTTTATATACCATTTATTTATTATGCAAAAATAATACATAGTATATTTAATTCATAATTTTGAAGGTGTTCTGATTCAAACAGGTCAGTAAGAAGCAACTGAAGTTCATTGACAAAGTCGAGTGACTCACTTGACTTCATGAATCAGCTGTTTGCCTCACATCGAACAAAGAAAAGTATTAAGAATTTGTAGTTCGAATATTACTCATACGACATTTTGTGTTAGTGCATAAATCATCGCTTTACTTTGACTTGGCCTTAGGTTCCGTACAATTTGCAAAATTAACCCAACTTAAGGTTGAAGCCGCCGGCATTAGCTAGTGTATATTAAAATCCTTCATAAATTTATAAATAAATATCCATCACGCCTTATCCCCGAAGGGGTGGCAGAGCCATATTACACGCCCACTTTTCACCGTGTGGATTCCTGTCCCACGTAATAGGTGGTGAGCCCATTGCCGTGTTGAAATAGACAGACGCAGGTTGTGGCTACCTGCTGTTGAACTTTTTCAAGCCGCCCATAAGGCCTTCAACCAGGCTTTTCGACTGCCATTTTACTGGTAACCGGGACCAACGGTTTAACGTGCCTTCCGAAGCACGGAAACGCTCGCAAATGTAAATGCCACAAAGTGGTCACCCATCCGAGGACCAGCCATAGTGAAAGTTGCGTAACTCAGTGATCGTTTACAGAACACTGAGACCGCGGGCCCACGAGCGTATAGCTTCATAAATTTGATATTTAATAATACTTAAGCATCAATAATAATGGCTCAAGAGTGCGAATCTGAAGTTAAAATGGAAGTCCTATTTTGCACATTCGGTATATTCGTTTCTAATGCTTTTAATAATATTTAAATAGGAACAAATGCCCCTGAAAGACATTTCATTATCAGTAGCCTACCTACCGTCAAAGTCAGCTATTGATGTAGATAAATACTAGCAAACTTTTTATTTTATAATATTAGCAACTTACAAAATTAATCTCATTTGTAAACTTGTCTTTTTGCTGAAGAACGGAAGCAGGTGCTATAAGAATACGTGTAGATTATAATTTCTGTAAAATTTGGAAATTTATACTCTTATAACAAGCCTTATAATTGTTGATAATATAAGCAAATGTAGTCTTACACAGACAGACTATTTATCAGCTTTTGAAGCTAAACTGAAGCGTCTGGCTTTATAAAATCGCTTTTGCATACAATTCGTTATACAGATTTGTTAAATAGGATCAAATTAAATTATAGAAACTAAGAAATTCATTGTAATTTTTAATGAAATTGAAAAATAAAGGAGCAAAATATTGGACCAAATCACAAATCTGAATCATGAATACCTTGAATCAATAGTCTATATGGTCATATTTAGATAGATGCAGTGGGGTGAGGAAAGGGCTACCGAGATCTTCGAGGCCCAAACATGCAAATGAGGCATGCGATGACTAACTAGGTCATGGTAAAGTTAAGGAAAACCAGAAACAAAACCTGTGTATCAACCAGACTAGCTAGCGTCGTACAATAAAGCAGCTGTGGGCTTGGCCTTACTGCAGTTGAGCCTACATCCAGCAATGGACTGCAACAGGCAGATTTTATTGATTGATTGAAATGAAATATCTTTATTCATGTAGGTCACAAAGTAACACTTATGAACGTCAAGATTATTGTCTATACATTTACTGCCAGATTCGCAAAGCAATAGGTAGAGCCTGATGAAGAACCTGGCAATAAAATTCATGGCCACTGTTTTCTAATCGCCAGTAATTACATTCGTTTTATTTACATGATATTTGAACAAATTATACAGTAATGAGTTTATACAAAGAAAAACAAAATCAAATCAAAATGAGAGCGATTCTAATTGCCAGTTCTAATGGCAGCCTACCCTTATGACGAAGAATCTTGATCTTCTAGATTAATAAACATGGGTTTTGAAATGAGGTCAGTTCTAAAAAAGAAAAGGCAAAAAAAGTCAGCTGCTTTAGCAGCTTGAACGTTTGAGTGGTTACATCTGAGTACATTTCTATGAAAATATCGACATGTATCTTTTAAATTCCACCATCTTGCCCAAGTACAAAAAGTGCCTATTTCCTCTTACAAAACAATTCCAGTTACCGACAGCCTCATAAATAAATCGTCCAGCTATCGAAATATAACCTATATATTGAAGAGTTTCAAACGCTGTCAATGCATTCGAAAGAAGTTATTGCACAAGAGTGTTCCAGCACCCGTCCTGGTTTAGTTACAAGAATAAAATGCGAACACCGAATGTGTGAATTTAGGTCAAATGGGCAGTTAGGAGAAGTTCGACAGCTAACGAGGAAAAGATATAATTAGGGGTTTATTTAAAATACATGAGCTGTAAAATTAAAGAAATATTTATGGAGCCTTAATTAAAGTATCCCAAGTCCCTTATCCTACTAATATATATAAAGAATTATTATAAATGCGAAAGTTTGTAAGAATGGATGTTTGTTACTCTTTCACGTAAAAACAACTGAATGGATTTTAATGAAACTTTGCAATAATATAGCTTATACATCAGAATAACACATAGGCTACTTTTTATCCCGGGAACAAGTTCCTGTAGGAAACGGGAACGGGAAAACTTCTCTATGCGGGCAAAGACGTAATAAAATTGACAACCACGGTGGCTCAGTGGTAGTGAGTGCGACTACCGCGCAGAGATCGATTCCCTGGTCGGAACAAATATTTTTGTAATCCACAAATTTTGGTTTCCTAGTTTGGGTATTTCCTATGTATGTATTATATATTGTATATTGAACAATGTTGACAGAAATATGTAAGCATATCAGTTGTCTAGATCCCACACCTCAAGCTTATATTAGCTTACTTTGGGCTACATAGCACTGTGTAATAATAATGTCCCACAATACTTGGGGAATTAATGATTCGACTTGCGGACGAGGTATAAACGCACGAGGTTAGGAAGTCAGACAGCAGTTGCACTATTTATTTCGCAATTCAGTTATTATAGGTGGCAAGTGCCTCTGACTGCGTTCATCAAAATTCAGCCGTTTAACGAGTAGACTCAAGTACCCTATATTCTAACTAGCCCACGTCACTTCAAAGGGGATACATCTAGTCTTTACTACAAGTTCCAATTGGCAATGTCATAAAGATCGTGAAGTAGCAACACTGCGGTTGGCAACAGTGGCATTTGAAGCTATAAGCCTTAGAAATAATTATGTCTTTGACGGACAATACAATTCTTTGCTTGTTCTTTCTTAAAAGTACCATTTGTTATATGAACTATTAGAAAAGTGGTCAGATGCGTTTAAATCAGAGACAAAAATTTCTTCAGTTTATAAGAGATGGAGTTCCCCTACCCTGGAATGTACATATACATCACATCATTGCCTCAATTACATAGACAGTTTTTTAGATAGCAGCCTATATAAAACCCAAAAGCCTGTTGCAGTTTTAACCTCAAAAATTACTGAGTTAAAATGCGAGTACTCATCTTAATCGCTAAGGTCCACGCTTCGCTCGTTACGACACGCTATGTTTAAGCTGAAGAAGTAATTGTGGAATGATTTACTGCAGATAAACAAGTACTGTTCTAAAGTAGATCGTACTATGTATTACTAATGTCATGGTATGTCATCTAAACGTCAGTCAAAAGTTACACATAGTTATTAAAGTTACTTTGTTTCGTGTAGTTAACTACGAAGTAGTGAGATGTTTATTTGATACAAAGGGAGGATGTTCCAACCTGGCAATAGTTACTAGTAGAGTAATACAAGATTCTTAGTATAGAATTAGATTAAATTGCTTCGTCTTAAGTACTTCGATACATGACGCTAGTCGCCATAGAATCAAAGAAATTTTAAGTTATAGTAAGTGATGCTTAAAATAAAGTCCAAATTAAAAAGATTAACTTTATTAAAACTCACGCACATTGTAACTTACGGATGAAGCCGAAACAATTGACGATTGACAATACTTTAGTGTTTTAAGTCCCGTTTTTGATTTATAAGGATACGGAAATGTATGAAGCTATTGATGAATCTACAAGAAGCGAAAGAAGTATACATGGATCGTGAAACCTGGCGATCTGTTCTCTCCTCTCTGACCACCCGTCAAGGATACAGTGAAGTGAAGTGAAGTGAAGTGAAGATACTTAGTTAGTTAGGTTAGGTAGGTTACGTAACGTTTACGTTTATAGTTTAAAACTCAGACGCTGAGATCTAAAGACCAAATTAAGATTAGGCAATCACTAAAACAGACAGAAACAGACAGCAATCACTGTGAGTCAGCGACAGCTTTCATTGCCAAAATATGCAGTTAATGCTTTCTTACTCAATAACGGAAATCGGATGACTGTGTGTTAGAAATGTGCTCATTTGTAACATAATGGTTCATTCTTTTTCGATATATATCTCTTACCAGCGTAAATTTTAGTTTTACCACAGTCTTTTACACAACTTTTGATTTCGCCAAGTCAGTTCATTCGTCCTTCCATCTTTCTTACCGTAGTCGCACAGAGACCTTGGTTCAGAAAATTTACCTTACGAGTGACGATACCCTTTTATATATTGACCTTTTCATACTAAAGATGATAAATCAGCTCCGTTACAAAATGAGAAGCATGTAAAATTCGTTTTACCGTAACTTCTTTCATCGACGCCGCTCTATCTACAACAAAGCACAATAAAGAAAAATCTCTTCGCTCTTTCAAAAAGCCGAAATTTGCACTTAACAACCCATTGTCTTAAAGTAAACAACATAAATCGTGACATACTCACGTGTGAACAACACATTCCACTTCGCTCCGTGTAAACCCGCCCTTAGGTGCGCAAGCGCAAGTAATCGATTTTGAATGTTTCCACGATTATTTTCGCATTATCTTCGGGATCAGAGGAGGGTTATCTACATGGTAATGGTATGGGGTGGTACTTTTATGGAATATCTAGTTAAATCTTCTACAGGCCCCGCCAAGTGCTTCGAGGCGAGAAGCATTTTGTGGTTTATTGCAATAAGACTATCCTTTAAGATTCTATAATCAGAAATTTGATTAAATTTAAATTTTACTAGCAGTCGTCCCCGACTACATACGCATTGGATACTAATCCAATTACCTTTACCATTTTTTTTTAAACTTTGCGACAAAATATACCAATTCTCTACTCATTATTACGAACTTAATTTATCCTACTAATATTATAAACGCGAAAGTTTGTAAGTGCGGATGGATATTTGTTACTCTTTGACGCAAAATCTACTCAACGGATTTTGATGAAACTTTACAATAATATAGCTCACACATCAGAATAACACATAGGTTACTTTTTATCCCGGGAACAAGTTCCTGAGGGAAACGGAGAAGGGAACGCGAAAATTTTACCACGCGTGCACAGCCGCGAACGTCAACTAGTACTTAATATTCACAGGAGTATTAAAAGAATTGACCTCTGGCCGCGGTTATGGTATCTGACTGCAAAACTGAAGGTCATGGGTTCAAATCCCAATCATATTTCGATGTGTGAGAATCACGTCAATATTATTGTTTTGTTCTTTTTTTATATACCACTGAGGTGGCAGACAAGCATACGGCCCACCTGGTGGAAAGTGGTCACCTTAGCCTATAGACGTTTGCAACACCAGAGGTGCAGCACTCGCGCTGCCGACCCTTTAAAAACCTTCTAAGGCCCTTTTTGATGAACTCCATACTGTAGACGTTCGGGAAACCCCAGACAGGGAGCTCATTCTTCAACCTAAGCGAACGCGGAATAAAGCCTCTATCGGACCTAATCGTATGTGAGCTTTCCGTTGGCAAAATGTCTCTATCTGTGTTCTGAAGGCACGTTAAGGCGTTGCTCCCGTTGCCAGTAACATAGCAGTCGGTAAGTCAAATTGAAGGCCTTATGGGCGGAACACCTATTTAAAAAAAAGGAGGACAGAAAGTTAAGGGTTGATACATATTTCACAATTTTCTCCATCCAAAGGTATTTTATACGAGAGTATTCTGTACGAGATTGCTTTTTAGCGATAAGTCCATTTATAAAATTGTTCTCTCTTAGTATGATTTATTTTTATAATGGTTTGCAATTAAATTTATTCTATTCTATTTTATGAAAATTCAAAAATATGTGTCAGCCTTAGTGTTATATTAATAATGTGGAATAGTACAAGTGTTATCATTTTATATGTGTAGCAAGTTCCACCAAGTAAAAACACTTGTTTGCTCCTTCAGCGGGAATCCTCAAACCTAGTTCTTTAAATTACTGTTAAAATGTACTTTTATATGGGTGAATATTCGCAGTAGTTATAACGAGGACTAGGATCCGCAAACTTCCCTATATAGTTTACCGTTGGCTACGTTCGTGCCAGTGGCTTTTTCTAACGCTCTCCCTAAAGAGTTGTACGGGATTCTTGAAAGTGAACTGTATTCTAACGGGTACAATTTAGAAGGCACATAGGAACCGCCACTGACCTACTGGCTTTGAGATAGAAAAATGGCTATGGCTTTGAGATAGAAAAATGCTGGAAGAGACTATGTTTTTAGATGGGTAATGGAAGTTTTTCGATATTTAAATCAAAGAAATCTATTCTTTATTTTAGTAACTACTATTTATTAGTTTTTACTATTTTTTTTTAAAAACAATATACCATGGATATAGCTTGTAGTATTTTCAGTATTTGAACAGATTGCTCAAAAACGGAAAAGTCAGAAGTACTCGGATACTCAGACGTGCATGTATGAAGTAATTAATGAATCTGCAGGAAGCGAAAAAAGTACGCATGGATCGCTAAACTTGGCGATCTGTCCTCTATGACTACACCGTCAGGGACACAGCGTAAAGAAAGTTAAATTTCGTATTTTAGTAATTGCTTTTCTATGCTCAATTATTATTGCCATTCTTGTATATTAAACTTTTTTTTTAAATACTGCTATGTTCTGAAGCCTCACTTGATTAGTGCAGCCAACAATCACTGAATTATGTCCCACAATCGTCCTTGGCATTTATATTTACCAGCGTTTCCTTGCTGTTATAGCACATTAAGTCGTCCAAAACGTGGTAGTAAGAGAAGTACAGGGCTGTTTGAAAGTTGAAAAATAGATGGCCCCAATCTGCCTCTGTCCTATTGAACAAAACAATAGGCTCACCACCAACTACGTGGCATATAGAACCGGTTAAATATGAAGATATTACGTCTGCCTACCCCTTTGGGAAAGAAGGTGTGATTATTATGTAGGTATATATGAATGCGAGGTGTGAGTGTACTTGGTATCATATAGTCAGGTTGATAGCTATTCGTACTAACAGAACTCTGATATGACACAAATTGTGATGTCCATTTATGCGTAAATTCCTTATTAGGAGCTGCAGCTTGAGTTTAATATAGTCGCGGTACGTTAGATGAAAGATATAAGTAAGAATACAACTGTGGAATGCTGTTAGCTTATCTTGTCATCAAACGCACAATGGAATATGTAAAGCAACGATTGTAGTATTTGTGATAAGGAGTAACGTGTTTATGAGTAACTCGTGTAAGGAATATTTCACTTTGTAACATTTCCTTGTAAGAGCGTCGCCATGATTCAGGAGGCAAGTCGTATGGTCCCGGTTGCCAGTAACATGGTAGTCGTTAAGCCAAGCTAAAGACGCCTTGAATTTTCTTATAAATACATAACCTCAGAGAGTTCTTGTCAGTTTCAACATGGTCCGCTACAGCATTTGTATGTGACACCTCTAACGTAGCAAATATTCATAGGCTTTGGTTACCACTTTCGATCGGAAGGTCGTATGCTTGCCACGTCGTATATAAGAACAGTGGCACTACAGGAGTGCGGACAGAAGTGAAAACTTGAATAAATGGAGTCAATATGTTAATATTTAAATGTAAAGGTTTCGGTAACGTTGTCGCGACATCAATTGTTTTTTTGCCCAGCACTTCTAAAGACTTATTCACTTCAAAAACCTTTAAACTAAATATTGCTCTAGTCATGGAGTCTATCGCTTCTAGATACTACTATATCATTGGTATTCTAGTTAAGTCAATCACTGACTATACTTAGCAGTGTAGGTTTTTTACATCGGCTACCTTCTAGCCCTTTAATTGTACACTCAGACCGATTGAAGCCCGCTATTCAATAGCTAGGTGTACTACTCAGAATGTCTGTACAAGGATTGGTGACACATTTTCGAGTAGTTGTAACTGTGAAGCAGGATTTTGTAACATGTGCCTTTTCCTTTTTTAATATTTGTCTGATTGGAAATCATAGCGACATCTAGTGAATTGAGGGTCAGTCTTACAGTCCACAAAACTCAAGGCACTCAAGTTGAAAGTCCAATGATATTCGTCATTACATTTGAACAACAAGGCATTGTAATAGGATGGAAACTGTCACACTGTCAGTTCTCCTGCTCTTTCAATTCCCTGTCTAATCATAGAACTTCAGAATGTCAGTATCAATCTTTTGAAGTACAATTGCTAAGTTAGTATATACAATTAATAAGATTTTAGTACGATCAGCCAACTCCTTTCACAATAGATACACATTGCTCAAAGGACATATTTGCTATCTCCGTCGGAAGGAAGTGGGGGGTTAAAGGTCCCGCTATTTATATAGCTTTGAAAGGACACGGTGAATATTATTATGGCTAGTAAGTAAACTAAGACTACAAGAAATAAATAAACAAAAGGAAAACCACAAAACTACTAAATAGGTATGCGTCATTAAATTTCTTCGCAGCCTACCGACTAAAACCACACTGTCTCTATCATCCGTCTAGCGCCCGGGTAGATTCTGGGAAGGATGTCCCAAGATTCCCGGCAGGCTTAAGTCACCGCCTGTTCTGGTTCTGGGTGTAATCCTATATCTTTGTGGGATATGGTTCGGGTGCGATCCCGCTTCTTGGGGAGTGAGGCGTGCGTAAAATTCTTACGACACGCTTCTGTCTTGGGCCTGCTTCTGTAAGATATGAAGTATAGAATGGTGTACCGCCATCCTAAGTTAATATATTATTCAATGTGCTTTTTAGGTTTTATAATGATCTTCACTTAAGCGTTCCGATAATTTTTTTAGATAATATTTCACCCTTTTCTTATAGTTGTCTAGAACTACACGGCCTTAAGTCGATAAAATTGGTGGAAACTATATTTCTATATATTTCGCTTGACTCAATCTGCTCTTGAAACAATCTACCTCGCCTTATCAACACCTTAACTGTCTCAACGCTAATAAACGCAAAAGGGCAATGGGATATGTATCTAAATCATATTTTAACACAATCATAGTGTCCATTACGATACGGTGCGCTGATATACGAGTCGCAATAACCCGATGATATTATCGAGACCAAAGCGTGAAGATTGCTATCTGCCTACACTATAGATGGCGCTGCACAGGATGATGCAACAAGATCTTTACTGATAAGCTAAGAACGATCTGGGTCGACTTGTGCAAGACTTATGTATTAAAAGCATATTATGTACACGTCCCTTATAGGTGTCACCTGAAAATCAGCGCAGCAAATGATGACAATAATAGAGAATAAACAATGACACAATCTAGCACATACAGAGCACAGGCTTAGTTAACTTGCCCAAAAAAACCTAACTATCTTCACGCTGTGTCCTGAACAGGGTAGAAAGAGAGGATAGTTTGATCGAAACGATCACTGTGTTAACTGTTTGTCAGTAATTTAGGAGCGTTTACGTGCTTAGGAAAGTACGTTAAGCCGTTGGTCCCGGTTGCCAGTAATATGGCAGTCTCTAAGCCAAGTTGAAGACCTACGATGCCTTGAAAAATTTCAACTGTCAGGCGCCACAACCTAAGCCTGTTCAATAGCCGGGTAGATAAGTCTTGATAAGGTCGGCAACATGTGTTTCCCAATGCCAATTAGTAGAAAGTTACCTCATTGAATTTTGCATCAGCATCGGGCTTTATCTTAATCTATCTGCAGCCTTTCAAATACTAATAAGTTGTAAACAAGTAACTGTTCTATAGCTTTCTAGAATTAATATTTACAGGTACTTCAAAATTGCCTGGTCAGTTCAAAAGGGTTCCTAGAAGGTTTTTAAAGTGTCGGCGCGCAACCTCTGGCGTTAGCCTATGGACGGCTACAGTGACCACTTTCCATCAGCTGGGCCGTATGCTTATCTGCCACCTCAGTGGTACAAAAAAACCATTACTATCATAAAATATTTCATTGTGCACAAAATGTATGCGTCGACACCGCACACCGATGAAAGGCGAACTTACGCTGCACCGTGACCGACGCGTGCGCAGGTACAATGCGCAAACGCGTCGTAATTCAACCCATAGATCAAGAGATAATAGTAGGTTCTCGCTAGATTAAAACAGCAATGCGTATGATCGTGTGAAGAGGCGGTTATAGTCTGTCTGGGATGGGTTGATAAATTACTGGGTGCTGATAATAATACGTCTCACAATTTTGTTTGGTATACCTCGTTAAAAAAATATTACCACGCCTTTAAGGTTTAAACAAGTGCCTAGATGTAAGATCGATCAAGATCTCCATGGTTCAAATTAATTTAATTTGCTTGCTGCTACCTACGCGACCCACGAAATTTATAGACAAAAGTAACTAATATGTTGTGGTCTGTTATTTAGCAACCTCAAGAGATGCCGTTACACGCCCCACAATGAGGTCTCAAAATTACAGGAGAGAAAAGAACGTGGTATAAGGCATTAAATATGTTCTGAACCACATGATCATAGATAGAAATTTGTACTACAAGTACTACTTATATGTTTATTAAACAATACGAGAGTGACATTTATAGGTATTAGTGAGTTCTGCATAGTCTGTATTTGTTGTACACAGAAATCACATACTATTTATACTTTATAATATTATATTTATATGTTGGAATTTTGTTGTCCTCGCAATTTGCCTCCGGTATGTATGAGTACAAACTGGTAGGTCCCAGAATCCTATGGATCCGTCTAAAACTTGGTTTGACGAAGATTTTCCTGGTAGCTGCTTACGCACCAGTATGTTCGTCGAACGCGAGTGAGCTAGAGGACTTCTGGGAGAGTATGAGAGAAGCTCTAAATGTGATAGAAGGAAATGAAAGACTTATAGTATGTGGAGACTTGAATGGATGGGTGGGTACCGCTCGCGATGGTTTTGAGTCGGTACTCGGGAAGTATGGGGATAAAAGGGCGAACGACGCTGGCAGGCTTATACTGGCATTTTGTAAGGAAAAGGATTTGTTTGTGGCGAACACAATGTTCAACCACAAACAAATTCATATGTATACGAGGAGATGTAAGTCAAAGACAAGCATTATAGATCTATTCCTAATGGATAGTCGGCTCCGTAAACAGGTGATGGACACAAGAGTGTATCGAGGCGCTGAGTTAGGATCAGACCACTACCTAGTAATAACTATGATTAGGGGTCTGTTCGTGGGTTGGCGTCATCGTGCCGAGTGTCCTGAACCTGAACCGACTTATAGCATCAAAAGCTGGAAGCTGCAGGATGCATCCATTAAAGATAAATATAAAGAAAGGGTAGCCGAAAAGCTTGGCGACGTCAATGTTAGTAGTGAGAATGTGGAAAGTGTATGGCAGAACCTAAGGGATAGTATGGTAAATGCCGCTGTGGAAGTGTGTGGAGAAACGAGAAGAGGCAGTAGTCATAAGCGTGACGCATGGTGGAATGAGGAAGTGAAAGCAGCAGTTCGAATGAAGAAGAAAGCATGGTTAGACTAATTAGCCTCGCGGAATGATTTTAATATGAAAGAGAGATACAAGCTGCAGAAAGTTAACACGAAGGCACTGATAGAAGAAGCTCGTGAAAGGTGCAGAATGAAAGCGGATGAAACGTTGTCGTCCAATTTCCGGGATAATGCCAGGCTCTTCTGGAAAGAGGTAGGCAAGACCCGGAGTTTTTCGGCAATCTGCAGTATGAATAAAGTGCTTAGTGTTAACAATGACGTCCTAACAGACCAAACTGACGTCCCGCAGAGATGGAGTGAATATTATGGAAAGATGTATGCAAGAAAAGACAGAGATGCCACATCGGGAAGTGGAGCTCACTTCGATGCTCCGGATCCCGATGTCATTGAAGTCATTAGTATGAAAGAAATTGAACAAGCGATAAGAAGTATGAAATGTGGTAAGGCTGGGGGAAAAGACAGAGTTACTGCTGAGATGATCAAGTACGGTGGGTCGCGCGTCTGGGACACTCTATGTCTGTTATGCAACTTGTGCTGGCGGACGGGTGAGGTCCCAGATGACTGGCGAATAGCAGTTGTAGTACCTATTTACAAAGGGAAAGGCTCGCGCCTAAACTGCTCCAGCTATAGGGCGATCAGCTTGGTCAGCTTAGCTAGTAAGGTGTATGCAAAGATTATAACGGCAAGAATGCAAGAAAAGTCTGAAAGGTATTTATGGGAGGCTAAGTTAGTAAGTAAGTAAGACTAAGGTTCTAGTATTTGAAAGAAATGACGTAAGAACTAAATGCGAGATTAGGGTAAACCAGGAACGTCTAGAGCAAGTGAATGAAATTGTGTATTTAGGGAGTATGTTTAGCGCGGATGGAAGATGTGATTCGGATGTAGAACGGCGAGTAGCTGCCGGAAACAGCGTTAACTCTGTTTCCGGCAGCTATTTGTAAAGCGTCCCAATTAGTAAAGCGACAAAGCATCGTAAAAGAAGCACGACTGGCGATTCATAACGCAGTGCTAGTGCCAACTTTGCTTTACGGTAGCGATACCTGGGTATGATGAAAGCAGCAGCAGATGCATGAAAGTAAATTGAATGCTGTGGAGATGCGATCACTTCGAAAATTGTGCGGCGTTACCTTGACCGATCGAATAAGTAACGAAGTGATACGCAATATGGCAGGTTTGAATGAAAGTGTCAGCGTTAAGCTGGAAAAGGGCGTGCTCCGTTGGTTTGGACACGTCCAACGAATGAGTGAGGAACGATTGACGAAGAATATATATTGTGCGAAAGCAGAGGGTAGAAGAAGTCAGGGTAGGCCGAGACTTACATATGAAGACCACGTGAGCAGATTGCTCAAAAACGGAAAGGTCAAAAGTACTCGGATACCCAGACGTGCGTGTATGAAGCGATTGATGAATCTTGAAGAAGCGAAAGAAGTATGCATAGATCGCGAAGCCTGGCGATCAGTCCTCTCTGACTACCCCGCCAGGGATACAGCGTAAAGATAGTTAAGTTAAAGTTAAGTTATAATATTATAAAGCTGAAGAGTTTGTTTGCTTCTCAGGAACTTACTGGACGGATTGAATTTTATTTTTGTGTTGGATAGCCCATTTATCGAGGAAGGCTATAGGCTATATATCATCACGCTACTATACTGGAGCGCGGAGTAGTAGTCGTAAATGTCGAGACATCGGTCATTTTTTTCTGGATTATTGTAGAATTTATATGCGACGGAATTAAATAGGTGCTGCAGGACGCAACTGAGACAGACGCTGGTGATGATTTTGCCTTGTATAGCCCAGATGGGTATGTAAATAAACAAAATAAGGCAAAGAGATAACTCATATCGTAACAAATTTGTACTTATTAAGATATTTTTATACGACTCTATGTGGCCTTCATTAATTTGAAGCTAATTAAAGCATTTGCAAAGTTTATGATATTACGCTACCTTGTTCATAAATAGTCTTTATAATAATAACAATTCGATCTTAAAGCTATAGATCATTCGAAGCACAAACGATAGCCTAGCCTACTCAATAAACAAAGAGCCATAAAGCCGGACCCAGAGAGTAATAACAATAGCTTCGAAGTGCAATATAGAACATTGAAACAGCTCAATAGTTGAGGGAACTCAGCAGTTGAGACAAATTGACCGTCTTAAGAATGCACACAAGATTTTCAGTCTTATTTTCATATGGATGGTCACAGATACAATATTCTTTATGAAATGAGTTTCGACACTAAAATAAATGAAATACTCTATGGTTTCATGTGGACTATGTTACAAGAATCATAAATGGCAGTAATACCAACTTCAACAAATTACTATAGACATAAATACTTACAACATTTACAATTATTAACAATTTATAAATACTTACAACATTTACAATTATTAACAATTTATAAATACTTACAACATTTCTTAGTAAAATCATGAAATGAATTTGGATACCAGAATAAATGAAATACTGGATGATTTTATAGGAACATGTTACAAGAATCATAAATTGTAGTAATACCAACACCAAAAATTATTATTTACAAATTAAAGAAAACCCAAAAAAGGACATTCTTACAGTATTCTTTAGTAAAATTAAGAAATGGGTTTTGATACCCGTTTAAATAAAATACTGAATGGTCTCATAGGACTACTACTTTAGGATAATCATAAATGGGGTTAAAATCAACCCCAAAAATTACTAAGCACAATATGACGCAAATCCAAAAAAGACGAAGACAAGAAAGAAAACGATCCTATTCAAATTTGTCCAAATAGGCATTTCTCTAAATAATATTTTGTCTTTTCTCTTAATGTCGCAAATTGTTACAAAATATTAATCAAAGAGGCATGTTAAACAAATCTTACGCTTCACAACCCGAGTGCAGGAAATAGCCGCTATTTATAATGCGAATGCGCGCCGGCGCAGGAAACGCAACGATCTTCACTCTCATCAAACCAAATAAAAGGAACTAGTAAGTGCCAATAAGAAATTATATTGTCCACAGTTCAAATAAACGAAACGGTAAAAGCGTTCAAAATAATTATTATCATGTGGTTGATATTGGATATTACCTACCATATGAAAAAATTGTTGACGCCCGCGGCTCTGCACACGTGGTGAAGTTTTACCATTCCCGTTTCCCACAGGAACTTGCTCCCGAAATAAAAGTAGCCTATGTGTTATTCTGATGTGTAAGCTATATTATTGTAAAGCTACATCAAAATCCGTTTAGTAGATTTTGCGTCAAAGAGATACAAACATCCATCCATACTTCAAAAATTTCGCGTTTATAATATTACTCGTAGTAGGATTAGTACACACCAATATTTGATAACTATTGAATTTAGAAAAGAAAAGTGCCCAATCAAATAAAAGAGAATATGTTACCAATATAGAAAATGATGCTAATATGGTTTGGAAAAGTAGAGAGGAGAGAGAGATTAATGAAACAGATTTAAAAGGCAAGGTGAATGGGAAACTTCTCAAATGGATATAAACACAAATAGGTACTAAATAGTCGTAAAATTACCGTACATACGGTAATTTACGACTATTTAGTACTATCTATTTTAAAACAATCCATTGACAATAATAATCTTAACAGCGTTTAATGTCCCCTAATCTACCACACATATATTACGGAGACGCTAAGTAATTTATAATAATAGTTATTCAATATTTTACCGACGCCTTATTCACACGAAGTACGAACATACAATAATTAATTGAACTCCGTTACAACCATATTCATCACTTACCACATTCATTACGTATATCTTAAAACTAACTTAACTTACTTTAACACGATCATAAATCTAACCTTACTGCTTACAAATTAAAGTACTAATTTCGATACCGTTATCTACCGACCTAAGATTCAATTATCCCTTTTGTTACCACAGCTTTGAACGTTATTACCTATGTAACAAATCTCAAATTAGTTTATTAATAAGTTGATAGTAAAGTATGCGGCAATTAAGCATGGCATCGGCATTCTGAATGACCGATAGTGATCAGATGATATCGGGTCCTTTTAACATTGGAGTCACGGTTCATCCGCAGTCTCTGTTAACGATTGGTAACTGTTGAGACGTACTAGAAGACTTTAGTAATATCAGGTAATGGTGAAATAAAGTTGTTCTTAAATAAAGTAATCCATTCCTACCACATACCCCACTTATGTTACCAAGAAAATGGGAACAACAGCCGCTTGTGTCCAGTGTATCGCTGTACAACGAGTTCTACCTGTTGCACATATCAATCTGTTAATTAGCAAGTCCAATTAAATTCCCCACTCATTTTAGTATGCTATTGCATTTTTCCAATAGTATCAGGATCCTTGGTATTGAGATCTCTAGTGACGTCGAATACCGTAGTCATTTAGAGGACAAGGCGAAGCCGGTGTCCAAAAAGCTCGGCGTGCTCAACAGGGCGCGGCAGTACTTAACTGCTCTTCTTATAAGTCGCAAGTGCGGCTACACATAGAGAACTGCTGTCACTTTTGGGCAGGTGCACCTGAATACCGGCTTCGACCTTTTTAGTCAGTAGAAAGGCGTGCTATGAGAATTGTCAACGATCTTCTGCTAGCAGGCAGTGTTGGCTCCTTCGTGATAGGAGAGAGTTCGCCTCTTTATAAGTGTTCTATCACCTGTACAACGGTCTGTTCTCTGAGAAATTGTTTGAAATAATGCCCACCGTTGCCTTCTATCATCGCACCGCTCGCCCTAGACAGGGTGTTAACCCTTACACTAGGCGTCCGGAGTGCTCGCATACGATTAGGTCCGATAGAGGCTTTATTCCGCTTAGGCTTAGATTGTGAAATGAATTCCCTGCCTAAGTTTTCCCGAACGTCTGCAGTTTGGGGTTCTTCAAAAGGAGTCTTAGAAGATTTTAAAGGGTCGGCAGCGCGAGTGCTGCACCTTTGGAGTTGTAAACGTCCATAGCTACGGTGACCACTATCCATGAGGTGGGCCGTATGCTTGTCTGCTACCTCAGTGGTAAAAAAAGAAACGTCTGCCTCGAAGCTTACCAAAATAAAACCGTTGTTCAAACTGAGGCGTTTCATAAAAGGTAGTCGTTGAAACCCTTTTTATTTCAGTTTAAGCTTCGAATATAAATAAAATTTATCTCGTTCATTTGCTTAATTATACGGCACAGTGGCCAAACCCTGCTCCGACTGGCTGTCTGTTTATTCCTGCTATTTTCCGGAATACCTGAAACCAATCTGGACCTTCACTGGCTATTTTACGCGAGGGTCAAGCACGGGCGTCCGCTGCGTGCAGATCCAGAATAAGATATCTAATGAAATTAGACGTTACTTGGTTTAACTCACTCAAAGGATTTCTCCTCCCCTCGCTTCCCCTATTATCGTAATATGATGTCTTATAAAAAAACCAGCCAAGTGCGAGTCGGCGTCGCGCACGAAGAGTCCCGTACCATTTTATCTAGAAAAATGACAAAAAGTCACGTTTGTTGTATGGGAGCCGCCCTTAGATATTATTGGTTTATTTTAATTTCTATATTTATTTTCAAAATGAATATTAAACTCAACATTCTGTATATATTTCAAGCGTCTACCTGTTACCGTTATCAATATCAAGCAAAAACAAGCGAAAATTTCACTTTTTTGTATGGGAGTCCCATTAAATAATTATTTTGTTCTGTTTTTAGTATTTTATTGTTATAGCGGCAACTAAAATACATCATTTGTGCAAATTTCTTGTGCAAATTTATCAAGGATTATGGACAGATGGATAGCGGAGTCTGTAAGTCTGAAATGTAGACAGATTCTGTACCTTCGTTTCAACAAATCGGCAGCGCGTTCGTAGCTCTTCTGGTGTTGCAAACATCCATAGGCTACGATGACCACTTTAAACTAGGTGCACTTGCCGTCCCCGGTAAGTCAGTCAAAAAGTGTTGAGTGGTTTAGGAGGAGTTCGAAGTTAAAGCGAAAATCCGAATCGGGGAAGAATGGAGCTACGTTAACTTCGTTCGCTTCGCTGCAATTAGACGCATGTTTGTCTATCACCTTAGTAATATAAAATCCCTTAGTAATATTAACTTTTCAATAACCTAATATACTCAAAGGAGAATCCAATACGCACTATATACATTGTAACTAACTGTAAAAAATTGACAAAAAATAATAACAATATTAATGGTGATGAATTGAGGAGAATGGAGCTTAATGATTGTGTTCAAAAAAAGATGTTAATAGATTTGATGGGGTTCCGTTGGATTCATACAATTTTATTATTTGGTTATTTGTCCAACTCGACTACAGATTATATTATGGAAGCAAATCCTTTGAAATATATGTTTATGAGTTACTTATGTTAGGCATTCTAGCTAAGGCCATGTGATAATGCGCCAATTCCCAGCAAGCCTAGATATAAAGAATTTGGATATACCCGGTGGCGCAGTGGTACTCAGTGTATGCGAATGCTGTTTGTTGCAAAAGTCCTGTGTTCGAATCCCGCATTTCCGAAATTTTATCAGAGTTTGGGTTTTTTGATGTAAAATAATTTGTTTTAAAAAAACTTTGTTTTTCAGTTATCTAAATCCCATAGGTAAACTTATATATTCGGTCAATTTGTGCTAGATGTCACTGTTTAAAAAATATCCAGCAATATTTAAAAATTTAATAAAAAGAAAGTTTTGATACTATTTAGCCTTTCAAATTATCAGAACTTCATACATCTGTGTTAAGTATACAAATGACATTGGGCCTTTTTTCACACGTCACCAATTTTACCGCCATATTATCAACTCACCCACTCAAACTGCCTAATACCAAAATATCCTCGTATAGTATGTACTCAATGTGTGATACAATTCACACTACATGTACCCGAACCCTACCATACCTTGTTTAGATGTCTCCAATACATTTTCCTACTTAATTACATCGCTGTTTTTACCTTCTAATTTAACCATATCTTCAATAATACGAGTGATCTCAGTTAATACTTACATCAAACCACTATTACAATGCGCGACTCACACTTTACCACTTTTTTTGTAATACACGCCTCGCGCGTGACCGATATGGGGTCTCGGCTAATGGGAACTTAAGTATCATGATATTAATGAACCGAGTTGACTTCAGTTTCTCAAAGTAATTCAATTATTGTTCTTCTTTTTATATAAAAGTGTATTGTAACTTTTTGTTGTTCACTCAAATAAAATATATTCAGATGTTATACTGGGAGGCTTTATGATTTTTTTAAGGATATCTAGTGTTTCTTTACCTAACCTACAATCAAATAGAACGAAACGAAGCCCTTGTAGCCACGGTAAATCAGTGTTCTGTAAACTACCACTGCATTAAGTACTTTACGTTAAGTTTAGCGAGATGGGTGATGATGTAATGAAAAAAATATATATATAAAAAATAATTTCATTCACAAATCTATTACATAATTTTGGATTGTAAGTATCTACTTCTGAGGCTGACTACAGTATAAACTTTTTAGTTAATTCTAAAACAGTATGTTAAAGTGATAAAAAAACAATTAAACAATAATTTAGACAGAACAATTCATTGCAAAAATTATTAAAAAGAAGAGAAAATTTCACATAAAAATCTCAGCAAATGGAGACAATAAAAGAAACGTTCTATATATGGCGACGCGCGTCCAAATGGGATGGGTGTAGCTGTCAAGCAGCGGCAGCCATATTAGGTGCGCGGGCGCAGCAAGAACCAAAGTATTCGACGCTGACAAATCGCCAGATAATTTGTTAGCTTAAAAAGTTTGCGTAGAGGGTGTTGCGAAATTAGGAACAAATAGATTTTTGAAGTGAAACTTCTTTGTCGACAATGAGATAAATTATATAGCTGTAAAAAGTCAGGTTTTTCGGTAATGCGCCATGTTGTTTTGAACTGAAACTTCTTTATCATAAGTTATCTTTATCGACGTATTATTAAGATTGTCCCCATTAAAGAATATTTCTCAATTGTGGGATACAGTGCTACATTCTCCTAAAACCAAAGAATTGACAGTTATACTAAACACATTAGTCGACTAACTACATATTCAACCATTTTCCTACCATACCCACGTACAATATGTACCGCAAATTTCATCAGCATATTAAGAATGGCAGAAATTCTCCCCTACATATAAGGAAACTCATTTTATCTATATGTCATTATAAAAATAACCTAAATATAATCCCTGTAACGCGAAAAATGTCGCGAAAAATGAGAAAGAGAGCTAGTCCAAAAAGAGTAAGATTTTTTTTATGTGTCAAGATTGACCATGTACTTGCCATTGTTATATATCAGATTAAGAAATTTCAGTGGCACATTTGTAAAGTGCTAAGATAATGCAACCAGTTACAACGCCATGTTTCTCGTTCATTTTATACCTGTGTTGTCTCATACAATGTTTGCAGTCTAAACATGTTTAAGCAGCAGTCGCCTTATGAAACAATATGGTATCACTAGTCATACTATTCATATCTGTCGCTGCAATTAATTTATGTGTTTAAGCGGCTGCGAATGCGCATGACGAGGCGCGCCATTGCGCCCGTGTGACGCGACGTGAGAGCTATCCTGCGATTTATCTCGGGAAATTTATTAACAACTATATACGTTTTGCTCACTTGATAGTGTAAGAGTCATGATTGATAGTGGTTGTGTTCTCATGAAATATATCTTTTAACTGACAGGAATCGCTAAATCGATTGTCAAGCAACTAACTATTGTCGATATGTCATATTAGCTCATGCTCGCAGCTGCGGCCGCGTAATGAAGCTTTCCTGTTACTGTTAACTACAGGAACATGTTCCCGGGACAAAAAGTAGCCTATGTCCTTTCTCAGGCTCTAGACTATCTCTGTACCAAATTTCATTTAAATCGGTTCAGTAGTTTGGCGTGCAAGCGCGACAGAGTCACTTTCGTATTCATAGTATTCGTGAATATGTATAACTAACTATGTGTAGTACATGGTTTTAATTTCGAAAACTATTTGAAAAACATTGTGATTTTTGTACTGCACGCCATTACAGGTATAATAGTCTAGCTAGACACTTAATTTTTGTCATGTATTATTATTATTATTTTGTAATGTAACAAATTCATTCACTAATCTCTGTGCTATTATCAAAACTAGCAAAAAAAATTGTACCAAGTCATTCAGTTTAAAATGTATGGATACGAAAATTTATTTCAAAGAAATTTTATAAAGCTCAAAAAAAAAATCTAATATTATTTTTTTTTAGAGCTTTATTTCACAAATCTAATTTAAATAATAATTTGTTAAAATAATGAATTTATAATATTGAACTCTTCTATTTGCAAAAATACAATCATAATTTAATTCGTAACAAAGTAGTTTCAATAATTAATAAGATATCCCTTTTTGTTGGTTAAAACCAAAGAAACATTAGAAAAATAGTTATCAAAAACTGAAATTCACACCGTATTTCGTTTGCATAAAGATCATATTAGGATGACAGTTGTCACATATATCTTTGTACATTTATGAAACTGGAAACTAAAATCTCTTTAGATGAGTGTTTTAATATTTATGTGCAATAAAGTTTATTTTATTCTATTCTTTAAATCAATTTGTTCATACTAAACATTCATAATGCTATTGAGTTAGCATTTAATTCTTATATTTGGCACCGCGAACTCAGTGTTCTGTAAACGATCACTGTGTTAAGCAGCATTCGCTATAGGTGGTCCTTGGATGGGTGACCACATTGTGGAATTTACATTTGCGAGCGTTTCCGTGCTTTGGAAGGCACATGACCACGAAGCCGTTGGTCCCGGTTGCCAGTAAATTGGCAGTCGTTAAGCCTGGTTGAAGGCCTTATGGGCGGCTTAAAACTTTCAACAGCAGGTCGCCACAGCCTGCGCCTGTCCATTTCAACACGGCAACGGCCTCACCAACAAAAATGCATAAGGTGAAATGTGGGCGTATAATATGCCTCGGCCTACCCCTTCGGGGATAAAGGCGTAACAATATGTATGTATGTATTTGCTAAAATACTTTTGAACAGTCTGATAGCCTCTATACTATTGACGCTGACTGTACAAAAAATCGTACACAAAAACTAGTATGTTCAATGACAATATGTTGCCTTTTTACAATCTACCTGCATTTCTACGTCATGAGAATGCAATATCAAAGCAAAAAACTAACAAATTACTATTCAATTGAAGATGATAAAAAAACAATTAAATATTTATCTCAATAAGGATTGTATACAAACTTATAATGGTCGCAAAAACAAACCGGGCAACATCATCGGCTCACATGAATAAGTAGTAATACATTATACCTATCATAGAATACATTAAAAGCCTTTATTGCCCATGGTCCATCTGCGTAGTTCACCTGGGATGACAACAGGCAATTTAGTATTAATTTGTAAAAAAATATTTTAAAATTGTTAAGACTCCCGTCGCTAAAAAGACTCAAAGTAATTAAGTTGTCAATGGTTACATTTTGATCAGGTGAAAATTATTATTATTTAGTGTTATTTTTCCCAACAATTAAAAATAAATTTATTCTATCTTTTGAGCACTCTTATATTAGAGCAGATTTTATTTCAAAATCTGCTCAAATATGACAATAAATCAATCGTGTATAACATTGACATTTTTCATTCAGCGCCATTTTATTCAAATTAAACTACTATATAAACTTATAGTACGTGATCTAGACAAATGATAAACACAGTATATATATTTCTAAGCACGTAAGTACATTACTATCCGTACAAAATATCCTAACTCCGAAACAAACTTTGGTCAATTAAATATTTCATTTACGTGTGGAGTAACCAACGTACCTGAAACTTAAAAATATATTGCAGGCCATATTGAAGTATGAACAAGACCTAAAATAAAATGTTAAAGAATGTTATGGGTAGTTGTTATGGTCACGTATGGTATTTTTGTAAGAAGCGTTTTGTTTATGGAAATAAAAAAAAAACATCTGTAGTTAGGTCTTGCTATAATGTAGATTATGATATTACGTATTAAACTACTACCGAATTTTTAATGTTTTGTCTATAATAAAGTTAGTACAAAAGTTATCTATAGAATTCAATAAAAAGAAGCAAGTCGTCATCAAGACTTACTTACTTTTTGTCCCAGTCATTCAAGATGAATTAAAAATCAATAAATTCCGTGGCATCGTACTCAACAGTAGTAAGTACCTATTTAAAGAAAGACGTTTATCGATACAGCCTCTGCGTCCAAACAATTATAAATTCCTGACGCGTTTGCTTTCAGTACAAATGGAACAAAATGCCTAAACAAATTGCAGGCGGTGGGAGAGGTAGCTTTTTGCACTAATTCGGCATTCCGAAATAAAAATTCCAACTCCTTAAGTAGAAAATAAAAAGTTTGTTGTCTCTGGTTCGGCGAACGCATCCTCCGTCTGACTGATTTCAAATATGGAACGAAAAAAGTTCTGAAAGCAAACAGCCAGTGTTCTTGCTAAGAGCGCCAAGCGTGAGGAAGGAAATAAATTTTATTTTACTCATAACATGTGCGTTTTAAACGATTGCAATTCATTTTAATGTTTCAGTTTGCCTGTCAATAATTTAAAGATCATCTCAGGGAGAAGTGATTCAATGATAACCTTTGAAAATGCCGTAAGGCGAAACCGGTCAGATTAAAATAATAAATAAGTGTAACAGTACAAGTGTTTTTGTTCAAGATGTGTAGCAAGTTCCACCAAGTGCCATCAATCGACAGTGTAAACAGAAGTGATTGTAAAATTCCTTTTTTCAGGTTTAACAAATTTAGTTGGATTTGTCTTGTCTACTAATAAGGTGCTTATCTACCTTCGTCGAGTTTTCTATTCGCCTATACCACAATGCCTGAAGACAAACAACTTACAACTAGTGCGTTCTACCGGTCTTAACCTACGGTGCTCAGAGGCTGGACACTTACGGTGGGGCTAGTCCATGACCTCAAAGTTGCACAACGAGCTATGGAGTGTGTTATGCTTGGAGTATCTCTGAGAGATAAACCCCAAAATGAGGTTAACCGAGAACCAGAGTGGTCGACATAGCTCGTAGAGTAAGCACGTTAAATTGACAATGGACTGGCCACATCTGTCAAAGAACTGATGGTCGATGGAGCAAACAAGTTCTTGAGTGGAAACCGCGATTCGGCAAACATACGGTAGGAAGATCCCCCGCCAGGCAGACCGACGACCTGTAAAAGGTCGCAGGGAGGGACTGGGTGCAGCAGAACCGTGTATTGTGGCGTGAATTGGGAGATGCCTACGTCCAGCACTAGACTGCTATATTCTGATTTGATTGTTTACCCAACCAGAGTTCCAGACGGGTGTTTTTTACTGGTACTGGATTTGATTTCCATAGTAAAGTAACTACATTATATTTTTAAAATAGCGCTAACAAAATACACATTAAGTACAACTATCAAAAGAGGTTAATAATCCTCATCTAACCTAATTTACCCACATAAATCTGGCGTGTAATTTCACTGCACAGATAGCCATAATAGTCCACAGGCTATAAACGCGACCCCGTAACCTAATGATGTTCAACCCCATGGAGGCCTTGGACTGACCTACATACCAAATGTCAACTATGGGGAACTGATTGATGACATTTTCTTTATTGTAGGTATTGTTTTATAACAATGAAGGGAGACAGGTAAAAGTGTAAATAATAATATTTTTACGTTAATTTTCAACATACATTTGCCGAAAACGTAGTTATTCAATATTCTTTATTGTTTCAGGACGTCCCGCTGTTTTACCCGCGTAGTTCGCATTTCGGTGGTAATACAGGAATACGTCAGCGATCTGTCTGCGAAAGTCCCGCTAAAATAAGTCCAACCGTTTGACAGATTAGCCTGAACACACAGACAGGAAGACACACTAACAGACAGAGAAAATAATTAAAGTGTTTTTCTATGTAAGTAGACAGCGTAAGTTTAGAATTTGGAATAAATATATACAGATATGTATAGACTAATAAAGCCCTGTGGCTTAGCCCGTTACTGTCTTACTCTCAAGCCCCGTTGCCTACCCAATGATATTTAATCTAAAAAAAAGGGGATGATATGCGTGCCAATGGACTCACCGCATAGAATGCTGAAGATCATGCGAAGTTAAAATAATACAAAACAGGATTCAGTTACTTATTCCAACAATAACAAAACATAATATCAGCAAATATTTTTTGCCACGAATGTGAATGCATTCTCATAATCATTTCTGTATTTTATCTACAGGTTCCATAACAAAAATAGTGCAATTTCCATTAAGGAACACCTTGACGACTTGAGTACAGGGCGCAGCAGGAAGGGTGCGTCAAGAAGACGTCCCATAAACTTTGTAGGTCAGTGTATGAGGTCATAAGCTAGATACAGTATCTACTATCATATCTAGAGGATGATACTATCTTATTTATTAGCGCTGATAGTCACTCGCGCTCAACTAGAGACGCCTTACTGTATATCTTTATTTATATCCATTCTTCCATTTATACAAATACTAGTTGACGCCCGCGACTTCGTCAGCGTAGTGAAGTTTTCCCGTTTCCGTTTCCTACAGGAACTTGTTCCCGGGATAAAAACTAGCCTATGTGTTATTCTGATGTATAAGCTATATTACTGTTAAGTTTCATTAAAATCCATTCAGTAGTTTTTACGTGAAAGAGTAACAAACATCCATGCAAACTTTCACGTTTATAATATTATCTTAATATTATAAAGCTGAAGTTTGTTTACTTGTTTGTTTGTTCGGTTGAACGCGCTAATCTCAGGAACGACTGGTCGGAATTGAAAAATTATTTTTGTGTCAGATAGCCCATTTATCGAGGAAGGCTATATATCATTACGCTACTACACTGGGAGCAGAGCAGTAGTCATAAATGTCGACAAATCGGGCAAATTTTTATGCATCATTATAGAATTTATAAGCGACGGGATTAAATAGGTGCGACGGGAGGTCGAAATATTTCACGGGCGAAGCTGTGGGGGTCATCTAGTTAAGATTTAAAGCTGAGAAGTTTGTTTCTGTGGTTGAACGCGCTTATCTTAGCAACTACCGGTCGGATTTGAAAAAAATATTTTTGTGTTGCGTAGCCGATTTATCGAGGAAGGCTATAGAGATATATATAGGCAAATATATCATCACGCTACTACCCTGGAGAGCGGAGCAGTAGTCATCAATGTTGACAAATCGGGCATATTTTTATACTTTATTGTAGTATTTAAGAGATTAAAGAGTATGTCACGGGCGAAGCCGGGAGGGTCACCTAGTATTTCATATAACGAGGCGTGTGTGGGAGCGTTACTTTTTACTCATACCATTACTAATTATTACAGACGAATGGTACGGTGACACGCCATTTATTGCGATTTTGCCTACAGTCGGACGACGAAGTATATTTATATCTGTCTCTTATCGTCTCTATTAGGGCACGTGTGAGGGAGTGAGCAACATTTCGTGCTTCGTTGTGCTTCAATAAGATGATATCTGTAGGATTACTACAATACTTATTTATTCAATATACTATATTTATTATATATGACTGCCTCTGTGGCGCGGTGGGAGTGTTTCCGACTGCTACGCAAGAGGTCGTGGGTTCGATTCCCACCCAGGATAAAACTTTGTGTGATGAGCACGATGGTTTATTCTGTGTCTGAGTGTTATTTATCTATAATATGTGTGTATTTAGAAATATATAACTATGTTTATCAGTTATCTGGTTACCATAGTATAAGCTCTGCTTAGTTTGGAATCAGATGGCGTTGTGTGAGTTGTCCCACGATGTTTATTAATTATTATTATACAGGGTGGACTTTTGATACGGGACAATAAGGGTAGCTACAGTAACCGCTCTAGTTCCAAAAAAAAAAAAAAATTTTTGGGCGACCATCTATAACTTATAACTTAAGCGCTCGTGGCCCGCGGTCTCAGTGTTCTGTAAACGATCACTGAGTTACGCAACTTTCACTATGGCTGGTACTCGGATGGGTGACCACTTTGTGGCATTTACATTTGCGAGCGTTTCCGTGCTTCGGAAGGCACGTTAAGCTGTTGGTCCCGGTAGCCAGTAAAATGGCAGTCGTTAAGCCTGGTTGAAGGCCTTATGGGCGGCTTAAAAATTTCAACAGCAGGTAGCCACAACCTGCGTCTGTCTATTTCAACACGGCAATGGGCTCACCACCTATTACGTGGGACAGGAATCCACACTGTGAAAAGTGGGCATATAATATGCCTCTGCCACCCCTTCGGGGATAAGGCGTGATGGATATTTATTTTATTTATTTTTATCTATAACTTCTAGATTAATTATAGTTACTCTGAACTGCATTCATACAGTTTGGAAAAAGTTACTGTCAGCAAAAATAGGCTAAAATAGCAAACATCTGCTATTTTAAAATCCCACGTAAATAGATTTATCAATTTCATAACATTTTATCTAGCAAAACAAAAGTGATGAACTTACCATAATAGCTCCATTTCGCCCAGTGCTGGTGAGCGTGGCGCCAAACCATTGGTTTGACTTTTGGTCAATAGTTCGCCCTTGGTGATCCTCGTTATTTTCTGAGAACAAAAATAGTGAATCGTGAGCAACTCAAGTGTTGTTTGTTTTTTATTAATCTGGCAATATTGTGATCAGAATTACATTAATAATTAAGGTAGCGGCACGCTTTGATAGCCCTTTTGGCGATGTGTTTTAGGATGAAACATGGCTTAATGCTAACCATACGGTAAGGCTTCTTGGGCAGATGACACTGTAGTATCTACGTCTAAAGTTCCTGTTGGAAAAGGATTCACAAAAAGTTTTTTAAAAGGATTTCACATCACTATTGTAATTTGTCAAAACGGCCATCATAGCGTGCCGCTATTATAAGTACAAGAAGTGAAAGTACGTAATAATGTATGGATGTAGGTTTATTACTCTTTCACGCAAAAACTACTGAATGGATTTTGATGTAAATAAATAAATAAATAAATATCCATCACGCCTTATCCCCGAAGGGGTGGCAGAGGCATATTATATGCCCACTTTTCACCGTGTGGATTCCTGTCCCACGTAATAGGTGGTGAGCCCATTGCCATGTTGAAATAGACAGACGCAGGCTGTGGCTACCTGCTGTTGAAATTTTTAAGCCGCCTATAAGGCCTTCAACCAGGCTTAACGACTGCCATTTTACTGGCAACCGGGACCAACGGCTTAACGTGCCTTCCGAAGCACGGAAACGCTCGCAAATGTAAATGCCACAAAGTGGTCACCCATCCGACGACCAGCCATAGTGAAAGTTGCGTACCTCAGTGATCGTTTACCGAACACTGAGACCGCGGGGCCACGAGCGCTTCAGAGCGATTTTGATGTAACTTTATAATAATATTGCTACACATCAGAATAGGAAACAAGTTCCTGTGCGAGACAGGATGTTCTCTACGCGGGCGAAGCCGCGGACGTCAACTACTAATTAATAAAAAGACTTTGTATAAACATACAGCTTATAACTATTCTGCATGTTCAGTCATGGCGTAGTTAAAGCTGGTGACAAGATATTTTTTTATATTCCAACAAACTTATAAGGCGTAAATAAATATAATACCTTTATGACAAACAAAAGTTCAGCCAACCTGACCGTGAAAAAATTAAATGGAACGTTGTCATTGCAATAAGTATGTATTTTTTTATTATCTTTTTATTTATTTTATTTCTATCTATATAGCAATGGCGGCCAGAATTGAATTTGAATTCGTCGTCTGTAAAAACGATTAACACATTCAAAAACGTATTCGAACGAATGCTATAATCACTAAAACGGAATATTAAATTAAATGTTTCTACTAAAGAATTGCAATTCTTTCAATACTCACGTTAGTATTGGAAATCCAATAATGTAAACACAACCATACCTAATTGTTTTAAAACGTAAATCTTAAAAATGAAGCAGATTACATATAAATAAACGAGGGCAAAACATCGAGAATCGCTTTACATCGCTGCGGGGCAATGATGGAGTATATCCATTCAAAATATATTAACGTGCAATTAAATAAACATTTTTCAAGTTTCATTGAATATTTCAAACCATAAATCATGTAAAAAGAAATCTGAAGGTGACATTTATAAGGCTCTGGAAATTTATTGCAGAAGTCGATGTACGTAACTTGAAATTAACATTTAATTTCTAGGGTTCCGTACCCAAAGGATAAAAACAGGACCCTATTTCTAAGACTCCGCTGTCCGTCTGGCTGTCTGTGACCAGGCTGTATCTCATAAACCGTGATATCTAGACAGTTGAAATTTTCACAGATGATGTATTTCTGTTGCTGCTAAAACAACAAATACTTACTAAAAACAGAATAAAATAAATATTTAAGGGCGGCTCTCATACAACAAACGTGATTTTTTGCCGTTTTTTGGCTCAATATTTATAACGGCAACAGGTAGACGCTTGAAATATTCATAGAATATTAAGTTGTATAATCAGTTTAAAAATAATAAAATCAAATAAATATTTAAGGGTGGCTTCCATCCTCCATGACCGGGGGTCTGAGGACGGTGAGTGGGCTGCTCGCCGTCCTTACAAAAGCAGGACCTCGTCGGTGGCGTGGTTTGAGAGCTGCACGCACGCCCTTCACCCCCTGAAGGAAGTGGTATAAAACCTGATCCCCTCAATGAAGCGAGATAGCCCTGGGGCTATCCTTCCGAGGGCTCACCCGGGACTCCCGGCTATAGACAGATGGAAGGGATACGTGTGGTTTTAGTCGGTAAAAGTCCGGCAAAGCATCCATGAGGATTTCCATACGAAAAAAAAATAGACTTCTATACAATAGACATGATTTTTTTTGCCGTTTTTATAGATAATAGTACAGAACCCTTTGGGCGCGATTGCGACTCGTTTTGCGTGTACTTGGGCGGTTTTATAATTTAGTTTGAGACGATATTGTGAAATGTAACTTTACAATAAATATGAATTGTAACCAGACTGAAAGTTGATCGTATAATGTCACACAACAGAATGAAATTAATCTTCTTCTTCATTTTGAGTGTTTCCCATTTGCTTTCAAAATATCTGGATTTCAAGCCTGGGGCCATTTTTAGTTGGCTGCTCGGAGTAGCTACTATGTATTTAATTTTTTGACATTGCTGGTAGCGACTGCCGTCTGACCTCCCAACCCCGTAAGAGCGTCTGAGTCGTTTCCTTGTCCGTTAGTCAGCAGGTGCACCGCAAGTAGATGAGGTCACTTGGGTCCCGGAGGTCTTGGTAGGGACCATTACATCCTACAGATAAAAAATAATGACACGCCTATATCACAGAATAAATAATAGTATACTCGTACTACCTATAGAGTAGTACATACTAGTACTGCCTATAGAGCGCCTTCCTTACTTAAAAATATATTATTTTAAATGTTTGTTAAATTTTAATAAATAGTATGCGACTTTGGGCTTCGATGCAGTTTTAAATTCGATGATTTAAGAGTCATATATTAAAAACGGCAGAATTTATAACTTCCCAACCATTCACAATTATTGGAAAACTACTTAAATTTATTAAAGTATCTTGTACCATGTACCATCATCATAATTACATTACGAACCAAACATGGGAAAGAGTGCAGTAAATTTTCAATGTAATGTCTATATAATAACTTAATTCGGCTCTGTGCTTTTTTATTTTGCTGAAAATTTAATAATGGAACAGTAAACATGGCAGCGGACGTAGCCACGGACATTAAAGAAGTACACGGTAATATGATTATAGGAAATTGAATCCAAAAAATATCGCTGTTTATTAAATATAAAATTATGTTCTACTCAAATTTCATACTAATTTGTTGAGGAGTCTTTTGTTTGCCGTGAAGTGTCTAATCTGCGTAAATGTTACGAATCCGTAACAATAAAAGGTTCTGCTACGTGTATGAAATGTAAAGGAAAGTGATAATACTACGAGATGAAACACTATTCTAATTAGATACCTCTATGAAGAGCTCTAGTAAGGTTTCCCTCATTTTACTCGGGCAGTAAGTACACAACTATTTACAATACAATGAACGATATAGATTTTTTTGAATAAAGGATTATTTTCGTAAATAAAGAGAAGGAAATTTAAAGTCCGTATTCAAGAAAGTTTCTCAATACTCAATCAACGCTTGAGGCTAGTTTTTGCCTTATAAAATCTACTCTCAAGCGTCAATTGAGTATTTCGTAACGTTCTAAAATACGGCCCTGAGAAACGACCGTTCTACCACTTTACTGGTGCAGCTTCACTACATAACTACGCTAATAAATATGATTGCATATTATTTTTGATAAGAAGATTGATGTTTAGAATAAATGGATATTCTTGTAAATAAAGACAAGAATAAAATAAAAAGGAACGTTCCAAATATTAGGGCCGTATTGTACTGTTGTATTACAATACTCAAGAAACATTTGAGACTAGTATTATAAGTCTAAAACTAGCCTTAAGCGTTTCTTGACCATCATTTTGTAATACGGCATACGGCTCGATTGAGTCGTAGCCCAAGCAGACGTCGTCAAAAAAAAAAGAATGTTCCGATTTTTGTAAGGATCTCTACTCTCTACAGAACCGATATACAACTGACGCAAAATATTAAATCTGACAACCCTCGTATTTAAAATTTAAGTGAAGGCTATCATCATTTTTAATTATTGACCGAGGCAATATGAGTAATGTTCCATCATTGACCAATGGCTGAGCGTTGCGTGAGTTGTGATAATTAAAATGATAAGATTTTATGGTTCACTAGCGGATTCCCTGCGGTTTTACCTGCGAAGTTCCTGTTTTACAACGTTGCTTAAATTACTCTTTGTAACATCAGCATGTCAGTAAAAGTCCTGTTAAAATCGGGCCAGCCGTTTCGGTGATTAGCATTTTATTTGTACCGCAAATAGATATAGAAATATTTTTTACAGCTGTTTAATGATAGAAAAGCTGTTTATTTGGAATTACTAACAGACATTTCAATTTTATTTAACTGTATAGACATTTCTGGTTTTATATAACTTTTAAGTAAAGGTTATGGGTAAGGTTAGTTACAGCATACAGTATAGGGTAGCATACAACGAGAGTGCTGCACCTCTGGGGTTCCAAACGTCCATAGGCTACGGTGACCACTTTCCATCAGGTGGGCCGTATGCTTGTCTGCCACCCCAGTGGTATAAAAATAAAATAAAAGCCACGTAATGTTGACGAATAGGACATTAGCACTTTATCATTACCATGACATAGTCAAGTAATGATTATAGTCGTTAATGAGTTAATGACCATCTAAGCTCTCCCCACCACCCGCGGACTCCGCCGCCACTCCCCGATGCTCTGCATCTAATCACGCTGGGGTTAGGCTTTTAAACTGATTGCTTTGGTACAGTCGTACACAGTGGCGGTTTGATTGAAACGATTTGACAATATAGAATATTCTTAAGTATGTTTAGCGCGGATGGAAGATGTGATTCGGATGTAGAACGGCGAGTAGCTGCCGGAAACAAAGTTAACGGTGCTTTGTCCCAGTTAGTAAAGCGGCAAAGCATCGTAAAAGAAGCACGAATGGCGATTCATAACGCAGTGCTAGTGCCAACTTTGCTTTACGGTAGTGAAACCTGGGTATGTCAGCAGATGCATGAAAGTAAATTGAATTCTGTGGAGATGCGATCACTTCGAAAATTGTGCGGCGTTACCTTGGCCGACCGAATACGTAACGAAGTGATACGCAATATGGCAGGTTTGAATGAAAGTGTCAGCGTTAAGCTGGAAAAGGGCGTGCTCCGTAGGTTTGACGAGGAACGATTGACGAAAAATATATATTGTTCAAAAGTAGAGGGTAGACGGAGTCAGGGTAGGCCGAGACTTACATATGAAGACCACGTGAGCAGATTGCTCAAAAACGGAAAGATCAAAAGCGATTGATGAATCTCGAAGAAGCGAAAGAAGTATGTATGGATCGCGAAGCCTGGCGATCTGACCTCTCTGACTACCCCGTCAGGGATACAGCGTGAAGATAGTTAGTTAGAATATTCTTATTTTATATTAAGAACATTATTTTGTTAAGACAAACTTTTGGGTAAATTTTGTCCTGGTTGCCATTGCAGTTGTAAAGCCAAGTCACTGTGAAATGCCTTGTGATTTTCACGGCAGCTCGAAACAATTTACTACTGTCCTTTTTAACACGTCAATGGACTCACTATCTATTAAGTGGGCCTATAATATTTTTTTAATAATAAATATAACCTGCGTATGTCTATTTCAACACGGCAATGGGCTCGCCACCTATAACATAGGACGGGTATACACATGGTGAAAAGTGGGCATATAATATGCCTCTGCCACCCCTTCGGGGATAAGGCGTGATAGATAGATAAATTAATATAATTAAAAATAAAGAAAATAAATATGTTTTCAATAATTAAACAACAATAAACATGAAAAATTATAAGTTGTCTAAACTTTTTGTGCTTGACAGTACACTACAATGACACGACTGTCTAGTTATCCGCTACTGCATATCAAAACGATTTTTTATATTTTATTACCGTACTCGTACTCACGTGGATTTGTTTAATGGGTTTTCTAATGGTACAACATGTACTAATTGTGCTTTGTTACAAACTAGTTGGTTTGTGGTTACCATGAGCCCATAGCGATGCATATTTTCTTTCATCAATAAGTCAAAGAAGATGTCAGCTGCTGCTGGTATTTTCAGATAAATAAATAATTTAGTAGCGTATAATAAATATTATAAAAACACCTGTACCCTATGTCTTTGAACTTAGTGACCCCACTGCACCCCTTTGCTTACAACGTCCTGCGAGTTCAAAATAACAACGCTTTCAGGATGCTGATGCGACTACCGCGACGTTGTAGTGCATCGGGCATGTTTGCTGAAGCTCGCACAGATGGTTTTCACGATATCATGCCTAAAAAAGCGGTTTCCATGTTACAGCGTTTGCGTAACACTCGGAACAGCATCCTGAAAATGATTGTAAACAGACTGTCCTATACAAAGACACTGGGTAGAATTAGCAATAGGTATAAATAGATAAGTTTGTGTTGTATCAAATAACTAACAATACTAATGTAGATTATAAGTACATGGCTATTATTAACCCATTACTAACAAATTTATGGACTGTACATTTACGTGTACATGTCTGAAATAAAGATATTATTATTATATATTTGACCTCTGTATGGCCGTGCATAATTATATCAGTTTTACAATAATCTATGGAAATCTGTTCGATTTGTTGCCATTAAAATTTCCACCGTTACGCTCCCAGAGCATATTAATAGTCTAAAATAAATAACTCTATCTGTCGCTCTTTTATAATTAGAAAATATAATACGTACTTTAATTGTTTAGCTTATAAAATAAAAATAAATGTTGTGAGACTTTTTTTTTACACTGCGCGGTCTAGCCCAACTATAGCTAATATAAGCTTGAGTTATGGGGTCTAGACGACTGATAAACATACTTATATATTTTCAAAATATACAACTATACATAGGAAACACATAACATATAATTTTGAAGCCATTGAATTTACTTTCAAAAACGTAGTGAGGAACATCAATTCGGTTAAAAGACTGTTCTAAGAAGCATTCAATTAAATACAAAATGAAAGTAAGCTACTTATCATCTGCGATAAAATGAAGATATAAATATAATGGTATGACAGTATCTACCCCCGCCCCATATTTGTATTTACAACTTAAATACCACCTTCAATCCAGATTTTATCTCCGCCGATATTCTTAATGGATCTCCTTATTCGCCATGATGATACACCATGGTCAAAATTAAGGCTTCAATCAACATTATACGCAATTTAAAAATGACAGTAACTTAAGATGAATGATGACAGTTTTTTTAGTATAAAGACATTGTGTTGGATTTTTATAACTGTTGTGGAGCTTGTAAATAAGCTATAAGCAGATATGGAGTCTAATGTGATTGGTGGCCATAAGAGGCCAGCCATCATCGTACATGTTATCTGATTTCACGAAAATGATGTTCAACGGAAGCACCTATATTGGAAAGCTTTTTGTGAGGTTGTTAAGTGATTGATGTCTTAATCAGCATGGGTTGAGATCGTGATAGTTTGTATCTACTCTGTTCAGGGTTCTTACTTTATTAAAATAGGTATAAATATACTTTTATTTTATTTTATTAAACGCAATAAAGATTACAACTATTACAATACACAACATTATATCACATGGTACAGATCTGAATCGTAATCCAAACCTTTGTGTTCTTTGAGAACTTAGTAATAAACCCCTACATTAACAAAAACGAGCACAATATGGCAACACTGCCTTGGGGATTCACATGTTATTTACTTATTTTTTATTTTATAATAATAATAATGGTAATTAAAGTACTCGGATACCCAGACGTGCATGTATGAAGCGATTAATGAATCTACAGGAAGCGAAAAAAGTATGCATGGATCGCGATGCCTGGCGATCTGTCCTCTCTGACTACCCCGTCAGGGATACAGCGTGAAGATAGTTAAGTTTTTTTGTTATTAATGGTAATTGATAATTTTGATAACATTTAGTTGGAAATACAATAGTATATTAAGTAATTAAACTATAATTAAAGAATCCATTAGTATTACTGATTCATGGCTTGGGAAGGTGAGCGTTCACTATTTTTTTTAATATACCGATCTATGAAAAGATAATGTGGAAATTCAGTCTGGAAATTTTGTGTTCAAGATTAGGGATACTACTTTGAGGTTAGCATATTTAGAAATAGAAATAGAAGCGAAAGAAGTATACAAGCCTGGCGATCGGTCCTCTTTGAATACTCCGTCAGGGATACAGCATGAAGATGGTTGATTAGTTTTTTTTTATATATAAATAAATATCCATCACGCCTTATCCCCGATGGGGTGGCAGAGGCATATTATATGCCCACTTTTCACCGTGTGGATTCCTGTACCACGTAATAGGTGGTGAGCCTATTGCCGTGTTGAAATGTACAGACGTAGGTTGTGAGTACCTGCTGTTGAATTTTTTCAAGCCGCCTAAAGGCTTTCAACCAGGCTTAACGACTGCCATTTTACTGGCAACCGGGACCAACGGCTTAACGTGCCTTCTGAAGCACGGAAACGCTCGCAAATGTAAATGCCACAAAGTGGTCACCCATCCGAGGACCAGCCATAGTGAAAGTTGCGTAACTCAGTGATCGTTTACAGAACACTGAGACCCCGGGGCCACGAGCGCTTCAAGTCTAGTTTTTTATTTGGGAAATAATAAGTCAAGTCGATAACTAACGTGAGTATGAATGCCTCCGTGGTTACTACAGTTGATTAGATTATGGGATCAAATCCCGGGTCGAAACAAATATTTGTGTGATCTGTAAATATTTGTTTTGGAATTTGCATTTTTCTATCTATGTATTATGTGAACGAATTTAGAATTAAATTACTAACTAAAAAAACTAAAAGATTGTGCTTGCATGTCTATTCCGGGTATTCCGTTATTAGCTTAACAGAAATCCTTTCTATGCATTTAAAAGACCTCCGTAAAGTCCGAAACAAGTCGGACTATTCCGATAATAGACACATGTGTACAATCGTTTAATTATTTATAAACATCCAAAAAATAATTTATAATCTCTATATTTTATTTCCATTGCCCCTACGACGCATCAACCGTGTAAAGGGAATTCACAAAATAAATTACATTGACACAATGGTCGGGTGTACGAAAAAACATTTTCATAGCCTTAAAATTAGTTAATAATAACAACCATGGTGTTCCCCCAAGCTTCGCTTTCCCATCGAAGCATAAAATGATAGGAAACAAAGACAGGAATTATTCAGTCCAATGAACAAATGTCCACGGTGTAAGAACATCGATAATAGACACCTTAATATTTTGATTACTCTGTTTTTCTTCAGATTATATCAGGAACTAGACGAATTGAAGAATCAATAAATTTTATTTAAAATAGTAAAAAAAAAGCGAGAATGCAGAAGAAAACAATTTTTTTTTGGGTACACACTGAATCCGGAAACAAGGACATTCCTAAATATCACTAAGTTTTATATAATTTGTGTTTCTTTTGTGTTTTTAAATATCATAATGTTCTGTACATTAATTGACAGACCAAGTGCGAGAAAAATCTGATTTTTTAGCAATAACGTACCAAGCCTAGCAATAATTTTTTTTTTATAAATTCCAGATTGCCTCTGTGGCGCGGTGGGAGTGCATCCGAGTGCTACGCAAGAGGTCGTGGGTTCGATTCCCACTCAGGATAAAACTTTGTGTGATGAGCACGATGGTTTATTCTGTGTCTGGGTGTTATTTATCTATAACATGTATGTATTTAGAAATATATAAGTTTGTTTATCAGTTATCTTGATCCCAAAACACAAGCTAATATTAGCTTACTTTGGGCTAGATGGCGCTGTGTGAAAAGTGTCCCATAATATTTATTTATTATAATTGTATTGGTCTGAGTAAAACAACAATAAAATTATTGTGGGCGTGTGGTGCATACTTTTCATTTTACACAATTTCATATATTTCGTATATAAGCCATGTCTTCCTACCTCCGAATGGACAGACAAGAATACTGAAGGTCCAACAGGCAGATGTATCTAGTAACCATACAGAGTTGGATTTTCATCAATATAACACAAATAAATAGTCTGATAACTTTAGATTTGTCTGACAACACAAATACTCTTCCACAATATACTAATTATGTACCACCTCTCCCCCTAATTTGTAAAAGTAAATCAAATCTCATGTCCATTATTAAAACGGGTAGACTCATCTAATTACATATTGTAACGTCTATCATTCTGAACAACGAGAATATTGCCCTGACTATTTAAAACGCTGATTAATACATGCATTTACTCGGAAAGAGCAGCTGTATTCATACCTTCATAATTACAAAGGTGTAAATGCGTGTAATATTATTATAGGTATCAGCCTAGCCTTTACCCTTATATTTGAAGTCTTCTCTGGTTGTGTTTAAATACTAAGGATGATTTAGATAATAAAAAACAAATGTTGATAATAGGATTATATATTCTTTTAATTAAATGTGAATTATTATTCTTTCTAACTTATTAAATGAACACACTCATATAACACTAAGACAAGATTTATCGCATTAAAGGCTACATGAAAAAAATAGATATTTACGATATATACCTTAATAAGCATTTATTAATAACATCAAAAAATTTAAGAAACTGTTAAATGTAATAATAAACACAGTAGGCACCCAAGAAATTGAAATTGAAAATAAAAAAATCGTTGAGGAGAATCATATTGACGCCTTAGGCTAGTTACATATTTGGGTGAATATACGTCGCGTATATCTGGTCGCGTAAAGAAAGAGCTTAAGGTATAAATATCAACATTACACGGTTAACTGATTATACGTTAGGACGTCCAGAGTACCTAATAAATACCCCACCATTATTCAACAAATTATAATAAAAAAATAAAAATAAAATGTTAATTTAATTATGTTGTTCACTTCTTGATTGCACTTTTATTGCACAAGAGTTATACTCAACCAATATTGAACTTCAGATTATTATTCTTTCAATCACTTGAATAAGCTGAGCTTTTAATAGATCTATTCATTGTAAGACAAAAGATAATCGCCGATAGTAAATACATGCGTTATATTGACGGAATGGATGAGATGATGAAACAACTGGCCTATCGTCAGACAAATATGTAGCGACCCTTAACAAATGGCATCGTATTAGTACCAGCATCGATGTCAAGTGGCACCGTACACGCTCCAAGTGAATTGTGTGTTCCAATCATTTGACCAATATTTGTTTTGTAATTGAACTGTACGAGTAAAAATCCCATAGAGATAAAATACCAAGAAGTGGTAGCTTGAACTGGTTGTTTTGAATCTCATCGCTAGTGTCAATAGAAGGTGGTTTTTCATTAAATGCGTAACGTTTGTGTCAATACATTATTAGGAGCTATTATCTCTTGCCACCTCTTCATAAGTGCAGACCCGTTTATATTCCAGTTTACCCTCAATAGTCCAGGTTTACAATTCTTCTTTGGCTTCATTGAGGTTTAAAAGTCCGGAGTACCAGCTGGAATTTACTGTAGTTCACTTAGACCCGACGACTTGGTGGAGACTCCATTACAATAGACAAAATAAAAAATTACAACGATAATAAATAAGGAAGGGAGGAGAAGATTCCACTACATAAACTCGATTCATTAATCCTAACACACAACTGTCAGGGATAACCTCTACTAATTGTAACAGAAGAATGACAAACCGTACTCCTCAAGGAAAGGATTTAGGACAGGAACAGGTAAATTTTTAGATTGTTAGCAATGTGCAATACTCCGCTATTGAGTATTGCTTGTACATTTCAATCACCTAAATTGAAGCGCTCGTGGCCCCGCGGTCTCAGTGTTCTGTAAACGATCACTGAGTTACGCAACTTTCACTATGGCTGGTCCTCGGATGGGTGACCACTTTGTGGCATTTACATTTGCGAGCGTTTCCGTGCTTCGGAAGGCACGTTAAGCCGTTGGTCCCGGTTGCCAGTAAAATGGCAGTCGTTAAGCCTGGTTGAATGCCTTATGGGCGGCATGAAAAATTTCAATAGCAGGTAGCCACAATCTGCGTCTATTTCAACACGGCAATGGGCTCACCACCTATTACGTGGGACAGGTAAATCCAAACGGTGAAAAGTGGGCATATAATATGCCTCTGCCACCCCTTCGGGGATAAGGCGTGATGGATATTTATTTTAATCACCTAAATTATTTGTTTTGTGAAATAAATTTGTTACTTCTAGACATCAACAACTCTTTCGACAAACCTCTAGTTAAAATTAACTTCTGAAAGCTGTGATAAGTATGCGTTATGTATTTCACAGTTATATGTAGAAGTGTTTATGCAGCGCTACACGTTTTGTACACCAGTGCATCTCTTGTAAACCGACTAAAGGCGAAATAGCGGGGCGAGATGAAACGAAAATTAAAGGTAATAAACTTCAGTATCTTTTATCTAACATGTCTGAATTTATAATGTTACTAATATAAAATTTACAAATATAATATTGTGAGAACTAAACAAAATACATTTGGTAAATAACGGTCAATGCAGTAAAATGATAATAAGTAAATCATTGTCACCATATTGAAACTTTTATTTGCATTTGATATTAAAATTATTTAGTAAGGCGCTTTAAATTTTGTCTGTGTAATATCTGTTTAGCCAATTCATATCAATAATCACGCTTCACTCGATCGCTCTAAATTATCCCAAATACTATTGTGACACGCATATCCGACATTTTATAACCAAATCAATTGCACAACAAAACATCCATGGACTCAGTACCGACACTCAAAGTACCAATCAATCTACCAATAAAGGTCTACTCACGTTTAGAGACAATTAGTGGCAAGTGGTATCCCGCCAATTTAACTAATTCGGACCGTCCAATTCGGTACAGATTGATGGTCACCCATTACGCTTTTTAATAAAAGACTTGTTTAATGTTTGAAGGTTGCTCGCATGTTCTGAATTCAAATATATTTGTTTGTTTTGAAAGTTCGTAGCTCACCTTCGTGTGTTTGTTCGGTATTTATCGATCATCAGTAAATTTTAGTCTATAATAACTAGACCTGTACAAAATACAGAAGTATAAAATTGAAATAAATTCCGCGTTGCTCACTAATACACTTACAGTCCGCGACTACCAGGACTTTAATTGGTCGTGCTAATTAGTGTCTAGCACATAAGACCTTTTAGCCTTTTTGTTACCACCTCACTAAAAAGGCAACGGGTACAAAACTTCTTACAAATTTAACATCTAAAATAGACACATTTTATTAAATTTATTTGGCCTTTTTGTCCCACCCCAGTTCCGTGCTTCGGATGGCACGTTAAGCCGTTGGTCCCGTTTGCCAATAAAATGACAGTCGTTAAGCCAATTGAAGGCCTTATGGGCTTAAAAAATTTCAACAGCAGGTCGCCGCAGCCTGCGCCTGTCCATTTCAACACGGCAATGGACTCACCACCTGCTACGTGGGACAAAAAAAAATGCATACGGTGAAATGTGGGCGTTTAATATGCCTCTGCCTAACCCTTCGGGGATAGAGGCGTGACAATATGTATGTATGTATGTTACTCACTTATATAAATCGAAAATGTAGCCAATAATTTCGACAATTTTCAAACCGATACAAGTTTATAGAGAGCAGGTCTGGCCGAATAAAAAGCTATCTCAAATCAAATACAAGTGAATCAGAGACCGTATGAATAACTATGATTAATGCTTACGCTAGTTATTATTCTAATAAAGCTCACCTATTCATATCTGAATAGCGTCCAGGATTAGGAGAAGAGCAACTTTCAATTATTATTAGAGGTATTTGTATTTGCTGCAATCGTGAAAGAGCTTACTCTTCTATCTTTCTATATTCCTGTTCATATGCTATTATTTCTACAATTACTTTTGCTTATTTATATATATAAGTAATAATCTCATATTCAGAAAACGTAAATAAGAGATTTAAAAAAAAAGTTAATTAATAAATGCACTATTTCAGGAAATTTAATACATACAAATTTTACAATAATTACATACGTAATTGGTTTGTTATGACAATTTAAACAAGCACAATGACATTAAAATAAATGAAACAGAAGTAATCTTAAATTAGAAATATATCAACATTTGCAAACTGAGTAAATTCATAAATAAAATCAGAGTTGTTTAGGGGAGCACCACGTGCGTGCGGTCGACGAACTGCGCATGTGCACGCATCGAAATAAATGGCGCTACTGCAGTGCGCACACGATTCGGATGCTAGCTACCATGACCGTTAAAGTCTCGTAATTAGTTAGGCAGTAGTGTACTATATTTACTAAACAAATACGTAGTTAAAGTAAACAAGTCTTGGTTAATTCATGCCTTAGTAAGTTTTTAAAGTAAATCCGATTTACGACAGATTAATTTATTTATTTATTTATTTGGACAACCAGTAGTTGTTACATTATCATATAACTCAAATTATACATCATTAATATACCGTTTAATGCACAACATTTTAAGGTGTCACATCATGCATAGAAGTGTAACACTATTGCGGAAATATTATGAAATAATAATAATAATCAAAAATAATAAACTAAATTAAATATAAACTAAACTAAACAAAAATAAAGAAAACAAATAAGGAAGAACACAATAAAAAAATGATGTTACATTATTTAAAACTTAATTAAAACTATTGGTCCTACTAAGCAACCTCTTGACAGCTATTTTGAAAGGTGGTAGTGTATTGGCGAATATATCTACCTCCCCACAAATTGCATTGTATGTCCTGGCCAAACGGGATACGGTGGAAAACTTTTTCAAGTTAGTTCTGGCATATGGCTGATGAAACAATCCTGAGTTGACGAGAGTACGCCTAGGCACACGACGCGGAACCCGGAAACTAAAAGAATTCAACAATAATGAACAGTCTAAGTCATATCTAACTACTTTGTAAAGAAATGTCATGTATTTGTCGACGAACTGATAGGCTATCCATTACAAAGTGTTTTAATTTATCTTTGTATGAAGGTAGTAGTTTATGTAACCTACAACAAAAAGCAGTATGTCTGAGGAATCTCTTTTGGATACGTTCTATTCTAAGTTGATGTACCGCATATTGGGGTGACCAAACTACACAGCAATATTCAAGTTGGCTCCGCACGAGAGCATTATACATGATTATTTTTGTAGCCGGTCTGCGAAATAGTCTACCATTCCTTATGATGAACCCGAGCATTTTAGATGCTTTCTTTATGACATTGTCTATGTGTGGTAGGAAAGTTAATTTAGAATCGAAAAGGACACCCAAATCCCTTAGTTCTTTCTTTTCTTGTATCGTCGTTCCATCAATATAATAAGGATTTTTTATTATATTATGATTGCGCGTAAACGTGATGGTATGGCATTTGCTTGTGTTCAATGACATTTTGTTGACAACACACCAACTTGTTATAGCATCAAGGTCTACTAGAAGTAGATTGCAGTCAGACGGGTTAGCTATGGTTTTACACAGTTTTAAATCATCCGCGAAAAGGTAAGCGCCACTGTAACTGAGACAAGTCATTATATCATTTATAAATAAATTGAATAACCAGGGACCCAAATGAGAGCTAGATGTGTATGATTCGGATTTAAAACCCTTGATCACAACATACTGCATTCTATTAGATAAATAGGATTGAAACCACTTAAGTAGGGAACCACATACACCGTATGAACACAACTTTTTGAGCAATATTTTATGACAAACCTTATCGAATGCTTTAGAGAAATCCATATAGACAGCATCAACTTGAATACCTGCGTCAACTGCATTGATAAGTTCGTTATGATAAGAAACTAAATTAGTACACGTAGAACGAGATTTAATAAAGCCATGCTGCTCATCAATGAAAATTTTACTGGTATGACTCCTCAGATAGGGATAAATTAAAGCTTCAAATGACTTAGCAAAAGTAGACAAAATTGAAATAGGTCTGTAGTTACAGACGTTTTCTTTGTTTCCACCTTTATAAAAAGGAACTACTTTGGCAGCTTTCCACATGGAGGGGAATATACCTGTCGATAAGGACTTATTTATAATTAGACACGGTGGCAAACTTATATTTAAAGCGCATCTACTAATAAAATATGGGGAGATTCCATCTGGTCCCGCTCCTTTATGTTTGTCAAGTCCTTTTAAGTGCTTTATGACACTACTATGCGTAACATGTATTTCTCCAATACTATCAAAGTAAAAATCGGTCGTAATAGATGAAGTGATTTGATTAGATAAGTCAGTGAATGTCGAAGAGAAGTAAGATGCAAATAAATTGCATATGCTTGAACCGTTTGATACACTTATGCTATCCAAGTTCATAGTTTGAGGTATTTGGTCTGTGCTACTACGTCTGTCTTTTAAGTAAGTAAAAAAGTATTTAGGATTTATTTTAATATTATCTTCAACTTTAGTGACATAATTATTATAGCAAGTCGTTGCCGACTGTTTACATCTTTTGTTTAAAATTCGGAGGGATATTTCATCCAATGGATTTCTAAAAACTCTAAATCTGTGCAGTACTTTATTTTTTTCTCTTACTAACTTGATTAGTTGCGCGTTGAACCAGGGTGGATATCTCTTTTTTTGGTCATAACTAGTTTTAGGTACATATATTTCTATTAATTCATTTAGTACTTTGTAAAATATCAGAACCATATCATTTACATTTTCGCATTGAGCGAATTTACTTTGCCAATTTACACCGTCTAGTTCCACTCTAATCTTATCGTAATCTGCTTTGTAAAAGTTGGGACGTAAAATATTATGAGGCTTTAATGATACAATATTGCTGTATTCTATAGATATGTCTAAAGGGGGGTGAAGTGGGTCAATTTTAACTAAAGAGTTTCCTGTTGCTCTAACTGTCGTGTTAGTCATATTGCTTAGGACCAAATCTAGTATTTTATTTTGATTGTTAGGGATGTTTTTATATTGCATGAGGTTGTTAAGAGCAATAAATGATATATAATATATCTTTAGGTACTATTTTTAGTTGTATATAATATTCATATATAAATTTGGGTATGTTCAAACAGTAGTATCATCTAGTAATACTAATACTATACCGAGTCGTCCTTAAAATCAGAAAGAGCTTTCTGCTACAGAATGTTCTGTGACTATGAAAGCAATTCGTACAACAACCTCGTATGTTAAAGTACATATTTCCAGCTGTGGGCTGGACATTCAAAACCTTCCACAACACCAGTAAATATTTTTATCAAAATGAAAAAAAAAGAAATTACCATTACTAGAGGTTTCTGCAGCACAAGCTCCGTGAGTTGATAAAAACAATCTACACTTAAGTAGGTAATCGAAATTAGATTTATTTATATGCATCAAATGTGAGACTCTATCAACACTATAAAAAAATGTAATAAAATAAAAAAAAACACTGAATAAGAAAGTATTCAAACAAAAATATGTTGTGGAATGAGCTCCTTGCCTGGGTTTTCCCGAACGTCTACAGTATGTGGTTCTTCAAAAGGGGTCTTAGAAGGTTTTAAAGGATCGGCAGCGCGACTGCTGCACCTCTGGTGTGGTAAACGTCCATAGGCGACCGTAACCACTTTCTATCAGGTGGGCCGTATGCTTGTATGCCACCTCAGTGGTATAATAAAAAGGCAAGGATTAAATTTTATCCATATCGTTCCAAACTGCATAGTCACCCTACATATAGAGTCGTTTTATCAATCCGGTGCGTGCGATTTATGCACTTGGAGTCGTACAACAATCGAATAACTCGATACACTGGATACTCTTTTGCTTAAGTACTTACATGAGAGATAGATGTTTGGTGTTTACGATCAATACACTGTAATCGATTATCGTATTTCATGAGAGCTTGAGACTTTTATAATAACATTTTAGTGTTACAATCGTTGATAGACCATGATAAGGGTTAGTCATTTTAGCAGGTTAGTCAGCAGTTGATTCCAATGGGAAGTCGAAACCTCAACAAAACCTCTGCAGTCCAAACTGATCTTACCGGTAAGTGGTGCAAATGGCAACTGCTGACCAGATAGGCTCTGCCGAAGGTTTCTTACGGAGTTGAGATGTCAGACGGCAGTGCCGATAGAAAAAAAGATTATTTTGTATCGTAGAGAATCGTTATTAATATGTTTTTATTGCATGCTAAGAGCAGAAGAAAGTGTCTGCCAGCTGAAGCAAGAAAAGTCAGGGGTAAACCCATGAGATCTACAGGGAGCACATACACCGCATTATAATTGTGTGGACTTAATGGTATTTATACATACCTACATTATATTATCACGAAGTTTCACAAGATAGTCGCTTTAGTTTATAATTTCCGAACGACCTTAAAATATAGATGAACCCCCACTAGTCTATGTTTTGAAGGCACGTTAAGCTGGCAGCTGCTTATAGCATGGACGGTTTAAATTTCTTCAACAGCAGGTGACCACAACGTGCGCCTGTCAGTTTCAACACGGCAATAGGCTGACCACGTATTACGTTGGACTAAACAAACTGGTGTCATGATTTCTCTGCCTATCCTTTCGGGGGTCAATATTCTGTGACAACCACACTGACCCGATTGCTAACAATTAACATATTTTGACATTGACGCACACACCGCGCCGTCTCGGGTTTCTGACCACAAATAGAGCAAAAGGTCTTCTACTGGCATAAATCGGACATAATTATCACGCTAATAGGTACTTGCGTGAGAATACAATTTATCCCTTGGATACACAGCATTTTAAAAACAGAAATAAGTACAAGATAATTTTATGCAGGTGGAATTTTACATACATACATATTGTCACGCCTTTATCCCCGAAGCGGTAGGCAGAGGCATATTAAACGCCCACGTTTCACCATATGCACTTTCGTCCCACGTAACAGGTGGTGAGCTCATTGCCGTGTTGATATGGACAGGCGCGGGCTGCATCGACCTGCTGTTGAAATTTTTTAAGCCGCCCATAAGGCCTTCAACTTGGCTTAACGACTGCCATTTTATTAGCAACCGGGACCAACGGCTTAACGTGCCTTCCGAAGCACGGAACTGGGGTGGGTCTAAAGGGCCAAATAAATTTAATAAAATAAAAATTGTAGATAAAAAAGATTTGGGTACGTTGACTATCTATGAATTACATTAAAAACATTTTTTTTTATTTAATAATTATTCCATAATACTTGGATTACTGAATATTTTGCCCAATTGATATAGGTAGAAATTTTTCACCCTTCAGTTTTCATCATCGTTATCTCATTCAGTGTTCTGTGTGTATCCACATCACGTTTTGTAAGTATCTATGAACACTAAAGTGTTACTAAAGTAGGTATAACGTCAGATCAAATTATCACTTTAAATGTCACATATTTGCGCGCGATTGGCATTCAAATTCACTTACGTCTTGTCTCACACACCCGTACATACAGAATAAAATTACATACAAATATATTGGATATAGGGTTGTCGAGACGAAATCCTCGCTCTATGAATCGATTTTAATTTGAAATGAGTCAGTGAAGGGGCCATGTTTTTGAACTCCTAATATAGGTCTTGATTCTGTCTTAACATCAGAAGGAAAATGGGCTTTGAACTTATTTTTTGTATAAAAATTAAACCACAAGAAAAAATTTAATCATCATCGTTTCTAATAATTTTCGCTTAGTAAAAGCAACAGAGCAACGTTCATGAAACCGAGTCTATTTTATACTAACGTGGCAAACAAGCCTACGGTTTATATGGAAAGTGGTTAATGAAACCTAAGTCACCAGAGGGTGCTACTACAGATAACGGAAATAAAGCAGTATTTTGTTGCTTTGAGGACATTACCAGGTAAAATTCCTTCCAAGGACGTTTTGTAGAACGTGATACTGTTAGGAGTTTTACGCCCAAAAGTCTACAATGCGCTTTGAAATAAAACTATGTTTACAAGGGAAACCCTTTTTGTTTAGCTTTTTTTTTTTTTAAAAAAATTGTGGGACACTTTTCACACAGCGCCATCTAACCCAAAGTAAGCTAATATTAGCTTGTGTTATGGGATCTAGATAACTGATAAACATACTTATATATTTCTAAATACATACATGTTATAGATAAATAACACCCAGACACAGAATAAACCATCGTGCTCATCACACAATTTTATCCTGGGTGGGAACCGAACCCACGACCTCTTGCGTAGCAGTCGGATGCACTCCCACCGCGCCACATAGGCAGTCAACAAGCTCCAGAACTTGTCGTCTTGAAACCTATTCTTTCTAATAGCCTTGGTATTTTCAATATAATTGACAGCCCTAGCAACCAGTTTTGCAAAACGGTCCTGTAACTTGACTATTTAAATAAAAAAAACTGGTTTCTTATATCACGTGTTGACACCGTGACTATTTTAACTTAATATTTCTTTCGAGGATTTGATAGCTTGTTCACTACTGAGGTCTAATCAAGCTTTATTGTGTTACATAAATATTGTAGAATTGTATTATTCAGTATTATGATACTGAAGAAATATATGGCATTAATGTTCAAATGAAACAAATCGATAAGTCGATGGTTTTAAAAACGCTATAAACATTCATATGAATCCGTATAGAATATGATACAAATCTAAGAACAGTCAGACTTCAAACGAAAACAGTGGGCTGGATAAACTATTTCCGTCAAAACCCGAGGAACAGATTCCATGCCTCTCAATTTTATAGATGAATCAAAGATGAATTTGCGCCAAATATTGAGGTAATGGTGCTAATTCTGTTGTTGAGACCGCTAAACTAAATTTCTCTTAAATTTTCTTATTTTTATTAAGAGATCGCCAAATGCTATTCTGTTATTAAGTCGAACTAAAGTTGGTGATATCATAAATAGCACTTAATTTGTATCTGATATCACTAAAATTCATTTTATGTAATAAAATTGTACAAGATGTTAAAAATGTACATAGACAGTCGAATGTAAATACATGCCGACTAACTTGGTGATTGAACTGCCTATGTACATTTTTCACGTTACAACGTTTTACACTTTTTTTACGTTTCAAACGGTTACTAAAATTAATAAACGTCCCACTAAAACTAAAATTAGTGAAAACGTCTAAATTTAGTGTGACGTTAAATTTGTATCTGTCATCACTAAAAATAATTTTATGTCATAAATTCAACAAAAAGTGAAAAATGTACATAGACAGTTCAATCACTAAGTTAGTCGGCATCTAAATACATGTTTTGTTGAATTTTATCGCATAAAAGGAATTTTAGTGATGTCAGATACAAATTTAGTGCTGTTTATGATATCACCAAGTTTAGTTCGACATAATAACATAATAGCATTTGGCAATCACTCAATAAATATAAGAAAATTTTAGAAAAAAATAGTTCAGTGGTTTCTGTTATCTAACTGATTTTTATTATGAACCTGAAACTTTTAAGTGGCATCATAATAGCCTTTTCTACAGCTAGTGCAAGTGCTCACAGGGGCAAACTTACTTTCGAAAAGTTTTTGCATCGAAAATCGACAAAGCGACCACCACAATCTGTTTTCTGAGAAGATGATGTACGCGAAGGAAATGGTGGAAAAGAAACAGAAATACTATTCTGTGGAGCAGAAGAGACCATGGATAAAGTTAAGGCTTAAATTAGGCTTCACAAGTGTGAGCCTGAATTTCTACTCCTACGAGTATCATGCTTTTTTTTCGCGTGGAAATCCCCTCGGATGTCATGCCGGATTCAAACCGACTAAAACCACACGGTCCCTACCTGTCTGTCTATCGCCGGGCACCCCGGGTAACTCCTCGGAAGGATGTCATCATGCTAATTCTTAAACTCATAGTAAATCATATAGGGACTGATTCAAAAACGATCTTTGCACTGTAAACATAACACAACATTTAATACCTCATGAAAGTCATAAAGCTTGTCTTCATAAAATTACTAAAATTACTCTTCTATTATCCGTAGTACAACAACAAGTCGTTCGCCTAATTCCAACAAATTCACAGCTCTTGACCAGATTCGTACGCACAAACATTTGAAGCCATTTGAGAACCGGATGCGACTCGTTTACGAAATAAGCCCACGTATTTTTTCTGCTAGACAAATATAAATATAAGGTATACTCAGTAGTGCAAGATACGATATTAAAAGATATGCACACTAAATTAGCTAACTTACATTTATGATGTACTAGTTGACACCCGCGGATCCGCCCGCGTGGGAAAGTTTTCCCGTTCCCGTTTCCCACATGAACTTGTTACCGGGATAAACAGCTTTATTATTGTAAAGTTTCATCAAAATCCATTCAGTAGATTTTGCGTGAAAGAGTAACAAATATCCACAAAAAATATGTATCTAGGAGCCAGTTGAAAATCAGCGCAGAGTACAGTAATGTGCTCTGCATGAGCTGAACTGGCTTCCTTTTCAGTGTAAGGTATTTATAAATATAAGTAGATATCATATAAGTGTAATGGGAACACTGAATAAATGGTCTTTCTTTCTTATTATTGGCATTTTCTAAAATGTTTTCAATAGCAAAGACAAATCTGAATGATGGTTTTTATTTTCTTGTACTGCTTTAATAGCGGTAAGTGGTAGTATAACAAATATTAGTGTGATAAACAAATGTTTGTTACGGAGTTCGGGTGTTTTCTATGTATGTTTTGAATTATATGTTAATCAATTGTCTACATCTCATACCACAAGCGTGGACTAGCTTATGTCTGAACTAGATGACGCTTTTTAAAAAAGTCTCATTATATTAAATTGAAAAGTCCCACAAAAAATATGTTTTTGAGTACATACTATTTCAATTTTATTTTGGTTATACTTGACCTTAAAAACTCAAAATATTTAACGCTGGGAGTAAGACACAACCTTTACTTGGTGTGGGCGATCAAACAACTCGGCACACAGTCTATGTAAGCTAATTTGGAAATAGTTGCCGTTTACCCGCCGACGATTAACTTAACTATAAAAGATTGGTCAATCTATCGTAAACTTTTTTGGAGAATGCCTTTTCATGAAAAGAAGTAATCCGTAAAAAACCAAGAAGTGGTCGACATAGCTCGCCGACTAAACACTTTAAAGTATGAATAGGCTGGTCATATCTGTCGAAAAACCGATGGGAGATGAAGAAGTTCTGAAGTGGTGAGCACGATTTGACAAACGTAAGGTAGGATGTCTCCCAGCCAGATGGACAGGCCTTAAAAAGGTCTTGAAGAAAAACAGGATGCGGAAAACGTCGAGGTTCATGTTGAATCGCGTCTTATGGAGACCGTTGGGATAATAGGACTTGACTCTTTTCTGCACTCTGGCGGTGGTGGTCATTTTTGCGATTGGAAAGACTAAATGCAGGTAGTAACTTCTCCTGGGACTTCACTGAGATCAAGCTCGGTGTAACTTTTCTGGATTTTGGTCATTGCTGTAGATCCTGGTTTACAGGAGTCACAGTAATGGTAATGCGGGTGGGATTAGTAACTTAGCTCCTCTAATGAATTTCTAAGTTTTCTTCTGTCCAATTTGGAATAGATTCAATTCAGAAGATGATAAGAAACGGGAAAGCAAGTAGTATACCTCCTTTATATTATCTACTCCTACAAACGATATAAATAAAAAAAACCTATTATTATACGATCATGTAGGTAGGCCACATGTGGTGTGACAGATGTAGGCGCAATACCACGCGTAGGTTTGACTTCCGGATGATAGCAAGGTGAACTGTCATTAACTTCTTAATTAATCACTTATCGGTTCATAAGATGGTCACGCCTTTAACTTCGAAGGGGTAGGTAGAGGTGTATTATACATTAGCTAGTTGTATTTGATTAAGCCTAGGGTTCACTTTCAAATCACTGCGAGGAACAGATATTGTATGGATTATAATTTTCGGTATTTAAGGCCACCTGCGTCGTTGCCTCGTCTGTTAGTCCGTAGGTGCTGAATAGAGGGATATCACTCGAACCCCCCAAAGAAGTAGGATATCACCCGAACCACCCTGTAGGAGCCTGCGGTAGCTGACAAAGTCTGTCAGGAGCCCTGCGGCTACCCTTCCGTCGGCTCACCGGGACTCTTGGCCATAGACAGATGGAAGGGTAAAGGTGGTTTTAGTCGGTAGGAATCCATGAGGATTTCCACACGAAAAAATATTGTGCTGACTGCAGTGCTAATAACTCATGTGTTATTCCTCTGTAGTCATGAAATTACACAAAACTTACTTAAAATAATTAACAATGTTGTAACGTAATTTTAATTAGGTATATAAATTAATCAACCTAACTAATGTTGCAACGTAGAGAACAATTTAGATCATAACAATCTTCCGAGAGAGTTGATAACATCCAATGATAAAGAGAAAGTTACTGATAACAAGAAAAAAGGTGTCACAAAGCCACCGTCGATTAAAACAAAGGCTCTTGTGAAATACAACGATGTTGGTGATAACATGTGCGATAGAGTTGTGTACATAACGATAAAAAAATATTTCATCTTTAATGATAGATATATTAAAGATGAAAGATCTCGCAATTTTGTTGAAAAATGCGGATATTTTGTTTCCTGTTAAAGAATTTCTACACGTAACAAAAAAAATGCTTTGTAGTACATACATCCTCCTCTCCTACCTATCTGCGAGAACAATTATCTATACTAATATTATAAAGCTGAAGAGTTTGTTTGTTTGTTTGTTTGGTTGAACGCGCTAATCTCTGGGACTACAGGTTCGATTTGCATAATTCTTTTTGTGTTGAATATTCCATTTATCGAGGAACGCTATAGGCTATATAGCATCACGCTATAACTAATAGGTGCGGAACAGCAATTATAAATGTGGCAAAAACGGGGACAAAATATTCCTTTTGATAGCTTCCGTTGCGAGCGCTGCGTAAACGATTAAAGTTACGCAAAAACTATTTATTACATAATTATTCCCCTTTAAAAGTTCTAAAATAAAGTCCGCGACAGCATATGCCTATCTTTTAAGGTTAACCTATTATAATCATTTTATTGTGAAAATAATTGGTCTTAAAATGACAAGTGAAAAGTATGGCCGATGATTTGCGATTTACGCATGCGCGACGTCGCGACTAGCCAATAGCGAGCGAGCTCTGCGAAGTCAGCGCGTCTCCTTGGTAACTATTCTAATAATAATTTGACTGCCTCTGTGGCGCGGTGGAAGTGCATCAGACTGCTACTCTTGCGTAGAGGTCGTGGGTTCGATTCCCACCCAGGATACAACTTTGTGTGATGAGCACGATGGTTTATTCTGTGTCTGGGTATTATTTATCTATGATATGTATGTATTTAGAAATATAATAATAATATAAAGTTAACTATACTAATGTGTGTTGGATAGCGCATTTAACGTGGAAGTCTATAGGCTATATCATCACGCTTGTACCCTGAAGAGCAGGGCAGTAATCAACAAATCGGGCTAATATTCAAACACAATTGTAAAAGTAGATAATAAACGACGGGATTAAATGGGAGTGACGGGGATAAAGGCGTGACTGATATAAGGCTATCTCATCACGCTACTACCCTGAGGAGCGGAGCAGTAATCAACAAATCGGACAAATATTCAAACATTATTGTAAAAGTTATAACGACGGGATTAAAATAAAATAAAAAATAAAATATCTTTATTATGCATAGACCATTTTAACGGCGCTTACAAAATGTCATACGCTATTTAAAATATTTAAAGCGACCACCGGTTCGGAACGCGGCCCACCTGAGAAAAACCGGCAAGAAACTTAGGAAGGCTTTTTTTTTCATGGCCTATTTACAATTTAATATTATTTCACTTTGCCAGCAGATCATTTCCAGGCGTCCCTGTCCTGCAAATAGTCTTTAACGGAGTAATAACCTTTTTAACAAAGCTTGTATTTAATTAACTTTTTAATTTTATTTAATGGTAAATTTCTCAGGTCACAGGGAAGCTTGTTGTAAAAGCGTATACTAACCTGGAAAGAATCGCCAATCTTATGTAGTCGACTGTGGTGGACTGAAAGATTATTTTTATTTCTAGTGTTTATATTATGTTTATCACAGAGTTTATTTGTTATGTTTATATGTTTATTATAGAGTTCATAGCGCGTACAGCCCGCTTTTGTAGAACAAAAATAATATTTAAATCTGCAGCACTTCCCCAAAGGAAAATACCGTAAGACATAATACTATGAAAATAGCTGAAGTAAACCATTCTAGCCGTATCCACATCTGTTAGAGTCCTGATCTTTTTTACAGCATATGCAGCCGAACTTATCCTAGAGGCTGTCTTTTCTATGTGTGGGCCCCACTGCAAATTGGCATCAATAGTTATACCGAGGAACACAGTTGATTCTACAAACTCTAACACTTGTTCATTCAGTTGAACATTGGCCGCAACTTGTTTTACATTTGGTAGAGAAAATTTAATACATTTAGTTTTATTTTCATTAAGGCAAAGATTATTTGAGCTGAACCAATGAACTACTCTTGCAATTGCATTGTTTACATCGTCATAGTTATCTAATTGTCTTTTAATTTTAAAAATTAATGAGGTGTCATCTGCAAACAAAACAATACTATTCCTGTCCCCTACATAAAATGGTAAATCATTAATATAAATAAAAAACAAGAATGGCCCAAGTATCGAGCCTTGCGGCACACCCATAGTAACCATGGATCCTACAGAACGTGTACCATTAATATCGACCCTCTGTATTCTATTGTTCAAATATGAAGACAGAAGGTCGAGAGCTTTGCCTCTTATTCCATAGTGGTGTAATTTTTTGCACAGCGTTTCATGTTGAACGCAATCAAAAGCCTTTGATAGATCGCAAAATATACCCAATGCATCGTGCTTGTCTTCCCAGGCTTCATGAATACATTTTAATAACTCAACACCAGCATCGGAAGTTGAGCGCCCTTTCGTAAACCCAAATTGATTCGCATGAAATATTTTATGACTATTAAAATGGGATAGCATTTGATACAAGATAATTTTTTCAAATACTTTGCTCAAAGTTGGCAGCACCGACACTGGTCGGAAATTAGACGGGTCTGTAGCGCTGCCAGCCTTGAACAAGGGAACGATTTTGCTGTGTTTCATTAAATCAGGAAATGTACCACTAGAAACACAGTCATTAAACACAGTTGCTAGATGGGGCGCAAAGATCTCAATTATACATGATGCAGTTTTGACTGATAATCCCCAAAAGTCCGCGGTTTTCTTAATTTCGATACATTTAAATGTCTTTACAATGTCCTGAGCGCAAATATCTGTGAATACAAATGCATCCCTGCAACAAAGAACAGATTCTTCTAATAAATGTTCAGCGGAACTGGAAGACACTTGGAGAGATTTTGTTGTCAATATAGGTACATTTTTGAAAAAATGTTCATACTCCGTCGCCACTTCCAGGTCCCTTGTAACATGGTAACCATTAACTTTTAAGTGGAAATTAAATGGGAGCGACGGAAATAAAGGCGAGACTGATAAAAGACTATATAATCACGCTACTACCCCGAAGAGCGGAGCAGTAATCAACAAATCGGGCAAATATTCAAACATTATTGTAAAAGTAATAAACGACGGGATTGAATGGGAGTGACGGGAATAAAGGCATGACCGATAAACTAACGGGAGTTCGAAGTTAGTCACGGGTGAAGCCGCGCGGGTCAGCTAGTCTCTTGTATATTTACCCAAAGTCCTTACATGCTAATGCTCGTTACATGATAATCTCCACTGTTCATGTTGTGGAACTGTCTCCCATATAGTATTGCATCCCAAAAGCTGAAATATCACCTGTACCATGCTTACGTAATTTAAATCTCACAACATTTTATATTCACCTAATAAACACTTCTGTATTAGTACTTATGCAATAAAATTATATTGTTAGTACGCTCTAGATATAATAAATATTTTATAGCATCTAAAAAAAACTTGTTCCATAAATTCTTTGGGTGCTTAATAAACTATGTACATTTATTAGTCGGTTCATCGATACTTATTTACTCATATCGATATTAACACATTATAATATTGGAATTATAGTTTCACTAGCTGATGTTCGCAGCTAAATAAATAAATAATAAATAAATAAAAATGTCTTTTTTTGCATAAACCATTTCAACGGCGCTTAGAAAATGTCATACACTAAAACTAAAGAAAAAAATTGTATATTTAAAGTGACCACCGGTTCGGAACGCAGCCCACCTGAAAGAACCGGCGAGAAACTAAGGAAGGCTTTTTTATGGCCTATTTACAATTTAATATATTATAATATAAGACTATAATATTTTATTTGCCAGCAGATCATTTCCAGGCATCCCTGTCCTGTAAATAGTCTTGAATAGAGTAATAACCTTTTTCACAAAGCTTTCTTTTAATAAACTTTTTAAATTTATTTAATGGTAAATTTCTCAGGTCACAGGGAAGCCTGTTGTAAAAGCGTATACAGTTTATATTTGGTGAAGTTTTCAGTACCCGTTTCGCATAGGGTATAGTAAATTATCCTTAAAAGAAAGATTAATACCACCGCAGCTTTTTCTGTAGACCTATATTAACAAATAATGTCGTTGTATCTCTCAGGCTTTATGCAGCGCTATCGATGAAAGCCTTCAGTCTGCTTGCCATCTTCAACATTTATCTTTCATATATCAAATAATGAACAAAAAGTCTAGATAAATTATAGACCTCAAACTCTTATGAATCACTCTATCTATTGATGAAACTTGCATGATAATCCGTTCATTAGTTTTTAATTTGGATCTAATGGACTTATCTCCGCGATCGGATAATTGGCCGTCCCTGAACTAAATTTTATAACTTCTGAGAAAACTTAGGTCCGTATTCCAGAACGTTTCTCACTACTCAATCGACGCTTGAGGTTAGTTTTTGCCTTATAAATACTACTCTCAAGTGTTTCTTGAGTATTGATAAACGTTCTGGAATACGGCCCTTAGACAACAAATAAATAAACAAAAGAAAGTATCTGAAACCTAATACGCGTCATAAAATTTCTCTGCATTGCAATCCTCATTTAGAACATCTCCAGAAATTGGAAGCATTGCCACGTTGTATAACAATGCTTTAACTTTGTGCTAAAAGAACTAGCCACGAGAAATGTTGGTAAATATTTCTCATGTATTCACTACCTCAAATATCGCGGCTATAAGTCATTATAATAGATTGCACACACTTAATATCTAACAACAAACATGAGAATTTAAGCACACAACATAAAATAAACCGTGAAATACGATAAATGGTACATTTCTTTTAATTAAAATAGTATCTCAATCAGTATGGTGCGTATAAAATATTACGGCTTTCTAACTAACGCATATCATTGTATACGGTTCATAATAAAAATAACTTAAATATGCATCACGCCTTATCCCCGAAGGGGTGGCAGAGGCATATTATATGCCCACTTTTCACCGTGTGGATTCCTGTCCCACGTAATAGGTGGTGAGCCCATTGCCGTGTTGAAATAGACAGACGCAGGTTGTGGCTACCTGCTGTTGAAATTTTTTAAGCCGCCTATAAGGCTTTCAACCAGGCTTAACGACTGCCATTTTACTGGCAACCGGGACCAACGGCTTAACGTGCCTTCCGAAGCACGGAAACGCTCGCAAATGTAAATGCCACAAAGTGGTCACCCATCCGACGACCAGCCATAGTGAAAGTTGCGTACCTCAGTGATCGTTTACCGAACACTGAGACCGCGGGGCCACGAGCGCTTCTAACTTAACTTCTAAAAATAACTTTCCACATATTAATTACTAGGTGACCCCCACGGCTTCGCCCGTGACATGTTTCGATTTCCCGTAGCACTTATTTAATCCCGTCGCTTATAAATTCTACAACAGTTTATAAAAATTTGCTCGATTTGTCGACATTTATAATTACTGCTCCGGTCTTCGGGGTAGAAGCGTGATGATGAATAGCCTATAACCTATAGCCTCCCTCGATAAATGCGCTATCCAACACAAAACTAATTTTTCAAATTCGTTCCAGAGATTGGCGCGTTCAACCGAACAAATAAACAAACTCTTTTTGTATATTACTATGGATATGGTCATCAAGTTCGGACGTACTAATGAACGTTTGTGCTGTGGTTTATTTATTTACTAGCTGTCCCGCCCGGCTTCACCCATGACATACTTCGAACCCAGTGGCACCCATTTAATCCCGTTGTTTATTAATTTCACATTCACAATAATGTATAAACATTTTCCAAATTCATTGATTACGTCTCCGCTCTCCAGCCCGCACGGAAGTCGAATTATGGTTACACGAAATTAATTTCTTTGCGTTTTATTTTCAATTTACGATAACTCGTCAGATATTCATTTAATTTGCAAGGTGTAAAGGGTCAAAATAATCTTCATGAAATGCTGATGCCAACTAACATAGAAAAAAAGATAAGGACTAATAGCATATTTGTGTAAATAGCCTTCAAATAACCACATTATAATTGATGGTTTTTTAAAGTATTAAAATTGATATAGTATGTTATTCTTATAAGATAGACATATATCGTCTCGGACTTTTTTGTAGACCTACATTAGATACACAATTGCACAGTACATTATTTTGTTATATCTCAAAGGGTTTAGGCAGCGTTCTTGTTGGAAGCTCCCAGACGGCTTATTTTTTCCGACATCCCCAACAAATATCGTTATAATTTGGTCAATGTATACAAAAACTTAACAAATTATACATAAAAACCTTCTATGAAAATCACTCTAACTATTAATAAAAACCGCATCGTAATTTGTTACGTAGTTTTAAAGATCTAAGCATACATAGGGACAGACAGCGAAAAGCGACTCTGTTTTATAATATGTAGTGATACTAATATTATAAAGAAGAAAGTATTGTAAGTTTAATTGTAAATGGGCTCAGAAACTACTGGACCAATTTAAAAATTCTTTCACCATTAAAAGCTACATTCTTCGTGAGTAACATAAGCTATATTGGATTTTCAAGAAGGTTAGGGTTCCGTACGAAATCTCTAATAGGATAACTTCATCATGGGGGCAAAGATAGTGGTAAATAAAAAAAATATAAAGTTGTCCAAATTTTGTAATAAAACCTTAATGGAACTTGTAATTTTAATTTATCGACAACGCGATGCCCGTCACTAGTAACTATGCATTACATATAGGGTGTAACAGTGGTTTATCGGCGGTGAACTCTGTTATCTATATTTGTTTCTGAAACTTCCTGGTTTCCTTTAATTTATAGAATGATTTTATTATAGTCGCTACCCGCGGTTCCGGTGTACTGTATCAAAGATGCTAAACTGCAATCAACTTCGCAATAATTTATGGGCATTCATCGCAGGTACTTCATGTACTATTTAAAGAATCGATCGTAGTATGTACCTCATATTTTTTTAATAAAGTAAAAGTTCATACTCTTAAATGACGATTAGAATAAGGTGAAAATTTTCAACTTGATTCGATACGGTTCGGGTAGTTCAGTGGCTAGAACTGCCCGGTTAGGCAAAGGCACGGGTTCAATTCCCGTCTCGAATCGAATTGTCTTTTTTCACTTGATTATAAATTTATGAGAAATTTAGCATAATAATTGCTTTAAAATTTATACATAGTACGTATCTGGTTTGTTAAGGCATACAGATTTTGTGATGTCCAAAAAGCGTAGCACCATAATGCAATAAACTTGCTTACTAGTAAGTATTACAAATTACCTAATCGAATCAAAAAGTTCTCAAAACATATTTCAAATTTACTTCATATGTAAAGTTGACATATTCAAGTTATCAATCATCAAACAAAAATTATTTACCAAAAGGCAGGGCAAAAAGAAAATCAAAGATCAAAAAACAAACATGCGCATTGAAAACGCCTTTGCATGCGCCTGAGCACACGATCAAAGCCTAAGCGCGTTACACAATAATAACACGCGGCACCTACAGCAGTGTGACTGCGTGACCATTGAAAGCGAATACAGTACACAAACTAGGCCAATATTATTCAAAACAGTTGAATATAGGCCATTCGAGATAGCTGCAGGTAAGCGCCCACGTGCTCGCGCGCAGCCCACGCGATTACATGGAAAATGTTTCGCAACTCTGACTTCGCTAATATTTACATACTTGCATAAGACATACACTCATAATAGATATTTTATCCCTCATAGAGAATGTACCTCTACAATTTCTATCAGGGACACTGCACAACCCTAAGTTTTTCCAGATTAAATATTGCCATTGAAAATTTACCTGATTTGTTGACATTTATGATTACTGCTCCGCTCTCTAAGGTAGTAGCGTGTTGATATTGACGACCTTCTCCAATAAATGGGCTAACCAACACAAAAATATTTTTGCAATTCTAACCAGTAGTCCCTGAGATTAGCGCGTTCAACCAAATAAACAAAACTTTTGAGCTTGATTAATTGCTTTACGCACACCCCTTCTTGAATTTTATTTCCAATCGATACAATAAAACGCTTTGATAAATACTATTAATCATTAATCCACATCAATAATTATCTTTAATAACCATTAGTTAACTAACTGATCCACTAACCTTAAGTTCAAAGGTTGGTAAGGAATTAGCGAAACGAAAGTTCGAAATTACCTATGAGTCACTGCGAACACATGTGTAATGTGTGAATCAGATTTCTTTATGGCGTAATCGAAGGTGTTGCTATGCGTTTGACGTATTTTTTTATTTTAGATCATACGCAAGATTATATTTAACGACGAGCAAATTTCGAATATGGCAGATTTGTCCCTCTACTTGATTTAACCACTTGAAGTTGACTAATCATTTCGGTTTCAGCTTCATAACCTAATTTATACATGTATTGCGGGTCGTATTCGCGACGTATATTAAGTACAAAGACTACTTTGTACTTCCCGACGTTTCGACCCGATTACATTAACCGTGGTCACCGGTTGACTTTTGACAGTTCAGTTGACAGTCAACCAGTGATAACGACTGGGCTGGTGTAATCCGGTCGAAACGTCGGGAAGTACAAGGTTGTCTTTGTACTTAATATACGTCGTGAATACGACCCGCAATACATGTATAAATTAGGTTATGAAGCCGAAACCGAAAGATTAGGAACTTCAAGTGGTTTAATCAAGTAGAGGGGACATATCTGCCATATTTGAAATTTGCTAGTCGTAAAATATAATCTTGTTTAAGATCTAAAATAAAAAAATACGTCAAACATGTAAAAAGTGTGTAGCAAGACCCAAAATACGTATATAAATATGAGTAAAAATCGGAAAAGTTTAATTCTAATTCTGACGTCTCTTCATCACTATTGGAACATGTTATATGTAGTCTCCCAGACGTGCGTGTATGAAGCGATTGATGAAAAATCGAAGAAGCGAAAGAAGTATGCATGGATCATGAAGCCTGGCGATCTGTCCTCTCTGACTACCCCGTCAGGGATACAGCGTGAAGATAGTTAAGTTGAGTTAATTTTTTTTCCCTGTTACTTTAGAAGCAGCTTTCCTATTTTTCTAGCACATAAGACCTTATAGCGTTTTTGTTACCACCTCACTAAAAAGGCAACGGGTTCAAAATTTCTTCCAAATTTAACATCTTAAATAGACACATTTTTTCGGCTCTTTAGACCCTTTAGGATAAAGGCGTAACAATATGTATGTATGTATGTATGTTTCCTATTTTTAGACATTCAGTAATTCCTCTTCCTATTATTCCCATTCCCACGAAATCATACATATTTTTTCATAGTAAGAAAATCACGACGTCGCCATGACATCTAACATGGCTGGTATATCGGGTAGCCGTTGCGCACGCGCATCATGATTTATGTCGTGACTACCGCGAGTGAATCCTGCGCACCGCTTTGTTCCAAGTACACAAGATAAACGTCATCTGTCGTGTCACAGCGAATAATGCCGCTACATGTTAAGGTTCAATGCTACCGTTTAAAAGAGGATTATGAAGTTTAAAATAATTAAAACACCATGTACTATATAATATAAATACAATATTTAATCATGAATTTTGACTTAGTGTCGACTTTAAGTAGTTAACTGTAAATTAAATATGAAAGATATTTTAATATTTTATACAGTTATTGCTGTTTTTAAGCTCCAAGTCATAAAGATCGGGGCGCTATAAGTTTAACATGCGAATTTGTTAAGGGAATTATGAATGAATATAATTTAATTATGAGGTAGCTAACAAAGTCATTTAATTCCTCATTTAATTTAAGTACGTTAAAATATGACCATCATAAGTCACAAAGCGCTACATGGAATACTATTTATTGATAATCATAAGTTATTAAGTCTACAAGAGGTCCGTGCATTGAATTCCTCAATAAACAATGTTATTAATAAAACAAGATAACAAGCTGCGCGTAAGGTAGTAGAGGTCTGAGGTCTCGGTAATTTACTTGATGTGGTATTGCGATGTGTGCGATGATCTCATATCGAGTTGTGAAGGTTGATGTTAAAAATGCCCAAAAACTTGAAGGAATTTATAGGTGAGCGATTACTGCGACTTGTAGGTTAGATTGCAGCAAGCTGCAGACTAGAGACAAAATGGCTGTTTTTAGCTAATAAAATATTAATATAGACTACCAAAAATGCTTATTAAGAGCGCCTGTAAGTAGCTACTTACAGGCGCTACACGTGGCCGGCCGATAGAATTCTTTTGGAGTGCAATTGTTGTAGTAGACTACGAAATCTGTCCACTTTTCTATCGGTTCTCTATTGAGCAACGATTTCTATTCTCTTCTGACGCGATTGAATTAGTAGACTTAGCCCCCGGATGGAGTCCCTGATTCTTTTAACCTCACCGCATGATCTACATATCAAGTCAACCATGGCAGCCCACTGCTATGCTTCTGGCTTGACGTTAACCTCGCCCAATTTTCACCATAACACTTATTTAATTTAAGGGTATAAATAAATTGATAGAGAATAAATAAAATAGTTCTTGTTGCTTTGCGGTCGCTTTCATGTCTAATTGTTTATTTGTAGGTTTGCTCACCTCACTGCGTTTCGACTATATGCAATTGCCTTGGTCACGACTAAACTGTAGGATCTCAAACGGCGCGCAAATTACAAAAAAAAAATACTACAAAGAAGACGAACTGATTCTCTTCCGAGATTTTTTACATCTTTCGGCTACATTCAAAGTTTCAAACCATACAATTGAAGCATTTCCACTTTGATTAGCGACTATGGTGAAATGATCATCATTTTACTGTACATGAGCCTCGTTTTGTTTCGTTTCCAGCCAGCCACCCACTGGTGTCTACGGTATCGCTTCATGTTTTAGTCAGCTGATGCACTACTTTAAGGTTAACTTGGGCCTGAAGACACAATGAGGCTCAAATACACCAATACCCCATATAATTCTATTATGATATAGCTTCAATCAACTGAATCAATCAAATAGGCTAGGCACTTACTTGGGTTTGAGTCAAATAACATAGGTGAACACCTATCAAGCGTCCTTGCTTCCGAGTTGTGGTCTCGATACCCGGGCTCACACCGGTAGACCGCTCCTGGACGGGTCACGTTGTATTGGTATGGAGAGTACAACTGTGCTTCTGGTGCACCAACTAGGATCCTGCGAACAAATGACAGAAAGAGTTATTGTGTGTTGAAGTTGATGTGCTCTTGACTGGAGACTGGCAATTAAAAAGCAGAGGACATTCTAAGCCTGACCTATGCCGTGATTATAAACGCAATTGACAGTGCCGTATTAGAGTCCACGCGAGAGGCTTTTAACTAGCAGTCTTGGATTATTTTTTCGGAACATATCATACCTATTATCCCGCCTGTTTCTATCGGAGTAAGCCAAGACTATAGTTTTACACTTGCTACGATCCTGACATACCGTTTTCGCATCTTTCACTTTTAATGAGTGTTTTTATACACGCTTTTCCAAAAGGTGTTCTGTAAACCCTCACTGTATTAAGTGTCTTACTATACGGTTAGTCTGGGATGGTTGACCTTTTTTTTTAATCTACGGTCGTTTTCTTGCTTTGAAAGGCAGATTAAGCCGAAGCCGTTGGGTCGGGCTAGTAACATGGTAGTCATTAAACTAAGTTGATGGCTTTAAGGTTAGCTTGAAAATTTCAACAGCAGGTGGCAAGAGCGTGTTCGTATCAGTTTCAACTCGGCAATACGCTCACCACCGATTACGTCAGATAGAAGACAACTAGTGAGCATATAGTACGCCTTTGCCTGCCACTTTGGACAAAAATAAACGGGGTTCGGTGGTCACACGGCAGCTAGTCTTGACATGCGATAGCTGCTCCTAGAAACCCAATAAAAGTGAACCCCAGACTCCAATTCTATGTAGGGTTTGGGAGCAAACAACACGGGAATGTCCTAAGAAAAAGTGAGGTGACTATCAGTAATTAATATTCGCGCCATCAAAGCTCAAAACATCGTCGCTGCAAACAGGTCACACAATCGTAGGACGCTGGCACAGTGCCAGCTCGCAAATAGACCGGGTTCAATCCTGGTCGAGCCAATTTGTATAGCGTGAGTCACTGCGACGTGTACGTCTGTTTGTATGTTTATGTCCTGGCAACGAAATATCGAAGTCAAATACAGATACTGACACAAACTATCCTACTATATTATAAACGCGAAAGTTTGTAAGAACGGACGTTTGTTACTTTTTCACGTAAAATCTACTGAATGGATTTTGATGAAACTTAACAATAATATAGCTTCCACATCAGAATAACACATAGGCTACTTTTTATCCCGGGAACAAGTTCCAGTGGGAAACGGATAAACTCGAAAATTTGTAAGTATGGATGTTTTTTCCTCTTTCACGTAAAATCTACTGAATGGATTTTGATGAAACTTTAAAATAATATAGCTTCTACATCAGAATAACACATAGGCTACTTTTTATCCCGGGAACAAGTTCTTGTGGAAAACGAGATCAAGAAAAAATTACCACGCGTGCGGAGTAGCGGGCATCAACTAGTACTCTATATTTTATAGGCGTATTACTTTTTTTTATATTGAAATAATAGTGAATTTTGCAATCACTCAATAATTGTCTATATACGATAGCACAAGCTCTTCCAAATATTCACAGACATTCCTAATTTTATACACATAATACAAAACAATCAAACAAAGTACTGTTAGTTAGTTACGCTATTTATAATTCGAGAACGGGAGTGGACATGGTATGGACTTTTTTGTTTCGGCTTGATGTGATGGAAATTTAAAATTTAGAATATTCTTTTTTTTATATACCACTGAGGTGGCAGACAAGCGTACGGCCCACCTCATGGAAAGTGGTCACCGTAGCCTATGGATGTGTGCAACATCAACTCGCGCTGCCGACTCTTTATAAACCTTCTAAGACCCCTTTTGAAGAACCCCATACTGTAGACGTTCGGGAAAACCAGGTCATTCCATGATCTAATCGTACGCGGCTAATAAAGCTTCTATAATACTGTTATAATACTTCTATAATACTGGAAGTGGAAGATGGAGTGCAGGGTAGCTGCGTGGAATGTTAGGGGAGGAATGACAGATAAGATGAATGAGTTGATGGATGTTATGAATGAGAGAAAGTTAGATGCAGTGTGCTTGACAGAGACCAAGCGCAAGGGCAGCGAAGTCTTGGAGCTCCCGGGTGGGATGCTCGCGCTTTGGTCTGGAGTACCAGAGAGCGAGCATGGCAGTCGGGGGGTTGGAATTTTGCTGTCCTCGCGATTGGCCTCCGGTATGTATGAGTACAAACTGGTAGGTCCTAGAATCCTCTGGATCCGTGTAAAACTTGGTTTGACGAAGATTTTCCTGGTAGCTGCTTACGCGCCAGTATCTTCGTCGAACGCGAGTGAGCTAGAGGACTTCTGGGAGAGTATGAGAGAAGCTCTAAATGTGATAGAAGGAAATGAAAGACTTATAGTATGTGGAGACTTGAATGGATGGGTGGGTACCGCTCGCGATGGTTTTGAGTCGGTACTCGGGAAGTATGGGGATAAAAGGGTGAACGACGCTGGCAAGCTAATACTGGCATTTTGTAAGGAAAAGTATTTGTTTGTGGCGAACACGATGTTCAACCACAAACAAATTCATATGTATACGAGGAGATGTAAGTCAAAGAGAAGCATGATAGATCTATTCCTAATGGATAGTCGGCTCCGTAAACAGGTGATGGACACAAGGGTTTATCGAGGCGCTGAGCTGGGATCAGACCACTACCTAGTCATAACTAGGATTAGGGGTCTGTTCGCGGGTTGGCGTCATCGTACCGAGTGTTCTGAACCTGAGCCGACTTATAGCATCAAAAGCTGGAAGCTGCAGGATGCATCCTTTAGGGATAAATATAATGAAAGAGTAGCCGAAAAGCTTGGCGACGTCAATGTAAGCAGTGAGAATGTGGAAAGTGTATGGCAGAACCTTAGGGACAGTATGATAAATGCCGCTGTGGAAGTGTGTGGAGAAACGAAAAGAGGCAGTAGTAATAAGCGTGATGCATGGTGGAATGAGGAAGTGAAAGAAGCAGTTCGAATGAAGAAGAAAGCATGGCTAGACTACTTAGCCTCGCGGAATGATTTTAATATGAAAGAGAGATACAAGCTGCAGAAAGTTAACACGAAGGCACTGATAGAAGAAGCTCGTGAAAGGTGCAGAATGAAAGCGGATGAAAGGTTGTCGTCCAATTTCCGGGATAATGCCAAGCTCTTCTGGAAAGAGGTAGGCAAGACCCGGAGTTGTTCGGCAATCTGCAGTATGAATAAAGTGCTTAGTGTTAACAATGACGTCCTAACAGACCAAAGTGACGTCCTGCAGAGATGGAGTGAATATTATGGAAAGATGTATGCAAGAAAAGACAGAGATGCCACGTCGGGAAGTGGAGCTCACTTCGATGCTCCGGATCCCGATGTCATTGAAGTCATTAGTATGAAAGAAATAGAACAAGCGATAAGAAGTATGAAATGTGGTAAGGCTGCGGGAAAAGACAGAGTTACTGCTGAGATGATCAAGTACGGTGGGTCGCGTGTCTGGGACACACTATGTCTGTTATGCAACTTGTGCTGGCGGACGGGTGAGGTCCCAGATGACTGGCGAGTAGCAGTTGTAGTACCTATTTACAAAGGGAAAGGCTCGCGCCTAAACTGCTCCAGCTACAGGGCGATCAGCTTGGTCAGCTTAACTAGTAAGGTGTATGCAAAGGTTATAACGGCACGAATGCAAGAAAAGTCTGAAAGGTATTTATGGGAGGCTCAATGCGGATTCCGACGTGGAAGAGGTTGCATGGATCAAGTGTTTTCTCTCCGCATGATCGCGGAAAAGTTTCTGGCTCTTAGCCAGAAGGTTTTCTGCGCTTTTGTGGATCTAGAGAAAGCATTTGATAACGTTGTGAGAGAAACGCTGTGGGACTTGCTGCCAGGATATGGTGTGGACGGCTCGCTACTGCGGGCAATACAGTCGCTTTATAGGGACTGTAAGGCTTGCGTGCGAGTAGGGGGGGATGTGTCACCTCTTTTTGATGTCTGTACAGGCGTCAAACAGGGATGTGTCATGTCCGCCTGGCTGTTCATAGTGTATCTGGACAGCTGCCTACAGAAGTTGAAAGATTTTAATATGGGTGTGAATTTGGGTGACTTTACAGTAAACTGTCTGCTGTACGCTGATGATGCGGTGCTCATGGCCTCATCAGAAGCCGACCTACAGGCATTAGTCACTAATATGAAAGAGGGGTGTGAAATTAAGGGTCTCCGCTTGAATGCAAGTAAAACTAAGGTTCTAGTATTTGAAAGAGGTGACGTAAGAACTAAATGCGAGATTAGAGTAAACCAGGAACGTCTAGAGCAAGTGAATGAAATTGTGTATTTAGGAAGTATGTTTAGCGCGGATGGAAGATGTGATTCGGATGTAGAACGGCGAGTAGCTGCCGGAAACAAAGTTAACGGTGCTTTGTCCCAGTTAGTAAAGCGACAAAGCATCGTAAAAGAAGCACGAATGGCGATTCATAACGCAGTGCTAGTGCCAACTTTGCTTTACGGTAGTGAAACCTGGGTATGTCAGCAGATGCATGAAAGTAAATTGAATGCTGTGGAGATGCGATCACTTCGAAAATTGTGCGGCGTTACCTTGGCCGACCGAATACGTAACGAAGTGATACGCAATATGGCAGGTTTGAATGAAAGTGTCAGCGTTAAGCTTGAAAAGGGCGTGCTCCGTTGGTTTGGACACGTCCAACGAATGAGTGAGGAACGATTGACGAAGAATATATATTGTTCAAAAGTAGAGGGTAGAAGGAGTCAGGGAAGGCCGAGACTTTCATATGAAGACCACGTGAGCAGATTGCTCAAAAACGGAAAGGTCAAAAGTACTCGGATACCCAGACGTGCGTGTATGAAGCGATTGATGAATCTCGAAGAAGCGAAAGAAGTATGCATGGATCGCGAAGCCTGGCGATCTGTCCTCTCTGACTACCCCGTCAGGGATACAGCGTGAAGATAGTTAGTTTTTTTTTTTTATAATACTGTTACTTTGATGATATTTTCGTCGTGGTAATCTGGAATTTGCTTCTGCATCAAATAGTCTGTGACATCCCCAACTTCTCAGGAAATACTTATACACTTCTATCAAATAAACATACATACATACATACATATTGTCACGCCTTTATCCCCAAAGGGGTAGGCAGAGGTATATTAAACGCCCACGTTTCACCATATGCACTTTCGTCCCACGTAACAGGTGGTGAGCCCATTGTCGTGTTAAAACGGACAGGCGCAGGTTGTATCGACCTGCTGTTGAAATTTTTTAAGCCACCCATAAGGCCATCACCTTGGCTTAACGACTGCCCTTTTATTAGCAACCGGGACCAACGTCTTAACGTGCCTTCCGAAGCACGGAACTAGGGTGGGTCTAAAGGGCCGAATACATTTAATAAAATAAAATGTGTCTATTTCAGATGTTAAATTTGGAAGAAATTTTGAACCCGTTGCCTTTTTAGTGAGGTGGTAACAAAAACGCTAAAAGGCCTTATGTGCTAAACACTAATTAACACGACCAATTAAAGTCCTGGTAGTCTCGGACTAAAGTCAATCAAATAAACATGATAGTAAAAATTTGATCGCATCGATCGATCGGGCTTATTAGACCGGTCTCAACGAATAGTTATTGTTCTAATTTTGACTGCCTCCGTGTGTATGCGAACGCTGCGCTAAGTCCCGGGTTCAATTCCTCTGTCGGAGCAAATATGTGTTTGATCCACAAGGTTCCGGATTTTGGATGTTTCCTATTTATAATATGTATGTATTTAGAAACATATAAGAATGTATATCAATTGTCTAGATCCCACAGTACAAGCTTATAGATTAGTTTGACTTAGATGGCGCTGTGTAAAAAGTGTCAAATAATATATTTTTAAACCTATTTCAGTAGTGATTATATGGTCCTTGACAACTTCTCCATCCAAAGGTTGCCTGTAGCGGTAAGGACGCCCTTTGTTCATTTATGAAAATGTAATCTCTTTATGTGAGTGTTTTATATTTGTGTGCAATAAAGTTTATTCTATTATATTCTATTAGCTTGGTATTATTATAAGAGAGCAGGATACCACTATAATGACAAAAGGTACTCCGTTGTCACGGAGAACACATAACTCTATTTTTAGCAAGTTGATAATCAACGTGAGATGTACTCGTAGGTGAGCCGTCGAAATAGACGGCCTGAAATAGTCCCCTTTCCGGCGACTGAAATAACCCCGGTCACAACCAAGACATGGCAACACCGTAGAATTGACAAGCTCATTCTGACATTATGCTATATGTTATTGAATTGAATGTAAAATGAATAAATAAATATCCATCACGCCTTATCCCCGAAGGGGTGGCAGAGGCATATTATATGCCCACTTTTCACCGTGTGGATTACTGTCCCACGTAATAGGTGGTGAGCCCATTGCCGTGTTGAAATAGACAGACGCAAGTTGTGGCTACCTGCTGTTGAAGTTTTCAAGCCGCCCATAAGGCCTTCAACCAGGCTTAACGACTGCCATTTTACTGGCAACCGGGACCAACGGCTTAACGTGCCTTCCGAAGCACGGAAACGCTCGCAAATGTAAATGCCACTAAGTGGTCACCCATCCGAGGACCAGCCATAGTGAAAGTTGCGTAACTCAGTGATCGTTTACAGAACACTGAGACCGCTAGGCCACGAGCGCTTCAATTTTCTTTTTTCAATTGAATGTATACTAATATTATAAAGCTGAAGATTTTGTTTGTTTGTTCATCAGGAACTACTGGTCGGATTTGAAAAAATATTTTTGTGTTAGGCAGCCCATTTATCGAGGAAGGCTATAGGCTATATATCATCACGCTACTATCTTCGAGAGCGGAGCAGTAGTCATAAATGTCGACAAATCGGGCAAATTTTTATGCATTATTGTATACAGTAGTATATTGTAGAATTTATCTATAATATGTATGTATTTAGAAATATATAAGTATGTTTATCAGTTATCTGGTTACCATAGTACAAGCACTGTTTAGTTTGGAATCAGATGGCGTTGTGTGAGTTATCCCAACAATATATATATCATATAAAATATTTTTATGCCACGGGAGTTCGAAGAATGTCACGAGCGAAGCCGGGGGTGAACCTAGTTGGGTATAATATGACATAAAACAAACAGTCGCTAGAGTAATTACTGTCACGATAAACTGAGAACAGACTTCAATGCTCTACTACTGAAATGGATTTGATAAAAATATTGAAACTAGAAGAGTGATAGGTATATTGCGTACGCGCGTATAATGGAGATTGTCTATCAAATCAACTTGTGGCCTCTGCGTACTTTGCACTGCTTTCGAAACAGGTTCCATAGGAAATGTACGTTTTCATAATGGAATTTTAGTATTTTTATTTACTTATTCTGCTATAAATCCAGTAAATCAAGGATCATAAATATCGGTCCACCCGTTCTCGAGTTATTACACCCGTTATCGATTGATAAACATCATTTAAAGGCAGTTGGTTGGAACAACGTTCTTATCGAAGTGATAGAACTTTAATGTTCATTTTCGTACGAAATTATGATTCCTTTAATCCCAGTATCGCAATCTTAACAGTTGTTGGTTTTTTTTTTATAATTTTAAGGTACGTTAACCACGAGGGACGATATTGTTCATACAAAACTTCTATTTTTAGACTATGCAAGTTTAAATTGAAACAAATATGATACATAGTAAAAATCCTGAAATACCAACGAAAAGAGGACAGATTTTGATAAAACATGTCTAAGAACGATCGCTACAAAACCTGCTACTCCCATGATTATTAAACCTCAACACATCAACCGCTCAGTTATTAACCCTTTGACATTCAACAAAACATTTAGATCGTCGATAGACAGCACCTATTAGGAGACAAGCCTGTAACTCCTTTGTACAATAGAATCGTGTTCACTCATTGTGTTCTTGAGGTGAGGACAATGTTCGCTGATGAGTGATGAATTACATCCAATGTTTGACCCCATGTTGGATGTATAACTGTTCTAGGCACCAACATTGGTGATATGGGTTTGTCGTAAGATAAACCATTGCAATATCTTGATTTTAAACAGTATTTATTATATAATTGAACATCTATACTAATATTATAAGGAGGAAAGATTTGTAAGTTTGTTTGTCATGATAAAAGGTTCAGAAACTACTGGGCCCAATTTAAAAAAATCTTTCACCATTAAAAAGCTCGTGAGCCTTATTTTTTTTTGAAAATCCAATTTAATCCTTAAAAAATACATGCATATGACATCCTCTTGTATTGTTTTGCAGCGACTAGGAATACCCTTAGATAAAGAAGAAGAGGTAATGGTACATATTATTATTATTCTGACGTTTGATTGGTTGCACATATACGAAGTTATACGATATATAGAACCAGATATCTTGACCCTATTCGAGGTATATTTTATGTAACTAGCGAACGCCCGTTTCAAGCACCAACATATAAAATCTGATACGTACATACGAGACCTAATTTCCTCGATTCATTATCTAGAATGCAATTTAGCTCAATGGACGATTTGTCGCGCTAATTGTCATGAGTGCCCTACACAAACGAATTGACCCCCGCGGCTTCTTCCCCGTTCCACCCATTTAGTAACGTTTTTTTTTTCTTTGACACGTCAAAACGGCGCCGCCCGCCTGATTGAAAGCAGAGACGAAGATCCTTGACTGAGGGCCGCTATCCCAGTCGGTAGTAGGATAGCGACCCTCAGGTTGACGGCCCAGAAATGACGGCCCTTTTCACGCTTCTCTTAAAAGACCCAGGATTGTAAGTGGAGGGAAACACGTGCGCTGGCAGTGAGTTCCATGCTTTTATGTCTTTCATAACTTTTACAGTAATGTATTCAAATTTGCCAGATTTTTGAAATTTTCATATTCGTACTCTGCTCTCCAGGGTAGTAGCATGATGATATATAGTCCATAGCCTTCCTAGATAAACGGGCTATCCAACACTAAAAAAGTTTTTCAATTCATTATAACACGATTTAGGTGAATGAAATGAAATCCTACATATATTATAAACGCGAAAGTTAATAAGTATGGGTTGATGTTTGTTACTCTTTCACGCAAAATCTACTAGATGGATTTTGATGAAACTGTACAATAATATAGCTTACACATCAGAATTCATCCCGGTAACAAGTTCCTGTGGGAAACGGAAACGGGAAAACTTCACCACGCGTGCGGAGCCGCGGCCATTAACTAGTACATACATTTTATACATAGGAAACTCCGAAACAAACATTTGTGGATCACACTAAAAAATATTATACACGGCAATGGGCTCACCACCTGTTACGTGGGACAAAAATGCATACGGTGAAATGTGGGCGTATAGTATGCCTCTGCCTACCCCTTCGGGGATAGCCTATGTGTTCTTTTGATGTGTAATTTTTCATTCAGTAGTTTTGCGTGAAAGAGTAACAAACCTCCATACTTACAAACTTTCGCGTTTATAATATTAGTAGGACGTTTGTCAGTCTTCTAGATCCCATAACACAAGCTTATATTAGCTTACTTTGGGCTAGACGACGCTGTGTAAAAAAATGTCCCATCATATAGGAAAGCACAAAAACTTAGTGCAGCTCTCATCATTAGAAGCTCGCCATATTGGATTTACAGTGACGTCACATTATTTTTCAAATTATTCTAAGCAATTCGTATTCACCCTCGATTGAATATATATTAACTTATTCCTACTAAACACTTGGTACATGTTCAATACTCCTGTCCCCTTAGGTCTACACTGTTATAACTAGATAGTGGATATTGATTCCTATAGGGTTTCAAAGGTATGACTCAACGCTTTCGTGCGCGACACTACTTTGCATGACATTTTGAAAATCCTTCTTCAAATGACGTACATATTATGTGTGTGTAATGTATTGTACCTACCGTTCGCTACGGGCTGAGTCATATTCCATAGCTTGCTGTTCTAGTCGGAAAATACGTCACAATTATACAACGAATTGTGATTAATATTTAAAGGATACTATTAAGTATGTAATAATATAAAAGAAGAGAATGGGTTTAGAATTTGGAATAAGGGCCCTGGAAATGATCAGCTGGATTCGTGGGTTTTGTTTTATATGTGGGACGTCAAAATGGCGTCGCCTGCCTGATGGTAAGCAAAGACGACGACCCGTGATAATGCCGCTATCTCAACCCGCAGGGCTCCGAGAGCGACCCTTATCTTGACGGCCCATAAATATGCCTTTTTACGCTTCTCTTAAAGCACCCAGGATTGTAAGATAAGGGAAACACGTGCGCTGGCAGAGAGTTCCATGCTTTTATTATTATGCACGACTGCCTCTGTGGCGCGGTGGGAGTGCATCCGACTGCTACGCAAGAGGTCGTGGGTTCGATTCCCACCCAGGATAAAACCTTGTGTGATGAGCACGATGGTTTATTCTGTGTCTGGGTGTTATTTATCTATACTATGTATGTATTTAGAAATATATAAGTATGTTTATCAGTTATCTAGATCCCATAACACAAGCTAATATTTAGCTTACTTTGGGCTAGATGGCGCTGTGTGAAAAGTGTCCCACAATATTTATTTATTTATTTATGGTGAAATAATATTAGTTTATAAATAGGCGATTAAAAATGCCGTCCTACGTTTCTTGCAGGTTCTTCTCAGGTGATCCGCGTTCCGAACCGGTGGTCACATTAATTATATTAAAATTATCTTTAGTTCTAGTATATGACATTTTGTAAGCGCCGTTGAAATGGTTTGTGCAAAATAAAAACATTTTTGATTTATGTTTTTTTTTATTTTGATTTTTCGGACCCAAACGACCTGGTCTGTAAGCGGTGCACCTACTGACTAACAGACGAGGCATCGACAAAGGGGTTACAGGGATGAAAAGGTCAAATGGCAGTCGCTTCTAATAATGCCAATAATAAACGTGGACCACAGGACATGTTTAGTGGCTTAGAAAACATTTACGATGAAAAAGAATAATGAAGGGAATAATAGATTTACATTTTTATCTATCACGCCTTATCCCGCCCGTAGGGGTGGCAGAGGAATACATATTGTATGCCAACCGGTACCTACTCGTAAAACCTTGATAAACCAGAGGTTTAATCCAGAGCGACACGACACGTTCAGGCGTCGGCATCGCTAGTTTGTTTTGTTTAATTGAACTCAAGTTTATTTTTCTATCTAAAAAAAATACACTTTTCCGCAAAAATAAAGGATCACTTCATTTTTTCAAAGAACTTTAAAACAACACATGCTATCTCTTTATTATTATATCTTTTAATTATAAAGAATCTGATAGTAATTTTAATAACTCGTAAAATACACCACAGTTTAGTGAAAAAAACCTTTATTTATTTGAAAACGAAAAGATAACTAAAATTAAGGAACTACTTTCAAACAAAATAATTAACTTTTTGAATTTTCTTATTAAAAGCCATAGCCACGTCATTATTTTAGTACCTTGTGTTTCCTCCAAGGACTCTTCTTAAAGTTTGTATGCGATCAGGCATACTAAAAACCAAGTTCCTCAAGCGGTATAGAGGCATATTCTCCTACTTTTTAATAAGGGCCTGTTTTAAGGCTGCAAGTGTCAGAGGTGATGGGTTGCGCTTCCTGACTAGCCTTTCGAACTCGTCCCATGCATTCTCTATGGGAATCATGTAAGGACTCCTCGCTGGCCATGCTATGAGATCGATACCGACTTCTTGAATGGTCTCACAGATAATGCTGTATGAAGGCGAGCATTATCGTCCATAAAAAGGACCTGCATGTTCTTTCAGGATTTCCATTATGTACCTTTCCGCTTATAATGATGTTCGAGTTTTGGACATTGGGCTGGCCTGCATGGTGTCAGGTCAGATTCTGCCAGGCGTCTTCTTACTGTATCATACTTCTTACACTAACATAATATATCCTGGAGTGTAACAGACGGTGTTGGATCGTAACAGCTGTTACATGTCAATTCCGTAGTGAAGTCGTGACGATAAGTGATCTTCTCTGGCTGTTGTACACCTTGAACGACCGTTTCCTGGTCTTCTTAGATGTTGTCCAGTTTCTTCATATCTACTCAGCACTCTTTGGACCGTGGAAAGCGTCACACCTCAGTTTCTGGCACTCACATTCTGCGCTGGCTCAGTTTAAACTCCAGCATGGTGATGTTTCTGGTGCATTCTTCCAAACTTAGAGGCATTAATTTATGCAAATTACTCGAATTGAATAATGAAAAATCAATTTCAAGCCCAATATTTATACAAAATTCAAAAGAAAGTCAAAAAAGTCAAATTTGAAAAAATTAAGTAATCGCAAATTGAAAATGGAACACCGTGAAATGCGGTCCAGATTCCGATCGAGGTCCGCCACAACTTAGCCTCAACATCCTTCCGCTTTGCCGTCGGGTGACTTACATTTACATATATGACATACAATGTATGGTGCCCAAAGACTACATATCGTTTATATGCAGAAGAAAGATGTGGTGGCAAAACGGACCCGTCGCACTGCCTGATGATTATATCCGGCATTGCATTGCTACAACTCGTGACTGTCGGAGGCTGCTTGCCACGGTCATCGATCCGGGAATTGGCTGCGAAGAGGTTGGCTAACAAGTCCGCGTTCTCACGAGCCTTATGAGCCAGAGTTCCGTTAGGGTACCGCAGCGGTTTTCGACAGTTGCCCCAATATCCTTGGTTAATCGTTGGATGCGAGGTAGGCTCCTGGCCAAGCCGCGTAATACGCTGGGTATCCGCTCTAATGAAGGCCCTTTTGCTCGCCTTAGTCACTTAGTTGTAAGCGGCTCTGAGGTTGGCCACATTCGGGTTACCTGATGCCCTAGCACTGACCCAGGCGCGATACGCTGACTGCTTATATCGAACTGCTTCAGCGCATTCACGCCCGAACCAGGGACGGGCTTTGCGAAAGCTGGCGACATCAGTGTAGGGGATATAGTATTTCATCCCCAGACTGATCTCTCCAGCAACAGCAGCGGCGCTCTCTGATGGGGCCTTTCCTCTAAAGCAACGCTGACAAAAAAATCACGTAAGTCGTCCTAATCTGCTGACGAGTAATGCCACAGTCTCCGCGCTGCTACTGCAGGACATACAGGAGATAATGGGTGTAAGGGGCCCCACCAAGATCTTCGGGGCCCAAGTCAACCTCCCGTGCTAGTGCGTGCACCTGCTGACTAACGGACGAGGCACTGGCGCTGGCTTTCCCCTCTGGGGTTGGGAGGTCTGAGGGCGTCGCTCCCATAAAAGCCACCCGCCAAAACAAAAAAAAAATGAACAGTCAGAAAAGGAATGCTGCTAGGGATAGGGCGCCGCCGCAAAACGGCGCGCAGGAGCCCCGCCCGACTCCTGTGGCAAGTGGGCTAGGGCTGCCGTGTGTCGGGCCAGCATGGCTAAAGAAGTTAGCCCCAACCCGAATCCGCTTCGCATCTTGGAACATTGGCACGCTGACTGGGCGTGCGGTAGAGTTGGCCGAAGTACTCTCCAGGCGGAGGGTGGACGTGGCGTTCCTGCAGGAGACTCGGTGGAAGGGCAACAGAGCCCGGCCCTTGTAGAACGGCTACAAGCTGTATTACACGGGTGCGCCTGGTGGGGAGAACGGGGTGGCCGTTGTGCTCTCCGAGGGGCTGCAGAGCGGCATCTTGGAGGTGAAACGCTGTAGCGACCGGCTTATGATCGTGAGGGTGCTTATCGATGGGATTATTACCCACCTGATAAGTGCCTACGCGCCACAGGCCGATTGTAGCGACGCCGATAAGATGTCGTTTTGGGGTCAACTCGAGGGAGTGCTTCGGAGCATTCCGTTGTCACAGGGAATCGTTTTGGGCGGCGACCTAAACGGTCATGTGGGTGAGAGGTGTGAGGAGTTTGAGCGTGTTCATGGTGGTTTTGGATACGGCACCCGCAACGCTGAAGGAGAAACTATCCTCAGAACGTGTGCGGCTGCCGATCTGGCCATTGTGAACACGTATTTCAAAAAGAAATCCGAACATCTCATCACCTACAAGAGCGGGAGGCGTACAACTCAGATCGATTTCCTACTCACTAGGCGACACAGCATCTGCAAGGTGGCCAACTGCAAGGTCATACCCGACGAGAGTCTTACTGCACAACACCGTCTCCTTGTCATGGACCTCTGCGTGAAGCCCAAAGGCAAACGCATCGAGCGGTGCCAGCGCCGCATCAGATGGTGGCTGCTTGATAAAACTAGGTCCCAGGAGTTCGTCTCAGCTGTCAGTGACAAGTGCACCGACACTGAAGGCGAACCAGTTCAAGATTACTGGGACAAAGTTCAGGCGGCCATCCTTGGAGCGGCGAAGGTGGTGCTCGGTGAGTCTAAGGGTGGACGCAAATGTGACAAGGAAACTTGGTGGTGGAACGACGCAGTCCAGAGGGAGACTAGGGAGAAGAAAGCCCTCTTTAAAAAGTGGCAAGCGACCGGATCTCCTGAACACCGCGACGCGTACAGGGCTGCCAAGCGCGCCACAAAGAGAGCTGTAGCCAGAGCCAGACGTGACCACTTACAACCACTGTTTGATAAGCTGGAATCGTCTGAGGGGCAGACGCTCATCTATAAGCTGGCGCGCTCCAGGGTCAAAGCGGCACATGATATATCCAAGTGTCGCTGTGTAAAAGACCCTGAGGGCAACCTGTTAAGCGAAGACCTCGCGGTAAAGGAGAGATGGCGCTCGTACTTCCACGAGCTGCTTAATAAACAGCACAAAGAGGTGCAGCCTCCGGACCTCCCTCCAAATCAGGGACTAGTGCCACCGGTAACGCCTGGAGAAGTCCTGACTGCGCTTCGCCGCATGAAGAATCGGAAAGCTGTCGGACCCGATGGAGTCCCCATCGAAGCCTGGAAGGCGATGGGTCCTCGCGGTGTGGGCATCTTAGTAAACCTTTTTAACCGCATACTCCTCAGCGGGCAGATCCCAAACCAATGGAGACTGAGTATTATTACTCCAGTCTTCAAAGGTAAGGGGTCAGTGCAGGAGTGCGGGAGCTACCGCGGTATTAAGGTGATGTCCCACACCATGAAGATCTTCGAGAGGATTATAGACTCTCGGATCCGGCAGGAGTGTACTCTCTCGGAGTGTCAATATGGGTTTCGCCCTGGTCATGGGACCACGGACCCTGTTTTTGCCCTGAGGGTTGTCGCAGAGAAATACAGGTCGAAGAACACGCCTCTGCACTGTTTGTTTCTAGATATGCAGAAGGCCTTCGACTGTGTTCCTCGTGCGACGATCTGGTGGGCACTGTGGTCCAAGGGGGTTCCAGAGGTCTATATTGACACTATCCGGGACATGTACTGTGACTCCGATTCAATGGTTCGGACTGCTGTTGGCGACACGAAACCCTTCCCCTTCACCGTCGGGGTACACCAGGGTTCGGTCCTTAGTCCGCTTCTGTTTAGTGTAATATTAGACGAATTGTCGGACAGCATCAGAAACCCACATGAGCAGCCTCCATGGTTGCTCATGTATGCTGACGATATTGCGCTGGCAGACGCGGACAGGGGCAGATTGGTGCGACGTGTAAAGGCGTGGAAGGAGACGCTTGAGAACGGCGGTCTGAAACTGAATGTGGCGAAGACCGAGTACTTGGCACTAAACTCGACAGATCCCACATCCGTCCGCATAGGCGGTGATTTGGTCGAGCGCACGGATCAGGTTAAATACCTGGGATCTGTTTTTCACACGTGCAGTGACATCGATTGCGACGTCAAGTCACGCATTGCTGCCGCGTGGGCCAAATGGCGGGAGATGACCGGTGTCATTTGTGACCCTAAAATGCCGATCCGGTTGAAGGGACAGGTCTACAAAACCATTATTAGACCTGTCCTTTTACATGGCAGTGAGACGTGGCCGATATTGGAGCGACACAAGCAGGAGCTGCGTGTCACGGAAATGAAGATGCTGCGGTGGATGTGTGCGGTCACGCGGCTGGACCGCGTGAGAAACTCTCGCATCCGCGGCAGCCTTCACGTCCGTGACATTGCAGACAAGTTGCAAGAGTGTCGCCTTCGTTGGTATGGTCACGTCTTGCGGCAACCGCCGGGCTACGTAGGTAACAAATGTCTGGCCATGTCAGCCCCGCCGGGTCCCGGTAAGAGGGGAAGACCCAAGAAGTGCTGGCTTGACGTCGTAAGGGATGACATGTGTGCCAATGTTCTCACTACAGGGGATGCCGAAGACCGTGCGAAGTGGAGGAGAAAATGTAGTAAAGCGGACCCCGGGCGTCGCGAGACGCAACTGGGACAGACGCTCGGATGATGATGAGCGCGCGCGACGCAGTGATCGGCTGTACCCAACGTTGCACCTACCGTTACACCATACTGGGCTGGGTTATTGGTCAGCAGAAGGTCCAACAGAGCGGGCGCATGGCTTACCACATCCGATATCCTGGTGGTTTGGTGTACCAACTGTGTCAAGTCATGCGAGAGAGCGATAGTATGAGCGGCTCGTCCCGAATGGTCAGTTTTCGGAGCCCAACCATTCTGTATGGTGTGCGTTAAAGTCCCCCTAAAACACCAAATCCGGGTTTGGAAACTGCACCTGTGCATCATCTGCCGCCTTGCCGATGTAGTCAAAGAGCCGAGTGAACGGTAAAGGCACACAGATCTGGCTAATCAAACATCCGCCCTAACAAACACTCACACCCCGGCCTTTTTATCGAAGCGGTCCTCGACAATATTTCGTAAAATTTTCGTCGTATTTGTGCCTGGGTAGCACAAATACGACGTATCGTCAGGGTGGCATATTTGCGTCTCCGTAAGGAATAGTAATCCAGGCCGCGCCGTCTCAAGAGTGTGGTGGACGGCGTTGAGGTTTGTATGAAGTCGACGGATGTTTGTGAACTCCACCTCGAATAGCGTACGTGTGGGATTCATACCGGCCGCTGTAGAGATTCGCCTTATATTTTGAGCTGTCATGTTGATGGGGAATGAAAGAAGCGTGAAATGGAACGCAGCAGTGAGTGACAAAGCGTAGGTGCTAGTTTTGTCCATGGCCGTGTGATTAAGCGAAAGCCGATTCACCGGACGGAATGGCCCCCGTACCCCCCCGATTGTGTGGTCGCCAGGACTACACATCCGGTAACCAACCGGTATAACGAACCACATCGGGATTATGCGCGGCCTGATGGGGCAGCCTTCCAAGGAGGTTAGTATCAGTTAGGCCTCTGTACTATGCCAGCGGCACCACCATTTCTACAGATCTCCCTGGCTGGCGGGTCGTTTCGCGCTACCCACATTAGACGCCACTTAACACCTAATGGTCCCGAACCTACTGCATCAAATCTTGTTCTAAGCCTCGGCTGGCAGACACTGAACCCCGAATGTAACCCAAGAGTTATTTGAGGGGCTTTCCGCGATCTGCATGGTAGTACCACTTCCGGTCAAATAAAAAAAATGTATTGTCCCACCTGGTACACAGAATGATTACCTGCTCGCCGTAGCCTCATCCGTCGATCAGCAGGTGAACCACGTGCAGCTGAGGTCGGCTTGGGCGCAAAGATGTGTAGAGGCCCCTTACTTCCATTTTTCTGCACATATTCGCAGTCTTTTACGTTGGCCACTTTTCACTACACCATGCGATCACTTCAAAAATTGTGTGGCGTAACTTTGGCCGACCGAATACGTAACGAAGTGATGCGCAATATGGCAGGTTTGAATAAAACTGTCAGCGTTAAGCTGGAAAAGGGCGTGATCCGAATGAGTGAGGAACGATTGACGAAGAATATATAAACCGCGAAAGTAGAGGGTAGAAGAAGTCAGTGTAGGCCGAGACTTACATATGAAGACCACGTGAGCAGATTGCTCAAAAACGGAAAGGTAAAAGTACTCGGATACCCAGACGTGCGTGTATGATGCGATTGACGAATCTTGAAGATGCGAAAGAAGTATGCATGGATCGCGAAGCCTGGCGATCTGTCCTCTCCGACTACCCCGTCAGGGATACAGCGTGAATATAGTTTAGTTTTTTTTAGTAGTTAAAGCTCTTCCTATTTCATTTGCCGTATTAATTATTATTTTTATTAATCATTGCTTAGGTTCCAAATGTATATAAGTAAAACAAAGTTTAACAACCACTTATAACTCTAGTATAGCTGGACCAATTTTAATGACGTCGGATTGATTTAATTTGAATCCGCCCTGAATAGAAAGCCGGCGGTGGCGATGTCGTCGGTACTCGTAAGAGCGAAAAGAAAACCTTTACAAACCGCTAAATAGAGTCAAACCTATTAAATTTCGCTCTTTAAGAAAACCGGTTTTTTTAAGGTTAAGGTAGAGCCAAACCTGAATGAAACGCTCTTAATGTACTTTTAACTGATTTAGGTTTAAAAATTAACCGGTAATCAAGCCCTGCTTCTAGATATGGATTTACGTGTAAATCTATATCTCTCAGATTTAATTTCAGAAGTAATGGGATGGAGTCCTAAGGAGATTTTCAGGGCCTAACAGAACCACAAATATTATACCTGATGACCAGCGAACAAGGTCGAGGACACCTTAAAACAAAAAACAACATGTCTGGTCAGCGTAGCAGACCAAACATCCTGCCAAAATGGTGTTATGGTAAAAAAATTTCAGCAGTAGACTGAAATCAGTGCATTTCAGTAATTTAAATAAGACGATCATATCTAGCTGGTTCCGAGCCAGTAGTTCCTGAGATTAAATATAGCGCGTTCAACCAAACAAACAAACTCTTCCGCCTTATAATATTACATACATACATATTTTCAATAATAACACAAGGCAGTGCCTTTGAGAATGCGGTGAGGCGAAACCGGTAAGGTTTATCAAGTAAATATTATGGAATAGTACAAGTGTTATTATTGAAAATGTGTAGCAAGTTCCACCAAGTGCTATCAATCAACAGTATAAATTATACATACATATTGTCACGCCTTTATCCCCGAAGGGGTAGGCAGAGGGCAAACGCCCACATTTCACCGTATGCATTGTCCCACGTAACAGGTGGTGAGCCCATCACCGTTTTGAAATGGACAGGCGCAGGCTGTGGTGACCTGCTATTGAATTTTTTTAAGCCGCTCATAAGGCCTTCAACCTGGCTTAACGACTGCCATTTTATTGGCAACCGGGACCAACGGCTTAACGTGCCTTCCGAAGCACGGAACCGGAGTGGGTCTAAAGGGCCAAATAAATTTAATAAAATGTGACTATTTTAGATGTTAAATTTGGAAGAAATTTTGAACTCGTTGTCTTTTTAGTGAGGTGGTAACATAAAAGCTAAAAGGTCTTATGTGCTAGACACTAATTAGCACGACCAATTAAATTAGTCTCGGACTAATACTACTAACTAACTATAATAGTAGTATAAATATATACTTCACGCTAAGATGATATTCTACCGAACTACATCACAAGTGGTTTACAGATGTTATCAGATAACGACGAAATGTTCGTAAAGTGATAGGGTACCTACTGCTTGTATCACTTGAGATAGACAGTGATTACAGTATCATTACTCGTATATACTAGTTAAACAATATTGCCAAACACTTAACGTTCTTTCGTGCAAATGGAATAAACTGCGCCATTTTATACTTGTCAAAACACTTAAAACAACTTAATAAATAAATAAATAAATATCCATCACGCCTTATCCCCGAAGGGGTGGCAGAGGCATATTATATGCCCACTTTTCACCGTGTGGATTCCTGTCCTTAAAACTGATACTTCTGAACTACGCCACGAGTTTTGATGCTGTTTCTCTACCATATAGATAATTGGTTCCGGATATTTGATAGGACAAAAATGTATGCGGTGAAATGTGGGCGTATAGTATGCCTCTGCCTACTGCCAACCTCTTTGGTGATAAAGGCGTGACAATATGTATATTTATGTATGTATATTTGATAGTATAGACAGACAAACATGCATGTTATATTAATAAACACATATCAATGGATGCTCGTGGCTCAACTATCGTTGAATTTAGCTATACCAAATCACCCCCTATAGGTAAAATTTTGATAACTCTCTTAATGTAGGCCTACATTATTAGGGTAGCTTACTCTAAAAACTTCAAGTTTCTAGGTGTAAGGATTTCGGGTCAATATTGATAGCCGACACTGGCAATTTTATTATTATAGACTGTAAAATGTCAAGGTTTATTACAAACTCAGATACTTTACATTCCTATTGGACCCGTGAGAAACCAAAGTGAAAAGAAGACAGAAAAATGCCCTTTGAAGTAGGAGCGCAACTTTTTGAATAAGAGTTGCGCGGTAGGAAGAGAAGTGGGGATGACAGTGCGGACTTAGCGTAACGTAACGTAATGTAAATATGACATAACATTTTAGTGTGGCAAATGGCGACGTCGATTTTTGTATTAAATTTGATCGATGGATACTCTTGTTTTTATGTTATCTTCTTTTTTTGTATTAATATCCTTTCAACACAATCTAAAAGATATAGGGATGAAATTTCTCTGAGTAACAATGCAAATACCCGGAGTTACACATTAAATCTCCTTGTATCTACTAGCATCTTTTCCGCAAAGATTTCCATAACGAATGCAGACAACAGCCTTATAATAGTGGACTTATGCAAAACAACGCTTTGTATGCGCCGACAGGTGGCTTAAACGGGCCGCTACTCGATACGGTTGGCTGAATGCATAACTTTATGAAGAATTGTTATACTATATAGATAGAGAAGTAAAAGGTTTAGGTACCTAATATTATGTGTTAAGTCCAAACATACATACATACATATTGTCACGCCTTTATGGATGTACAGGATGCATTTTAGTCCCAAGTAACAGGTGGTGAGCCCGTTGCCGTTTTGAAAAAGACAGGCGCAGGCTGTGGAGACCTGCTGTTGAAATTTTTCAAGCCACCCATATGGCCTTCAACCAGGCTTAACGACTGCCATTTTACTGGCAACCGGGACCAACGGCTTAGCGTCCTTCCGAAGCACGGAAACGCTTGGAAATGTAAATTCCACAAAGTGGTCACCCATCCAAGCGAATGTTGCTTAACGCAGTGATCGTTTACAGGTCACTGAGTCACCGGAGCCACGAGCGTGTTAAGAAAACTGTAAGAATACTCGTAACAACCAAAGTAACAGATATAAAAAATACATTTGCAGAACGGATAAAAAGTGAGTAAAAAAGGCAGCAGAATGAAATTCAGTTAATAAGTAACGCAAGCGGGGCAGGCTGAAGATATTACACAGAGATGTAGTAGAGATTGGATGAGAATGGAGAGTACAAGGGGCGTATGGAGAGATTTAGGGGAACCCTCAAAGGAATTTTTAGACAAAAAAAATCTACTGCTTTAACTGTGTTGGTTGTAATAGATCATTAGATGAGCCATTTTTAAAGAAAGAAGTAATGACAAAGATGACTGGATCAAAGTCCTAGAAGGATAAAGGAAATGCTAACCATTACCACCAATGTCTATCTTTACAATGTTAAAATACATGTTCTTAATATTAACTAACCAGTTTTGGTAGGATCTTGAATGTATTTTTGAAGCCTAGGAGCCTATTGCAATCCAAGTTCATTAAGGTAAGCTCTTCTTAGAGCTAGTACTTAAAACGACTTACAATTTTCTTAAATTTGAAATTATAACCTCGAATGCGTATATTGTCCTTTAGTTCTCACACCGATGAACTCCACAACATTTCTACTTTCGCCCGTTTTTTTTAATTAAAAGCCATAGTTCTGCAATGTGTATATCTATACTTACTAATATACAAAGCAGAAGTTTGTTTGGATAAACGCGCTAATCACTGAAGCTACTGGTCGGATTTGAAAAAAATATTTTTTGTTGGATAGCCCATTTATCAAGGGTTATATATCATGACGCTACTACCCTGGAGAGCAGAGCAGTAATCATAAATGTCGACAAATCGGGCAACTTTTAATACATTTTGGTAGAATTTATAAGCGACGGGATTATACCTAGTATTTTTATAATCTGAGCTTCGAAATCTAAGGATAATCAAAGCTCTAGGCTGTTACCCATCATTTAAAGCCACTGATAAGGCTTCAGTTTATTAAACACATTTTGTACGTCTTCAACCATTTGCTGGTGTGGTATGAGTGATTGAAACTTAATTCCACTGCAATCGGATTATGAGTGCGATATCACACCTCAATTTAAAGGTAACGTTAGCCCTTTTATGGATTAAGGGCAGTAGAACGAACCTATTACGAGTACATTTAGGCTATATACTAGTTATCTTATCAAAATTTTCTTACATTCTGTAAAGAAGATTTGAATTACTTGTGTAACTTCTTCTTCTTAAATGTCTAACTTCCTCAGGAATTAAGTATGAACACATGCGCATGAAACTCTTCGGTTCATTAACAGAAAGACAGAAAGAAAAATGTTTTATTCCACGTACTAGCTTGCATAAGTTTTATTGCTAGGTTTTTCCTCTGGCTGTACAAAAGGTAGAGCTTTGCGAATCTGGCAGTAAATGTAAATGTAGAAGCCGTAGTAATCTTGACGTTCATAAGTGTTACTTTGTGACCTACATGAATAAAGATTTTTCATTTCATTTCATTGCAGGTAAAGTTTGACTTGATCCTGTGAGCTAGCTAAGCTGTATTTGAAGAGTTCGTCTGTCTGCCGTACTGTATGTAACTTCTTCAATAAGCGTTTTTCAAGCAACATAGCAGAAAATCAATGAACATCCAATATCCAGACATCTCTCAAAATCATAAACCATGTTTGACGTTGTGAGAAAAGTCGGGTCTAAAAAACTTCACGTCGTTCAAAAAAACCGACGTTCGAGTGCACTCAATGTAGTGTTTACATCGCAGGTCGGTAAACTATTACTTTTAGAACAATAAGAATTGCCGCACCCGCAGCTTAGCTTGCAATTTTCTCATTGAGACAATCAGACCAATGAACACAACTGCGGCTCGTGGATAAAGCAAAATAAAGACCTTGGTTTTGTACAGATGTCTGCGGGGGACATATAAGGTGTCAATTTGAAAGGAAGCTACTGTTTATTAGTAAAACTATCATCATTTATAGCTCAACATTTTTTTTTGTGAGAGGTGTAATCATTGATTTTAAATTATATACGCATTCATTCGACATCACTGCCGTGTGATCGAAAAGTTAATGTTAACTTATATGTGAATGACTTTAAAACTAATTCCCAATTCAAATATAAAACTAACCGATTACAACAACAATGCGTGCGCGGGCGCATGGCAACAGTATCAAATAAGAAAGTTGCATCACTTGTGTCACAGATTCAAAATGCTAATAGCGGGAAAGTCGTGTAGGATGTGTTTTTATTAAGACCCCACGGTCGACAGATTCGATTTTGCGAAGGCGTATTGTACAATTTTTTATTATGGACAACTGTAGTACATATAAAAATAATTTACTGAATGGTTTTGTAAATAATTAAGTCTTCTCAAACTATGTGAAAAAAGATCTCCAGCGGTCAATTATTTTACTATTTTCATCTATCTAGAAACAACTGCCCTGCTAGCTCAGTCTTCTGTAAATGATCATCTACGGTTAGTGAGATGGGTGTCCGTATGTGGCATTATTATTTTACAATTGTTTCCGTGCTTCGGAAGTCATATTAAGCCATTTACTCTAGTTGCCATTAACACATTAAAAATCTACAGCCAGTAGTCACAGCCTATACTGTAGCAGGCTCGGCTGAATAAGTCAAGTAATATATATTTCACTATTCGCGCTTAATTTTATGGAAACTGATTTGCTCGGGCAAATTGAAAAAAAAAAGTATGCAACTGCAGCAACCCTATAATCATAGTGAACTTCAAAGGGACCAATGTTGTGTGTGACTTGTTTTATTGAATCCAAAGTAAGGTAGCATCGAAATTCAACACGCTCTTGACAGATTTTCATAAAATATTATTATTATATACAAACACTCCGATTATATGTGCCAGGCCCATAGGTGTCTTCATTACCAATTTATTGTACATTTCGATATCAAGTGTACCAATAAACCGACTGTATAAAATATGTGTAGGAGCTGTTATAACGAGGTAGAACAGAAATATCAATGGCAGTTGTGATATGTCGTGGGAGTGTAGACGGCCTTGATTTGATGAAAGGGCTCAAATTGCCTAATGTCATTCAGATAATTACCTTATTTTTTTCTTTATAATCCATTTGCCGACATCGACCAACAATTCAGCGACTTGTACGCGTGAAACAGAGTTATTTTCAGTTTGGAGATTGAGGTGTTTATGAGGGTTTCAAAGTTTGTCATTACTTTTAAATAGGTAGTACTAGCTAATGCCCATGGCCTAGCCCATATGACATTTCCCGTACCTGTTTACCTAAGGGTTCCCACAAACCTTTCCTAATAAAGGTATGTCACTGAGGATTTGCGCGAGCACTGCTAGGGGCTTGCACGGTAATTGTTAGGTATTTTCGGGCAGCGCACCGCTCGGAGCGGGTAATGGCAATGGGCTGCCGCCTGCCTCTCGCTCGGCTCGCACGGCTATCGTGCTCTTTATTTAGTGCGGTAAAATAATAATAATAATCTATTAATTGCCGTTTTTACAAATATAATAACATCGTACAAATTACTCTTCAAAATTAATAATAATTAATGTAATTTCTCAAAGTAGCGCTCGCGCATACTTGAAACAAATTTGTTGCTTATCGACATGTCTTCAAAGCCTAAACGTCAATTTAACCATCCGTATAAAAGATATTGTTGTGTCTACGTGTGTATGAATAAAACGAATAGTCAATAAGAACTAACATTTTCACGGCATTCTCAAAGGTACTCAATATTTATAGTTTATCACATATCAATTTAACTGCCTCTGTGGCGCGGTGGGAGTGTATCCCACTACTAGGCAAGAGGTCGTGGGTTCGATTCTCACTCAGGATAAAATTTGCAAACTTGTGCCTGGGTGTTACTTATATATAATATGTAGGTATTTAGAAATATGTAAGTAAGTTCATCAGTTATCTGGGTACCATTGTATAAGCTCTGCTTAGTTTGGAATCAGATGGCGTTGTGTGAGTTGTCCCAACGATATTTGTCCTCAACTGCTAGTGGTACAACTGCTCGCTAACGTAACGACTCAAGCGCCCTTACGAGGTTTGGAGGTCAGACGGCATTCAAACGTCAAACGATAGCTAAATAAAAGAGAACCACAGGCTCCAAATTCAAGTAGAGTTTGAAAGCAATTGGGAATACATTATGATAAAGAGTACATAACGTAGGTACCTATCATTACCTTTTATAGTGTATGACGGATCCCCTTATAATAATGCTAACAATAGATTCAATAATTATTATTGTACTACATACATACATACATATTGTCACGCCTTTATCCCCGAAGGGGTAGGCAGAGGCATATTAAACGCCCACATTTCACCGTATGCATTTTTGTCCCACGTAACAGGTGGTGAGCCCATTGCCGTGTTGAAATGGACAGGCGCAGGCTGCGGCGACCTGCTGTTGAAATTTTTTAAGCCGCCCATAAGGCCTTCAACTTGGCTTAACGACTGCCGTTTTATTGGCAACCGGGACCAACGGCTTTACGTGCCTTCCGAAGCACGGAACTGGGGTGGGTCTAAAGGGCCGAATAAATTTAATAAAATAAAATGTGTCTATTTTAGATGTTAAATTTGGAATAAATTTTGAACCCGTTGCCTTTTTAGTGAGGTGGTAACAAAAAGGCTAAAAGGTCTTATGTGCTAGACACTAATTAGCAGGACCAATTAAAGTCCTGATAGTCTCTTATTGTACTAAATTGTATAATATCCCGTTGACATGTTTCATCCATCAAAACAGGAATAAATATTATTAAATTAACTTTCCCCTGTGACAAACCCCGCGCGGACTTCGCAGCTCGGCCATAAAGCGTGAAATAAAATTCAACGTTCACGCGCTGTTATAAATTTAATTATGCTTGCAGGCGGCGAGTCTAGATATGTTTTCATGCCTGAAACTGACTTATGTTAGAGAGTGAATCTTCTGTAGGTTCTATTATTTATTCTGTGGCACTGCTTTTCAACCTAAAATAGTCCGGGATCCAAGGTCATCCAAGGTATCAAATATTCAAAATATTTAATTGAAAATTGTTTATTAAAATTTATTTTAAATTTAAAGTGGAGTGTTTTGTTATCACAGAAGCGGTTACCATATCTACCTAATCGTCGACTTACTAGTTGCAGGATAGGCTCGGTAACAAATCTAATCTAAATAAAGTTTTTATGGGTAATCTATAGCATTTCTTAAATATAAATATATTTATTCTTAAATATCGCTATAATATATATATACTTATATATATAATATTTCTTAAATATTCTTAATAATATATATTACTACGTACCACCTGATGATGCCCACGGAGTCATAAATTTTATGCATCTTATCTACTGTAACTCAAATGTAAGTGATAATTTATAACGTGGACCTTAAATATGGTCATTAACACCGGGCACCAGAGGGTTTCATCGCTGTCTTATCAAAATTTAAAATCAACACATGTCCTAGGTGAACTCAAAAATTAATAATTAGATTAACGTGACGCCGAAGTTATGTGTGACAGCGACTTTAGAATTTTTAGGTACTAATTATGTGGTGTTTTAAGTGTAGTTACTTATGTATAGAAAAAAAAATGCAGAAAAATCAACATAAAGTTTAAATTTCGACGAAAACATGATTTTGCATGTCTGGACTAAAAAAAAATATGGGTCGTTTTTGAAACAACGCCATCTAACCTAAAATAAACTAATACAAGCTTGTGCCATAAGATTTAGACAACATACCAATTTATATGAAATGGTGACCTGCAGTTGAAATTTTTCAAGCCGTTCATAATATTGTGGGATATTTTTTACACAGCGTCGTCTAATCCAAAGTATGCTAATATAAGCTTGTGGTATGGGATCGAGACAACTGATAAACATATTTATTTATTTGTAAATACATAATATTATACGTAGGACCAAACTCCGAAACTAATATTTGCAGATCACATAAATATATTTTCCCTGCTGGGAATTGAACTCGGAACCTCAGCATACATTACTACTTACGACACCTAAGGCAGACAACTAAGGTATTCATGACGTTTATTAATTGATCATGTGACAATGCCTAATTATAAATAATAATCAATTGATGATAACAGACTCGCTCGGATCCACTAATTGTACCACACCTGATATACTTCGCTTACGGTGGTCAACAACGGCAATATGTTGCACACACTCTCTTACTTTATTGTTTAAGTTATAGTACGAGATGTAAGACCACCCGTGTGTAGTAGGCCTAACGTGCATACGATGTACACTCAACAACATAATAAAATGTTTAATAGTTAATTTGTATTAAAGATAATGTTGAAATAAGTGAAAATAAATTTATTTAAAAGTAATTTTAATTTCATGTATTTATAATATAAACATGTTAATGTTTTTTTAAAAAGGTGGATTTTTACCTAATAATTTTTTTGTTCCTAATAATATACGTCGCGAATAAGACCGGAAATATATATAAATAAAATAATAAATATGTATATTAGGCTATTTTTACACAGCACAATCTAGCTAAGACTATGCGTGCAAGAGACGAAAAAAAACAGTTTGCATAAACCCACAAGTAAATATGCCTTTGCAAATATATTCTACCTTTTTAGGACCATATTTATTCAGCAATCTTATCTAAAATACTAGCCATATTTAGACTTAAGCTACAGAAATTGTAAGATGTTAGTTGCAGAATATTTACAGAACCTTAAATACACGGACATGAAAGGGCTATTGAACATTTTAACTAACTAACACAATGTATTTTATATTTTAAAATGATAATAAATATAATACGTATTACATTTATTTAAAGTCTTATGCTTGTAGTATTTTAGTGTTTATATACATCATCATCATTTAATAAGTTAGATATTTATTACAATTTTTATTCCCAATCTGTTAAAATGAGTTTCGAATAGCAATAGTCTGAATTCAAGGATTTTAAACTTAGATAGCACAATGAACTATTATGATCTACATAAAAAATAAATATCCATCACGCCTTATCCCCGAAGGGGTGGCAGAGGCATATTATATGCCCACTTTTCACCGTGTGGATTCCTGTCCCACGTAATAGGTGGTGAGCCCATTGCCGTGTTGAAATAGACAGACGCAGGTTGTGGCTACCTGCTGTTGAAATTTTTAAGCCGCCTATAAGGCCTTCAACCAGGCTTAACGACTGCCATTTTACTGGCAACCGGGACCATCGGCTTAACGTGCCTTCCGAAGCACGGAAACGCTCGCAAATGTAAATGCCACAAAGTGGTCACCCATCCGACGACCAGCCATAGCGAAAGTTGCTTACCTCAGTGATCGTTTACCGAACACTGAGACCGCGGGGCCACGAGCGCTTCTATATGATCTACATAGGTTTCAATAAAGCAGATTATGACTACGATTATAAATTATTAATTCATTTATGAGTATTTATTAAAATTATATACTTAACTCTTATAAAATGATTAAATAAAACAAAATAACTATGTTATCATTTATTTAAAAAAATAATTTATTAATTATTTTTATTTTAAGAAAATATTTATAAAATAATTATACGAAATGTATTTTTTTTTCGTTTTGTAATCTTCTTTCAAATTGTAACTCATGCGTAATAGTTCACGCATATTTAAACCGTATCACTTATTCCAAAATAAAGAAATGCTAAGCAATATTGCCGTTCACTGTACCAAACGTAGTGATCAAAGCGCTTAAATCGCCGACTTAATTATATTTATTTGGTTAACACAAGAAAGACTTCTATTGTTAATGAATAATTACTTTGTTACTGAATTAATGGTGATTGTTTTATGTTGTTTTCCTTTGTATCATTAATCTTTCTTTTTTAATCAAACGCTGCGCTAAACTTCAAACGAATTAAATCCCTCATGTTAGTGATGGCAACCGGACATCGTTCCTCTTCCATGACTAGCTTCTGTATGGTTGTTTTGTCTTCTAGTAGATAATTGTGTATTTTATGGGCATCAGTCTATCAAATCAGAATATCGTAGGCAACTAGTGAACGTAAGCATCTCCCAATAATTGCTGCACATCAAGTTGAAACAAATTATGCGGTGGGGATCAAAAAAAACTTTTTGTCCACCGTTTGCGAATAATCTGGAGCCCGTTAAGCAAGTCGCGGCAACACACGAGTATTCCCGCATGTCATTTCGCCTGCTTTCACGAATCCTATGTTCAAAACGGATTTAGAGCCTTTTATTTGTCTGCTAGGAGCAGCTATACTTTTGTTTTGATTTTCGGCATTGATGGGTGAGCTACCGTTTGACCTCTTCCAACTCCGTTGGGTTGCCGTTGAAATCCAATTGGGGACGCCTCATCCGTTGTTAGCAGGTGCTCCGCTAGCAGATGAGTTCACTTGATCGGGCTCCGGTGAGCTTACATAAACTAGAGCATGACTTTCGTTGTCTTATAGATACCAGGAAGGTAAAAGGAAGAGAAGCAGACCACTGAAAAGGTGGGATGAGGACATCAGATTAGTGGCAGGAGTGTTGTGGAACAGAGTGGTTCAGGAAAGATAAAAATGGAAAACGTTGGAGGAGGCCTTTGCCGATTGGCAAACAGACCTACAAAAAACAAGCAAACAACAAATACGGGAATAATTTTTCCAATTTTTATGTTAGTTCATACCAAATAAATGAATAAAAAGAAGGGTTTGAATTAAAGGTTTTGTTATTATTATATATAGATACCAGCTACTAAAATTGCAACTATTTTCCAATGATAAGTACCGAATCTAATAATATTAAGAAACGACAGTTTAAAAGAAAAGGACGAAATATTAGACAACTCTTTAATCTATTTTCGGAAGATCGCGTGACGTCCCCTATTCGTCTATAATACATAATTAATCTATAAATAAAAGTAACAGGAGGAAGGGTGGCCGTTAATTACGCACGCAGTTAACAAACCCATCCGCGGTATATTTCTGTTAAGTTTTTAATTAAATCACTCGCCACCTGTCCCCGGACTCTTCCCCCTTCCTGATTCCCTGCGCGTGCGCCGTGTTTGAGCGGTAAGCGCTTGCTCACGTGTCCGGAAGTATTGGACATCCTCGGTGCACTTGTGTTTTATTTGTGGGTAGTTAAAAGAAAGTGAAAGTGACGAAAGACAACATTATAATGTATTTATTGTATTCTTTATAGATATCGGAAAATCTCTCTCTTCCCAATATCTTTGGTATTCTCCAACCTGGTGTAACTGGTATGTGAACTGAGTTTTGATGTATAGTAGCAACTTACTCTATCTGAATTTGAGAACGGACTATTGCCATCCACATGACTGTATTGCTTGCCTAAAAGAAAATGCAATAATCAGTACACTCTCTGGACTGACTAGATTAATGTTCTATCCCATAATCCTTAACCTGTTGAGATATGAGGGAAACATCTCACTGATAGAACGCAACCAATAAATAAAATATCACTAGACTACACCGAGTTATTTCAAATTTGGTTGAGAATTTCACCACACTATTTCTCAACATAGACAAGACTTGTTTTTCTTACCGCGGTTTCAAATGTATAGATAGCCTTTGATAAAAAATAAAAATCTCCATACCAATGTTCAAAAAATGCACAGATATAGAAGAGTAAGCAGATCAAACATTTGCGAAAAATAGCGTAGCCTATTTCACACAAATAAACAGGTAGCTTAATCCAGGGTCGCATTCAGCTATCATTTAATAAATAACCGTGTTGATAGGTTATTAGTAATGAAATGAGTCGGCAATAAAGGAGTTTCAAATCGAACCAACAAGATGCTTTTTGACACATTATGACATAGTTCACGGAACCCGATTTTCAACAGCAATTTAATAAATAAATATTGAGGGACACTTGTGCTATGGAATCTCGATAAACATACTTATGTATTTATAAATACATAAATATTATACATAAGAACACCCAAACTATAAAATAAATATTTGTGCCGGTGCTTGCTCCTTTGATCTTGACCTTTCCAACCGCATTAATGCGCACACGTACTTTGTCCATTGAGACATGCTATACTTTACGAAGAAGAGACCTAGGACTCCTTTGAAGCAAACTCATGGCGCAGCTCGACAGTATAATGCTGACAGAACCTGCTCCGTAACAAATTGACAAAAATAAAAGACACGTCGGTGATTAGGACCTTAGCTATCTACTCCTGGCTATTTCCTGGTGTATAAGACATACGCAGTATTCGTGAGTGATGGGATTCCAAATAATCCTGCAGTTGTGGTTGATAACGATCGCAAAAAATATGACACTTGCATGCCCATATTTCTTATTATCTTCGCCAGGAAAAATACTGTCCTACAGTATCTAAAAATAAGGATTAAAATAAAAAACAGTAATTTAAAATGTTATTTCTTTTTAATCAATACAATGATTATTTTACAGCTATTAATTCTTACGAGCTCACAAATATTAACTAAAATATGAACTTAGTAAAATCTTTATTTTCTTACGAAGAAACTCTGTCTTTTGGTAGGCTTAAATAGGGACATACTGGTTAATACGCAGAGACCCTTGAGAATTTTTGACCCTTGGGAGAGGGAAGACTAACCGGTCAACAAAGGCAAGCCTGTTGTGAGATTTGCTGCACTCCTGAGACCCACGATTTTTACTACACCGTAGGCACCTTCACCAAACAGAAATACTGTCTTATAAGGGTCTAAGATAAGATAAAATTTAAACCATTATTGTACAAAGTTATTTATTTTTAATTAATCTAATAACCTTTTATTTTACAATTTTTAACAGTTATTTATTGATTATATTATTGTAAACCTAAAACAAGATTTTCATAACATTTAGATACACTGAGTATTGAAATATAACATTTAGTGGCCTCTGTACTAAATTCGTCCCTGATTACTTGAAATAGCATTACAGTACAAAGTGTTACTAAATTAACAAAAAACTTAGCTGTAGATGACGACAGCAACCAAACGATTTATGGAACAGATACTATGAACAGTTAGCAATAACATTTTCAAGTGTTCACCAAGAAATTTCATCATTTTGGATACAAATCTTAGTGTAACAGTACGTAGTCGTAAGTGGTACATAAATTATCCATGAAAAGTTATTCCTGGTGATTTCTTGTTCACCACTCTATGTTTTGTTTGAATAATTGAACTGTTTACATATTTTTTTACTAATTTTGTTACATTTTACAATAATTTCATGTAATATTTGCACTTCGATACATAAATCTTTGATTTAAAGATGACAGCGACGGTTGACATTAGTAGAAAAATTGGCTACACGCTGGTTGCTGTCAAAGTGTGAGTTCGATGTAGCTACACAGAAATAATAAAGATAGCTTTATACAACAAATGACAAGAGTGAAAAGAATAAAGTATTACACCATAAACAAAGGAATATGTTTGATCTGCTTACTCTTCTACATCTGTGAAAAAATGTTATTCTTTAGCCGGTTTATACTTATTAAAAAATTTACTTTCATTTCTAAATTCAAAAAATATCGATTCGTTACGAGCGCAAAGAGTTTTCTGTTATATTCTTGCCAAAAAAGAAAGTCTTTTAAAAAAAGAATAATGTATGTTACGCTTCCACTTGCAAAATATAACAAAGGCGTATGAAAAAACAAAGAGATCTGTTTACCTACTAAACGTTCGCTAAATGGCTTGATGATATTGTTAGCACATTTGGAAGTGAAAGCGGTTGGGCCAGGGCAGACAGGTGCCAAAATATCACTAATGGTTTAGATGTTTCGTGATATTTGACACTATCATAATATTTAACCTACTCATCTTGCTGGTCAGAAAGTGTCTTGGAAAACATGGCAAATAACAATAATAAATATTATATAATGGACTTATCTTATTTGTTTATAAAAACTATGGGATCTACAAAGCTGATTGGAATTTTACTACAATTAATAATTTTACTCACACTGTATTATCGAATAATACAGTTGTTACCGAAAAATACTGTTAATTTTACTAACACGTCATACATCGCAATAAAAAAAAGTGTGTGTACTTATGTACAAGCGTTATAAGTTATACTGCTTTGGCGTAACAAGACAAAAATCTTTTTAAAAATTTTATTTTCGCATTATCCTACGTTTATAGAAAAACCTAAAATGTTGACTATAGCTAATTTCAGGGTGTTTGAAAACTACTTTGAATTTAGTTATAAGTTGTCATGAAAATACTTACCTATCAGCTACTTTACGTTACGGTTTTTCGTGACAGTGTGCGCGCGCATCGTAAAAAATTACTCTCATCTTTTTTCTCTAACGCGCCAATAAAACTAATTATCGTTACTAAGCACCGACCTTACCAATTACAAAGAGTACTTTTAAGCAATGATCTCACACGTTAGCAGCGTATTGATTAACACAGCACGTATATACAGTTTGAGTGTTCGTCGTTCGTCCTTGTCGCAAGCCTACTAAATATACGGATAACATAGATACTGCTTGTGCAGTGGCAGTATGTGAAACCCACTGTGAAAAGTTTATGAGTTACATTCCCGGTTCGATAACTGCTACAATGATTAAGATCTGCAAATATTCTTACATAGGAGTTTGTGTATCTTTTGGTTACTGAGCTAAAAAATATACATACATACATACATATTGTCACGCCTTTATCCTCGAAAAGGTAGGCAGAGGCATATTAAACGCCCACATTTCACCGTATGCATTTTTGTCCCACGTAACAGGTGGTGAGCCCATTGCCGTCTAGAAATGGACAGGCGCAGGCTGCGGCGACCTGCTGTTGAAATTTTTTAAGCCGCCCATAAGATCTTCAACTTGGCTTAACGACTGCCATTTTATTGGCAACCGGGACCAACGGCTTAACGTGCCTTCCGAAGCACGAAACTGGGGTGGGTCTAAAGGGCCGAATAAATTTAATAAATAAAATGTGTCTATTTTAGATGTTAAATTTGGAAGAAATTTTGAACCCGTTGCCTTTTTAGTGAGGTGGTAACAAAAAGGCTAAAAGGCCTTATGTGCTAGACACTAATTAGCACGACCAATTAAAGTCCTGGTAGTCTCAGACTACATGGTATTATACACATATTATATTCTTCCAATCGGCCAGGTTAAGCCGCCTGTCATCAGACAAAATAAAACTATCTCTTCCTTCAAAAAGAGAGTCCGTGAACACAATATTTCCTACTATCTATTAATATGTGTATTATATTTAAGTATATTTGTGTGTATGAATTCTTGTTCCTATAAACTTTCTTACACATTTCTACCTCTTTAACTATTTCTTGAAGCTTTCCTCTCGCCGGTCTGTTGGAGGAGATTTATTTGAGAAATAAGCAGTACCGTTGTACCATAATCATTTCATCTTTCTATTGATATTGTGTACATAAATGGTTAAATAAATACAATAATTAAGAGAACCCTTACCCGCTGAAGCGAAAGTTGTATGGCAGAATCGAAGCAAATGGAAAGCCATAGTCTCTGCCGACCCCTATGGGGTTGAGACTTTTGGGGCGTGATGATATGTATGTATGTATGTATTCTGTTTCGTCAGTCTACTATAACCCATATTTTGCCTCTGTGGCGCGGTGGGAGTGCATCCGACTGCTACGCAAGAGGTCGTGGGTTCGATTCCCACCCAGGATAAAACTTTGTGTGATGAGCACGATGGATTATTCTGTGTCTGGGTGTTATTTATCTATAATATGTATGTATTTAGAAATATATAAGCATGTTTATCAGTTATCTAGATCCCATAACACAAGCTAATATTAGCTTACTTTGGGCTAGATGGCGCTGTGTGAAAAGTGTCCCACAATATTTATTTATTTATTTTATTTTACAGCCTTCTATGAAACCGAAGTATGTTATTATTTAGGATTAAAGTCAGTATCTTTGTACAACAAAAAATAATTAAATTAACAGTTCTGAGTGCGAAGAATTCAAATTACTGTTCACGGACAGCGCAAGTGGGCACATTCTATCATTTAAGCGAATGAGCTAATTGAAAACGTTGTTTGAAATGAAATAATTTCAGACTTGTTTTCAGGAATAAGCTTTTCAATATTTTTTACAGCTTGTTAAGGATAATTTCAATAAATATAAAAATAAGTCAATATGGGTTTCGCCCTGGTCATGGGGACCCTGTTTTTGCCCTGAGGGTTGTCGCAGAGAAATACAGGTCGAAGAACACGCCTCTGCACTGTTTGTTTCTAGACATGCAGAAGGCCTTCGACTGTGTTCCTCATGCGATGATCTGGTGAGCACTGCGGTCCAAAGGGTTTCCAGAGGTCTATATTGACACTATCCGGGACATGTACTGTGACTCCGATTCAATGATTCGGACTGCTGTTGGCGACACGAAACCCTTTCCCATCACCGTCGGGGTACACCAGGGTTCGGTCCTCCGCTTCTGTTCAGTGTAATATTAGACGAATTGTCGGACAGCATCAGGAACTCGCATGAGCAGCCTCCATGGTTGCTCATGTATGCTGACGATATTGCGCTGGCAGACGCGGACAGGGGCAGATTGGTGCGACGTGTAAAGGCGTGGAAAGAGACGCTTGAGAACGGCGGTCTGAAACTAAATGTGGCGAAGACCGAGTACTTGGCACTAAACTCGACAGATCCCACATCCGTCCGCATAGGCGGTGATTTGGTCGAGCGCACGGACCAGGTTAAATACCTGGGATCTGTTTTTCACACGTGCAGTGACATCGATTGCGACGTCAAGTCACGCATTGCTGCCGCGTGGGCCAAATGGCGGGAGATGACCGGTGTCATTTGTGACCCTAAAATGACGATCCGGTTGAAGGGACAGGTCTACAAAACCATTATTAGACCTGTCCTTTTACATGGCAGTGAGACGTGGCCGATATTGGAGCGACACAAGCAGGAGCTGCGTGTCACGGAAATGAAGATGCTGCGGTGGATGTGTGGAGTCACGCGGATGGACCGCGTGAGGAACTCTCGCATCCGCGGCAGCCTTCACGTCCGTGACATTGCAGACAAGTTGCAAGAGTGTCGCCATCGTTCGTATGGTCACGTCTTGCGGCAACCGCCGGGCTACGTAGGTAACAAATGTCTGGCCATGTCAGCCCCGCCGGGTCCCGGTAAGAGGGGAAGACCCAAGAAGTGCTGGCTTGACGTCGTAAGGGATGACATGCGTGCCAATGTTCTCACTACAGGGGATGCCGACGACCGTGCGAAGTGGAGGAGATAATGTAGGAAGCGGACCCCGGGCGTCGCAAGACGCAATTGGGACATACGCTCAGATGATGATGATGAAGGATATCTCAGTGCATAAACTAATCTACGAGTATACTACTATATAAAGCTGAAGAGTTTGTTTTTTTGGTTGAACGCGCTAATCTCAGGAACTACGTAAGTTTCCAACCCGACCTGGTTGGAAATTTTTTCTGTTGGATAGCTTATATATCAAGGAAAGCTATAGGCTATATATCATCACGCTTCTACCCTGGGAAGCGAAGCAGTAGTTATAAATGTCGACAAATAGGCAATTTTTTACGCATAATGGAGAACACAAAAGGGTCAAAATATTACTATCAAATACAGCTAAAATTGGAGCGTAGTTCATGTACATTACATTAGTTTTTATTTCACTTCAGTACATGCAGTATTTCCGAAGTTATAACGACGAGAAGTTAAAGCCCTTTTTTGAATTTCCGAGATTAGGCGCGCTCATTATGACGCCACAACGTAACACTGACAGCGACAAGGCGCGGCGCGACGTTCGGGTGCGAACGAGAGCGCGACTGTTGAATGTGTAGTGTTGTGACGTATGCGGTCACCTGCGTTATACGCACTTTGATCGTAAATATTTCAGCCATTATTTGAAATATAAAAAAGTAAAAACACAGTTTTTCTCGTATATTTTTGTAGATTTATTTGGCATTTAAAGTAAAAAACGTTTGTCAGACCCATTGTAGAATTTATAGGTGACGAGAGTACGAAGTATATCACGGGCGAAGCCGTGGGGGTCACCTAGTCAATTATAAATGTTAACCTTCAGTATTGAAATGAATAGTTCTATAAAAGACAAAAAAACAGTAAGAAACTGCACTGCATTGGCAAGTATCAAAAATCATGAGAGTTTCTCATTTCAGCGGAAATATCAGTTGTGATTTAATGGGATTGTTTGCGATGCGCATATCAATTATAAATAATATTATGTTAATTAATTGACGAGGCCTGTGTAGTCCTCCTACTTGGTGAACTGGCGACCTTATAAAGGTTGCGGTAAACTGTTAAATACGAGCAGTACCAGACGGAACGTTGTAAAGATCTTTTAAAGTATGACCAGCAATCCGCTTCAAAGAGCAGGAATAATGACAATTCTTATTTCCTAAATGGCTTTACGTCAAATCTCGGTTGCACTCCTACACCCTCATCCGTAGCACAGATAATATAATATAACTCTTCGTAGTGACCTAATGAGTCCACAAATAGACACATCCTCATGTCGTATAGTAAAATGACATGAAATAAAATGAAAAATCGTTATTCATGTAGGTCACAGAGTAACAACATTTACTGCCAGATTCACAAAGCAATATGTAGAGCCTGAGGAAGAACTTGGCAATAAAATTCAATGTTCAGTGACTTGTCCGCAATATTGTGAATATAAAGTCTATCGTACGGAAGATTATCACATTATCTAGTGTTCTTCTAAAATTTTGTCTAAAAAAGAAAGTCGGGTTTATCAAAAAACACTTATAACTCAATAACGAGTGGACCAATTTTTATGATCCCTTGCTTTACTGCATTGGTCTCTAACCCGAATAGCAGAATGAGTAAAAAAATGACATGTGGTCCATTTTCTATGGCCTGAATTTTAAGTGGTGCATAGGTCTCTGGGGCCTCTAGTATATTGTATCGCCTACATCCCTCTCCACCATTTGCCAAAAAGTTCACATCATGAAATAACATCCTCTACTCTAATAAACAGCTAAACGTAATATAAACGGTTAACTTAACTCATGTAGACCATAAATCACGGAGCCTCGTGTCGAATTTCATTCGTGTGCGCAACACTAGTTTAATACGAGCGAACGTATGAACGGAGGGACCACCGACCGTGGGAGTTAAACTGTTCAGAAAATATCTTCATCATCAGAGAATTAATACCAGTTGGTTGCTCTGCAACCCTCGTTTTACATCCAGAGATCCAGTTTCCTCCTCTTATCCCTCCACTTCGTCTTTAGCATCCCTTATAGTGAGACTTACAGCACGTATATATCATCCTGCACAACATAAACATATAACATTTTGTATCTGCCTCTCTGCATACTACTACTTGAAGGGTAGCAAGATTATTTTCCGTCACCCTTCCCTGATTAATCGACCAAGCACTTAAATTGCAACGTTTTGCAGGCACAATACGAAAATAAATTTCCCAATCCTACCTAAGTCAGCGTTATTTACAAAAATCTTTAATCGTATTTTAAGATAATAACAGACATAATGAAGCGCTCGTGGTCTTGCGGATTCAGTGTTCTGTAAAAGATCACTGTGTTAAGCACTTTCGCCATGGCTGGTCACGGATGGGTGACCACTTTTTGGTATTTACATTTGCGAGCGTTTTTGTGCTTCCGAAGGCACGTTAAGTCGTTGGTCCCGGTTGTCAGTAACATGGCAGTTGTTAAGTCCAGTTGAAGGCCTTATGGTCGGCTTGTAAAATTACAAAAGCAGGTAGCCACAACCTGCGTCTGTCTATTTCAACACGGCAATGAGCTCACCACCTATTACGTGGGACAGGAATACACATTGTGAAAAGTGGAGATATAATATGCCTCTGACACCCCTTCGGGGATAAGGCGTGATAGATAAATAATAACATAATTAAAACGTTGATTTTATCATCTTATAAGCCGGAATTTTGTGATCACATGAGCAAGTGTAACACCTTAGATGTTGTAAATGTCAAAAGGCTAATGTGACCACTTACCAGCATGACAGAATGCTCGTCGTATCAAAAAAAATTAAAAACGATATAAGTTATTTCGAGTCTACCGTAATCATTAAAACAAAACATAGGATGCCTGTGGTGACAACATCTTGCGTTGCGTAGGCACGTCGAGTCAGCATTGACATTCTAAGAACTCGTGACATACAATATTGTGAATCAGATATACAGTCATTTTTAATAGACATGACTGCAATAATACTGAACTTGACCTAGGACTCACAAATAAATTTGACGTCATGCCGTCCGATGAAACATTGTATTGTAAAGAGTTGTACCTATAGTACTCGTATTTACAATCAGCCGTAATAAAATTATTACAGAAATTTTCATACAAAAATAGTAAAGCCGCGTTTAACATAGCGGAGCTGGCAGTAGGAGAGTGAAATATAATGTACCTACGAACTATTCTCATTATTACGGGAGCCGATATTTTTTTGTGTAAGTACTCGTATTTGGTAAATACGAGTACTTACACAAAAAAATATCGGCTCCCGTTTCCAAAGAATTCATTAACAAACATTGTGACACGAGATTTTATACTCGTATTTAAGAATAATATCTGTTTCCCTAAAACAATATCTTATATAAACAATATTTTTATAACTGACACTGCCAAAAGCATTTTATGTGTGTTCCCACAAAGATTTAACTTAATTTGCTAGTGACTAAAAAACAGTAAAAAGAGCTTTTACACACTGCGCCACTTAAATCCCATGTCTCTGTGGCAACTATTTGTCATGATTAGACTAAAGAACAAGGCCTTTGATGTCCGTAAGGCTTTGTTGCCTGATAGCCTAAGGGTATCTGTATCTGGTATTCTATAATCGATTCTCACCAGCTGCCCAGGATAGGAAGATGGCGGTTTATGCATGAAAGCGCTACTAACCAACAAAACTAACTTTTAAATACGATAAAGGTGAACGCACAATGATACCTGATTAGTACGTCCAAATGTATTGATTTGGAATGACACTAGTGGACAAGCTTTGGACAAGACACTAATTCTGTGAACCAAATAAAGCTAGCGCTCCGTAGTTGGTAGTGAGGCGAATGGGCAATGACGTCACTCAAGCTGAATGGTGTGCCCACGCGCACGCGACCATATGGCCGCTGTGCAGCCTTAATTGTCTTCGCACTCGCAGTTTGATTTTACTCATAGAAGTGCGTGCCACAAAAACAGTGTTTAACCTATATTTTTTTAACCTACTTCCAAAAAAGACAGATTTTTTCAGTGAACTGTATGCACGTTTTTTATCCATAACTTCGTGTTTGAGATCTTACAACCTATCTTGTTAGTAGGTAGGTCTCGTTATCTCGGTATCGTTATAATTTAGTCTACGTACGTACTAAAACTTAATAAATTATACAAAAAAACCTTTCTTATGAATCACAATCATCTTTTTAAAAAAACCGCATCGAAATACGTTGGGAAAATTAAAGATCTAAGCATACATAGGGACAGTTTTATAATATGTAGTGATTATTATAATTCTGGTTATAAGCATAGTCAACAAAGTGAATAATTAATATCTACTTGTCAAATTTTTGACCTCACGACCTTCAACCTACGGATTGTCGTCCATCGACGTTTGGATGGAAGAATAAGTAACTATATAGTTTCTCCTTAAGCTAACCTTTACATAAGAGTTATACTATCAGTGTCTTTACATAGCACCAATACACTTTGCGATAATAAATTATATTGTACTAGCTCACCCCCGCGGGTTCACCCGTTACATACATCTAACCCCTGTCGCACTCAATTAATCCCGCTGTTTATTACTTTTACTATAACGTAACGTAAATTTGCCCGATTTGTGGATATTTTGGAGTACTACGCCGCTCTCAGGGTAGTTGCGTGTGATAATATATAGCCTTGTTCAATAAATGGGTGATCCAACACAATTTCTTTTTTCAATTCGGCCAGTAGTTCCTGAGATTAGGGCGTTCAACCAAACACACAAACAAATATATTCTTCAGTGTATTAGTATGGATTGGATTAACAATTAATTCGAACTGACCTATTTTAATAGTAACTAAGTTCAATAACACGTCACCTTTATTTGTTTGTTATTCACTTACTCGAGTGGCTAATTTATATATCTGTCTCTGTCCACAATAATTATTGTTTGAACAAAATACGTAGAACTACTACTATTAAAGGATACAAGCGTATGTAATGATGTATAATAAAGAATATACTATCTATATTAAATAAATAAATAAATATCGTTGGGACAACTCACACAACAATTCCAAACTAAGCAGAGCTTGTACTATGGTAACTAGATAACTGAAAAACATACTATATATTTCTAAATGCATACATATTATAGATAAATAACACCCAGACACAGAATAAACCATCGTGCTCATCACACAAAGTTTTATCCTGGGTGGGAATCGAACTCATGACCTCTTGTGTACTAGTCGGATACACTCCCACCGCGCCACTGAGGCAGGCGTAAAAAATCTATTCGACTTTATGGAGATATATATAAAGATAGGCTGTTCATTAAAAGAAATAGTGTGTCTAATTGTTTTCCTTACCAGTAGGATAATAAACATTAAAGCCTACTGATTGCATTTAAATAACAATTACTTGAGAGTTTTATGGCGTTTCCGGCGATGGCGTCGTATCCGGTGCGGATTGCGCGCGCGCATACAAAGGCTGCACTTGGCAGCGCGTCGGGCGCCACATCTGGACAACGACGGTGTCCATTATATCCGGTTTTAGTGTCATATATCGTAAATGACGTGTAACACTCCTTTGAATTTTATCTCCTCAGTGTAAAATGTTGATTGCGTCCCATATCGCCACTTTGGAACCCGAGGTCGGGTGAAAACTTTATATTGTACCCATAAAATATAGGACCACGCTTTAAATGCTGTATAGATTCTGTTTATTTATCAATCACGCCATATCCCCGAAGGAGTGGCAGAGGCATATTATATGCCTACTTTTCACCGTGTGCATTCCTCTCCCACGTAATAGATGGTGAGCCCATTTTGCCCGACGCAGGTTGTGGCTACCTGATGTTGAAATTTTTCAAATTTTTCAACCTTTCTTAACGACTGCCATGTATAGATTGTGAAAGTTGGTATACTTAATATAAATATTTTTCAGACGTTCTCACACAACGCCGTCTAGCTCAAATATATATTGTCTGATGAACATATTAATTTATTGATTTTTAAATACATACATATTGCATATAGTAAACACTAAACTCCGAAACAAACATTTCCACAGCCTTACGGCCAAAAAGAACGAAGATTGACCGTAAGGTCCGTAAGGTATCGTATTGACCGTAAGGCACCAAGTTTTCAGGTGAAGTTGGGCCCATGTACGCTCAATTACATTTGTATAAATGAATGTATTGTGTTTTTACAAATGTGGAATTGATAAATAAATGTATGATGTCAGGAAATTCTTGACATATTTACAATTCCGATAAGTAATTAGATTTGCATGGGATATGCGTAAATGGAGACACAGTCATGCTTCTTTTCCATGATGGTAGTCTGCCCACTGTCTTTTCGCTTGTTATTATAATGATATTGTTTTATACCTTTCACTCTTTTACTTTCAGAGACATAAGCGATTAGATAGGCTTATACGGATGACTATTTGTACACTAAAAGGCTAAAATATCGACGAGATGGCGCTGTAACGATAGCGATGAATCTGAAAATGCTTAGAAGTACTATTCTTTCATCAATAAAGCATTCTATAGAAGCATTTTCATAAGACGTTACGGTTATCTGTACTTGGGTGTAGTAGGGCCCTCCTGTACCATGACCTTCGAGGCCCTTGTCAATCTGATTTGCGAGCTCGTGCACCTGTTAAATGGCGGACGAGACTTGTCCTTTTAGGGTTACCCCGGGGGCCGTGTGACTAACTAGCACAGACGCTCAGATGATGATGTTACAGTTATTCATACAACAAATCAATGCGAACATCTTAGTCATCCATTTATTGAACAAGAAAAAATCTAATACATGATGAATCTCGTGTCTTACACAAATCTGTTTCCTACTCATTATAATCATTTTTATAAATAAAACATGTGAGTTAAGTCATGCCATGCCACCTGCCTCACCTTGACTCAGCGACATTGCCATGACGCGCTTATGATATAACGCCGCAAGTTTCGAGATAAACGAGGTGCTAATCTTTATTTTAAGTTATTTAGTAAGTAAAGCGCTCGCGGCCCCGCGGACACAGTTTTCTGTAAACGAACAATGCGTGAAGCAACTTTCACTATGGCTGGTCCTCGGATGGGTGACCACTTTGTGGCATTTGCATTTGCGAGCGTTTCCGTGCTTCGAAAGGCATGTCAAGCCGTTGGCCCCGGTTGCCAGTAACATGGCAGTCGTTAAGCCCAGTTGAAAGGCCTTATGGGCGGCTTGAAAAATTTCAACAGCAGGTCGCCACAATCTGCGCCGGTCCATTTCAACACAGCAATGGGCTCACCACCTGTACGTGGGACAAAAGTGCATACGGTGAGATCTGGACGTATAGTATGCCTCTGCCTACCCCTTCGGGGATAAAGGCGTGACAATATGTATGTATGTAATGAAAGTTAGTCTCCACCAATATTAAGAAGAGGAAAGACCTCTTTTTCTGGGCCTGCATTTCTGGAATAGGCTACTGGATGTGGACTGGTCTGCTTCTACTGGAAATGGTTCGTATGTCTGTTTTACAGGCAAAAATACCTTCTCTGCTAACTTTGAACTGGAAATGAAATGATTTAGCGCTCGCATACGGAAGGTCTGATAGGAGTTTTCTCCCGCGTACGCTTAGATTGTGGAATGAACTCACTGCCTGGGTTTACCTGAACGTCTACAGTATTCGGTTATTAACTTTTAAAAGGAGGTTTTTACAGGTTCGGCAGCGCCACTGCAGCACCTCTGTGGTTGCAAACATCCATAGGCCATTTACTATCAGGCGGGTCGTATGCTAGATTGCAAAAAAAATTGTAACGATTGTTTTGTAATTCTAAATTACTGTTCACCGGAAAAGTGAAAACGAATATTCAGATAATAAGTTGAATAGGTACAGACATAATAAATTGAACTTTATACGATTACCATACCAGATCACAAAGTGAAAGGGAAACCCAAAACCAGAGCACTATTTCGCCATATTCGATCAGAATTGATGTAGTATCATACGTTACTTTCGGTGAGATGCAGGCGGTACTACTGACATTTACATGCATTTTACACATAGGTACTTAATTATTAATGCCACTTTTCAACACCACTTTTTAGAGTAAAAAGTATGTAATCGACATTTTACCCACTTATTGTAGTGTGACAAGCTTGCTTATGAAGCCCAGCATAGGTAGGGGAAAGTGTGGCTGAAGTCTATTTGAGTTCGGCATAACTTCGTTGAGGATTTCGTTAAGAAGTATTATTCGGTGCCTGATTCGTATACACTGACACTCTTAGAGCGCTTAAATTCGTCACAAAATGCTATCATTTCATAGGCAATACGCAGATCAGCCTTGTACCTAAGAGGGAAAGAGATCGGTTCTAAAAGTAGGTAGGTCCATACCTAGCAAATGTTACTATTCTTGTTTGCTTTTCATTAAATATGTTATTTTATGCCTGTGTGTATTAATTATGGGTTTACAATGGTTCTGTCAAATTTATTTAGTGTTTATTATTATTATAAATTCTTCTTTTCTATTCGGTAATGACGTCACGACAATCTACGCTTTCAATAACAATGACATTACTACTGGAGTTACTTATGGTTTGCTTTTAAAAAAGTAAAACTTGCTGCAACACACCACACCTTTTAGTCTTTTTCTTTATACCACTGAGGTGGCAGACAAGCGTACGGCCCACGTGATGGAAAGTGGTCACCGTAGCCTATGGACGTTTGCAACACCGCAGATGCAGCACTCGCGCTGCTCACCCTTTATAAACCTTCTAAGACCCCTTTTGAAGAACCCCATACTGTAGACGTTCAGGAAAACCCAGGCAGGTAAATAAATCTGCAACCCCGCCAACAAGTGGATCGAAGAATGAATCAAAAACTTCTGATCACTAGCCCGCGTAACCACCAGGCCTGCCAGGCCACCGCAGCTTAGGGTCTGCAATTTCAATCATGTCGAACTTGAATCGAAATCGTCGCTCAATATAAAGACACCGGTACAATTTTGACAGTTTTTTTCTTAGTCTACTATTACAATGCTCCAATAGACTTCTATCTGTAAGTGATAGAATTCTCGTACCGCGCCAGTGGCCGCTAGTCAGTGGCATTTTTGATAGTCTACTAACATTTTGACAGCTAAAAACAGCGATTCGGGTTCTATTATACGGGTTTTCAATAGTAGACTCGCCCGTAATAATGTCACTACAACCTTTAGGACTGTTTGTACGAATCGTACTAGATCACCTTGCATTGAAAGTGCATACATTACTTGCGTCTGCACAACTTCTGTGTCAAGGTGAGCTATAAATTTTACCCAAAATTAAGACTCATCATCAGATGGCGAGAAAAACATTGTTGGAATTTCAACACTGACCTCAATTGCTCGTCATTTGGATTAAATATGAATCAATATATAACATAAATGCAGTGACTACTTGATTCCTTTAACGTTTAAGTAAAACTATTAACATTGACATCTGGAAACATGATAAATTAGAAATTTATAAGTTTACTTATGATAATTTTAATTTTATCATTTTAATTAAAGACAAAAAGTCCGAAAGTCCATTAAATATTAAATTTTAGCACAAATTAAATATTTTTAACATCTGTTAACTTTTTCAAGTCTTACGCAACCGATTCGATTTTCTACAAAAACACATTTAACTAGAGAAACTATCATTTTTATAATATATTATCAAAATATTATGCGGGATTTGATGAGAAGACCCACCATTCCAGTCGGTCCAGCATTTCAAGAGATTCCCTCAATTAAAAAGACAGACAAATAGTTGCTTAATTGTTTTTTTGGTAAAAACTTACGAATTTACGGTACTTAACCGTATGTTTTTAGTAAAAGGCACATACACGTCAATGTAATATTTTAGTAAAAGGCACATACACGTCAATGTAATATTTTTATTTTCTCTGACTACCCCGTCAGGGATACAACGTAAAGATAGTTAAGCTATTTAAAGGTAAGTAACTAAATACAAGAACTAATTGAAGAGCTTTCAAAGGCACTTAACAACAATTTATAAAAAAAAAATTGGCAAATTATTCCAAACCTCACCCGCATTATAACGAATCTTTCCAAGGACGTATTTAACATAAAGGATGTAATTGTTCACAATCACCAAGTTCAGACCCGTAGCCATATTAATTTAACTAACAAGCGTCCAATTAGCAACCCAATGGTAATTTGCACCGTAGTGGCGGGTTCACTGCCGTTAATGTCAAAAATATTGCGGAATTATTATTTTTATATTAAGGGTCCCATTATTTCCCTGACTAGACAACATGACGCACGCTATACCTCTGAGGGACGGATGGAGCTCTGATATATACGTAGACATCGTGGAGTAGTCACATTCAAGAGTGCTAATAATTCGGATAAGTAGTCAATGTTGATACAAAAATATAGAACAGAACTACTTAGTAAGTTTGTAACGAATCTTTTTCTTCTACATCTTCGAATAAAATAATAGTCATCTTCGAAGGAATAGTTCCTTCCTATATTTTCGTTGTGTATTCCCAGTTGCTACCAAAATATCTGGATTTAGAGCACGAGTTCACCTCTATTTGACTGCTTGGAGCAGCTTCTGGCTTTTGATTTTTAGCATTGTTGAAAGCGACTGCCGTTTGTCTGTCCTAACACGTCTGACGTCCTAACCCTCTTAAACCCCGTCTGCGTCGAAGCCTCGTCCGTTAGACAGTTGAGTGCCTCAACATTACTTCTTTTTACGTACGAAATCCTCAGGGATGGTAGACTCATACCGACTAAAACCACACGGTGCCTTTCCATCTGTCTATGAACAAGAATCCCGAGTGAACCCTCGGAAGGATAGCCCCAGGGTTCCCGACAGACTTTGTCCGCCATCGCGGTTTGTATAAGGGGGAGAGGGAGGGTGACGTAATTATACTTTGTTTATTCTAAAACATTCTGTCATTGTATATTGTCTAGAATAATTTTGAGCAATCTGGTCACTCTATATGATTGACTCTGGATGTACTTAGGTACATACTACTTACTGAAATTTGTAATTTCCTTTCCTCAACGCTGATACTTCAATACTACACAAATACCCAGAAAAAGTGAAGTGGTCTGAGGTGTTTCATAAGTTTCCATAAACATGACGTGTAAATATACGAATTGATTCAGTTAATAATCTATCATTATCAACAATAAATAAACAATGATTTCACGCAAGTGTTCATATAATCATCATTTATCTACATTACAGCAAACGATAAGGCGTACCTAATTCAGTCCTTTGAGTCTTATACTATTCTTCTTATCAATTGAAAAAATCATTGAACACGCAGAGCAATAAGTCTGAGATTTTTATTTATGCAGCGACTTGAACAGTACTGTGAACTCTAAAAGTCTATGATATGATCAAAATTTCTACTCAAATGATATCTTTTACCATTTTATAAAGTTAGGTAAAGATTATCGCAGTAAAATTACTATATATTATTAACATTACATTAGCCACCTGCGACCCTCAGGAGATGTGGGAAGGAAAACAAACAGATACCAAAGAACTGTAGTGCAAATCGTGACTAAAAATCACTTTATCGAACGTCTGTGTATCTTATGGGCTGTGTATTGTTTCAGCCAGCGTTAGAATTTTAAAAACAGATCCAGAAAACCAATAAGTGTTTGACATTTAAAAACAGTATTACAGAACATCATTTGTTTCAATAATAGTTGGCACAAAGTAAACTCAGGCGCAGACGGTGAGGTCGTCCGCGGGCGCCATATTTGTAATGAGGTCACGGAGACTGCGCCCGCGCAGACGTTTGTGATGAGAGATGTATTCCGTGAATCTTCTTTAGAAATTCAATGCATTTGATAGATGATTCTTTCAATCTTTCACGTGTTTGTTTTTTTTATAGAATTTGTTTATGTTAGATTGGATGGTGGCTATTATTGAACATCTGAAAATAGCTTGTTGATTATAGAGGTGCATTTTTTCTACAAAGGTGGCTAATAAGCATACAGCTTTGCATTTTTAAAGTTGTCACCATAGCCTATAGACGATCCAACACCAGAGATAAGACACTTGTTCTGTGGAAACCGTGTTGAAACGCTGTGGTTCCTGCTGTTGAATTTTTCCAAGCCTTCAACTTGGTTAAGCGATTACCATGTTACTGCCAATTGGGTCTAACATAACTTCCGAAGCACGAAAACGCCCGTAAATGGAAATGCCACAAAAGTTCACCCATCTCGGGTCATTCGTATAGATGCTTAAAAACCTAGCTACTGGCTACAAGCGCTTTAATTTCTTATTACCCACACCTATACTATACATTTAATGTCCACGTCCACGAGCTCCCGGCTCCCCTGGAATCCCCGTGACAGTACACATTACAGAAGTAATGTTTATTGTATTAACAAAGTCTCACGTTACATATTGCGCCGCTGTTGTCAGTATTAGATACTTATTTTAAAGCCTAATTTGCTTCTGAAAATCCATTATCCACATAGGGAAAACCTGTCTGCACAAATAACTCAACATATTCAGACTTATGCATTCACCAATGACTAAATTATCAAGAACCACACAAGTCACAGGCACTTGTTTATTTACCTGAAGCGCAAGAACCACATGACTTTAGATATTCGTGTCAGTGATATTGACGTATAAAAATAATCTTTTTATTACAAGAACGATGGGAATATTCATAAAAGGCAAATCGTACATTATTAATATTGTATTGTTTGATACTTCACACAACGCCATCTAGCCCAAAATAAGCTAATATTAGCTTGTGTTATGGGATCTAGATAACTGATAAACATACTTAAATATATCTAAATACACATATAAGTATATTAAATATATCTAACACCCAGACACAGAATAAACCAAGCAAATCGTACATTGTTGTGGTTGAAATAAAAACAATAGGTTTTGTTGTAGTTACATTGTTTATTGTTTGTTCGTACGAATTAGTAGCTACGGAACCCTAGCTTGCATGTGGTCCGACACTCAATTGGCAGTTTTTTTTTTTATATAACTGTAATCTCTTTAAATTACTGTTCAATATTGGTGTGCAACTATGTATAAACTAATCTATTCTACCACAACTAATAGGACTTAAAATCCTGCTTGGCAATTTTTTTTTTATAAAATGTTAAAATCACCATCAAATTGAGAGCGTAGTGTTTTCTTGATTCGAACTTCGGAGTGTACTACGTGAGGCTCAAAATGCAAAGAATACTCCTTAGCAAAGAATTTTCAAAGTGAAATAACCGCGTTTAGCCCCGTTACTATTAACAAATATATAATTACCGATAAGAATTTTCAAGTCTTAGTTTATTTCGTGTTTTGTGAGAATCGTATAAAAGAGTCTCATTTTTATGTTAGAGATCTCAGTCATCATTATTATCAGCTCTAAGCTCTTGTTCTCTCTAAGTTTTTGAGTTTATGGGCGTCAACTCAACACATTGACATTTTTACGAGATACAAATAAAAAAGCCGTTAAAGCCCTGTAACGTTTATGCCAACATTTGTAAACATGCCCATATTAACCTGCCCTAACTGTAAGGGAACGTGAAACAGATTTATTTTGGATATATGATGCATCTAAAAATAATTATTTTGAGGACCAATGATGTCTCCGGTCGGGGCGCAAAGATAAAGAGGAACTGCGGGGTTATCGTCCGGACGCTGCATAGCGATAATAACAATATGACAACTATACAAATGATAATTTAAAAATACTTGTTTTTCGGGTTATCTAACATAACCTCGAGATTCCTTTCCAATATTTTAGGTGTTCCAACTTCCACTACTTTATAAAGTTGATGTAACATGTTTAGCAATGAATTTTATTTTACTTTTCTTATCAATCTATCTCTGCGTGAAATTCCAGTCTCATGCAAAACTAGTCTTTTTAATGAAAGTAATCATTAATTTGAATGAATGTGTCAGTATTGAGCTGGAAACGGACATACTCCGTTGGTTTGGACACGTCCAGCGAATTAGTGAGGAAAGATTGACGAAATTCTAATAAATATAGTGCGAAAGTATAGAAAAAGTCAGGGTAGACCACAACTTACATATGAAGACCAAATGAGCAGATTGCTCAAAAACAGAAAGGTCAAGAGTACTGAAATACTTAGGCGTGAGTGTTACGATTAATAAATCTGCAGGAAGATGAAGAAGTATGCCTGGACCGTGATGCCTGGCGATCTGTCCTCTCTGACTACCCCGTCAGGGATACTGCGTGTAGATAGTTATATTTTTTTAAATGATATATGTCTGACGTTATACCAACTTGCAGCTGACGGAGAAGATATGTGCTCCCTTGACATCAAATAAACAAAATGTAAACAATTTTTGAACACCAAATAAAATAAGATTTTAAACCGTAAAACCATTAATAAGTGACATAAGCCCGCATTTCCAAAGTAGGTACCCGACGACAGCAAGTCCATTAAACGTCGATCGGTAATCAATAAAATAGCTGAGTCCGTTGTGAGCCCAGCTGCGCGCGCGCAGAACACTGCTCATTACTTACCCATAAAGACAGATAAAGAACAGCTTGTTGTGACTGTTAATGACATGCTTAAATACACAACTCTATGCAGGCGCAGCGGTTACAAACCAATATTTTTTCGATTCGATTTGACCCATTTTTGTATCAGACATACACACCATAAGACCTCGTTCTAAAACTCAGAAGAATTCGGCTCCATTTTGTTACCACATTACACTAACGAATTATTTACAGGAATCTAATGTTTCAGGTAATCTTGCAGAGTTATTGTGTGTTAAGATTAGCTTATTAGGTATAGAACTTAGGTACCATCGTAATTTGGTGGAGCTACCTATATGAGTATATGTAAAAATATAGGTAGTTCCAACCAACCGTAGTATCTGTACCTATTTTAGTTTATGACTGAATCTATTTAATTGTGTGCTTGTCATATTACCTTTTGATTTAACGATATCTGTTTGTAAATTTAAGATACTAAATATGTCATTAAATAAGCAAGTAACACAGACACTATTAAAATTGTAGATGTGATTGATGAATAAACTTATTTATTATTTATTAAAAAAAATGTTATACGAAATACATGTCTTTCTAAAACTTCGAACAAAATTAACAAAACTCGCAATTGCGGTGGTTGCAATCTGCTGTTTAGTTATAAGGATTCACACAGCAAAAGTTGTACTGGTTGCATCAAAGCCGCACATGTCGGGAACAGATGGACCCCCAATCGCTTTAAAAAATGTCTTTTTGTATTTCTTATGATGGCTAGCCAGAGGGTGAGAAACAAATAAACCTTAATCAACTTCTGTTATTAAGATCAAAAACAATTTGTTAAAGAAAATAACAATAAATTAAGCATAAAGCACCACCCACGAGAAACAAGGATAGCAGTCACAGCTAAATTAAGTTTAAAGGTTTTAAAAAAAAAGTTAAAAAGGGCCCGCGGTGCGCCTGCGCATGTGCAACGCATGTGATGTTTCCGGTTAGAATTTGCGGCCTATTGTCTAAAGGGGATGGGGTGATAAACGAAAAGTTCAAAGTCAAATGTGATGTCAAAAATATACCCATATAATGTGACGTGACCTCGATAATTTTAGGTAGGTAGGTAAAATCAATTGGTAAGGTGTAAGAAATCATGCCTTTATCCCAGAAGGAGTGGCTGAGGTATATTAAAGACCCACATTTCACCGTGTGCATTTTTTGTCCCATTAATAGGTGATAAGCTCATTGCTATGTTGAAATGGAATGGCACAGGTTGTAGGACTTAACATCATATTTTAAATTGACTTTAAGTCAATAAATCATTGTTTAAAGGAAAATAGTGTACTTACTTTGTAATTTAACATAATCATCATTGGCTGATTCCTTAATTTGTGTTTTTTTTTATATTCATAACACAATAAAATATTGAATTTGACTTTTAATGATGCTTAAATAATTAAGCATGCTTTTGGGTACTTACCTACTTAAATTACTTCCAACTCTATGAAAGTCATCGCCTACCACTTAATGATGAGGTTTATTACGTAAAATACCTCTGAACATGTTTTAATATGTAAGTAAGTAGATAATTATCAACTTGTTAAATAAGGAACAAGCACTTCAATTAAGTAATTAGCGTCATATATTCTTTGAGCAAGTCGTTTAATAAATTGTTTTTATTAAATCGTTACACTGGAGTAGGTAATTGTCTTTTGACGCTAATATGTTTTCATTTATTAATTCCGTTGTGATATGTAAATATATTAGCTAAGCTGTAATAATAAAAAAAATGTAGTAATGCCTATCAGCTTAGCTGATTTTAATAACCTTTGTCAAGACTGCTAAAAACAAATTAGAGTTAACGAGCATAAAAGCTACGTTATTCATTCTTATCAATAATTTTTATTTTCACACTACATACAATTTCGCCTCTCTCAGCCCTACTGGAAGAGATTTCTTTGAAATAAGTAGACCTTCGTACAATGTTTTTTTTTTTTCATAATGTTTTTTCCTTTTATAATTGAGCTCTGTGTGTACATAAATAAATAAATTAAAAGAAATTAGTACTTGACGAAATCTAGTACGTAAATGCGCTTATATGCAAGTGCAGCTTGGTAAAAAACGTTTTTAAACGAAACTAGCAAAAAAAAAACACGATGGTTTATTCTGTGTCTGGGTGTTATTTATCTATATGTATATAAAAAAAAATATCCATCACGCCTTATCCCCCAAGGGGTGGCAGATGCTAATTATATGCCCCCTTTTCACCGTGTGGATTCCCACGTAATAGGTGGTGTGCCCATTGCCGTGTTGAAATGTATATATTTAGAAATATATAAGTACGTTTATCAGTTATCTGGTTACCATAGTACAAGCTCTGCTTAGTGTGGAATCAGATGGCGTTGTGTGAGTTGTTCCAACAATATTTATTTATTTATTAATTTTAAACTAACATTTTTTCAGATGACAATATTGCGAGAACGGACACTTCAAAGGACAACTAGTTATATGTATTTTCAATACATTCCATCCACTACAAAGACAGAATTTTATATTATAATCCTACTACTTATAATAAGTGTGAAAGTTTAGATGTTTGTACTTTACATTTACACTGTAACCCCTGAACCAATTTTGCTGAAATTTTGTAGACAGACAGCTGAGACCCTGAAAAATATAGACGACTATTTATCCCGGGAACAGTTTCTGTGGAAAACGAGTACGAGAAAAACTCCACGCAGGTGTAGTGCGGGAATTAGTAAAAAATAAGTTAAAGTTAACCCACAACTTAACACCAACGCTAATAAGTTCAATCATGGCCACTCAATAAAGAACCAATATCAATGGGTGCAACTCTAAAATTCGCGTCCGTCAGCTGCTTGCCGCATGATGTCATCGACGTACGAGCCCGCGATCTTGACGGTCGCCTTGCGTACGTCTTGGGCGTAGCTAGTGATGTTTACATAACAACGTTCTATTTGTAGTAATATTTAATTCAGAAATAAAACAGAAGTTGTGACAACATAATGTATACCAACCAAATACGGCAGGTTATGCGTTAGCTGTTTCTATGTTGCAGATCTAATCCATGATAAACGCGACTATAGCCATAGCATAGGTAGTTGCTATGTTCCTGGTCTACCGCTTTACAAAGGAGGGAAGAGGAGGTACTTTTTTTGAAGACCTAGTTTTTCGTAATTAACCTATGACCTAATTAACTAAAATCGAGACAACTTGGAAACTATAAGTCCAGAAAAAAAAACTATTTAAAAGTAGTAACATTAATACATTTATATAGCTATAATAATTTCGAATCTTAATCCACATTAAGTAATATATTTTAATAAAATCGTCAAAGTAGTGTAGATTCTGGTTTACATAAGTAATACATAGTTACAAGTGCTGATAGGACTACTAAAAGCTATACTTATTGCGGAAGCGCCGGGAATTGACTCATTTATTTTGGCGTGTTTTCAATGCAATTTAACTGACTGGACGGGTTTTTACTAATATATAAGACAATCAAATCATCTTAGGTCGAAGACCTGGAAAGCTGAAAAGGCTTTTTTTTTCATTGTGACTTCATATTGCAGTACAGTCGGAATAATCGGATGCAGAAAAATGCATGAATTTCGTGACTAGTCTATCAGAATAATGAAAATTTGTTAAGACAAGATAGTTTTTCCTAATTGAATGTCGCATTTAGATATTAATTCAACAAAGCTAAGTCAGCTTTGACATGACAATGACACGTGTCCAATGAGCGAGCTCCAAGGATCCATCAGCATCAAATATAATGATGCAATGTATGACAACAGAACAGTTCGTTAAATCTCATAAATCAAGTTATAAGACAATATTGTCAATGATATCCCGTAAGACACAGTGTACAATATTAATAATGACTTCCTGCAAGCTAGTCCCCAGAATTCCGCAATATCATCGAGCTGAACGTTTCTATTAGATGTGGTTGCTTAGATCTAAACATGGTACTCGTGACTCGCAGCCGTGTTCGAGACGGCAGCAAATATAACCTCTATATAATCCGTGAAATTTCTTTCCGCTGTTTATGAAATGCTATTTCACAAGATGTCAGGTAATACGTCGATACATTAGGTCTGTTGCACTCGGTCTTTTTATAACAATTTTGTGCAGGATAGTCTTTGTTTTGACTTAGTTTTACTGAGGAATAACTTTACCAACAATAGGTGAGCACAGAGACTTATTTGTGTGTTAGTATATGCATAGCATCATTTTAAATGAATGTATGATACATTTCATTGCCTTAAAGGTCTCCATGTCTCCATCTCAACTTATGCTGCACAAACAGTAGCAGGGTAGCGAAGAACCTAAATGTATTCCCAAACCAGATATGCAGGTGAGGCTCGCTTTGACCTCGAAAAATCTGGACGACTTAGGTTCCACTACATCCTCATAATCATTTTAAACAGTAGTGATGAAGACGATGGTGACTACTGGAAATAATCCTTTTCGATTAAGTTTGCAATTTGTTCGATATTTGTTTGTTTGATATTTAAAGTTCAAGAATCTATGGGGCCTTTGTCGATCAGTAGGTTAGTCGGGGGTCGAACTCGGACCTTCCAAAACACAAGTCTAATACCTTAACGAATGGGCTCTTGCCGCTTCATAGATTTGCTAAGATAATGAATTAGAATGAAACGTTCGGTATGTTTAAATATCTGCTCCATTCTTCGATATTGATAGTTCTGGCCGATCAGAATACCCTGGTCTATAAGTATAAGACGAATAGACAGGATAGAAGTATCTACCTAGTAGAAATAGAAAGATATTTCATTAATCGATAAACAATCTCAAAAAATCAGGACACCCAACTTGGCTAATTTTTAAATCCAGTATTTAACTCTTCAATGTTAGTTATCTACCTATTTGTCCCATTTGAGCTATTACAGAATCATAAACTACAAAACTAAGGTCAGTTTTATAAATACGTTAAATAATTTATGTCTAGAATACACAGGCAGAATGGCATTGCTTTTAAACCTGCTTGATGACATCAGTCTCCAAACAGATAAATTTTATTCATGATTGTGAGAGCAAATCAGATCTGAACTTGGATAACTTTTGATAATCAATAAATCACGCCTTTATCCCCGAAGGAGTGGCAGAGGCATATTATACGACCACATTTCACCATGTACATTTTTGTTTCACGTAACAGGTGGTGAGCCTATTGTCGTGTCGAAATGGACAAGCGCAGGTTGTGGCGACCTACCTAACTGTTGAAATTTTTCAAGAATTTCAACTTGGTTGAACGACTGCCATGTTACTGGCAACCGGGACTACCAGCTTCCGAAGCTCGGAAACGAACGTAAATGGAAATGCCACAAAGTGGTTACCAATCCGTGACCAGCCATAGCGAAAATTGCTTAACGCAGTGATCGTTTACAGAGCACAAGTAAGTACCTACTATTATTATTTTATTTAACTATAACGAATATAGATTAATTGTGTTTGAAATTTAATTTCGGCAAAAACTTGTTTATAAAGTACATTCTGATACCAGTGTTATTCATTCACACACACATATTCTGCCCAATTCACAGAAACATACCCAGTTTTATGTAGACGTTAATAATGATGACTAATATCTACAGCTCAATTTGCACAGACATCAATTTAAAAATACAAATTTTATCATCTATGTGTAAACAATCGACGCCAAGAATAAACGAGCGCGCGCAAAATCCCATGGTAGTCGGGAGACGAGATATAATTTCATGTTGTTCTAAAAATAATTAACACTAAAATACTTACATTTTTCTGTCGCCATCAACATGCGCTTGAACCGTAAATCCAAACATAGAATTCTGATTACCCTTATAAACCACCCTTGATGGTATATCTACATTAAATCCCATCGCACCGGCGCAAACGCACAAAAATACACACAATGCTAACGCCATTGTCAATTACACAATCTTCACAAACACAGAAAAAATACTAAATAAATATATTGCACACTATTTTAAATTTACATAATTCGTCCTCATGTCGTTCGTGTGACTTTACGATCGTTTACGCGGCGAGCGGCGACACGCACTACCCGTGCGGCGTTCGATGCAGTACTGCCACCTGAGTACGTAAATTTTTGCTTCTGGCAAAGAACACAAGGCCGTATTATGAGGTAATTGCCACAGAATAATTCTGTAACACGATGAGTTTTCCGCGGCTTTTCTCGGTAACATGGGTTTAGTTCTTGGCCGTATTTTTGTTTACGCTTTTGATATCTCGGTCAGGGCTATTTGCGAGGAATAAGGGAGGACTTCAGTAGAAATCTGTCTACAAATTGAAATACAAGGATAGTCTTAATAACCATTAGAGGAATTTAATTGTAATGTCTGGAGCATATAACTTAAATAATATAGGTACTTACTTATGTTAAGTCTAATCTGGAATTTAAGTTTAGCTGCAAACGAAGTACCGTTTTTTTAAATGAAATATGTAGGAGTTAAGGGTAAGGAGTTTATTTAGAAATATCCAGGAGTCTATTTTTACGAAACTATATTTTTTTACTTCATTCATTATTACCAGTATTCACTTACTAACAGGACTCCTTGGACCAATCGGATAATATTGTACTTATTTTATAGTCCGTTTTTTTTTCAAACATGTTTATATTAACCGAATATTATATATTAATATACGATTATTTAATAAATAATTAAATGTTATGGCAGTCCAATGCAATGCCATAAATAATAAAAAGAAAACTAGTTATAAATAATTCAGAAATGAAACACCATGAATTTATTATTTACAACATTTATTCAACAAAAATATACCAATTAGATAACCGACATATCGGTAATTATAAAAATATTAGGAATATTTTAACATTTACGCTTAGGTATTACTTACTTTATAAATACTGAAAGCAGTACTGACAGTTTGTGCTTATAAATTAATAAAACGATTAATTGTGTTCGTAAACGAGCATATAAACAACCGTGATGTTATTTAACAATTATCAAATCATTAAAAATCTATAAAAATAGTTTAAACACGTTTTAAACTATTAATAATTAGCTGACGATCCCGGCTCCACCCGTGTGGAATCTCTCTCATGAAGCAGTTTTTGAATAAAATTATATGAAAATATATAAATATTCATGTAGGTCATAAATTAACACTTTTGAACGTCAAGATTATTGATTCTACATTTACATTTACTGCCAGATTCGTAAAGCAATAGTTAAAACCTGTGAAAGAACCTGGCAATAAAACTCATGGTCACTCTTTTCAAATCTCCAGTAGTTACATTACTCTTCGTTTTCATATTGAAAATGAAAATTTCATTACTACGCCAAAACAGAAAACCAACGTAGAATCGTCACCCCTTCCCACCCTATAAAACAGTAACTTTCTGTACATAAATTTGAGGTGATATTTTGGAAGGTAAATTTGAACTTTCACCGCGGATACGGCTGTCGATTTGTTCCTAACTTCACAGATCAATAACTAAATAAATTACTTAGACACTATCAAACAACATCACAGGGTCAGCAGACACGTTATCATTTATTGATCGTCACTGTTTCCAAATGACTTTAATCACAAATATACAAAACGCTTCTTCAATAAATACAACCATCTTAGAAAGTTTAATACTAAAGCTAGATCCCTTTACAGAATCAAAATTGAACATTAAAGTTAATCTGGGTATATACTTAGTACGACTAAACAGGGTGACTTTTTCAAGTGGGCCTTCAGGGCCCAATCCTAAACTATAAGGAATATCGAAAAATTTTCAAAGGAGTCGCGAGCCCGATTTTGATGAAAATTAATACTGCGTCATTGGATTTATTAAAAACCAATATTCCTAGGCACGTTTCCCGTATATCATTACTTCCCAGAAATCGATCCTTATTCACAACACTAGCGAATGGTGTAATTAAACTGGCTTTTTTTTTTCAAAATCATTGGGATAGATTCTTGTCTAGGATTATTGATTTTTTTAAAATCAAATGTAGAAGTTTATATTTTTTATCAAAATTAGGGTCGCGAGTCCGTTGAGCATTTTTTGATATACCTTATCGTTTAGAATTTGGCCCTGAAGGCCCACTTGAAATATTCACCTGTTTATTATGTAAAACAAATATATTTTAAACAAATAACCGAAACAAATCAAGACAGCCTTTTTATCACATTAGGCATATCTTTTCTCTAAATGCTATTTACTTTTAAGTGAAATTAGTAAAATACATTAACTCACTTTTGCGTGCGATGGAGCCATACCGAGGTCTTCGGGTCTCGAGTCAGGTTCACCTCCGAGTGGTGAGGAAACAGCGCACGGAAACTTTGAAACAATCACGGTACCATCCCTTCTAATAAACTACCTCAATATCAACCTCCCAACATAAATTGGGTGAGACAGTAAAGTGTAAAGTAAAGTGTAAAATAAACTGTAAAGTAAAGTAAAGTGAATATCCAGCAGTAAAGTGCGATAATCTGATTTAATAAAGAAAGAAAGAAAAGAAAATATTTTATTACAATAGCACAACGTACTTTACAGATATTATATGATAACATAAGTTCCCTTAAATACTAAAATAAATATAAAAAGGTGGGCGAAGACAAATAACAACAACATCAATGTGCCAAATTTTGCCACGCTTATACCAGTAAATATTTTTAATATTGAAAATTACTACGTGGCAGCACGTGTTATTAAGAAAATGCGAAAATATAAGCATTCATTGAATAATATATGCTACGATCAAAAATAGTAGGCTTACCACGTCTGGGTATTGTGGTTGCAAGACAAGGCAAAGCTTTGGATATCGCTGCAACTTTGATAGACTAACATAAAAAACGGCAATGGCCGTGAGGTCATTTTTTGTACATTTTTGGTCTGACGTAATAGGTGGTGACACCTATTACGTCAGACCAAAAAATGTACACAGTGAAATCTGGGTGTATAAGCGCTTTGATAAAAAACTAAGGCAATTTTTTGAAATAACATTTGGTAATAATTTAAACAGAGTTTTATAAATTACTAGATGACCCCCACAGCTTCGCCCGTGGAATATTTCGACTTCCCGTCGCATCTATTTAATCCCGTCTCTTATAAATTCTACAATGATACGTAAAAATTTGCCAGATTTGACGACATTTATGACTACTGCTCTGCTCCCCAGTGTAGTAGCGTAATGATATATAGCCTATAGCCTTCCTCGATAAATGGGCTATCTAACACAAAAATAATTTTTCAAATCCGACCAGTAGTTCCTGAGATTAGCGCGTTCAACCAAACAAACAAACTCTTCAGCTTTATTATATTAGTATAGATAGCTATCACAAACTAAAATATACGCATCAAAATCGATGCATTCATTTTGGAACTATAATACTACAGACATATTTTGTAGCTAAAAAGCACCCTCGGGATGCTAGTTGTTATTCCTTACTAGTGTTATTTCAAAATGCAATATTAATGTAATTTCAATTTTACACCTATACAAATAATATAAAGGTGTTAAATTAGTTTGTTTGTTTATTTTGTTGAACGCGCTAATTTCATAAAATATTAATTCGAATTTAATGTTTTGTTAAAAGTCATTGCTATAACCTATTGTTTAGGCCATTTATCGAGGAAAATTTTAGGCTATATATAACCTCGCCACTAACCAGGAAAGTGGAGCAGCATAAAGGAGAGCATTTGAAAAAATATTTTTGTGTTGGATAACCTTTTTATCGAGAAAGGCTATAGGCTAGCCCATTTATCGAGAAAGGCTATATATTATCACGGTATTATCCCGGAGAGCGGAGCAGTAATCATAAATATCGACATATCGGGCAAATTTTTATGCATTATTGTAGAATTTATAAGCAACGGGAATAAATAGGTGCGACGGGAGTTCTGTGTATGTCACGGACGAAGCCAGGGGGGCCCCTAGTGAGCTTATAAAATGCGTATACATAAACAATACTAGCGTCTCTGTTTAAACTAATGTCTTAATACGGTTAGTTACAATCTATTTGGTTCATATTTGTACGCAGACTTACACACTAATGCGTTGTCGTAATTAACACATTTTCATAGTTCAAACGGATTTGACTCATTCGAACTAGCTATCAAACATATGGACTTTTTATACCATTGAGGTAGCAGACAAGCACAGGACTCACCTGATGGAAAGTGGGTACCGTAGACTGGATGTATGCAACGCCGAAGGTCGAGTATTACTCGTGCTGCTGACCCTATGGCTGTGTTGAAACGGTTGTCATCTTAAGTACGGAAACGTAAATGGAATTATACCTGGAACCTTATACGGTGACCCAATTCAGGACAGATAGTACTGTGGTATTTGTCCCTTTATTATGTATGGAGGACGCATACCACGGTATGACGTCAAGCGTGCTGGCTGGACGCAGCGATTAGATTTGTTAGATACTGCATAGAATTTGAAGAAGAATTTGCAGTCGCGTTTGCGATTCGAAAGTAAAAGCTCAGTTTAACATAATAACACGCGATAATCCCAAATAATACATATCGATATAGTCGTATGTATTGTGTTTATATTCAAATACCAGTGTATCCTACGTCCCTAGCTCAGAAGTAGGCGTGGTGTATCAGCATAATCCAGTAGTGGACAGTTGCAAGCCCACACCACGTACTCCTGTTACTGTTGACTCCAGGGGGCCGAGTCTGCTATTTCGATCGTGTCGAAATATAATCGAAATCGTCGCTGAATAGAAAGCCACCGGTACAATTTTGACAGTTTTTCGACTGTTACAGTCGTACTCCAATAGACTTCTATCGGTCGGCCGATACTAACACGTACCGCGCCAGTGGCCGCTAGTCAGTTGCATTTTTGATAGTCTACTAACATTTTGACAGCTAAAAACAGCGATTCTGGTTCTTATCTATAAAACAAATAAATAAATATCCATCACGCCTTATCCCCG